>OX155706.1:2949845-3595456 GCA_944547425.1 Eupithecia centaureata
ATTATTACCGTAACATGTTGTAAGAAATATGTACGTTATGTACATATTTATTACAACACACATGGTGCATTTTTTTAGCTATATTTTATGTAAGTACATACAAAACATTGATATAGTTATTACTTAATGTTACCTACTGTAACTGTATAGTAGGTAAAAATTTGTATTAAATATGTACGTTTTAACGTGCATGGACTATGGTGTTTGTTTATTTTTATTGAGCAATATTTTGTAAACATAATAAACATTTACATAGTTATTGCATAATATAACTACTGTTACTGTATAAAAGGTAACATTTTGTAATTAAAATGTACCTACGTTATGTACGATTATGGACTATTTTATGTTTATTTTTGTTGTGTAACATTTTGTAATAAATACTAGTACGTTATGTACGGGTATGAACTATGGTGTATGTTTATTTTTGTTGAGAAACATTTTAAAAAGATAAAAACATTGACATATTAATGACATAATTTTAACTGCTTTAAAGCACATTTATTACATATGCATGATATAAAAACACCACTTGTATGATGGCATTTTAAACAGTGGATGAATGACGTGAATACTAAAAGTAACACAATGATTAAGTGAAATCTTAAAAAACCTAATCTGGAAGTCTAGAAGCCCGTTGTTTTAAATATTTACTTTTTTGTTTAAAACATATACAATACATAAGTGCGAACAATAATGTGCAATGCAAATTAGATTATCGACCAATGTGCTTGATTGACCATATAACATACCAGACAATCGCAATAGATAACTTTATCAATTTTTAATCTAATTAATTAACACACTTATCATTTTAAAACCATTGTTTAACTGATAGAAAAATGAGTCATTCAGAAATAATGAATTAATTAAATGATAATTGCACTTTATTGTGCTTAAAAGTAACAAAATAAAATAAAAGAATAAACATAGTACAAACGGTTGCCTTGTCGCTAAGAGCGATTTCTGCCAACTCCCAAGCAACCTTGGGGTGGAAAGAAATGTAATTTTATTATAAGAAAATAAGGGTTGACAGTGCCAACGAAATAACAAAAAAAAAAGCCTCTTAAAAATAGTTTTTTTTCTTCGGTAATTAAAATAAATTTTAGATTAATATAACTATGAACTCTCAATCGTCAAAACCTACCAGATAAGTAATTTTTTTTTTCGATTTGCAGAAATATTTTATTATACATATTTCTCAGTAATTTGAAGATAGCAAGCTGTTCTTTAAAGCATAAAAACTTTCGTGGTTTGTTGAATTGATTATGTATTGCAATTGAATTGTGTTGCACTGCCGGAATTCAGATGAGTGATCATCTGAATTTCTAAAAGCGGGTAAATAAAAACATAGGAAATAAAATATCCGAATAATTACTTAAATTATTATAATTTTTCAGACCACGAAGTGACCTTGACAACGCAAACGTGATAACCGTCCCTCCTAACTGCCCTGCCGGCCAAGAATGGATAAACGGAGCCTGCCGAGACGTTTGGAGGTTAAACGAGAACGTAGAGACACTACCGACCGAGAATGAAGTATCACCAACCAGGAATGTAATAACTGTACCGACTAACTGTCCGTCAGGTCAACAGTTGGTGAATGGAGTATGCCGCGATATTTGGAAGTTAAATGAATTGAATATCGTATCTCTTCCATTACCAACCCAGAATGAAGAATATGTACCGATCAAGAATGTAATAACCGTACCGACAAATTGTCCGTCCGGTCAACAATTGGTGAATGGAGTCTGTCGCGATATTTGGAAGTTCAATGATTTGAATATTGTATCTCTACCGAACGAGAATGAAATATCTCTACCGACCCAGAATGAAGAATATTTACCTGTGAAGAATGTAATAACTGTACCAACGAATTGTCCTCCTGGCCAGGAATGGATTAACGGATCTTGCCGAGATGTTTGGAGAAGGTAATTATTATAAACTAGATGCGCCCCGCGGCTTCGCCCGCGAACCAGAGTTTTTTTTCGTTCAAATTCCTTGAAATTAATTGCACACACCTAGGGGTTATTGTATAAAAATAAAAAAATACGTGTATAATAATTATTCACCCCATAGTTTATTAATACCGAGTTTTGAGTGAATCGAACCTAGGACACAATATTTTCCATACAAACTTTACCACTACCAGGCTATTAAAAATTTGAAATTTTAACCTCTGAGGGGGTTAAATAGTCCAATTTTTAATAGCCTATGTCCTAAGTATTCTAGGTCCTAAACAATCTACATACCAAAGGAGATCACCCAGCTCCCATACATTTTTGGGCTAATTTTGAAAGTGCCGGCCACCTGAATTAAACTTAATATTATAATCTATAACAAAATACCTAAGAGCTACAAAGACTTAAATTTAAACTTATTTAAGACAAAATTTAAAAAACTTTTATGTGACAAATGTTACTATAATATTGACGAATTTCTAAATGATGTAATCTAATTATATACTAAATTTAAATTAATATGTGAATACTCCTATCTTATAAAAGGCTGTTACTGTTAAGACTTGCATGCCATACTCTCTCTTGTTATTTTGCACACCAAGGTATATTGGTCAAACATGTTGTTTCAAAAAAATTATTTGTCACCTTTTATACACGTGTTTTTGCAAATAAATTACTTTTACTTTTACTTTTTTACTTTTACTTTTAATAGAGTGTAACAAAATGAACACTTTTTATTACTAGACTAAAGCTGTAAGTCAAGTCTGTGAGATAATATTCTAACTCAAAACATCCATTATATTTGTGTAGTAAAACCTAATTTTTATTATATTTCTTGTAATAATGTGCAAGTTAGATATAAAAAAGGCCCGACCCGGCCGCCTCGCTATTCCTGGCTATGGTAGTGGCCATGGTAACGGCGGGGCAGGGGGTGCTAAGAATCACCGGCCTGCAGGCTACCACACAATTCCTAAACTGACCCTGGTAACGTACAACGGACGCACTCTGAGGCTTGACAATCATCTAGCGCAGTTGGAAGTGGAGTTAGAGAACATTAAATGGCATGTTCTAGGGTTGTGTGAAGTCCGTAGAGAAGGGGAGGACACCGTAACCCTAGACTCGGGCCATCTTCTCTACTTTCGCGAGGGTGATAAATCATCCCAGGGTGGCGTAGGTTTCCTCGTCAATAAGGCCCTCTCTAGCAACGTTCAAGAAATCTCCAGTGTGTCAACCAGGGTAGCGTACCTGATCCTTTGGCTATCTAAGCGGTATAGCATGAAGGTAATTCAGGTCTACGCACCGACCTCGGCACACCCGGATGATGAAGTGGAGGATATGTACGAAGACATATCCAAAGCCTTACACAACACCACTAAGCCTCACTTCAACGTTGTTATGGGGGACTTTAACGGCAAGGTGAGAATCCAGACTGGCAACGTATCCCGAATAGGCCCGCATGGTTATGGAGTTAGGAATCACAGGGGGCAAATGCTTATCAACTTCCTTGAGAAAGAGGGGCTGTTCTTAATGAACTCCTTCTTTAAGAAACAGCCCCAGCGGAAGTGGACATGGTAAAGCCCCGACACCGTGACAAAAAATTAGATCGACTTTATCATGACGGATAGCAAGCACATATTCAGAGATGTCTCAGTGATCAATACCGGATCTGATCACTGAATGCTCCGAGGCACTCTGAATATCAACTTAAAGCTTGAAAGAAACCGTCTGATGAAGTCCACGCTCCGACCTAATCCAATCCAAATCATGGCGGGCACCGAGAAGTTTTAGTTTTGTTTTTTTAAGACCGTATTACTTCAGAGCTTCTGAAGGCAGGAGGAGCCCCCGTTATACAGAAGCTACAGAACCTCTTTAATACCGTCCTTCACAGTGGGAGAACTCCTAAGGCGTGGAGCGGGAGTTTGGTGGTGCTCTTTTTTAAGAAGGGCGATAAAACCCTCCTTAAAAACTATAGACCCATCACACTCCTGAGCCACGTCTATAAGCTATTCTCGCGAGCGAACACGAATCGTCTCGCCAGGAGACTCGACAAGTTTCAGCCACCGGAACAGGCCGGGTTCCGCGGAGGATATGACACCATAGACCACATTCACACAGTTCGGCAGATTATACAGAAGTCCGAAAAGTATAATCAGCCCCTGTGTCTCGCTTTTGTGGACTATGAAAAGGCCTTTGACTCCGTCGAAACCTGGGCTGTTCTAGAATCCTTACAGCCAGCGATGCCAAGTAGACTATCGTTATATAGAGGTGATGAGGTGTCTCTACAAAGCCGCCACTATGAGTGTCCAAGTACAGGGCCAGCAGTCTAAACCCATCCAATTGCGCAAAGGAGTGAGGCAGGGGGATGTCATATCCCCGAAACTGTTCACGAGCGCATTGGAAGATATGCAGACTCTGGACTGGAAAGGTAAGGGCATAAACATAAACGGCAATTACATCTCAAACCTACGATTCGCTGATGACATAGTCTTAATGGCGGAGTCGCTAGAGGAGCTGACCCACATGCTGGACGGCCTAGCATCAACCTCGCGACGCATCGGTCTTGGCATGAATTTGGAAAAAACCAAAGTCATGACCAATTGCCAAATTGATACGGGACCGGTAGTCGTAGAAGGCCACCTTCTCGAAATCGTTTCCGAGTACTTACCTTGGGCAGATTATGCAGTTGGGTAAAAACAATTTCGAGAAGGGGGCCAAGAGGAGGATCCGTTTGGAAAACAACGTCGAGTCTTCTCGTTATCCATATCGCAATGTTTTACCGCAAAGACTGCTGGCAGATGCTGGATGCGTCAAGCTGAAGACAGGGCGCTATGGCGCTCATTAGGGGTGGCCTATGTCCAACAGTGGACTAATATAGGCTGATGATGATGATGATGATGATGATGTTAACGGAAGAAGAACTTATTTTATTTGCCCTTGGTATATACCAACTCAAACAGGCACGCAGTTATTATGCAGAACATATACAGGCAACTGGTAGGTTCATCATTGAACTCGGAGGACAATATCAGGGAATGGACTTAGAACTTTGATGTAATAATAAAAAATGTTTGTGATGCTGAGTTCTATTCAAATCAACCTTTTTTTTTTGTTGGCCGGCAAAATAAATATTAGCCCAATCTGGGTGATCTCCTTTCATTTAAATAACTTAAGTAGTTACAAAGATTAGGTACTTATAGCAAACATTCACACAGACTTTCCCATTTATTATAAGATACTTACGGGATAGGGCCAGAGGCAGGTTTTTGAAAACGTAAAAACTAATAGCATAGTACCTAGGTAATTTAGGATACGGTATATGTTGCCGTCCCATCGTACAATCGAATGGCTAGGCCAATTATATGAGTGCTGATTTTTTGAGAAAATTAAACCTAATTAATTCTATTCGCTTAGTAAGAAAGATGCTGGATGCGGCAAGCTGAAAACAGAGCGCTATGGCGCTCATAAGGGGAGGCCTATATCCAGCTGTAAACTAATATAGGCTGACGGACGATCCTGATGAAGTTTAGTAAGTAACGTGAAAAGATAGGTATTTTGAACGTCGAATATCGGCACAGGAGGTCGGCAACGAAACGAATAATTGTATTATTTTATTTTCAAAAACCTTTAAAATAGTGCGATGAGTTAGTGCCATGTCATGCAGAGCGTTTAATTAGGTACTTACTTTAAAAAATCCGAAGCAATATGTGTAAACTATAACTCACTGATAAACTGTTGACTTGACAATAATGACTTCCACCAAACTACGGGCACTAACGAACTACGCCTACGGGAACAATTTCTGTAAAAGTGCGCATGGAGAATGCCTTTAGGTCGCGGGGAATACCCGCTCAATTTCGCTCGTAATCTTATAGAACAAACGTGGGTTATGGTAGGGAAATACCCGAGAGATGTTTATTTTAATCAATCACTGCAAACAAATATAAAGTCGTGTCTGCTGCAACAATTTTCTAACAAAACATTTTAACAAAACATTTTTTTCAAACAGCCCGTCTGGTGCGTTCTGTTTTGTTTATTGTTTTTGTTTCATTTCAAAAATGAGTTCCGACGAAGAGGACGTAGAAGCTGTAATAGCTATAGTGGATTTAGTTGTACAAAGACGTAACCGAAATAGATTCCGGGTCCGACCCTACTTGCTACCTCGTTCCTTCAATATTTATCAAGAACTACGTATAAACCTTCCTCTTGAATCACTCTATCTATTAAAAAAAAACCGTATCAAAATCCGTTGCGTAGTTTTAAAGATTAAAAGAAAGCATTCAAAGGGATATAGGGACATAGGGACAGAAAAAGCGACTTTTTTTTTTAATATGTAGAGATAAAATCTATATGAAACTATGAGCTACAAAGATAAAAGGAAATAAACTAAATATAGAACTAAATATAAATATGTATAGACGTCTTGCTTCATTGAGCGCGAACGTAAAATGCGACGCTTCCCCTCCCCGCAGGCGAACGCGGGTGATGTTATCCATTTGTCTCGGCAAACATGTTTAGGTGTTTTTACGAACAAAACTGTTAAGCCACGCCCCTATTTTGTTTTGTTAACATGTTATGATGTTAGAAAACACGAAAACACGTCGCAGCAGACGCGACTTAAAACAGAGGTTTGAAATGATTATGATAAGGTATTTACTGGTTAACGTAGATAAAAGTTCATTTTGCCAACTAGGTAGGTACCTATATAACCAAGTTTTAACAAAAAAATAATAATTAAGGAATGGAAACAAATCAAAACTAGTATACACAATAGAAAAACAAATTGAGCTAACTGCAGACGGTTGCAAAAAGTCTAGAGGTAGCTCAACTTATCAATATTAGTCAGAAACATCTACCAAGTTGCTGGCTGCATTACTACGCTGTAGTCACGCGTCGTATCGACCACTCACTATACTCAGATATTTTTTAAACCCGGAGAGCCTCAGTACCTTACGAATACGGACCTAGGATCTGGATTCCTACGGGACCAAATGCATATATTTAGGCTAAATTTAGTAAACTAGCGACCCGCCCTGGCTTCGCACTGTTTTATTAAACGTATAAACCTTCCTCTTGAATCACTATCTATTACAAAAACTGAATCAAAATCCGTTGCGCAGTTTTAAAGATTTAAGCATACATAGGGACAGAGAAAGCGACTTTGTTTTGTACTATGATTATGTTTTCAATTAAGTTTGGTTTTCTTTTCAGTCTATTACGAGACACCATAGAGGCAGTTCAAGTTGCTGATATGGAACCTATGGGCTCAAAAAACATTATAACTGTACCAAATCAGTGCCCAATTGGATATAAACCAGACGCCAATGGAATTTGCAGGGAAATATTCCCTTGAATTTTACATACATAAAGTTTTATTCATAGAATTTGTTTTATTTTAGTACCTCAACATAAATTTGACTTGTTATTTTTGCAGACAAACAAAAACCACAGCAACGACTGTAGGTAATACACATGCTAAAGATGTTGTTCTCATAATTTTATGTTTTTGTTAAAATTTTGATAATATTTGAAGTTTGTGAACCTACTTGTGTTGAGCTCTATTTTATGTATGGAGGTGGTATGTGGTGAGATATAGGGTTCAGTCATTTTACTGTGCGGTAGATTTTCATTTAATTTTTTTCATTTTTACTTATTTATAATATACCACCTGGGTAATTAAACAAGAAGCAAGTCTGATATGAAAAAACAATTTGATTTGTTAAAGTTGAAATTTTTAACTTGTATTATCCCTTTTAATTTTAATATGCTTTATATTAACTATCTTTGTATATGAAAGAGAAATGTGTTACTTGTTTTTAAACAGCATATAATGGCTAGCCCACTTCAGTTTACTAATTCTTTGAGCTTATGTCGATAACTTTGGTTCTCTGTTGGATGTATTAATTACAAATCCTATCCTTCAGAGAAACTCCTCGCATAGCTCTTTCCATAGCTCGCTGAGCAACTTTGAACTGGTGAACCAGCCTTACCGTGAGTGTCCACGTCTCAGGAGGTTTATGTAATAATATTAAATAACTTACTTGGGTTTCCTGAGTGGTTTTGATGGCACACTGACAGTTTCCTGGAATTTATTTACTGGTATCTTCTTGAAAACCAATACTCTGAAATGAAATATTTTAAATATAAATACAGAAATAACTGTTATTAAAGAGGCAAATGTAATAAAGATGATAATTAAGACTGACTGAAGATGAAAACCACTGAAAAAAAAATGAAGAAAATAAATTTCTAAGGTCTGCCCAAGAAAACATTAAATTACATAGAAAGTTTTGAATAAATGTGGTAGTAAACACGCAAGCTCTTTATTTATGGTAATTGTATTAGAAATTTCTTGAAGAATATCAATCAAATTCGTCTGTAGGTACTTACTTCTTTCTTTTGTCATCATATTTAAATTCATATCCAAGTGTGAATACATCTTTATTTTTGTCGAGAACCTGCGTCAGCTTCGTCGTAACATTCTTGAAGCCTCCATCAAAACAACTTTGCTTCAAATAATTCGCATCCTTTGCAATGTTGACCAGGATATCCTCAATGGACGTGGTAACAGACGGAAAGACTTGGGAGTCACCATTGCTGATCAAAAACGAATAAAGTCTCTCCAGATAAAACGTAAGGTGTTCTGGTGATTTACTCATTTTCTAACTTTAGATCTGTGTGGGATCTGCAAAGCTGGCCAAGATTTTGTCAGGTTTTCTGCTGTGTCCAGGAAAAAGTCATGAGGGTGGACTTTGGTGAAGGTGAACTCTGAGGGTGAACCGGCGAACTTTGAGTAAAATATACAAGTCGCTATGCGTTTAATTTTGTGCAATGAAATAATTTGAAATAGTAATTCGTATTATCTAGTTACCGAGATACTATTTCGAAAATAAGTTCAAAAACCAGACTCATCACAATTAATAATACAAAGAGGGTGGCCGGGTGTTCTGTTCCGTTAAATTAAAACCGTGCGGGTGACAGCCAGTGGCTGTGCACAACATTCATAACTATCTATCAATCAATTCAATCAATCAAAATTTTCTTCCTAAAACCTAAGACCAAGTAGGACCTGTGTGAAGTTGGCCCCCCGACTTTATTATTTTAATGATTTGATAATGCTAATCGTTTGAGAATCGTTTGAGAGGATTTTAGAGAAAAGAAAAATTGTTTTAGAGTAATTAGTTTTTGTGTAAAAACGATTTCATTTTTTAGTGTGAAGTTGGCCCCTTTTTCCTCAAAAAGAGACTTAGACGTTTGATTTATTTTTTAATCGTTTGAGAATCGTTTGAGAGGATTTTAGAGTAAAGAAAAATTAATTTAGAGTAATTAGTTTTCTTGTAAAAAATATTTTAAGTTTTTCCTCTTTAATGTGAAGTTAGCCTCCAATTTCCTCAAAAATGGACTAAGACGTTTGATTTTTTTACTAATCGTTTGAGAATCGTTAGAGAGAATTATAGAGAAAAGAAAAATTGATTTAGAGTAATTAGTTTTTTTGTAATAAATATTTTAAGTTTTACAAATTTAGTGTGAAGTTAGCCTCCAACTTTCGCAAAAATGGACTAAGACGTTTGATTTATTTTTGAATCGTTTGAGAATCGTTTGAGAGGATTTTAGAGAAAAGAAAGTTTTATTTAGAGTAATTAGTTTTTAAGTAAAAAATATTTAAAGTTTTAGATTTTGTAGGTTAGAGTTGTAGGCGGTTTTCGTGATGTAGCGCCATCTAGGATAAATGAAGAGCACTTGATAGTCTGAGTTTTGGTAGTTGGTGTTGCTGTAAGCAAAATAAATATGTTTTCCTTAATGTTGCTAGTTATTACAATATTTGTGAAAAGAATGAATGATTTGACGATTTGACATTGACTTATGTACTCAACAGGTCTATCATGGCCAGAAATCAGCGCAATTTAAAAAAAAAAACAATCTTTCTGTTTTTCCAAGATGTTTGTTTGTTTGTTTTGATAGTTCTCTTGCTTTAGAAAATTATTTATTTTATTTGATTTGCTCTGTTTTAAAGTTCAAAAAGTCTTTGTATGCCGTCATGCAACGGCCCTCCGCACAAAATCTCAGTAAACTTCGCCTAAAGGACCGCCTTTTCGCAAGATTACATGCAAACAAGGAAATGAAATGAAAAAACCGAGCGAGAGCCAGGTCCGCGAAGCGAGGGCGAGATGGACCTGCAGGGCCAGACCTTAGTCACGAGGACAACAAACTCCAAAATGAATAAAACCACTCCAATTAAGTCCTCGAGATCATTGTTGGCCTCTGTATTTGGTTTTTGCAACTGAGAGTTGGTAAGTTGCATTAGTAACTTACATTTGTAGTTATTTATTTAGCAAAAAATCTGAAAAATATTCTTAAAAATAAAACACTTTAAACCAGAGAAGGTTTGTCCAGTGTCCACAGTCTCAGCGCGGTGTCACACATTTGGTAAACTTTATACATAAATAAGAACTATATATATAAACAACTGTATGTGGTGTATGTGTGTTGCTTTGCTAACCAATGTTTATACTTGTCTTAACAATATAGTATCATTCAGGTAATCTAACATCTAAGATAGCTTAAGCCTAAAGAAATAAAGATATTGATGTACCTAAATTAGTAGTCAGTACAGGGTGACTAGTGATCACTATCTGTAATATATAAGATTTACAGTTACATTTTACTTTATAGAGAAATTAACAAATATATACATAAATAACTGTATGTGTGTTCCTAACCAATATGTCTACCATATAGTTCAGTCAAACTTATGTCTAGGATAATATAGTTATCACTATAAAATCCAATACCTACTAACCACATTTTTTATCAGTACAAGGTGAATAGCAGTCACTATCTGTAATATATCACACATTAAAAGTTACATTACATTTACATTTTAAAAGTTACATTTTACATAAATAAATATATTTAAATTATTACAAATTATCTAGGAAGTATTTCTTATACACATAGTATAGTAGATGAACACTTGTAATTAAAAGTAAAGTCAATTTATTTGAAATACATTTTGTTTAACTAATACCATGACAAATACAACACAAGGACATTCATAAACGACAGGATGATTTTACCCTAAATTTATCAAATCTATTTTGATAAATTTAGGGTAAAATCATCCTGTATGCATAACTCAAGAATTGTGAACATGATCTTATGATAATTACCTTTTCTTGTTCTTACACTCCTGCATTTTACAGGGTCTGGTTCCACCTGGCACCATCGGTGCCTTCATCACCACCCTATATGCTGCCTCTACCAAATGATGATGCAACCTCAGAAATAGAGAAGCATAACAAATGATGGACACACCTGCTTGATTGCAGACAAGCCAGAGCGGCGATTCCATCAACATCATCGAAGCTAACAAAATGCTTACTAAATCATAATAGAAAGGACATGCATATCCTGGTGGGAACACTAACAGGACACTGCCCACAAAATAAACATCTATACACCATCAAAACGATGGACAGGCTCATCTGCAGAGGATGTCTCAGCAACAATGAAACAACTGCTCACATTGGAATGCGAGGAGTAGCAGTACAATGAACAGAAATCCCAAGATCACTCTGCAGAGCCTGCTAAGATCCCTGATAGATTTTGCGCTTCTGGATGGAATAAGGCTGGCTATGCTAGCAAAATGTGGATATAAGAATACTTCAACTATAAACCATCCTACAATACTGTGGCAGAGTGCCTCTCTGTGGAAGTGTTTTGTATGGAGGATGAATGAAGAAACCTATTTCCTTGATTGATTATCTTCGGCATTTTTGTTCTTCTATTCAACTCTGTGCCTAGTATTTGTTGTTTTATAAGTGTTATTATTTTAACTTCTTTTATTGTTGTAACTCTAAAATTGACCCATTGTCTGAAATAAAGCATTTGTATTTTAATTTTATTTATTACTAGCGACCCGCCCCGGCTTCGCACGGTTAATCATTATACGTAAAAACCTTCCTCTTGAATCACTCTATCTATTAAAAAAAACCGCATCAAAATCCGTTGCGTAGTTTTAAAGATTAAAGCATTCAAAAGGACAGGGATATAGGGACAGAGAAAGCGACTTTATTTTATAGGTACTATGTAGTGATTATAAACAATCTACCAAATGTGCCAAGCCGTAGCGCCTCCCCATGAAGACCACCTATCCAGAGGGCTACAAGAAATCCACCACATCCCATATGCTGCTTCATCAGGGCTTCTCGACCTCCAGACAATCAAAGTCTGATTGACGAGAATGACAGGCAGATAGGCTGCTGAAATTATAGCAGTAAAAATTGCTACTGCTGATCTGCTAGTATTTATTCTTATCTGTTTTTGTTTAAATATACCTATTCTGATTGGTTTTAAGCTTGATGCCCATTCCTTTATGGTTGACTTGATGCGCCCCGCGAATGCGAATATTCGTTACATCCCTAATACATATGTACACGACATGACAGCAGCAGTGGCGTAGCAAGGTGGACAAAGGCCCCGGTACATAAAAAAAATCGGGCCCATTCCACGTACTAACCCTCAAACTTATAGATAGAGATCATCATCATCAGCCTAAATTAGTCCACTGCTGGACATAGGCCTCCCCTAATGAGCGCCATAGCGCCCTGTCTTCGGCTTGCCGCATCCAGCATCTGCCAGCAGATAGAGATAAGAAAGCAATACGACAGTGACTTGAACTTATTCCTAGTAGGATAAATCTAGCTAGTACCTACCTATAAAAATATACAGATCTATAGACGAGAAAAAAAATTCCAGAATTAGGAAATCACTTGTTTTGAAAGTGTATGTAATAGTTGGTAGATAACAACGACAGTCAGAGACATCTTGCATCAAAAATGTTTGGTGTTCCTTTCTTTTCATAGCTTAGGGGCCCCTCTGAGCTTCGGGGCCCTGGTGCACTGCAGCGCCTTGCCCTATGATAGCTAAGCCACTGCATGACAGGTACCTACCTATGGTATGGGTGGATGAATGGACGGATGTAGGTAGGTATGTTTTTCTAAAGTAGGTTGGTTGGTGATGCTGAGTGAGAGAAACACTGATAACTCCACAATAACTTTGCACAGAGCAGTTCATACAGAAGAGAGAGTCAAGCACAGATAGCAGGGATCTAAAGGTGTATATAAGTATATGCTCAAATAGGTAAAGGTAGGTACTAAGAAGGAATATCGTTAACTATCTCAAAATTCAAAGTACTTTCTTTAGTTTAGACCTCTTTGACACGTCATAAATCTATCTACCTACCTATATTATAAACTAGCGACCCGCCCCGGCTTCGCACTTCGGTTTTATTATACTTACGTATAAACTTCCTCTTGAATCACTCTATCTATTAAAAAAACCGCATCAAAATCCGTTGCGTAATTTTAAAGATTTAAGCATTCAAAGGGACATAAGGACATGGGACAGAGAAAGCGACTTTATTTTATACTATGTAGTGATTCTGTGATATCGTATCGTAGAGTCGATCGTAAGTACCTAATCTAGTCAACTACCTACTAAATTATAATTATGTCTCATTGCAAGTTTAATGAAAACCATTTATAGGTTATGTCCGGTTGATAATTTTATTTTCACCTATATATTTGCGGGAGCAAAGTTCACAAAGTACCTATTGATTTCTGGCCATTACCAGAGCATTATAAATATACCTACATAATACACACACGCACACACAGTTTAAACCAAGACACTAAATATAAATATGACAACCAACAACATCATCATGGTTATTAGCACTTATATCATTTCAAATGGGATATTTACCATGATGAAACCAAATCAGGTTTGAGAAATTCTCACTATTACATACAAGTACTTTTAGTCACCTAAGAAATGCCGACATGTTATTAATAATTTTGTTTTTCAGGGTCGTGAGAGTTGATCCCCACAATCCACATGAGACGGAACAAACAACAGATTAGTGAGGGAATATTTCAATGACTAGGTAACCTACCTATTTATTTATTGAGTGAAAACACAGTATGAAATATTATGTTTTTATTATAGGTAACTTATGTTCATCTATAAGAAGAAATAAGTAATTATTAACATTAATTTATTATATTTTCCAGGTATGGAGCAAGAAATGCCAGCAATGATACAAGCAGTACTATATGTAGATATACTCCAAGTTTGGCGAGGGTCACAGGTAGCCTACTCGTCATGCGCACAAGCTGAGAGCTTTCCCGAGGCGCCTCATGAAGTCCTCGAAGCTGGTGCATGTGATGGGGCTGGCTGTCTAAAACCGCTTCCCATCTACAATCATCAGTGCTTCCTCAACGCAGTCCTTCAAAACGAAACTAAAGTTCTGGCTAATTGAGCAATGTTATTATACATTCAATGAACTTTTCGACATTTTATAATTTAGTATGAATTTAATAAATTATAATTTTTGCCAATGTATATTTGAATTTCTAAAAAGTAACTAATTATTAATTTAATCAGAAGTAAGAACCATGACATGTAACATGGAACCGTTATGGATAACTACATGTTTTGTTTTCTGTATAAATTAGACACCTATGAATAAAACTTTACATGAAGTTTCTCATCTGTATCTTCTCCAAGTCATGTTTTTTAGGTTGTTTAGATCCTAAAACAAGAGTATTTAATGAAGTTAGTTATCAATAATTAAAACATCAAAACTGGGATGTGTAGAAAACTTTCACAACATTGCAGCGCATTAGTGACCACTGCTTGCTGCAAATAAACCTCTTCAATATACCTATTAATTAGTACTCATAACATAATGAGCATTAGCATGAAACTTTCAAAATACTTCTGAAGCTCCAGTCCAGAGCTGAAATAAAAATTTTGGTGGCCTGGTCTGTAGGTAGTGTTAGAAGTCTGGGAGTAGAGAGTTGTAAAGTGTTCCTTTTAGCATGATATTCTCCGACGAACTCTCCAATACTCTCCATCATCTAAATCAATGAATAATAAATCAAATGTTTGTTTATAAACAAAAACAATCAACTTCAACTTCTTGATTATGGCTCTGCGTCTGGGTTGACTATGATTTAAATAGTACATAATGACATTGGCAAAGTCAATGATGTGACGTAAATTTACTTCTTAATTTATTTATTTATTTATTTATTTATTTACTTAATTAATACGGTTTACACCAATTACATTAATTAGAACTATTTAAAGGTACACAATAAGAAAATTAAAATATACAATTTGAAGAAAAAATTAAACAATAAGTAGCAAATAGAGAAAATAGAAAAAAATTAAAAAATAAGTAGATTTTATAAAGACTCACATTCATACATCGCGCTCGCAAAACCTCATACATTCTATCATTATTTCTCTGAAAGAATCCGCGAATAGGTCGCAGTGCGGGCTGATGTTCAGGAGGGAGTTGAGTGCGGTGAGGATGCGCGGGAGGGGTGAGGCGGAGCGCGAGGCCGTGGAGGATGGCGGCACGGCAAAAAATCTGTGCTTCCGGGCCCTTAATCATTCGTCAAATCAATGTCGAAGTTAAACGTTTCGATTTACGTATTTGCGAAACTTCTTGTTCCTTGTTGACATTATTTTGGTAATGAAACGCTACGAACGAGCTTTTTACAACAATTCATAATTTATCTGTGGTTTCGTTCCCGTTGCTATAGAAAGAGCTAGTCTACGAAGAAACTGTTTTCTAGGGTTCGTTCCGAGAAACGGTGTGCTCGGGCAAGAGACAAATTTCGAAGACAAGAAAGTTTTCCACTCTATTCTAGGAAGAGAAGACAAGAAACTGCGTGCTAGCCACGCTGGCCATGATAGACCTTTTGAGTAGTTTTGAGTACATTAGTCAATGTCAAATCATTTATTCTTTTCACAAATATTGTAATAACTAGCAACATTAAGGAAAACATATTTATTTTGCTTACAGCAACACCAACTACCAAAACTCAAATAAGTGCAGTTCATCTATCCTAGATGGCGCTACATCACGAAAACCGCTTCTTGCACCTACAAACTTTAAATATTTTTTACTAAAAAACTAATTACTCTAAATAAAACTTTCTTTTCTCTAAAATCCTCTCAAACGATTCTCAAACGATTAAAAAATAAATCAAACGTCTTAGTCCATTTTTGCGGAAATTGGAGGCTAACTTCACACTAAATATGTAAAACTTAAAACATTTATTACAAAAAAACTAATTACTCTATATCAATTTTTCTTTTCTCTATAATTCTCTCTAACGATTCTCAAACGATTAGTAAAAAATCAAACGTCTTAGTCCATTTTTGAGGAAATTGGAGGCTAACTTCACATTAAACAGGAAAAACTTAAAATATTTTTTACGAGAAAACTAATTACTCTAAATTAATTTTTCTTTTCTCTAAAATCCTCTCAAACGATTCTCAAACGATTAAAAAATAAATCAAACGTCTTAGTCTCATTTTGAGGAAAAAGGGGCCAACTTCACACTAAAAAATGAAATCGTTTTTACACAAAAACTAATTACTCTAAAACAAATTTTCTTTTCTCTAAAATCCTCTAAAACGATTCTCAAACGATTAGCATTATCAAATCATTAAAATAATAAAGTCGGGGGGCCAACTTCACACAGGTCCAAGTAGGGTTACTATAATATAATCTTTGCCATAAAACTAATAAAATTCAAAAGTGCCTCATCAACTTCTTGAAGAAAGGGTCTGCATCTGGTTTAAATACGGTTTGACGGAACAGAACCAAATTGGAAGTGATTATCATTATATTATTATGTATAATATAAACTAGTGACTTGCACCAGCTTCACCATTGGTGAAGCTGGTGAATGATTGGTGAATCACCAACCACCAACCTTGACCTCTTGAATCACTATAGGTATCAATTTAAAAAAACAAGCAAGAATAATAGCATTAATATTGTGTGATCTCTTAAAATCCTTCTAATTTCTTTAGGAATGGAAACCTCATTGACACTCACCGGAGCTATGAGTGCTACTGCCAGGTATAACATTTAAGCCGTCACACACGGAAGCTGTGGCTGGCTGGGCCGCCGCGCCGCCGCATTTTTTAAAACTAATATACATATGCTTAAAACAGAAAAAAGAAGCTAAAAAATTAAATTAAATAATTGATAAAACTAAACCAAAACTAATAGTTGTAGTGAATTGACTACAACATTTATTGCCTGTTTATTTAAGTTAAAAAATAAATATTAATTAGGTACCATTAATTTTACCTATCTCACAACCACATCAGATACTACGGCTAAGTTGCTCTGACGAGCATCATTGCCGCTGCGCGCGGTTAGAATGATGATGTTAGATGTATCCTATTGAATCATATCGTCAGTTAAACGCTACAACGTCGGTACGTTCGGTACGTTTGTTTCGTTACGTTGACGTTACAAACGTAACGAATTTACAAACACAATCTGATCTCTTCAACGTCGCTTATTTTCTTGGAAAAGTTTAAACAACTCTCGATAAACTCATAAATAATTATTTGACGATCACGCCAGGCTCGCACGACCACGGAATCTGGCATAACACGACTATTCAGTAGGTAGAGGCATTCAAAGTTTTTTTCATATTATATTGTAGCGGTGCTGCGCGGTAGCGGTACGGTATCAACAATAGTATACACCCGCACACCTTTGTCTCCAGCCCGGCCACGACGACTTCTGTGAGTGGCGGTTTTAAAACGGATGAGATCCTGTACTTATATGATACTGTACCTATATGAGGATACTTCATCCAGTTACAAATAAAACAATAGCGTTTATAATTTTAAATGCACATAGAACGGATCAACGGAACATTTAGTGCCGGTTTTGAACTTGTGACAACCCTATCGTTGGAAAAAACAGGATATTCTTATTTCTGCGGTAATTCAAATAATTCATGGAATTCGGTCGTGATATTATTAGGGCACATTTAAGACACCTTTAGCAACCGCTTGGTGAAATATCTCGTCCTAATACGGCGGATTATCGAGTAAAAAAATAATAATTATAAAATATCTAATAATTTCGTAACGGTTGAACTTAGATATTTTCCTATTGCGCTTAAAAGTGCGCCTTCGACAGTTTTATCCACCATCATTATCGATTTGATTATTGTTTTTAGATTTTAGAAGTTTTTAATTTTTTTAAGTATTTTGCAGTAAAAATAATAGTTTTCAAAAATTAATTTCTCAGTACATACATAACTATTATTATTAATAGACTTGTGGGAATTTTACTCTCGCATTTGAACAGATTTAAATTAAAAGAATCTGCAATAAAAAAGGGATGTCACAAAATCGGCTCTCTTATATTGGGTTATTTTCTCTCGCGCGGCGCGATTAAAATATTTGGGGTGCCTAAACATAAGTACCTAAATGCTTCCAAAACCACCAAGATCAAACAAAAAAGGACTTCCTGGCCGGGAAATATTTCAGTGGTTATTTTAAAAACTTTTGGAAGAGCTCATTCGATTATAATCTTATAATATAAAACCGCCAGTAGCGCGCGCCCCACGACATCATCATCATCATCAGCCTATATAAGTCCACAGCTGGACATAGGCACGACGACATACTCGTACAAAACACGTACACACGTAGATAGGTACCTATTAAAACTAGGTTTATGATGATTTTGGAACCAAGTACCCATAGTAGTAAAACCTCTTCTGCAAAATGGTATCATTTTCAACTGGTGAATTGTTATAAAGCCTTACGGAAGGTACCTACTTGGTCTTAGTTATAAAGCTTTGTTTTATAGTTAGTTCTAGTTCTTCTTGGATATGGCTCTGCGTCAGAATTGTTTTATAATGTCAATGTCTGTTACGTCTTCCGTAGTTGTGATTGTCAACGTCAATTAATTAATAAATTTTGATTCTTTGCTTTTGCTTTGCTCGTTCAAGAAAAAGAAATTTGAAGATTGCGAGCTCAAAAGCTAAACCTAGAAAAATGGCCGGCGGCGAAGTAGATCTCGCGCAAACTGCTGCTCCTGGCGGCGATACAATCTTCGGGAAGATATTGCGTAAAGAAATACCAGCAAAATTCGTCTACGAAGATGACCAGGTTAGCCGGCGAATTTTACATTATCAGCTGTGCTGTGAGCTGCACAGTTCCAAGCTGTTGTAGTCTACAACAGCTAAACAATAAAAATGCGGAATTATGACAAAGTAGGTAGTCTACAACTTGTAGACTACCTACTTTGTCATAATCAGCTAAATCTCCCCTTTCCAAAGTTCCAACTTCAAATAGTTTACTAAGAATCTGTCAAAAGTTAAACTGCGCCTAAATGTTTCATAAAAACGTTTCAGTGCGTCGCTTTCCACGATGTGAGTCCACAAGCCCCTACTCACATCCTGGTGATTCCGCGGAAGCCCATTACTCAGCTCTCCAAGGCTGAAGACCAGGACGAGCAGCTCCTTGGTAAGATCACTTTGTTGATAGTCATCACCATCATCAACCTATATTAGTCCACTGCTGGACATAGGCCTCCCCTAATGAGTGCCATAGCGCCCTGTCTTCAGCTTGAATCATCCAACATTTCCCAGCAGTCATTTGCAGATTATCATCTAACCTGGCCGGAGGGTGACCTATACTATGTTTGCCGCTGTTGATAGTAAATTTATACCTTAAACTTAACAAAAAGAGGAAAATGCTTTAATAACTCACTTACCAAAATACACCTAACATTCTGCATATTTCTATGATCTGAATCTGTAGGATTACAATTATATTAACAATGGTAGGTATGTGCATTGCAGGCGGACCTTAGCCCACCGCGCCACATCGGTTGTCATTTCCAAATGCTAATTACATCTCGTGCTCTCTTTCAGGACATCTCCTTATTGCTGCCCGTAAAGTAGCAGCTCAGGAAGGCCTGGACAAGTCTGGTTTCCGTATCGTGATCAACGATGGTAAGAACGGAGCTCAGAGCGTATACCACCTGCATATTCATATCCTCGGAGGACGTCAGATGAAGTGGCCGCCTGGCTAGTTATGTTGTTAATAATAAAGTTGTGATTGTGTTGGAAGTATTTATTTTATTTTTATCATTTTTCCCTTAATGTTTAAGGTTGAAAAAATAATCTTAAAAATTAATTGTGCAGTATATTTTAAACATACATTAATCTAACTACATAAATCTTATGACTAATATTAACTAACTATATTATTATGTATCTACAGATATAAAACGAAGTTAGGTTAGTTACACCACTTATTATACAGGGTTCTGCAGTAAATCAATATCTTTATTTCTTTAGGCTTACAAAATAAGCACTTAGACAAGTAAAATTTAAAACAATTATCAAAATAATAATTACTTCTATGGGTGGGCAGAGCTACATAGAAAAAGCTGACGTGTTCCATATTTAATAAACATTTTCTAACAAAGTTTATTATCTTAGGATTTTAGATTTTGAGAACTCTTAGATTAGAAGTTTATTCTACAAACAGTAGGTACCTAAGTCTAAAAAATGAGGTCCAAGAGTACGAGGCCCTATAATTTCGTAAAGTTATGTACTTACTTTACTAATCTTTTCATATTTAAATTAAAAATTAGTTTTATTAGGCATCACAGCCGTCATCATATATGCAAATCGTATACCCACATAAAACTAGTAGCCGGACGGTAGACCTTTCTGGAAGGCTGCCTGATAGTAAAGTAGTCTACAGTCGACTGCCGGGGCCGACGGGCCACAGCATGTGATGCAGCGCCCTCTGGAACACGTGGAGGGAGCTCAGCCGCCCGCGACGGTGGTCTTCGTCCAGCATCACGTGATAGCCGGACGGTAGACCTTTCTGGAAGGCTGTGTTCCGAGCCACTAGGAGGAGATGACCTGTAATTGAAGGTTTAAGTTACGCACTAAGTTGGATGAATACGTTAGGGTATTGATGAGTATGGTAAGAGAGGAGAATGATAGAAAAATATAGGGACCGGTAGAATGAATGAATGAACTCTTTAATGTGGGTAGGTAGTAGGTACCTACTAGAAGGTAACTAAACCTGCCTATTAACCTACCTACCTATTAAGTATAAATATGACCATGCTTTATTTCGCCTCCGTTAAGTTAGCCGCCATTACATTTGGTATTATTAATTGTGCAATAGGTAAATTTTTAATATAAAAATTGTTTACTTAATGACTTATTATTAAAAATAATAACATTTAAAACAAGCAATATTAATAGAATTCAGTGAAAAATTATAAAGTCAAATCACATTAAACAGAAAATTGAAATCAATAAAATACAAGTACGTAGGTAGGTACACCGACAGACAGACAAATACGCTGACACGAGGGACCATCATCAGTGCCTGAGTGAGAGACTCAGCAAACGTAGTAGGTACCTTCCGCCTACTATAAAATAAACGCCCTCCGGCGGCGGCGGAAAACGATCTGCGAAAAACTGCAGGCTTACGCGGCAAGCTGAAGACAGGGCGCTATGGCGCTCATTAGAAGAGGCTTATGTCCAGCGGTGGACTAGTATAGGCTGATGATGATGACAAACCTAATAATTTTTCGTCTTCCACCCCCGCCTCCGACACCAGCGCCAAGGGTTTCTTGGGTATCACTTGGAAATGTATTGAAGACTGCCTGATTTCTTCTTCGACGACGTCGTGAACTGTGCACTGGAAAATATTGTTACAATTTTGATTTTTGAACATCTACTGAATTAATGAATGGACATTTTATTTATTTATTGGAAAACAAACAGCTTATTCAACAACAATAGTTGAAACTTATGGGTAACTTAAGCCTAACAGTTTCCGCATAAGGGTAATTTATGTTCGTTGTGTCCTTATTACTTTGACTCCGTCGAAACCTGGCCTGTTCTAGAATCCTTACAGCGATGCCAAGTAGACTATCGTTATATCGAGGTGCTGAGGTGTCTCTACGAAGCCGCCACTATGAGTGTCCAAGTACAGGGCCAGCAGTATAAACCCATCCAATTGCGCAGAGGAGTGAGGCAGGGGGATGTCATATCCCCGAAACTGTTCACGAGCGCATTGGAAGATATGTTTAAGACTCTGGACTGGAAAGGTAAGGGCATAAACATAAACGGCAATTACATCTCACACCTACGATTCGCTGATGACATAGTCTTAATGGCGGAGTCGCTAGAGGAGCTGACCCACATGCTGGACGGCCTAGCAACAGCCTCGCGACGCATGGGTCTTGGCATGAATTTGGAAAAAACCAAAGTCATGACCAATTGCCAAATTGATCCGGGACCGGTAGTCGTAGAAGGCCACCTTCTCGAAATCGTTTCCGAGTACACTTCCCTAGGGCAGATTATGCAGTTGGGTAAAAACAATTTCGAGAAGGAGGCCAAGAGGAGCTGGGCTGGGCAGCGTTTGGAAAATTACGTCGAGTCTTCTCGTCATCCATACCGCAATGTTTGAAAACGAAAGTTTTCAATCAGTGCGTCTTACCCGTAATGACCTACGGAGCTGAGACGTCGACACTCACGGTAGGGCTGGTCCACCAGTTCAAAGTCGCTCAGCGAGCTATGGAAAGAGCTATGCTCGGAGTTTCTCTGAAGGATAGGATACGTAATGAATACATCCGACAGAGAACCAAAATTATCGACATAGCTCAAAGAATTAGCAAGCTGAAGTGGCAGTGGGCCGGCCATATCTCGCGAAGAACCGACACCCGTCGGGGTAAACGTGTTCTTGAGTGGAGACCGCGACTTGGCAAACGAAGTGTAGGACGCCCTCCGGCCAGGTGGGATGACGATGTGCGAAAGACTGCTGGCAGATGCTGGATGCGTCATGCTGAAGACAGGGCGCTATGGCGCTCATTGGGGGAGGCCTATGTCCAGCTGTGGACTAATATAGGCTGATGATGATGATGATGATGATGTCCTTATTACTTAAAAAAAACTAGAAAATATGTAAACTTAACTATGTAGTATACTTTACTCAGTAGGTACACTTTAATTGACTTAAAAAAATCTTGCAAAAATCATAGGTAGCACAATCTAAACCGGCAGCTCCTCGCAACTTTGATTTTAGATACCTACTGAATTACTAAATGAATATGCTCTTTATTCTAGGTACCTACTTAAAACTAACATACCTACTTAACTACAATTAAAATCTAACATCTAAACGAGTCGAGTGTCTAAACAAGCAGTATATCTAGGCACCTAGATATCCCGCAACTTCATTCGCGTATAATTAGTTTTTTTTTATATTTAGTTATTTGTTCACAATTTTCAGAAAATTCAAAAACACAAGTTGTTCATTTTGAAGCCCACCAAAACGAGCAAAACATATATTGCTGACTGGAATATCATGATCCGGTGGAACGGGCTCGTGTTAGATGTAGGTAAGTTAACTATTTAGAAGACCAATTTGTACAACATGAATGCAATAAAATGCCTTGACTATTATGAAAGCCAACATACCTTTTCATCCTCGAACAACACTGGTCCTCTGGTCATGATTTAAGTATCTACCTATATATACGATATCACTAGTGCCTCGGTAAGTAGTTTCTCCGATATCACACTCACGACATCAACCAATGGTAGATAATATTTACAGTAAATCAGTTACTACATCCACCAAATAGCAATGTTTAAATTATAACTGTTGAAGGAAGTATTTAAATAATGCTCGACAATCCACACAGCATCATCTAGGCCCAAGCTAAACAGAGCTTGTGTTATAGGTAAGTTAAAATCACGTTACACCGATTTTTTTTTCACTTTCCGAACAGGAAATGGGGGGAAAGCTAAGTTTCTACAGGCTACAGGTTCAAGACCTACCTAGCTATATAGACTAGACTGTAAAAGGGAATAGGGATGCCTTTGCCAAACAATCCGACACAAGATCAAATAATAACTGAATAACTTTGTCCTATTTTTTATAATTACAACAGGACAATCGCACTAAAAACTGTATTGATAATGGCGGACCTATTTATTTCGTTTCAATCTAACATTTCATTATTTTTGATAATAATGGTGACATTGCTATGTTCAGTTAGTTACCTACTTACTGATAATTGATATAGATTAGTCATAATTATATATCTACTTATTTACCTTCACTTGTTTAATATCTTATCTCTGTGATTAAACTTTGTCACACATTTGCTGTTATATAAGTTACTTCTTAAAAAGATTGATGTAGGACCTACTTAAAAAAAAGTGATAAAGAGTAAACTTAAACGTAAAAAGTAAACTTAAGTAAACTTTTTCAAAGAGTACCTACGCAATTTAATTTGACGTTCTCTGATGTGTCTAAAAGTCCTATCGTACTTATATTATAAAAACGCGGAAGTTTGTAAGTACCTATGGATGGATGGATGGATTTTTATTACACTTTCACGCAAAAACTACTGAACGGAAATTTCATCTATATACCTAGGTAAGGTAATGGATGAAAGGCACAGAGATAAGTCGGAATAACACATTCGTTATAGTTTATCCCGGAATTTCCACGGGAACGGGAATTTCCGCGAGTGAAACCGTGAGGCGCTGCTAGTAAGAAAATAAAGCACTTTAAGATTGATGCTAAAAATACGAATAAAATGACAATATATAAATAAAGATCCTACCTACCTATCAATTACGCTAGATATAGAATTATGCAAACGCATCTCAGATCAACTCTCGTTCCAAGACTCACTTTGGTGAGCACGCGGTTTTGTATAGCTCGACTCAAAGTCGCTCACTTAACTCTCGCGCGGCGTAAACTAGCGCGGTGTTCTTAAGGGCGCTCCACATTCACACGAGACGTTCACACAAGAATCTCCGGAGAATCTTCGCGAGAACTGTAGCGCGAACTTCTTCGGGTACACATTCTCACAAACTTCTCAAATACTTCTCGCTACAGTTCTCGCGCTCAATGACGATGACCCGCGCTACTAAGAAACATGCGAGTGTGGAGTCAATACACGTTCTCGCCTGTTCTCACGTTCTCGCGCTCCTTTGTCTCGCGCCAAAAAACCGACAAAAAGTGGAGAACAGCGCGAGAACAAGGCGAGAACGTGAGACGAATACGCGAATCGCTTCCACATTCACGCTTCTCGCCTGTTTCACGCGTTCTCACGAAGTTCTCGCGTGAATGTGGAGCGCCTATTAGACTCGACTCAAAGTCGCTCACCTTACTCTCGCGCGGCGTAAACTAGCGCGGTGTTCTCAGACTCGACGTTTTGAAGCGCGAAGTTCTGAGCACCATTCAATAAAACCGTGCGAAGCTGGGGCGGGTTGCTAGTTTGATATAAGCTGTAATCACTATCACTACATAGTATAAAACAAAGTCGCTTTTTCTGCCCCTATTTCCCTTTGACTGCTTAAATCTTCAAAACTACACAACGGATTTTGATGCGGTTTTTTTAATTGATAGAGTGATTCAAGAGGAAGGTTTATACGTATAATAAAACCGTGCGAAGCCGGGGCGGGTCGCTAGTACTTAATAATAATGAAAAAGAAACAACATATAAAACAAAACCATTTAATTCATATTAATTATTATACACAACACGTGCTTATAACGCATTTAGAATTTACAATGCAAATCACAGTCTTATACGGTGAACAATCCACCTAACAACGAAATAAAACTATTACATTATTAATGAAACAAAAAAGAAAATACCCGACTGCGTAGAATTAGATAAATAGAAAATTTATTTTTATTAGTACTTAAATAAAAAAATTCAAACGTGGGTATCGAAATTCCTTTTCTACAAACAAAAGATTTACGAAAAGTAAAATTATGGAATCTCCCAGATATTCCCCTCTGTTTAAATTCTAACACTTAACAAAGAAAATTATAATAAAAGAATAGAAACGACTTAAAAATAGTATTGACAATTGAAAACATTGAGCTAACTTAACAATCTAGAGGTAGCTCAACTGATTCATATCAATCCAGTCGTCGCGTCCCAAGACACCGGCGGCTGTATGGTCAACGGGGCTATATGACAATACTGATGCGCAGTCAGACACCAAAAACACCTTGCATAAATCCGTTCAGCCATTTTGACAACAATCAATGTAACTCTGATTTTTAATAATAATAATATAGAGTGTATGTACCTATAATGTTGGACAATCCACACAGCATCATCTAGCCCCAAGTTAAGCTACTCAAAGCGTGTTATGGGTACTAATAACTGATATATTAAATACATTACACACATAGATACATATTTTTTTATTATACATAGAGAACACCCAGACCAACGGAACAAATTTCTGAAGATCGTACACAAATTTGTTCCGAGGCGGGAATCGAACCCCCAACCTCTCGCCCACTGCGTCACTGAGGTCGTCAAACCACAGACCGTTTTGACCACAGTCAATGTAACTCTAAAACATTTCATTCTTTCGCAGTCGGGCAAACAAAAAACTGGCTTATATGAAAGGCATTATCGTAAGTACGTAAATATACATAGTACGTGGCTATTTTTATTATAATGTCAAAAATACACTTGTGGTACATTTATGTTTTTAGACTGTATTGAAAAAGGCAGCGATATGTCAGTTTTGTTTGTATAAGTCGTAATAAAGATTCTGATAGAAAATACTATCATTTCCCGCTTCGATCTAATTTGACATCATTATCATCAACCTATATTAGTCCACAGCTGGACATAGGTCTCGAAAAAGGATAGATTTTTTTTTGTAATATTTATGTGTTCCTGTTTATGAGCTCCTGACTCCTACTTATTTATTTATTTACTAGCTGACCCGACAGACGTTGTCCTACCCAAATTTAAGAAAAATTAGAATTTTCCGCGTAATTTTCTTAATTTTTTCTTTCATAAGAACCTTCTCCTAATAATAACGAACAGAACAAAAAAAGAATTAGCGAAATCGGTCCAGCCGTTCAGGCGTGATGCCGTGACCAAGGGAAAAAGGGATTCATCTATAATATAAAAATGAATCGCAAAATGTGTTGGTAAGCGCATAACTCAATAACGCCTGGACCAATTTCGCTAATTCTTTTTTTGTTCTGTTCGTTATTATCAGGAGAAGGTTCTTATGAAAGAAAAAATTTAGGAAATTGCGCGAAAATTTAGAAATAAATTTCCATGCGGGCGAAGCCGCGGGGCGCAGCTAGTTTTTATATATATATAGATTACAATGCGAAACAGTATTACCAGGGCGGTACAGCGTCTTTCAAGTGGGAAAGAGATAGAATCATAGTCTAATCTAACCTTATGCGTTAGAACAGGCGGGAGACACTTACGTTTACGCTGCTACGATTTCACGCGGAGGTGTGTATCGACTCCGGTGTTTAAACACGTGTGTGAATGTGTGTGAGAGTGTGTGTTTATTCGCATAGTATTCAATCCCAATCTTTATCTACCCGACTTATAGCTAATTTAATAAAATACGGGATAGATAATTTAAACAAGTGTATAATCTATCAAAGTTTAAACATATTACGAAATCCATAACGTAGAAATATGTATAATATTGACATTACATACATACTGTCGTGGAAGGAATTCTAAAACAATTTTTAATTTTTTTAGTTTTATTAAGTTTTTAATTGGAAGGAATTCTCCTTATG
The DNA here is from genome assembly GCA_944547425.1 of Eupithecia centaureata. Taxonomy (NCBI): domain Eukaryota; kingdom Metazoa; phylum Arthropoda; class Insecta; order Lepidoptera; family Geometridae; genus Eupithecia; species Eupithecia centaureata. Next base: position 2,977,289 of record OX155706.1, read on the forward strand.
CAGAAGTTGATAAAAAAACATCACCTGTCAAATGAACGACCTGTTTTGATGATTCTTTTATCATCGAAATAGGTAGGCGTCAGATTGATGGAAAAATATCGGTTAATACATAAAAAAAAACAAATATGACAAAAGAAAATTAATTATCGTACAACAATCGAACATAGAATCTCCTTTTTCGAAGTTAGTTAAGTATTTAAAACAATGACAATGGATATAGAAAATCCGAATAAAACACGGGAACGAATTTTAACTAAGTAAATAATAAACTGAAAATACGGAATGTCACGAAATTTCCATTATGTATTAGTGTATTTTATAATTGGTATCAGGGTCGTCTTTACCAGGGGGTGCAAGGGGTGCGGTGCACCCGGGCGCAGAGCGCCCGGGTGCGCCTGCCGAGCGCTGAATATTTAGATATTTCATTGAACTTAACGCCATTACACAGTTTCATATAATTGTTACGACAAATACGTACATGCGTAAAATTAATAGGTACCTACCTAGATATAAACAAAAATAGTCTTCAACAATAAACATTGTTTTTCTTTTATTACGCTTTCGGCGTTTGTCATACCGCTCGTGATGTGCAACTAAAATGACTCTTATTACTAAACAAATGACAATTTTATTTAATATAACAGGCGCGCGGCAAAATCTCTTGTCCAAAGAGAGTGTATAACCTTTGACACAATGCCGCCCGATCGCCCGCACTTGAAGCAAAATGATCTCTAAGTCAATAAAATTGTAAGTGCATTTGAAAAGGGAGCGCGGCGCGGCACCTGTGCGTCTGTCATAGGCGAGTAAATGCGCCCTTTGACATGCCGTTCGGGCGCTCGCACTACAGTTAGAAGAGACAGTCAACTTGGAAGAGAAAACTTCTACGAGTATTTCACAAGTTCCAGCTAGACGTGCGCGCCGCACCGGCGCCGCCACGCCACGCCACGCCGCCTTTTTCACGCGCCGCCGCGCGCCGCCGGGTTTACAAGTCGGCGCGCCGACTAGCCGCGACCGCGCGGGCGGGCGGCGGCGTCAGCCGGGGTGCGGCGAGAGGATAGAGGTAATCCTCTCTCTTCGCTCTCCGTACCCCGGCTGTTGTTTTGACAGTCATTGAAGTTGAATTTGGAAGTTCATGATGGCCGTAAATATAAACTACATAAAAATCAAACAACTGCTGGACATAGGCCTCCCCTAATGAGCGCCATTAGCGCCCTGTCTTCAGTCAGCTTGTTGCATTCAGCATCTGCTAGCAGTCTTTCGTATATCGTCATCCCACCTGGCCGGACGGCGTCCTACACTACGTTTGCCAAGTCGCAGTCTTCACTCAAGAACACGTTTAGCCAACGGTTGTCGGTTCGAGAGATACGTCCAGCCCACTGCCACTTCAGCTTGCTTATTCTTTGAGCTATGTCGATAGCTTTGGTTCTCTGTCGGATGTATTCATTACGAATCCTATCCTTCAGAGAAACCCTGAGCATAGCTCTTTCCATAGCTCGCTGAGTGACTTTGAACTGGTGGACCAGCCTTACCGTGAGTGTCCACGTCTCAGCTCCGTTAGTCATTACGGGTAGGACCTGATTGAAAACTTTCGTTTTCAAACATTGAGGTATGGATGACGAGAAGACTTGACGTTGTTTCCTAAATGCTGCCCAGCCCAGCTGGATCCTCCTCTATGCCTCTTTCTCAAAATTGTTTTTACCTTACTGCACAATCTGCCCAAGGTAAGTGTACTCGGAAACAATTTCGAGGATGAGGCTAGGCCGTCCAGCATGTGGTTCAGCTCCTCTAGTGACTCCGCCATTACGACTATATCATCAGTGAATCGCATGCGCGAGACGTAATCGCCGTTCATTTTAATACCCTTACCTCCCCAGTCAAGCGTCTTAAATATATCTTCCAATGCGCTCGTGCACAGTTCCGGGGATATGACATGCCCCTGTCTCACTCCATGCGCAATTGGATGGGTTTAAAGTGCTGGTCCTGTACTTGGACACTCATAGTGGCAGCTTCGTAAAGATATCTCAGCACTTCGATATAACGATAGTCTACTTGGCATCGCTGTAAGTATTCCAGACCCGCCCAAGTTTCGACGGATTCAAAGGCTTTCTCATAGTTCATAAAGACTGACACAAGGGCTGATTATACTCTTCGGACTTCTGTATAATCTGTCAAACTGTGTGAATGTGGTCTGTGATGCCATATCCTCCGCCGCCACGGAACCCGGCCTGCTCCGCTGGCTATATCTCGTCAAGTCTCCTGGCGAGACGATTCATGACCATTTGTGAAAACAGCTTATACAGGGTGTTAGTGTGAACACCGTTGTCCTTGAAACCAGAGGTTCAGCATCATGAGTAGAATCCAAAACCGATGAGAAAAGCTTAACACCTATTTTAGTTTTGCAAGATTTTGATATTTCATGTCTTCGCTATCGTACACGATGCCATAGTCACTCTACATACTTTAAGTACCTACCTACGTAAGTACTTATACCCGCGCCTTACTTGGATCGACTTCATTACTTGTGCCCTTGTGCCAAAAGACGGGATATTCGCACAGAAGGTGATCCAACACTGAGGTGCACATGCCACGTGTCGCCTGGTCGAAGTACTTGTGTCACGTGTTTGTGAGCAAACGTTTAGTGTTTATAAAAATTTTCTTTAAAAAATGAGTAAAAAATAGAATAATTTTTTTTCATCCGTTTTGATTCTACTCATGATGCTGAACCTCTGGTTTCAAGGACAACGGTGTTCACACTAACACCCTGTATATGTGGCTCAGGATTGTGATGGTTCTGTAATTTTTAAGGAGAGTTTTATCACCCTTCTTAAAAAAGTGCACCACAAAACTCCCGCTCCACGCCTTAGGATAAGAGTTCTCCGGGCGGCTCTGGAATCATGGTCGTCTCGTCAGAAACGAGGGGCATGTGCAGTGTACAGACGGCCATAAAAATCCTCTCTCGGCCGAGATCTCCGGTTTCGACAATACGCTCCTCCCGTCGTGCGTCTTCTAGTCATCAGCCCCAGAGTCTCATCCGAGACTTTGGCCTTCTTGCCAGTTCGCTGTTTTTTGCAGAACTTGATGCCCTCGTCTCTCAACGTTTCACGGTCTTAAACGTATCTTCTATTTTAGAGAAATAAATAATCAAATTACGTGTGTTGTGTTTTCTTGGTTGACTAGGAGTTAGTTAGGACCCCTTCCATACTGCAGTGTGTCGTCGGTCACGTGCCACGCTGCAGTGCAAAAGAAAACGAGGGCGCAGGCTGAGCCCCGCACCCCGGCGCCGAATAGCCTTAAGACGGCACTGATTGGTATGGTATTAGAATCGTTAATTTGCTATAAATAGTATTCTTTTTATTTTCGTATTACACATGCATCTTCTCTTTTAATATTTGGTTGCCTGGAAGAAATCGCTTAAGGAGATTAGATCGTCAATTCATTAACCTTCTGTAGGATTAAACATTTACGCACAAACGGTTTAAAATTTTGAAAAAAAAATATCTCTATTAACTATTTATTAGTTTAGTATTGGCGAGACCTAAATTGACACCAATGTTTTTACATAAATAAAAGGAACTTTTTACTAAATAATAATTATCCTATAATATCGCCTTACATACATAATATATTAATAATATATTATATTATGTATAATATCATTTTACAAGACTTTTTAGTTTTCTACCTTATAAAGAAAAGATGTAACAAACACTTTTGGCCTTTCTCACGTTAGATTTCACACATCATAGATAAGTTAGTTTAATTAAATAATAAGTAATAAAAGTTTAAATAATAAATGCTGGACAATCCACACAGCATCATCTAGCCCCAAGCTAAGCAGAGCTTGTGTTATGGGTACTAGATTACTGTTATCTTAATAGAATACATTACATACATTATTTTTATTATACACAACAAAACAAAAAAAAAACAGTAATTTGTCCCAGGACGGGAATCGAACCTGATGTCACTGAGGTTGACAAGTCTTCAATAATTATCAGAAGTTATTTAAAATAGTATAATTTTTTTATAAATATGTTGCCACCAATTTTCTAGTTACCTGCGTACTTTAATAATAAGGAAGTTTCCAATTTTTCAAAAATAAAAACTACTTACATGAATTGAAGGGCATATAAATTACAATATATATGGTGAAAGAATTATTTAAATAACTTCAAAAATGACAAAGTTATTCCAATTTTACTGAACCCCAAACGAATTTTGAAATAAGCGCGAGGCATTTCGCCTGTGACGTCACAATTCCCGGCGAGTCAACGGTACAGTAGGGGCGGAAAGCGTTTTTCGGCTGTTTCGTCGTTTGTCGCTCACAGTAAGTAAGTAGGTACATGGAACGCGGTGTGTGGTGTGAGTGTCTATATAAAGTATTAAGTAACCTTATTAATATCTTAATATCTTACTATTAGAATAAATGGGAAAGTCTGTGTGAATGTTTGTTATCGGTAATCTCCGTAACTACTTAAGTTATTTAGATGCAATTTGGTATGTAAATCGATTGGGACCTAAGTTAACATACAGGATAGTAAAATTTAGAAAAAATAACCTCTGAAGGGGTTAAATGGGGTGGTAAAGTTTGTATGGAAAATAATTATTCCTTGGTTCGATTCTCTCAAAACTCGGTACAACTTATCTCTGGAATGAATAATTTAACACGTATTTTTTATTTTTACTCAATAACAATAACTAGGGGGTGTGCAATAACTTTCTGGAATTTTTCTGACAAAAATCTCTGGTTCGTGGGACAAGCCGCGGGGCGCAGCTAGTGTTTATTTTATTTGAAAGAGATTTCTTTCTTTTAATAACTTTGCACCAATCTTATTTTTTAGGCACCATAAAATAATGTTTATCGGGTGCACTAATAGTTGTAGGTACTTGTGCACTTGGGCATGACACAATATTATATACTGTAGTGTAGCATCAACTTACACGGTTTCCATAATGATTCTATGCGACGTCACTAGAAAGTCCTATATATGAAGATGACGTAGAATTTAAAGCCTGTTCTGTGAGAACAGCTATTATATTTCCATACTGAAATGCAATACTGAATTGATATTTCTATTAGTCCATTATTTTTTATTTCACTTGTTCGTTTCCAAAGACTTAATATTATACTTAATCAATTCCAAACATTGAATGAATAATCGTCGGACATGTTCGGCCTTTTATATCTCCAATAGGTACCTCGTAACATTATAAAACTTAGTAGAAAATCGACAAATTTCTAGAGAAATAACTCTGTCCCTTTCATTCAAACGCCAGCCACACCGTCAGCTGTCCTTGTCTTAAGTTTCCACGGTTTTCCGAAAGGTTAATCTGTCTCTGTCATTCCCATTGTCTCTTTCTTTCTTTTCGATTCGATCGAGAACCTTGATATGATATACTTCAAAGTCATGAACATTAATGAGCAGTGATCGGAATTACAAGAGCATATTATCCTAAAGTTACATATTTACATCAAAATCATAATGTTGGGATTATAGAGGACTAGTGAAGAGGATTTATTGAGATCATTATATAGATTTAGAGATTGTTCTATAAGCTTCCAGAAGTTTCTACTATGTTCTCGAATGATCTTCGTCACATATACACCAACTCAACACACTCGGTAAGGTACTCACACTTGCACACAACACACACACAACTCAAAACACTCACATGCACAAAACACAAACACACACATATACTTATACACACACGCCACATACACACAGGCGCACACTTAACTAAACAATCAAATGCTAACAAACTTTTGCAAACAATATTATATGTTTTAATTTAATCTTTCAAATACGCACCTTCCCATATTATTGTAACTGTATATTACGGAAGAGCGGAACCCTCTAACACACATAGGTATCTCTTTATTTAAATAGGGTTCCAAACCCAAGCTATGTTAATTAGTTTATGTTTACTGTAAAAGATAGTTTGTATTTGATCTCGTATATTCCAGAACTTTCCAGAGCTTTCTGCACATTCCCGAAAGCTCTAGAATGTTCGACTGCACAGAAAATAAACCTTATTTACACAAAAGTAGGTAGGTACATATATTGTTTTCTATCAACTATAAGATAATCTATTAGATAGTTGTGGTAAACGTGTTCTTGGGTAGAGACCGCGACTGGGCAAACGTAGTGTAGGACACCCTCCGGCCAGGTAGGATAACGATCTATAGCCAGTATATAAAGATAATCAATGGCCTATTTTTGTTGGAGACAAGTACCAACACTATTCTATGATGATAACTGAACGATTTTGAACTCTAAAACCTGATAATCGGACCTTCAGAAAAATACTAGCAATCTTAAAACTATGTAGATGTTGTCCTGCACAGATTCTACAACGATAATATCCATTCGGTCTTGATTTAGCCAAAAGCAACAACCGTCTGAGGTGACCGCGCATCGATTACTACTCGACTCGAGCGTCTCGCGGAAGTTGTGACGTCATGACGTTGTTGAGCGGCCGCGCGCCGAGAAGTTTTAAACCGGACGGGAAAATTATCATAACTTCGTCATTTATGAAGATAATTGAAAAAAAAATTCACTGGGCTTTATTGCAAGTATAGTATTATTTTTCTACATTTAAATCAAAAATTTGGAAACTTCCTTATTATCCACACAGACTTTTTTTAGTAGGATGTTATTATAAACATAATGTCATATAAAAACTTTATTAACAACGAAACTTACAAGCAAAGGAATAGAAAAATTACAACTAGTATTTACAATTGAAACCATTGAGCTAACTGCAGACGGTTGCAAACAGTCTAAAGGTAGCTCAATTGATCCATGTCAATACCAGTCGGAAGCGTCCCCAAGACACTGGCTGCATTACCACGCTGTATGGCAATGCTGATGCGCTGATATTCACCAGCTCTCGGGTCACGCGTCGCATCGACCAGAGGCTCAGATATTTTTTTAAAAACCCGGAGAGCCTCGGTACCCCACGGACCTAGGGTCTCGAATCCAAGGGGAGCAAATGCGTAGGTTCTGTCGAGACCTGCATATTTGCGCCTCTTGAGATAATGTCATGAAAACGAACTATTCTGTATGGAAAATACCTAAGCAAAAAAGGCCAATTTTTATAAATTCTCATTGGTATATTATTTACAAATTATAGTAACCTAAAACTAAAAATCCTTTTTTAATTCATACAAACAGAATATTTCAACAAATAAGACTAATTTGGTACCATTTTCTCATAAATATCCCATAAAATAATCATAATTCTTTTATATTTAGATAGAAATGGGGTACCTTAGAAATGGTCCCTTATTTGGTCAAGAAAGTTCAAAGCCTCGAGTACGATTCACGATAATATCGAGACATGATCGTAACGTCTTATTTTTGTATTTTTTATCCACAATAGACCTTCATTTTACCACAAATCACCTAATTCATCGGAAAAGTCTTCGGATTTCACATCGGAAATTTTTGACGATGAACGCTATTTTAAACAAGCGGATTCGGAAACTTTTATTTGAATTTGGATCCTTAGTTCCTTAGTTTCGATATGAAATTAAATAGCGTTCTAAAGATCTGACGGAAATGGAATCGAATTCGATAACTTACAAATCTACAGTTTACTATAGTTTTAAAAGTAAAAAGTTTTTTAAGTTTATCACTACATAGTATAAACCAAAGTCGCTTTCTCTGTCCCTATGTATGCTTAAATCTTTAAAACTAAACGGATTTTGATGCGGTTTTTTTAATAGATAGATCACTCTATCGGTTTTATTATATGTATAAACCTTCCTCTTCAATCACTTCAAGAGGAAGGTTTATACGTATAATAAAACCGCGCGAAGCCGGGGCGGGTCGCTAGTAGTTTAGAAAAACATAATAAATTTTAAAAGTGTGATGACAGGCTATTTTCCATAAGCCTAGTGCTTCTTTGTAACCTGTAATTTCAAAATTTTGAGAACATTTTGCCAAAATTTTATGAATAAGATTTTATGAATAAGAAGCACTAGGCTTATGGAAAATAGCCTGTCCTGACACCAATCTTCCAAAAGTCCTGTCTTCTCAGAGGCTATGGGATGAGCCACTTTGTGAGCTGGTACGGAAAAATCTTATTAATACGTCTACCAGCTCAATAGAACGTGCCCGTCTACTCGCCGTCTCTGAGTGGGAATCAGGACTTTGGTTACATGTTCTGCCTTCTAAAAATCTAGGTACCCTTTTAGACAACAACTCATTTCGGGTGGCCACCTCCTTGCGTTTAGGTTCCCCTTGCCTAGTTGCACACCGTTGCCAGTGTGGTGAAACCGTGGACAAGCTTGGTCACCATGCATTGGCATGTGTCTCTAGTGCAGGACGTGTGTCCCGCCATAATTCAATTAACGATATCATCCGTCGGGCCTTTACCAGCGTCAGTGTAGCAGCTACACTTGAACCACGTGGCCTTATGCGAGATGATGGTAAAAGACCTGACGGTATGACTCTGATTCCCTGGAAGATGGGTCGGCCTTTAGTTTGGGATGCCACATGTGTAGATACTCTAGCGCCTTCACATCTGGCAGGGACATCAGCAAGGGCTGGCTCCGCAGCTTCATCAGCGGAGTCCCTCAAACGGCGAAAATATGCTAATCTTGACCGAGGTTACCTATTTGAGCCATTTGGTGTGGAAACCCTTGGTCCTTGGGGTCCTGGGGCACACACAATTTTTAAAGATCTGACTAAACTTCTCATAGAGTCCACAGGAGATAAGAATGCTGGCTTCTATTTTGGTCAACGAATTAGCATTGCCATTCAACGTGGCAATGCTGCCAGCATTCTGGGTACTTTGCCTTCTGGTGACGGCTTAGATTTTTAAGAGTTTGTTATAATTGTATATACTAGTGAGCTATGTGATCTAATTATGTTTCAGAAATAAAGTATTTTTTGTAAAGTGTGATTCTTAGTTTTGCAGGCCAGTTTAGTATAGAAAAATAAGACGTAACGATCACGTTTTGATACTAACGAACCCTGTTAGCATTGGAATCCATGAAAAAAAACAATAAAATCAGTATTTAACTAAAACTTGGGTATTTACTACGTAAAACTCATAAATATTCTACTTAAAACATTTGTGCTATACCTTGTAGTACAATTATTAACACATTTCAGCCCGCACTGCGAAAACAACTACCTTACACGGTTTTTAATAGCTTTTGAATCAACCGTAGTAATGTTGAATATACTTACTCGAAATAATAAAAATAGTACTTACACATTTTTTTAATAGAATTTATCTATTGAAAAAATCTGTAAGTAGGTACTAAAAATAATAATTATTTCACGGTTAGTTTTCGCAGTGCGGCCACCATATTCATAATATCATTTACATATAACATATATTTACAATAGTATATTAAATATATTACATTATTTTAAGACCCAGTACATTAAAATAAATAAATAATGCTGAAAATTTTCAATTTCACATCATCATCTAGCCCCAAGCTAAGCAGAGCTTGTGTTATGGGTACTAGATGACTGATATGATATACTTAATACAATAAATACATTACATAAATATTACTCAATAGATAGATTTTTTTATACATTCATAGGGTCCAAGTTTCACTAGATTAACCCCAAGAGGGGTCGTAATGAGTCCTTTCATAGTCGGGGTTCAAACAGACCCGATAACTCAAGAGCTTTTGTTATAGGTCCTAGATGACTAAAATACTTAATATATTACATATTATTAGATTTTTCATACATACATACTTGTCGCCACTAACAGTTTAGCACTTTGTCCTGAGGGTCCAAGTTTCACCAGTTTAGCCCCACGAGGGGTCGTAATGAGTCCATTCGTAGTCGGGAGTCAAATACACCCGGTGACCCCGGACGAAGCAAGTGACGACCCCCCGGTAAGCCGTTCTAGGGACGCCACTCTGTAACAATTATCACTACATAGTACAAAACAAATTTGCTTTCTCTGTCCCTATGTCCCTATATCCCTTTATATGCTTAAATCTTTAAAACTACGCAACGGATTTTTATGCGGTTTTTTTTAATAGATAGAGTGATTCAAGAGGAAGGTTTATACGTATAATAAAACCGTGAGAAGCCGGGGCGGGTCGCTAGTTATTTATAATAAATAAATAATGCTGGACAATCCACACAGATAGATAACTTCTTTATTGCACCATCAAAATTTGAAGTATCATCTAACCCGCTAAACAGAGCTTGTGTTATTATAAATAATAAATAAATAATTCCGGACAGTCTACACAGCATCTAGCCCCAAGCTAAGCAGAGCTTGTGTTATTATAAATAATAAATAAATAATTCCGGACAGTCCACACAGCATCTAGCCCCAAGCTAAGCAGAGCTTGTGTTATGGGTACTAGATGACTGATATACTTAATACAATATACTACATAGATAGATATTTTTTTATTATACATATTAAACACCCAGACCAACGAAACAAACTTCTGCAGATCGTGCACAAATTTGTTCCGAGGCGGGAATCGAACCCGCAACCTCCTGCGTCGCAGGCGGACCTTCGCCCACCGCGCCACATCGGTCGTCGTTATTGGTACTATACTCTGATTTAGAGTCATAGATATTTTTTGTAAACAAAGATATTTATGAATGAAAGTTAGCCTATTAAGCAACAACAGGGTAACAACCTAAGGGTGACAAATCTAAATCGAGCTGTGCTGTGCTGTACTGCGCTGTGCTATGTTTGGTCAACTCGCTCGTTATTTTAATGAGGATACAAACTAACCATGCTGTGCTGCGCTGTGTGAGGCTACGCTGTTTCTATTGACCAAACATAGCACAGCGCAGTACAGCGCAGCACAGCTCGATTTAGATTCACCCTAACAACCAAAACTAAAACGCATAATTGCTCCACCACAGCGAAAACGATGCAAGTTCGAGTTCGATTACGAATGAGAGACCAATGGATTGATGAATGGCAAAAATACCAATTATTTGGAACTTCTGAAGCTTGCTCTGATGATACCAGTGTCGTAAAATATGCTAACGTAGTGTAGGACGTCCTCCGGCCAGGTGGGATGACGATCTGCGAAAGACTGCTGGCAGATGCTGGATGTGGCAAGCTGAAGACAGGGCGCTCATTAGGGGAGGCCTATGTCCAGCAGTGGACTAATATAGGCTGATGATGATGATGACGTTTATGCATAACTTATGTGTCTAATACATGTTTATCTTACTCTAAAGTCGTCCATAAGGCCCAAAGCCTTAGCGTTCCGCCGGTAGCTCGCGGCGTCCGAGTAAGAGACCCTGAGGGAGCCCTCGGAGTTAGCGTCCGCGAGGGCCGAGCTCGCCGACACCACAGGTAGCCCTGCGATTGTGGACTCTAGGGCTACGTCGTAGTTGTCCTGAGAAATAGATATAAGGATTATTAAATTATAGCGTGTAAGCTTTCGCACTCGGGGAATATAATCTAAGAAATGAAATAACATCGCAAAAATGTTCGATCTGCGCCACGAAACCAAGTGACCTCACTTCACAAGAATTAGCCTTGAAACGTTTCTATAGAAACAATGCGTGCGAAGCCGCGGGCAGAAACTAGTATGAAATAATGAAACTAATAGTGCGAATTTTGAACAGTGTAGCACTATAGGCGGCATTATCGCATCTCTTCCAGGCAATCTTTGATGAACATGATCGGTTAATTTATTATAGCACAGAAATTAAATATTTTATTTGATAAAACAGAAAATATCAATCAAAAGAAACAAAGCAGAACTAGTAAGAACTAACTTAACTAATTTGATATCTTTAAAACTTTAAATAAATAAATAATAAATCTTTATATTTAAAAATAATATGTATAATCAATACATGGTGTAACAATATACATGTGCTAAGCGAAAAGCTGGGTATTTCTACCCCCCCGGGGAACAACTTTTGTTCAACGACTTTTCTAATTTCGATTGGTATCTCTGAAAAAACTAAAACAAAGTTTTCACATGGCCAGCTGATTTTTTACGAAGTGACAACCCTAAAATCTGCTGTTTCTTATACTTGCGACGATGACCTCAGTATGGTCACAGAATAGATGTAGAAAAGAGTGACAGATTCATATTCTTGAAATAGAAAAACGCCTACAGCATCATTGAGGCAAATTGTCGTAAGTCATGGCTAAAATCACATTTCAATTTGAAGGTTGAGTTACGTGTAGTTAAACATACGAACTAAACTACGCTAACACAGTTATGTCTTTTTCTAACTGTTTGTTCTTTCTTGTGTGTTGATCTAATCATAATAACCTACTGACTGAATACACATTGATGTCCACTACTGAAAAGAGCTGTGAATCTGGCGGGTATTGCCATAATCACTTGGCTGGGGATTGCTGATCAAAGAAACGGTATAAGTAATTCACACAATAAAAATGCTGCCTTTCATTTGGCGAAGCCCCTTGGTCGACTTTTACGACATCCGACATACGACGAGCTGAGTCGCATGGGTCGGTTAACTTAATTAAAAACTTTACCAAATGACTCATTCCGTCATTATGTAGTTTATCTGTCCGTTCTGTACCTACATTAATCTTTGACACTTGTATTTCCACAAAGGAACGCGACTAAATTTTATTGGCTGTAGCACTATGCAAAACCATGGCAACCAGCCAACCGCCAATCATAGACAAGTTAGAGAACCATTCATTCATTCATTGACTGTCGGCATCTATCAACATGCGATACACCCAGTGATGCCAGATCTACCGATTTAGCAGTAGATCTACCTGCTTTTTTAGGCGTCTACCGATCTACTGATTTATTTCAAAAATTTAGTGAAACCTACCTGATTTTCCCGAGCGCCTTCTAAAATTTAGTGAAATCTAACTGATTTTCCCGAGCGCCTTCTAAAATTTAGTGAAATCTACCTGATGTCCCGAGCGCCTTCTAAAATTTCGTGAAATCTACCTGATTTTCCCGCGCCTATAGCTCCGTGACTAAATAACCACTTGGCGACCTTTTTTTTTTTTAGCTGCAATTGTCTGCAAAAATGCAAAGAATCGCTTCCTTTTTACGAATGCACCTAAAAAAAAAAAGGTCGCCAGCCAAAATGCGAGTCAAAATACTCGCGAAACACAAATACATATGGTACCTCTAGAATTTTCAGTCGTTAATTTCTACCTACTGATTTTTATTCCAATCTACTGATTTTTTACTGAACTTTCTACTGTTTTTTTCAAATTCCATCTGGCAACACTGGATACACCACATGGCGGTGCTGTTTTTGCCAAGCGGGTCGAAATATTTTTTAATACGGGTTCCGTAATTTTTTTAATACCAAAATTTAAAGAAGTTCGTTTGTTTAAAATCATAAAATCAAAAAAAAAGCTTAAATCCGTTTTCTACGGGATTTTGTATTAGGTATACCAACTATCAGAATTCACGCAAAGTGTATGTGTGTGTAGCAGGTAGGTACCTACATTGTGAAATACCTATGTAAAATAAGACCAGTACCTACCTACGTATTCATACAATTTTCTACCACATACCTATTATTTCACGACTGTGATCCTAATACCTCCTACTCATGTAGCCAACTAGGGATTTATTAAAATTGAAAATGAACCCTAAAAATTATCCATCTTTTCGGCGAACGAAATCAAAAGAATGAATGATGAACTATTTTAGTGTGACCTTCGTCGCGGTGCCGTGTAGTGCTATAATTACAATTTTTATCTTTCGTGCCTAAAAAACAAGTAACTAGGACTTAAGAATACCTTAAGGGTGTGGTGTATGCATCGGAGTGTCAGAGCTGAAGAGATGAAGAGGCGTGTGTTGGAAGCGTGTGCTTACTTCCATAAAATGTGTGTTGTTTGGAAGCGTGTGTTGGAAGCGTGTGCTTACTTCCATAAAATGTGTGTTGTTTGGAAGAAGGGAGGCATATCGAACCTTACTTACATGCATAGGTATCGATACCTACGTCATGCATGTGTAACTTACTAACTAACTAACCTAACTAGTGCTAAAGTGAGTGAGACATGTTAATGCCTAAAAAGAAACCTACCTTGTGCTGAAGTGTGTGAATTGTCTGTGACTGTGTACCTACAAGTGACCTACCAAAACATACATAAATCCCTTCGTAAGAAGCCATCTAGACAGCTGACAAGCGAGAAAATATGAGGTTTGTAACTTGTACCTACACTTACAACTTTCCTAACTCAGCATTTTAAGATTTTCTCAACACTACCTAGGAACTTACATACTAGCATCTTATTATTATCACGAATTTATTAGGTCGTCTAGTAATCTCCCGCCATAGCTGAAATCTACGAAGATAAATACCTACCTACATACCTGTAAAGTTAGTAGGTAAGTACAGGTTGCGCGAATAGGGTTGTCACTTTATTTTGGCACTAGGAAATGAAAACTTTTTGTATGGGAAACTGAAAATAGGAATTTTTAATTATCTCCCCCCCACAACTGATCACCATGGGTTCCTGAAACCCCCCCCTTCGGCTTAGTAGGGGTAATATGTTATACCTTGTATAATCATACCTATCGTTACGATGGAAACAAAAAGAACGGAAATATTTTAATTCTGTGAACTTAGTTTAGCTTTAGTGGCATCAGAATTGACACCATTTATACACAGAATACTCACTTTTAACAAGTAACTTAAATCCAGTTTAGTGAACTCTACATAGTTCAGATTCAACTGAATGTTCCTCAGATGTTTGTCGAAGAACAAACCCCGACTCACTCCAACCTGTGGATAATAAATACAAGGGTCAAAAGTTGGTTGGTTGTTTTAGTGTTTTTTGTAACTCTTAGGCTGTGTCCCCAGTAGGCAAACTGTGAGCAGCCGACTGAGTTTGCGACGTATCAGTTCAGTACGCCCTTCCATATATTTTAAATTGAGTGTCCACAGTTTGCTAGTTTGCGCTCACTGTACGCAGTTTGCAGCGATACGTGCGCCGACTGTCTCAGTTAGCGGTCGACTCGCAGGTTCCAATGCTTCTTGCGATACGCAAACTGATCTGAGTTTGTAGCTGTTCGCCACAAATTTGCGGCTCAATCAGTCGGTCGCTCACAGTTTGCCTACTGGGAACACAGCCTTAAACTAGTGGCCCGATTTGTTTGAAACTTACAAAGAATATAAATATTAAGTTACTGGGGCCGAATTCCACTAATTTCAAAACAAAGGTCTCAATAGCGTCATACTATCAAGATGGCTAATGACGTTTGTGCATTTGGTATTCTACTATTTTTTGGGCTTGAAGAGACTTTCATTATTGGAATATCAAATCGGTAGTCATAAACGTAATCGTCACAGCTGAAAGAACCGCAAAAAGTTTGTGCTAGTAGAATACCAAACAGAGTTTAACACTGACTTTTTGACACAATACCTTGTAATGGTGAAGCGATTTATTTAGTGGAATTCGGACCCTGAACACGTGTGCCACGAATTTTCAAAAAACTCCTCAAAATAAGTTAAAATGGATAACTAAAGTTTGAGATTCGTAGTGAAATGTCTGTATCTTTATAGTGTTACATACTTAAGACTTGAAATTTTCAGTATCTACTGATATAACCACAACTTTAAACACGTCTTTCAGGAAATTTCTAAAATGCTTTAATAAAAGGTACGATAGGACACAATGGCGATCTTAAGAAGAGGCCTTTGTTGGAGGTGAAGTTTCAAATTTTTTCAAATTCAAATTCATTTATTGCATGAAATACATGTTATAAAAGTTGTTATAATGTACTGGAATGTCTCAATGTATTCTGCCCTATTGGGCGTGCAATGTATTAAAATTTACATAACTAATATAATTCTAAACGATTGAAGGAATAATAATAATAAAAGTCATTTAAAAAAAAGAGAAGTCAATATCAAGATTATCAAGATACAATACTTTTGTACCTATGTCTAGGAGATGGGCGCTGACTCTACCACACAGTTGTAAAGCTTCGGTAGTGTCAACGTTTCATATGTATTTATGAGCTTGTGAAATATTATTCCTGAATAAAAAATTGATTTGAATACTAGTTGTAATTTTTCTATTCCTTTGCTTGTAATTTTCGTTGTTAATAAAGTTTAAGATACAATTTATCGGTCATTTCAAGTCATTTCAAGTTGTGTAAAATAATTACCGTTTGCCGGTAACGGTTTCTAATTAAGTTTAACTAAGTAAAACTAAGTTAAAGTCATACAAAAACTTTACATACTAGGTATAACATAACAATAAAGTCTTTTTTATTTTATTTATATTCAACCGCCATAGTCCTCAATACTTACCCTGCCAAAACTGTAAGTCCTGGAGATCTCTGGTCTGATGCAAGCCCGGTTCTTCACGTTTTCTGGGTTCCGCAGCCAGTCGTCGAAGAACCTACAGAAATAATTTTTAGTATTTATTATAATTTTTAGTTAAGAGTTTACTTTTAGTGTGTCGGCTAGAATGGCAGTGAACTGTTTTTTATTGTACCTGTGTCCAACTAAATGTTTTTTCTATTTTATGTCGAGAACAGCCGTACGCTGGTAGCGGGGTGGCAGTTACACAGCCGTGTCTTGCTTCTTTTGTGGTAATGCTAAAGAGAGCCTCGCTCAATGCTCGCCAAAAATAAATGTGCAACACACCTCGTGGAATATCGAAAGGGTACGTATGGTATTTTACAGGATGAACTCACATCCTTCTTACTGGTGTCGTTCCACACTGATATACACGATATACAAGGAATATACACCTGCGATACAAGGAATATACACCTGCGACACAAGGAATATACACCTGCGATACAAGGAATATACACCTGCGATACAAGGAATATACACCTGCGATACAAGGAATATACACCTGCGGTACAAGGAATATACACCTGTGATACAAGGAATATACACCTGCGATACAAGGAATATACACCTGCGATACAAGGAATATACACCTGCGATACAAGGAATATACACCTGCGGTACAAGGAATATACACCTGCGATACAAGGAATATACACCTGCGATACAAGGAATATACACCTGCGATACAAGGAATATACACCTGCGATACAAGGAATATACACCTGCGATACAAGGAATATAAACCTGCGGTACAAGGAATATACACCTGCGGTACAAGGAATATACACCTGCGATACAAGGAATATACACCTGCGATACAAGGAATATACACCTGCGATACAAAAGGTGTAGTACTCACGCGGGCGGCCACTCGGGCTCCAACGCTTGCCACGTCTGGCGGCGCATGCACCAGCCGAGGCCGGGGAAGAAGTCAGTGCGGTACAGCAGCTCGCCGCCCGCGCTGTCTATGACGTCCTTCTTGCCGTTGTCGTTCCACGCTGATATACACCTGCGATACAAAGAATATACACTTGCGATACAAGGAATATACACCTGCGATATAAGGAATATACACCTGCGATACAAAGAATATACGCCTGCACAAATAAGGTAGTGGTTAAGAAAAATATTATTCTTTTCAAAAAAATCGAATTAGTCCGTCAGTTAGATTTTCGAAAAACGTTTTTGTTTGTTGCTGTATACGTATTTGTTCTTTTGTAAATCAAACAGAAAATAACGGACTTATTCCATTTTTTTACACAATTTTACATAAACAATTTGACGATGACAGATGCAAACTTTGTTTTTGAATATAAGGCGAGGGCTACAAATATCTGATGTTATTTTAGCAGTGATATTTTTACCATAAACTAGGATCCTTGTGCAGCAGTGGATAAGTCCCCAGGAAGTACTCGAAGAAATCAGGAGAAATATCCAGGTCATCTGGAAATGACGCATAGTTTTAATTATTTAAATATAGATGCGCCCCGCGGCTTTGCCCGCGAATCGGAGTTTTTTTCATACAAATTTCAGAAATTTATTGCACACGCCCTAGGTTATTATAGGTTATTGTGTAAAATAAAAAATACGTATTAAATTATTCACAAAATTCACAAAACTTATCACTTTTCACAAAAATTATTTTCCATAAAAACTTTACCACCCTATTTAACCCACTCAGAGGTTAAAATTACCAAATTTTTATATCCTATATATTCTAGGTTCTAAACTATCTACATACCAAATTTCATTTATACAACATTAGTAGTTAGTTACGGAGATTACTTATAACAAACATACACACAGACTTTCCCATTTATTATAATAGTAAGAACGACTACCACTACTGACATTAGTAAATACGGGGTGTTAGTGTGAACACCGTTGTCCTTGAAACCAGAGGTTCAGCATCATGAGTAGAATTCAAAACCGATGAGAAAAGCTTAACACCTATTTTAGTTTTGCAAGATTTTGATATTTCATGTCTTCGCTATCGTACACGATGCCATAGTCACTCTACATACTTTCAGTACCTACCTACGTAAGTACTTATGCCCGCGCCTTACTTGGATCGTAACTTCATTACTTGTGCCCTTCAAAAGACGGGATACAGAAGGTGATCCGACACTGAGGTGCACATGCCACGTGTCGTCTGGTCGAAGTACTTGTGTCACGTATTTGTGAGCAAACGTTTAGTGTTTATAAAAAATTTCTTTAAGAAATGAGTAAAAAATAGAATCATTTTTTTTCATCCGTTTTGGATTCTACTCATGATGCTGAACCTCTGGTTTCAAGGACAACGGTGTTCACACTAACACCCTGTATATATAGATATAAATACTGACCTTCTACAATAATAACCGCCTCGTGTCCCAAAGTTCCGAGCACATGGTTGAGCGCGAACTTATAATGCCTCGCGATCTTGTAGTATCCTCGGAACTTCACCTTAAATTATAATAAATATATTAAACTAGCTGGTGCCCGCGACTTCGTCTGCGCAGGGTTAGTACTTCGAGTATACTCGCGGTTACCAAAGTTATCGACATAGCCATTCTCTGGAGAAAGGGTGTGTTCGAGTCGGTTGCAGTTCTAGATTGTAGGAGTCCTAGGTTAGCTGCTATTAAGGTCACCAGCAGTGGTCGCTCGGTAATAATATTTTCTGTATACATGCCTACATGCAAGAAAGATAATTTGCCTATTTTTACGGAGGTTCTAAGTGAGATAAGCGCTATAGAGGAAAGTAGTAATGTCGAATCCATTTTCGCCCTGGGAGATTTTAATGCTCACCCCCAGGAAATCTTCTATAGAGAACTGGTAAACTTTTGCTCAGATCAGTCCTGGCTATGCGCGGATGTAGAAAAACTAGGTTCTTCATCTAATGCCTATACATTTATATGCCAAAAATCAGGGAGTAGAAGATGGTTGGACCACTGTATTGTTTCCCTCTCAGCATGGCATACAGTTAACAAAGTAGGCGTTTACGAGGATGTCTACACGTCCGACCATCTACCTATTTATGTGGAATGTGATCTGTGTTCAGTTCGACCGAGACTCGGGACTCGTGACCTAACTTCTAGTGACGTATTATGGGGTGAACGGAGTCAAGAGCAAATCAAACTTTATCGTAGTATTTGTGACAAGACGCTCCGTACTATAAACTTTCCCCCTGAATTCGTTCAGTGTGCTCATGGGCCGTGTAGTCTGACTGAGCACAGGTCCATACTAGACAGGCTATATGGGGTCATAGTGAATACTATGACCGAGGCGGCAGCTCAGACGAGGCAGCGTGGGGGTGCGAGACCTAAGAAAGGTAAAAACTTCTGTGGTTGGAATAAATATGTACGGGCCGCGCACGGGGAGGCCAGGCTTAAATTCAAATGCTGGGTTCAGTGTAACAGACCCAATTCAGGCGAAGTTTATCAACAGATGTGCGAATCTCGCAAAATCTTTAAAAGTCGCCTGAAGTGGTGTCAGAAAAACCAGGACCAGCTTATAATGGATAAGATTGCTAAAGAGCGAGCAGCGAAGGACTTCAGGACCTTCTGGAAATCCACAAGTAAATTGAATATTAAGCCTGGTCCCCCCGTGAGTGTGGAGGGGAAGAGCGATCAAAGGGAGATAGCGCAATTGTTCATGGAACATTTTAAAGTAAGCTCCCCTCTCGGCCCCTCTGCGGGGGCGGTTGATGTTGAGTTCGACGTGACGGGTGACAAACCTCTATTGCACGTGTCAGCAGACCAAGTGCGCGCCACAATCAAAGCTATGACGCGAGGCAAGTCCCCCGGTCACGACGGGCTCAGCGTCGAGCACCTCAAGCACGCGGGGAACCACTTGCCTGGTCTCCTCTCCATGTTCTTCACAATGTGTCTTAGTCATGCGTACTTACCGGCTGACCTTATGAAGACCGTAGTTGTACCGATTGTGAAGAACAGAACAGGGGACATATCGGACAAGGGGAACTACCGGCCAATTTCTCTTGCCACAACAGTAGCCAAGGTGTTGGACAGTATGCTTGAATCTATGTTACAAAAATACCTAAAACTACACGACGCACAGTTCGGGTTTAGACCCAGACTATCCACAGAAAGCGCTATACTAGCACTCAAGCATACTGTCCAATACTACACCAGTCGCAGGACGCCGGTGTACGCCTGCTTCCTCGACCTATCCAAAGCATTTGACCTTGTCTGTTATGACGTGCTTTGGGAGAAGTTGAGGAACAGGGACCCCCCTGTTCGGGCGGAAATGCTGAAAATATTTCAGTATTGGTACGGACACCAAAACAATACTGTTAAGTGGTCCAATGCCGTCTCCGACGCATACAGGCTGGAGTGTGGAGTGAGGCAGGGGGGGGTAAGCTCCCCCTCGCTCTTCAACCTGTATGTTAATGATCTAATTGTTGGGCTCAGCAGCATGCGTGTCGGCTGTCGTGTTGACGGTGTTTCTATAAACAACATCAGCTACGCGGACGACATGGTGCTGCTGGGCCCGACAGCGAGATCTGTCGAAGAGATGCTGAAGGTGTGCGCTGCCTACGCTGCTTCCCATGGGCTGCGGTATAACATTAAGAAGTGTGAATACGTTGTCTTTAAGGCCGCCGGTAATAATCTCAAAGATTTCCCACAGATAACCCTAAACGGCATGAACATTTTAAAGGTAACATCTTTCAAATATCTAGGGCATTACATTACCGACGACCTGAAAGACAATGTTGACATTGAAAGAGAACGTAGGGCTCTAGCGGTGAGAGGTAACATGTTGATTCGTAGGTTTTCCCGGTGTTCAGAAGAAGTCAAAGTTACGCTTTTTAAAGCATATTGTCAGGGCTTCTACACCGGGAACCTATGGATCAACTACACCAAACGTCCGCTGGACGCCCTACGTGTACAATATAATAATATATTTAGAATGATGTTGGGACTGCCTCGATTCTGCAGTGCTTCGGGGATGTTTGCAGAATATCAGACGGATGGCTTTGCTGCCATCCTTCGTAAAAAAGACCGCATCCCTGATGCGCAGAGTACGTGACTGTCCCAACACCATTCTACAAACCGTAGCTGGTAGAATAACCTCTCCCTTATGGAAATGTCTTATGGAGAGAGTTATTTAATTTAATGTAATTTAGTTTTAATTTTAATTTTACTTCTGACTAACCCTAGCAATAAGCCCTGTATTTTACTAACGAACTATGGATTCAGTTATCCGAAATAAAATTTTTTTTTTTTTATTTTTTTTTTTTATTTTTTTTATTTTTTTTTTTTTTTTTTTTATTTTTTTTTTTTTTTTTTTTTTTTTATTTTTTTTTTATTATTATTATTATTATTATAGCTCAAAGAATTAGCAAGCTGAAGTGGCAGTGGGCCGGCCATATCTCGCGAAGAACCGATAACCGTTGGGGTAAACGTGTTCTTGAGTGGAGAACACGACTTGCTGGATGCGTCAAGCTGAAGACAAGGCGCTATGGTGCTCATTAGGGGAGGCCTAGTCCAGCAGTGGACTAATCTGGGCTGATGATGATGATGTATACTCGGGGTTTCACCAGCGTAATTCCCGTTCCCGTGGGAATTCCGGGACAAAATATAGCCTATGAGCTATTCAGAATACAATCTATATGTGTGCCAAATTTCAGACAGATCCGTTCAGTAGTGTTTGCTTGTAAGAGTAACAAACATCCACCCATCTACCCATCCATACTTACAAACTTTCGCGTTTATAATATTAGTAGTATAAATCATTTATAACAAGTTACATACAAAAAACATATCAAGCACATTAATTAAATAGTTTTTTTTATTTTATGTAGAAAACACCCAGAACATCCTGTACGGATCATATCTGCAGATCATAGGAACATTTTTTTACTAATTTAATTAATAATTACTAAGTTAGCTAATTAATTATTAAGTTAAGCTATTGTATGTAAAAACGTTCCTACACTGTAGTACCTCCTATTTCGGTAAATTCGGTCGTCAATATAGAAAATAAAATAAAAGAACTGTTAGTAAAAAATACAATATTAATAAATAAAATAATGAATGAATGTTTTATGGGGATTATGGGCATTACCCCTAAAACTCTCCACACACTGAAGCCGGAGGCGGAGCGGAGGCGAAGGCGTGCCGGTTTTTCCTATGGCACCGCGCCGCCACCGCCTGCGGTGTGTGTGTAGGCTTTCATAGGATTCAATAGAATACAACTCGCACGTCTTTGCATCCGCTCCGCCTCCGGCTTCAGTGTGTGGAGACCTATGATACAGTCAGTTGACGCTCATTGGGGGAGTCCTATGTCCAGCAGTGGACTAATATAGGTTGATGATGACTGATTACCTTGGCTTTGGGTAGAGGGATCTCCGTCAAATCAGGCTGTGTCACGACTGATATCGTAGGGTCCAAGTCCACGAAGGATTTTATGACGTTGTAGGTTGCATTGTGACCGCAATCCTTGAAAAATAAACAAATATATATTACTAGCAGCGCCTCACGGTTTCACCCGCGGTAATTCCCGTTCCCGTGGGAATTTCGGGATAAAATATAGCCTATGTGTTATTCCAGACTATAATCTATCTCTGTGACAAATTTAATCCATATCCGTTCAGTATTTTTTGCGTGAAAGAGTAACAAACATCCATCCATACAAACTTTCGCGTTTATAATATTAGTTTATTTTATTTTTCACAAAATCCACAGCTATTATAGACTACATTATAAGTCATCTTTTAGTTTAACCTACAGCCAGCAAAAAGGATTTACATTTTATGAGCTTAACTATCACTAAATCTATAAGCTGCACCCCGCGGCTTCTCGTGAAAATTGATGAAAAATAACCAAATCTTTTATTTCAGACCTAGGACTATGACAACTCAAAATTTCAGATCGATCCGTAGTAGTATTGGCGTGAAAAGGTAACAAATATCCATCTATCGATCATATTTAAGTTTAATATGTAATCGATTTTATTTTCTTTCTTTCTTTCAAATCATGTGTGTTGTATGTTTTTTTTTTTTTCTTTTTTTAATTAACAATAGACCTTCGTTTGACCACAGTCTCACCTGATGTATCTTAAATATTTGTTCCGTTTTTTATTATTTGTCGTTATAGCGGCAACAGAAATATATCATCTGTGAAAATTCCAATTGTCTCACTATCACGGTTCATGAGATGCCTGATGACTGACGGACAGTGGCTATCACGGGTCATGAGTCACGGGTTTTACCCTTTGGGTTCGGACACCTATAAAAATCGATTGTTTTTTTTAGGTGTCTGAGCCCACAAATATAAACACAAATATATGCAGATCGTACAAAACATTTGTCGCGTCCCGGGGCCAATATCGAGGAAGTCGGATTAGAGATAGGTCTCTTACCTGGCTAACTATAATAGGGAATGTTTCCTTATTCGGCCGGAACCGGATGAGGTTGTCCAGACACCGCTTGACAGTGACCCGATCGCACGCGATCACAAGCACTGGCAACACTAGGTGACTTGGCTCTGAAATACATAATAAGAGATAGGATTAAACAGTCAGGATTAAACAGTTATACACATGCTAGTGGTTTCTATTTCGCCTCTTCCACTAGTGGACAAAAAATTGAGGCGAATTAAATTTGACTTGTCTAAGTGCTTATTTTGTAAGCCTAAAGAAATAAAGATATTGATTATTGATTATTATTGATTATAGTCAATATAGAGCTTTTAAGGTTCGAATTAAGTGTATTATCTTCTATCTTTAGCGTCTTCACATTCTCTTATTACCATGATGGATACGTTCAGTAGTGTTTGCGTAAAAAAGGAACAAACTTCCATACATCTATCCACATATACAGGTATATACCGTCAATAGTAACGATATTAGTAGGAAGGAACTAACTGACACAGACACAAAAACGCCTTTCGTTTAAAAATCAAAAAATGTTTCTTGAGTTGTTTATTTATCGTTCCAAATCGTGTGCTCTATCCCGCTCATAGTAAACTAGTATCTGCCCGCGGCTTCACACACGTTGTTTCTATGGAAACGTCTAAAGGCTATTTCTATCCCATGGGAACTGATTTATGGGATGTAGCTAAAAAAGTAGCCTATGTGTTATTCCAGGGCTAGAACTACGTCTATTTCCAATTTCAATATCTTCCCGATCCGTTCTGTAGTTTTTGCGTGAAAGGGCGATTGTGCACTACAAGGAATTTTACTGTCCGAACGTCCGATTTTTTACGGTCCGAAATGGCATGAAAAAAACGGAAGATTAGCTTGTGCACTTGTCCGTCTTTACTCAGATGATACGCCAGTTTAGCTGTCATTTCAGACCGGAAAAAACCGTTCCGGAATAAAAAAAAAAAGTAAAATAACGGACGGTAAAATTACGTATAGTGCACAAACTAGTATATACATTATATGGCGTGCCATATCGGACCGTAAAAAATCGGACTGCCGGACAGTAAAATTCCTTGTAGTGTACAATCGCCCAAAGAGGAACAAAAATCCATATATCCATACCAACTTTAAATAAGTAAGGTAAGAATATATTAATTGCTGGCATGTGACCGTATTATCAACATTGAGCCCAGATACACCGAATCTCACGCGTAACGAGATATCAATAGCAATCACACAGTACTTATGACGTCGACATCCGCATGATCCGCCCCGTTTTAAGGTGTTCGTCCACAGACCCGCATCGTAATCGCATCAAACAGATTTTAGTATTAACTAGCGATCCGCTCTTCGGGTCTCTTCTCACGGGTTTACAAATACATATAAACCTTCCTTTTGAATAAATGAATAATGCTGGATAATCCACTCAGCATCATCTAGCCCCAAGCTAAGCATAGCTAGTGTTATGGCTGGTATTGGTGCTAGATGACTGATATACTGAATCACTCTTATAATTTAAAAAAAAACCGCAACAAAATCCGTAGATTTAAGGATACATAGGGACAGATAGACAGTGGGAAGCGATTTTGTTTATAGGTACTATCACTACAAAGTATAAAACAAAGTCGCTTTTTCTGTCCCTATGTCCCTATATCATTATGTCCCTTTGTATGCTTAAATCTTTAAAACTACGCAACGGATTTCGATGCGGTTTTTTTTAATAGATAGTGATTCAAGAGAAAGGTTTATAGGTATAATAAAACCGTGCGAAGCCGGGGCTAAAACTAAAGTAGTTTCAAGTTTTTGACGAATATGAGTACAAAGACTAAGTAAAGTAAAAGTAAAAATTCATTTATTGCTTGAAATACAATGTTATAAAGATCTTAATCACTACATAGTATAAAACAAAGTAGCTTTTTCTGTCCCTATTTCCCTTTGACTGCTTAAATCTTTAAAACTACGCAACGGATTTTGATGCGGTTTTTTTTTATTAGATAGAGTGATTCAAGATGAAGGTTTATACATTTAATAAAACCGTGCGAAGCTGGGGCGGGTCGCTAGTTTTAGATAAAATAGAGTCATAGTTTTGAAAATTTACCTAATTCTTATTATTTTGTCAGATCTTGATCTTTATATGCGACTTCACGAGCACTAGCTTATAAATAAATAAAAATATGAATCATCAAAATTGGCTATCCTATATTTTTGTAACACCCTGAAATAAAGAATTCAAAAAGAAATACAGTTGAATTGAGAAAATCCTCCTTTTGAAGTTCATAATAATAGTGATTCCATTGCATAATATCCGTACGATTTTATTCCTTTTGCCGTAAAACAGTTTTATCGCGACTTATGTGAGTCTTATCAGTGGAAACAACAATCGAAAAATAGGTAACTATGGTTAGGTTAGAAAAAAAATTCAAGGCTACTTCTATCCCATGTGAATTGATGAATTATGAGATGAAAAGTTAGGGGCGTGAGGTTAATTACTTGAGGTGTTCAAGGGGGGAGGGGGTCAAGCTAAATCTTACTAAATCTCACTTGGGGGAGAGGGGGGTATTAGCAAATATCACATCATTTTTTTCTAGTAGAAAACGGCAAACATTTTGCGTGATAGTAAAGTTAAAGTGATTTTAAACTACGGTAATACACACAATTTTTTTAATACTAGTCTTAGTAATGTAATAATTTATCGTTTTTTATATTTTTTATATTCCAACGCGTTCCCAGCCAGCCACACAACCAGCCAGTGAACTCAAATTTTAAAATACCTCAGATATTTTGAGTAAGATTTGAGGAGGGGGGAGGGAGTTGAGGAAAATCTTACGAAATCTCACAAGAGGGGGGGGGGGTTCAAAAAATCCTGAAAAATGCCTCACGTAATTAATGGACGCCCCCTTACCTATATTTTATTCCACGGCTACAACTACGTCTATTCAAAATTTCATTCTTAAGTTTTTTTGGTGTTAAGAGGTAACAAACATCCATCAAAACTTTCGCATTTATAATGAGGTTTATTTTCACTTAAAATGTAACACCCACCCATCCAACTAAAATTAATAAAGATAAAGATCATTTATTTGCAGAAACATGTGTAATTACATAATAATTACTTAATACAAAAAACTGAGGCGAACTGAACATCAATTATCACTTTATTTCTTATATTATTTTGATAACTATGTACCTATAGGTAGTATTAAATTTGACTTGTCTAAGTGCTTATTTTGTAAGCCTAAAGAAATAAAGATTTTGATTTCTGATTTCTGAATATTTGAATGTCTTGACTGAATGAAGACAGCGCGCTATGGCGCTCATTAGGAGAGACCTATGTCCAGGAGTGGACTAATATGACGACCGCTGTGGCGCGGTGGGCGAAGGTCCGCCTGCGACGCAGGAGGTTGCGGGTTCGATTCCCGCCTCGGAACAAATTTGTGCACGATCTGCAGAAATTTGTTTCGTTGGTCTGGGTGTTTAATATGTATAATAAAAAAAAATCTATCTATGTAGTATATTGTATTAAGTATATCAGTCATCTAGTACCCATAACACAAGCTCTGCTTAGCTTGGGGCTAGATGATGCTGTGTAGACTGTCCGGAATTATTTAATATAGGCTGATGATAATGATCTGAATGTCTGGTCTGTCGGTCGGTATTTCGTAACATCGTTCCAATACATTGTGATAGTACAATTGACACAAGTGGGATGGTTCATTAGAGCTATTGTGATAAGCCGCATTCGTTTCTGACCTGTATGAACCTAAATATAGCTAAATGCGATAAGTTCGAACTAAATTATCGTATTTAGCTAAAAAGCAAATGAAAAAAAAATCTAGTTTATATAATACTAGCTGCGCCCCGCAGTGTCGCCCGCGTGGAAATTTATTTATTTGTCAAATATTATATTTTTATAACTATTATCCTATTCCCGACGAAGACAAATCCAACAACAAAAATCATAAAAATCGGTCCAGCCGTTCTCGAGTTATAAATGATGTAACTAACACAACCTTCTTTTATATTTATTGATGATTACACAAATCAAATTTAATAATACTAAATGTGCCCGCAACTTCGTTCGCATTGAATAGTGACTGAGTATAAAGTAATGGGCACAAGTAATGAAGTTACGATCCAAGTAAGGCGCGGGTATAAGTACTTACGTAGGTAGGTACTTAAAGCATGTAGAGTGACTATGGCATCGTGTACGATAGCGAAGACATGAAAAATCAAAATCTTGCAAAACTAAAATAGGTGTTAAGCTTTTCTCATCGGTTTTGGATTCTACTCATGATGCTGAACCTCTGGTTTCAAGGACAACGGTATTCACACTAACACCCTGTATAAATCTTATACTACAAACTAAACCTTACATATTTCGACAAAACTTCAATCTAATTAAAAGCCCCGATTAGTTTCTAGCTTCAAAATTACGAAACTTTCATAAAAACTTTTATATCCCTATTCCAACCCTTACAAGTCTTGTCCTTTCTCAGGCTCACTGATTGGTTTAGTAATTTAGATGTTAAAGTAACAGACAGACAGATTTACTTTCCCATTTAATATAAGTAAGAAGGATTTGTAAGGGAAATATTTCATGCAAGAAGCTATCTTTTTGTAACTAAGGTTAGGTAGATAAGCTCCTAAGTTTAAGTTTTTTTTAGAATATAAAAAGGAAGATTAAGTAAGATTTAATTCTATAAATGTGCATATAAATATCTAATACTTTTTCTTATAATTAATAATATTTTATTTAGAAAAGGTAAAAATAGCTTTTCCTACTGGAAATACTCAAGCTTTTGGCTTCTATCTCACTAAAGTAAGTGAAATGGATCACTATTGCCCAGAAGGTACTTATTCACTGCTACCGGCTCGGCTTTAGGAGACATTGCTGGCTAAACAGATATGCCAACAGGTATATGACAACACAACAATAACAAACTAATAAAAGTGTCAAAAAATGACTTAATTCAGCACTGTGTGATAGAGACACATCTTCCACAGGCTGCTTGTCTATTATTATACAAATAAATAAATATAATAATAATAAAAATAAGTTTGCAACCCTAGTCACCAGCTGCTTTAGCCTAGCTTCACAGCCGGTGATCCACCATTTTGATATATTTTTACTGTATTTTAATAGTTTTACAGTATTAGGTATTAAATTTTCTAGAGTAAAAAATGATTTTTGACAAGAATATAACAAAGCATTATGTATAATATTATTGACCTTACCTGGCAAAACATTCTTCTCATTTTCCCTATCAGCCTCTGCTCCTGTATCATCAGACTCTGGTTTCTTAAAATGTTTCTTCACAGTCTCTAAAAGTCTACTCGACTCTACGATCTGACTGCCAAGCTGTTGCTCTAACTGGACTAATCGGTTCTCGAACTCCTCAACATTATGTTTATCAGCAACTCTAGGCCCAGCCACCTCTATCAGTGACGAATAAGACACTAATAGCCACAAAAAACCCACAACAGCACCAATCAAAACAACTTTTCGGATGTTTAGCCGCATTTTTGTGAGAAAATGTTGTCTTACGCTGCCGCGGTAGAACGACCGGCTTTCATAGATAGTTGATGTGCATGACGGCTGATGATTCTGCTCGTTGTGACATTTTGCGGATGTTATACGATGTTCTACAGTTTCAAAACAAACATTGCGAATTCAATATGTTTCAGTAGGCGTCAAGTTCCGCCGAATTTCCCAGCTGTTGATTTTCGAATGTTATGTTTGCTTCAGAGAAATTGACCACGATGTGATACTCCCTTCACACTTTTTGTCCAGCTGAATAACATACAAATAATTATTGTATGTTTTTGGACACGTCAGGAAAAATTAAATTGTTGCACCAAAAATAATTTGATTCGTTCGTTTCGTTCGTTTGACAACAATGACAATATTGACAATCTGTCTGACTGAAGTGACTGACTGACATCAAAAATATAATTATATTATAGAAATGTGCTCGAACTTGAACGAAGTTCTATAATTTTCGATAAAAGTTCGTCTTCCACGTTTTATGTGTGTACCATTATGAATGTAACAAAATAAATTAGGTGCAAACCTACATAATAAACGCACGTGAATACAATGAATTTCAAAAAAATGCTTTGAAATTATGATAATACAGGATGTTAGTGTGAACACCGTTGTCCTTGAAACCAGAGGTTCAGCATCATGAGTAGAATCCAAAACGGATGAAAAAAATGATTCGATTTTTACTCATTTAAAAAAAAAAAATGTAAACACTAAACGTTTGCTCACAAACATTTGACACAAGTACTTACTTCGACCAGGCGACACGTGGCATGTGCACCTCAGTGTCGGATCACCTTCTGTGCGAATATCCCGTCTTTTGAAGGGCACAAGTAATGAAGTTACGATCCAAGTAAGGCGCGGGTAAAAGTACTTACGTAGGTAGGTACTTAAAGTATGTAGAGTGACTATGGCATCGTGTACGATAGCGAAGACATGAAATATCAAAAACTTGCAAAACTAAAATAGGTGTTAAGCTTTTCTCGGTTTTGGATTCTACTCATGATGCTGAACCTCTGGTTTCAAGGAGAACGCTGTTCACACTAACACCCTGTATAATAATAATATAATAATGCTGGACAATCCACACAGCACCATCTAGCCCCAAAGTAAGTGATGATATTTAACTACGAGGACTTTAATAAAACCTTATTAATATCACTGAAATAAACTTCGATAGTTAATTATTTCTGAATTATTGAGATCACGCTGCACATGCCTAAACATCTTAATCACAAATCTCAATATTATACCTATAAAAATATTAGCCAAAGCTCTGCACACTGTTTACCGAACGATAAATTTTCATCAAGATCAAGATTTTTCACCGATAACGAAGCACGTCCCTAGTCAGCTGCCAAATACATTTCAAAATGCCACTGACTGACTGTGACTTTTACTAAAAGTATTGCCATGTCTGAAAATGTCTCGCCCTCCATTCCATGCGAACAGAATTTAGTGCCTAATCGGTCTGTGTGCTTCTCAGGATCACAAGTGACCGATTTTGAACGGAGCACACGAAAAAATTATTATATTTCAAAGTACATAAGTATGTACTGCTTGTACATACTATATATTATAATTAATTTCTGATAAAAACTTACAATTTATCAAAACTATTGTGGGTATTTTTTTGCGCGAAAATCACCATAACTGTTAGGTAAAGCTAAATCAAAAAAGCGTTATTCATTAACTTTCGAGGAAGTGACATCAGTTACAGAATATTGGGCGGAGCTCATAATGTTTCGAAACACATAAAAACAAAACTAATTAAGCGAGCGATACAACACTTTCCACCCAAACACGTGTAAATTATCGATACCGGCAGTGTCGAAGCGAACATAAAGGGCGCATACCGAAACTATTTGGAAGTAATTTACGAATTTTTAAATACCGAACGCATTAATGCGGAAATTGGACAAGAACTGTCTCATTATTTGCGGTTTTGGAGTTCCGTGAGTTAATTCCGATGACAGACGTTCCATCTTCACTACATAGTATAAAACAAAGTCGCTTTTTCTGTCCCCATATCCCTATGTCCCTTTGAATACTTACCTAAATCTTTGAAACCACGGAACGGATTTTGATGCGGTTTTTTTAATAGATAGAGTGATTCAAGAGGAAGGTTTATACGTATAATAAAACCGCGTGCGAAGCCGTGGCGGGTCGCTAGTAAATCTAAAATACTTAGGTAGGTAGCTGTTTGCAACCTTCTGCAGTTAGCCCAATGGTTTCATTTGTAGGTAGGTATAATAGTTACTAAGTAGGTACTTTAAATTTCTTCTATTCTTTGATTGTAGTTTTCGTTATTAATTAAGACTAATCTACTCTGCCTAAAGTCGAAGACTCAGTGTTCCATTCCATTCCAGTGATTTGCAGCAGGCAATGGTCTGCCTACGACGAAGCAACAGGTTCCGGGTTCGATTACCTACATGGCATAAGCCACACGAACTTTTGTCCCGCACAAAAGTTTATGCGGCTTATGGATAATTTTATCCAATGGGAGCTGATTTATGTGATGAAAAGTAGCCTATGTGTTATTCCAGGGCTAGAACTAGGTACATCTATTCTAAATTTCAGCTCGATACGAAATACAGAAATTCATAATGTGCTTGATTTTAACCCTGCGAACCCCCAAGCAAATATAAGCTGAAAAATGAATTATGTCCAAACGCCGCGTTTTTTTCGTACAAAAAACAAGCGCCGGCGCAGCGCTCCTAATTATGACAAAATATGTTAGTTATTCAAGCCGCTGCCGTTTTTGCTGATTTATTGGATGGGTTCATTTTAAAGTAAAATAACGCAAGATTTAACTTTCAAATAATTTATTTCAACTGACTTCGAAATGTGAGTAAAGGACCTACGTTATTTGGTCTGTACTTATACTGACCTACTTTAATAATTAATATGTTTGTTATTCGATTGATTCGTCAATTTTTATACTTACTTAAATATGTTTTTAATTACCTGTTTAAAAGTGTAGAGTGAGTGGGGGCAAGATCGAACGGTTTTTTGATGAAATGATCAGTGTTGTTTTTGAATCTTTGTAGAAGAATAGATATTAACTTTAGCTAAAAGTAAATTAGACATAATTAAAGGGTAAAGACTAGTTTTTTATAATATGTCAATAACAACCCGATAAAGCTGTCCAAAAGTAGAAAATTGTAATTAAAAAAATATATTTTTTACTTAATTGAAACAGGGGGAAGATGAAAAGGTGACGGGGTAAGATCGAAAAAAAATCTAAAATCGTTAAAACGTGTCTTAGGCAAAGTTTATGGTCCTTAGTCTATTGTGTTAAGTAATTTAAAAGTTGTAACTGACTGTAGTGCCAAAATAACTGGACGTAGTTATGCAAAAAGGAACTAACCCTCATAATGTTACTTTCGAGATAATTGAGTTTAAAGAATTAAGTTGTGTAGAAATGTCTAGGTAGCTTTTATTAGCTTATTTGTTTTACAGTCTTGTGTGGGGTAATGAGGGCTTTATACAGAGTCTAAATAGTTAAGATTTTTTTGGGCACAAGTAGTTGTTTTTACATTAAATTGCAGTTGGTTCCAATGCCAAACGCAGTTTTTGTGGGTTGGTTCCCTGTTACAAAAAGTTTTTCTAGTTGCATTGTGTAAAAATGAAAGTAAATTATTATGTTTATTCATGTTTTATTAAAAAAAATGCTTACAAACTAAATATTGAACATAGCTAAGTAAAGTGGCACAAACAATCTTCTCATTCAGGTACTTGCTAAACATGTTTTCTTATTTTTACGTTATTCAAAGTTAAAATACTAGTTAAGACTTATTTTAATATCTTTTTAACATTGGATACTGACCGGCGTTATATAACATTGTTATTTACTATATTATATAACGCCGGTTGTATTGTGACATTGTTATATCCCACAGTTTTAATACTGTGCTTTTTATAAGTAACAATGTTAAACAACAAGTTTAATAATGTGGACGTGTTATAAAACGTCTTGTTATTAATCTGGAAGCACTTTAAAGCTCCAATAATAAACTTTTTAATCTACGTGATCAACTTCTTCTAAAATAAAGTCCATTTCTCCAGAGAAGCCTTCGATATCGTCTTCAATATTTGCGTTTCCAGTTAGATTTTTGTTAAAATACTGGGCATCTTCCGGCACAAGATTTAAAAGACTTTTCAAATCTTTTAGTTTCGCTTCTGGTATGTCTTTACCTTTGGGCCAATGCGGGCTCATTGCACCTATTGTCAGAGATACAGGACCACATCTTATATTTTTTTTTATATCCACTTCAGAATACTCACTATTAAGGTCTTCTCTCATAAAAATTGAAAACATATTTTCTTTTTTCAGCATTATTTCCTTTGTATCGAGCCATGTCGAACGAACTGCCAGACATCAGTCAAGACGAAATCGTGTTAGCTTTGAGGCAGCTTAAAAATGGAAAAGCCCCCGGTGAGGACGGTATAACTTCAGAGCTTCTGAAGGCAGGAGGAGCCTCCGTTATACAGGAGCTACAACACCTCTTCAATACCGTCCTCCACAGTGGGAGAACTCCTAAGGCGTGGAGCGGGAGTTTGGTGGTGCTCTTTTTTTAGAAGGGTGATAAAACTCTCCTTAAAAATTAC
The DNA here is from genome assembly GCA_944547425.1 of Eupithecia centaureata. Taxonomy (NCBI): domain Eukaryota; kingdom Metazoa; phylum Arthropoda; class Insecta; order Lepidoptera; family Geometridae; genus Eupithecia; species Eupithecia centaureata. The sequence goes on from OX155706.1 coordinate 3,011,105, forward strand.
AGACCCATCACACTCCTGAGCCACATCTATAAGCTGTTCTCACGAGTGATCACTAATCGTCTCGCCAGGAGACTTGACGAGTTCCAGCCACCGGAACAGGCCGGGTTCCGCGGAGGATATGGCACCATAGACCACATACACACAGTGAGGCAGATTATACAGAAGTCCGAAGAGTATAATCAGCCCCTGTGTCTCGCTTTTGTGGACTATGAGAAAGCCTTTGACTCCGTTGAAACCTGGGCTGTTCTGGAATCCTTACAGCGATGCCAAGTAGACTATCGTTACATCGAAGTGCTGAGGTGTCTCTATGAAGCTGCCACTATGAGTGTCCAAGTACAGGACCAGCAGTCTAAACCTATCCAATTGCGCAGAGGAGTGAGACAGGGGGATGTCATATCCCCGAAACTGTTCACGAGCGCATTGGAAGATATGTTTAAGACGCTGGACTGGAAAGGTAAGGGCATTAACATAAACGGCGATTACATCTCACACCTGCGATTCGCTGATGACATAGTCGTAATGGCGGAGTCGCTAGAGGAGCTGACCCACATGCTGGACGGCCTAGCTTCAGCCTCGCGATGTATCGGTCTTGGCATGAATTTGGATAAAACCAAAGTCATGATCAATGGCCACATTGTTCCGGGACCGATAGTCGTTGATGGTCACCTTCTTGAAATTGTTTCCGAGTATACTTACCTTGGGCAGATTGTACAGCTAGGTACAGCTTGGCAAAAAAGTCTTGAAACGGAACTAATTTTTTTGTTTAATGGCAACATTCTTAAAACAATGACGTTTGATGTAAAATTGTAAACAAAGATTACGAATTCTCGGATTTTTTACTTGGATCGGTCAAGCGGTGGTAAGAAAGTGACGAAAAGTGAAAAATAATGAATAAAACAGTTAGAAGTGCTGCCAGGGAGGTTTTTTATAAGGTATACAGGCGATGTGTGGCAGAATTTGAGGCCAGAATTATTCTTTCAGATCTCAACAATGTTTTTCAAAGAACCGCTGATATGACAGGTTTGTGAGAGTTTGTTTTGTAATTTTAAGTTGAATCAAAGGTAACTTGATGGTCCTAAAGCAGGATTAAATTAAATTTCCACGGAACAAGTGAAATATTCAACAATAAACATCGGGCAGTTAGGTTATGTTTATGTTTGTTCTGCGTACTCTGCTATAGCGCGGGCATAGAATTTGATACTTGAGCTATGTTAGTGGGTACATCCCTATTGCAAGTGTGGCACAACACTAATAGACGTTGTTGTCTGTGGTTAGATGAGATGTCGTCTTCCAAGAAAAAGTAAAAATGGCGTAATAAAATGTAAAACCCTTGTCCCTTGTAAAACCTAATAAACAGTTTAAATTACATAAAAAGACTTTATTTCCTCCTCTGCGCATTCCCAATACCCTTCAGGTTATGGGCCCAGAGTGAGAACAGTGCTAAAAAACAGAAATATAAAAAAAGAAAAAAACAGTTCTCAAGTTTCTAGATTGCGACACATAAAACAAAAAACGAACGAAATGAATAATTTTCAAGATGAAAATATAGAAAAACTTACAAACTCTGAAAGTTTCCACATGTGGAAATTTGAGTTCAACATACACGTATCAGCATCTAACCTATCGGTCGTGTTGAAAGAAACGGACCCACAAAAGAGAGAAAAACCAGATTATCAAACTATGGATGCAAAGGTAAAGAAGTTGATATTGAATTCTATAGACAGAAAGCTAAAAGGTCACATAATTAATTGCCAATATGCATATGAAATGTATAGTAAGCTTTGTGCAGTATTCGAAGGATCTGAAGAACGAAATAAGTCTTCTTTACTGCAAGAATTCTTTAACTTTAAATATGAAAACCAGTCGATGTCACAGTTGGTCACGGATATTGAAAATTTGAGAATGAGATTAAATAATCTTAACCAAAACATTGACGATGACATGGTGATTTCTAAAATATTAACCTGCATACCAAACCAGTATAAATTCTTCATCACAGCATGGGAATCAACACCGGATGATAAAAAGACACTTACCAACTTAACAAACAGACTATTATCAGAAGAAAACAGATTTTCAGAAAGGAAAACTGAGCATAAGCAAGTTGCTTTCAAAGCAGAGAATAAGAACATAAAATGTTTTAAATGTAATAAAACAGGCCATTTAAAAAAGGATTGTAAGATGTGCAGTATTTGCAAAAGATATAACCATGAAGAGAAAGATTGTAAACTAAAAAACAGTTGTTGCTCAATTTGCAAGAAAAATAATCATAAAGAGGAAAATTGTTTCTTCAAGAAAAAAGATGAATATAAAAAGTCTAAGAATATTTCTTTTCTGACACAAACATTGAAACAGAGCTCCATAAAATTTATAGTAGACTCAGGAAGCACGGTGCATATGACAAATGACCCTGGAATTTTAAGCAATTTTGAAAAGAAGGATTGTGCAGTTTATGCTGCTAATGGTGAAAAGCTGAAAGCAAACGGATCAGGTACAGTCCATGGAATATCATGTGATTTGAAAAATACCTTATTAATACCAGATCTAGCACAAAATCTTTTGTCTGTCAATTGTGTTACTAATAATAATGGGTCTGTAGTGTTTACAAAGAATAAAGTGGAAATATACAAAAACTCTAACTTAGTTTTGTCTGGAACAAAAGAGAATGGCTTATATACAGTGAACTTAGAATGTGATATGCCAAAAGAAAATAAAACTTTGCTAACACAAGAAAAAGGAACAGCATTGGAATGGCATGAAAAACTGGGACATCCAGGAAAATCGGTAATAGAGACACTAACAAAAGTAGCTGACGGCATAAAATTACAAGGACCTAAAATATTACAAGAACAGTGTGAAATATGTGCAGAAGCTAAACAATCAAGACTACCATTCAATACAACCAGAACTCGGGCTGAAAGGCAGCTACAAATAATACATACAGACATATGTGGTCCTCTCGAGGAGAAGACTCATGATGGATACAGATATGTTTTAACAGTAATGGATGACTACAGTCATTTTACAAAAATCTATTTACTGAAGAACAAGAGTGATACAAAAGAAGAAATTAAAAATTACATTGAAGAAACAGAGAGAGAGAAAAATAGTAAAGTATCAACTATAAGATGTGACAATGGAGGCGAGTATACAAGTAACGACTTTAAAGCATGGTGTAAACAAAAAGGTATAAAATTAGACTACACAGTTCCCTACTCACCACAGTTAAACGGTAAAGCTGAACGGTTAAACCGGACATTATTGGAAAAGACAAGAGCCTTACTCTTTGATTCTAAATTAGATAAGAACATGTGGGGTGAAGCAATATACTGTGCTACTTATATTTTAAACAGATTGCCAAGTGATGCCCTGAAAAATAAAACACCATATGAAATGTGGATTGGAAAAAAGCCTAATATATCTAATATGCTAAAGTTTGGTTCCACTGTCTATGCAAAACAGCTACATCCAAATACAAAGAAACTAGATCCTAGAAGCAAGAAACTAATAATGATTGGATACACTAATAATGGGTACAGATTGTGGAATGCTAAGGAGAGAAAAATTGAGATATCAAGGGACATAGTAATAATAAAAGGTGATACTGAACAACAAAAAGAAAATTATAAGCAAAGAAAAATAATTACTAATGAAAATGATGAAGATTCTTCAGAAAACCAAGAAGAGACAACAGAAAACCAGGAAGATATTACAGAAAACCAAGAAGAGACTATAGAAAACCAGGAAGAGATTACAGAAAGTCAAGAAGAGACAACAGAAAACAACAGAACAGAAGAAACTGAAAATGATGGTTCTTTTGAAGATGCAACATCAGAAACTGAAACAGAAGACACAGAAAGAGAAAGACAAATACATAATGAAGAAGATAATATTAGAAGAAGCAAAAGAATGAAACGGATTCCAACATATCTAAAAGACTACAGTCTACTTACTTACAAAGAAGCCATAACATCCAAAGAGGGAGAAAACTGGGAGAAAGCCATAAATTCGGAGAAGGATTCCTTGGAAATCAATAATACCTGGGAACTAGTAGACATGAAAGAGGCAAAAGATAACAAAATACTCACAAACAAATGGGTATTTCGTGTAAAAGATAATGGAACTTATAAAGCAAGACTTGTAGTACGAGGATTTGAACAAAATGGTATTGACTACAATGAAATTTACAGTCCAGTTGTAAGTCAGTCAACTTTAAAAACATTATTTGCACTTGCTGCTTCTAAAGACTATAACATGATGACATTTGATGTAAAGACAGCATTCTTGTATGGAGAGCTGGAAGAAAATGTGTACATGAATATACCAGAAGGATATGAAAAACAACCTGGAAAAGTTTGTTGATTAAATAAATCTTTATATGGTCTAAAACAAGCTCCAATTACATGGAATAAAAGATTTACAAAAGCAATGTTAAATCTTGGATTAAAAGCTACTAAAACTGATCAGTGTGTATTCACAAATGAAGATAATACAACAATAATAGCAATATATATGATGGACTTGCTGTAGCGAAAGAAAAACAAACATTAATAAAGATTTTAAAATGCCTAGAAAAGGAATTTGAAATAAAATTATATGAAGATCCTAATATTTTTATTGGATTTGAAGTTGAGAAGACTGAAAAAGGTATTAAACTGAAACAAGAAAGCTACATTGAAAATCTATTGAAGAAATTTAGTATGGATGATTCTAAGCCTGCTAATACACCCTGTAATACAGAAAAGAAAACAGAAAGACAAAACATAGAAACTACAAATTATCCATACAGAGAACTGATAGGTGGACTTCTATACCTATCTACAAGAACAAGACCAGATATAAGTCAAGCTGTAAATGAAGCTAGCAGAAAAATTGAAAACCCTACAAAAGATGATGTGATAGCTGCAAAGAAAATACTAAAATATTTAAATGGAACAAGACAGAAAGGAATAATGTTCAAAAAAGGAGGAGATATATCTAAACTAAATGCATATTGTGATGCAGACTATGCAAATTGTATTGAGACAAGACGCAGTACAACCGGATATGTGATAATGTTAGCAGACGGACCGGTGTCTTGGTGTTCTAAAAGACAACCAATTGTAGCCTTATCATCAACTGAAGCTGAGTATATTGCAGCAGCTGATTGCTGTAAGGAATGCTTATATTTAAAATCATTCTTGAAAGAGTTGATTGGTTCAGAAGTTGAAATAATATTGAATGTCGATAACCAAAGTGCTATTCAACTGATAAAAACAGGTTCATTCAATAAGAGATCCAAACACATTGATGTGAGATACTATTTCATCCATGAAAATTATAAAAAGGGTAAAATAAATATTCAATATTGTCCTACTGATAAACAAACTGCAGATATATTTACAAAACCTTTGTTAAATAATAAGTTTAATTTTCATTGCCATAATATTGTTATGTAAAAGTATGAATAAGTTAGGAAGCATCTGTTATTAAAAACAATGTATAACTTTAGAATTTATTTAGAAAGTATAGAATAGAAAGTATTATTTAAATTGTAAACAATTTCAATAATAGGAGAAGGTGTTAGTGGGTACATCCCTATTGCAAGTGTGGCACAACACTAATAGACGTTGTTGTCTGTGGTTAGATGAGATGTCGTCTTCCAAGAAAAAGTAAAAATGGCGTAATAAAATGTAAAACCCTTGTCCCTTGTAAAACCTAATAAACAGTTTAAATTACATAAAAAGACTTTATTTCCTCCTCTGCGCATTCCCAATACCCTTCAAGCTAGACTAGCTAATATGTAAATCTATTTCTACATAATTTAAATGTTGTGTTATTTCTTTGTAACAAAGTTACTATAGCGTTTGTATTTTAAATGGTCTAGAAATTAGGTGCCTAAATAATAAACTGAAAAATGTAAGATAAAGGTATCATAAAAAGTTTCTTCTTTATAGGAAGCAGCTGAGCGTGCTAAAACGGAACGGTTCCAAGTTATTACGGAGGAGGATTGGAAGAATTCGTGCCAGCACGTAATAAAAATAGAAAAGGAATACTGTGAGAGAGAACTTACAATGTATTAAATTTTAATTTACTTTATATTTTTTTCTTTATACCTCTATACTTACATAACGAGAACCTTGCTCAATTAAACAATATTTACTGATACTAGTATACTATGTGTGGATATAAATGTACGTATAACAGAAATATACACCTAAATATCAAGACTAGCTTGGTGCGCTATAGGTGTTGCCATAGGGACCTACAGTGGCGCCCCCATTATTTTCTACTCTTTTTTGCCAAGCTATAAAAACAATTTTGAGAAGGAGGCCAAGAGGAGGATCCAGCTAGGCTGGGCAGCATTTGGGAAACTACGTCAAGTCTTCTCTTCATCCATACCGCAATGTTTGAAAACGAAAGTTTTCAATCAGTGCGTCCTACCCGTAATGACCTACGGAGCTGAGACGTGGACGCTCACGGTAGGGCTGGTCCACCAGTTCAAAGTCGCCCAGCGAGCTATGGAAAGAGCTATGATCGGAGTCTCTCTGAAGGATAGAATTCGTAACGAATACATCCGACAGAGAACCAAAGTTATCGACATAGCTCAAAGAATTAGCAAGCTGAAGTGGCAATGGGCCGGCCATATCTCGCGAAGAACCGACAACCGTTGGGGTAAACGTGTTCTTGAGTGGAGACCGCGACTCGGTAAACGTAGCGTAGGACGCCCTCCGGCCAGGTGGGATGACGATCTGCGAAAGACTGCTGGCAGATGCTGGATGCGTCAAGCTGAAGACAGGGCGCTATGGCGCTCATTGGGGGAGGCCTATGTCCAGCAGTGGACTAATATAGGTTGATGATGATGATGATGATGATGAAGTATATAAGTGTACATTAAATAATAATTTCCCATGGAATCAAATACCTTCAGGTACTTACCTACTTGGTAATAAAGATTTGATTACCTACGTTTACTACAGAAAAAAAACGTCGATACGTCGATACTATTGATTTGATTATGATAGCACATCCTTTATAAGTAGGTAAGGAAGTATTGCCAGATCAATTTTAGGGTTGCTACTTATAATTACTGAATAATTTCTACATTATGTAACATGCCGACAATACTCAAAATTTATTCAAAATAAATAATGTGGCAACACGGAATAAAAATAATATTTTCGTAAATATGTGTATTCTGGCAGAACTTTCACAGAAACTCTTGGAACCATAGAACATGGTGGCATAAAAAAATCCAAACTTCCATTATGCAAACTAATACCATCCTACAGGCTACTGGTTGAGTTTCGGAATTTTGCTTTGCAATCAAGAACTAACCCACATGACTCCGTAGACTTTGGGTGTTTTATTATACAAACTGGTACCAAAAAACATAGTCCCTTTATTTTATTTTATTTTTCATAACGCAAACTGGAACCTAATCACTTAGCATCTGTGAATTTGTAGAATTTTATTAATGCAAATCAGAACCAAGCCTCTCGGTTCTTGTTAGCAATTTTATTGCAGGTAATCTTTTTGTCCTTGTGGTTTGGTTCTAGTTTATAATATCTAAAATATCAAAGTTTATGGGTACCATATGGTATGGTTCCATTTAACATATTAAATCGGCTCATTATAGTCAATCACGCAGCATGGTTCCTGATTGTAAAATATGAAATGTCGAAATGTGGGTTAGTTCCATTGTGACATAGTCATATCTTTGCTAAGAGCCGCTAGATGACCAGGATCTTTTTTGAGCATATAGAATACATGCTTAGGAACCTCCCTGTGCACTTAACTCCATTTTGACCAAGTTGTGGGTTGGTTCCTTTTTGCATAACTACGTCCAACTGTTCTCAACAAAGATAAAACGGATTAATTTCATTTTATATTCCGAACTTACCCTACTGGAGGAAGATTGAAGTAGAGGTTATCAAACTTTGCAGTCAATTTGCTTAAGATTTGACTGAAGAAAAAAAACATTATTTTTTAACTAAAAATAAAAACTGAAAACTGTTTTTATTTCACCTATATGAATATTCGTTTTCATCTCCATAAAATAATTGTTTTTTTTTTTGTACTTTTTGACAGAGCCTTGTCTTGTGCTGGTCTTAAGCCGCGTTGACACGATCAGAGCCTGCTTTGACCAATCTCGGACCAAGTGGACTCGTAGGAGTAGCTTCTTACGAATGTACTAGGATAGCTGTTGATTTTATCATAGTTCACTCGGATAATTTTCGTCATTATTCCAATAATTTTTACGGATGACGGATTTTGTGCGAAGTTGTTGTTAGACGACATGAACGAATGAATGAATGAATGAATGAATGAACACTTTATTGTACTAAAAAGAAAATACATACCTATAAAAAGCTTACTTATATCTAATTAAAAACAAAATAAACATAGTACAAAAGGCGGCCTTATCGCTGAGAGCGATTTCTCCCAGGCAACCTCATAGTGAGTGAAACATAGATATAAGAATTGGGTAGGTAGGTAGTGCACAGATAGTAAAAATAATAATAATAAAACAATTAACAGATAAATGAAGAACATACAATACATAACTTTCTAACAAAACAAAATAAAACTAACGAATAAGAAGAACATGCAATTAATGATTTTTGAAGTTATTGGAAAAGGATGAATGGATGATGATGAAGGTGAATTGGATGAACTTAGTTAGACAGTAGAAGATAGGAAATGACATTTTGAATTTTGAACGACATTTTGTTTTCCAACTCGTATACGAGCTAGCTCGGATGAGTAGAACACGGTCCGTGTCTACTTAGATCGGACGAAGTCGTCCGAGTTCGCTCGGATTAGAGGTTGCCACAATCGGAGTTCCGTCGGAGTAGGTATCCGAGTTCACTCCGTCCGAGCTGGCTCTGATCGTGTCAACGCGGCTTTATTGACGAGAGATGATAAGCATCTGGCGCAGTTACATGCAACAGGGCAATCTATAAAACTCATATAAATAGAGACTTATGATCAGCAGCCATAATGAATGTAGGAAAACCTTATTTAATGTAGTAAAACCTTGCCTTAACTAGAAAACTGTCTAAGCAGAATATGACCGGTTATTTAAGTAACGCGATTATTTGTTCAAATAATAATAATATAAAGTTTAATTATCTGTAGTAGGTATTTTATATTTGTCGTAATTAGAGGGAAAACAGGATCATCTTCATAATCATCTCCATAAAACCGGATTCCTCAGAACAATAATTTGGAAAATCTTCACTGTCATATTGCAGCCAAAGTAATTCATTTTCTTTTTTTATGAAATTTTCCATCAACAGTCTATTGTCCTTGAATCACATGTTCTATGGCCTGGCCGCCTATAGAGCAAAGAGACCGAATACATAATCAAGAAGTTATCATTACTCTTGACTATGAAATGCACAACGAAGGCTCGCTAGTATGAAATAGAATGAGGCCTATAAATGCAGCGATCTGCGACATATTCATAAATAGGTAGGGTACCTATACCTACTAGGTATATACCTACCACATAAGTACTTAGATTATAATTGTAAGTATATTGAAATTCCTTTATTTTTTCTTCCCAACTCTCCTGAATCCTGGTCCATAGTACTTATCCTATTTCGTCTTGCAGTAGGTAGGTACCTGCTATAACTAATATCTAGGTACCTATTCCTAAATTTTTTTTATGAAAGAAAATTAAAATTGCAAATCCATAAAAATAAGCAACGCGATACGAGTAGGTTTATCAATTTCAAGAGTCTTAGAAAATTTTCGAATAAGTACCTATCTAAGGTCAAACTATTAATGATTTTTTTTCAAAGTCCTGAATCTCTAATTCGACTAGTGTGATGGAGTTTTGGTTTGGATAGCACGGTGAAAGTTACTAATAGTACGATAGAGAACCAAATCAATTAGTAAACTAAAGTGGTAGTGGCATGGCACCACGATTCGGCAAACGTACTAGTGTTCGTTCGTGGGACGTCGAACTGCGAATGAGCAGGCAGATGTTGAAGCTGATTCTATAGTCTGAGGAAGCTGAAGACAGGGCGCTATGGCATTCATTACAGGAGGAGACCTATGTCCAACCGTGGACAAATATAGGTAAATGATGATGACTTTGAGAAACTTTGAGCGTGTTAAAGTTACCTACTGTCCTTACAAAAATTTTATATACCTACCTATGCAATACGTTTTATAGTAATTACCAAGGTACCTATACTTAGGGGATAGGTGTACAAAATGATCCCTCGAGGTAAAATGATCCCCTATGGTTCCCAGCAAACTACTAAAGCCATCTATCTGATTTATAAGCAAACGTCTTTCCCGTTCCCCGCTCAGTGATCTCACAAGGTGTCATGGCGGTGTGAGTGTTGTGCGTCGAAATATTTTGGAAAAAAGAAAATTGGTGTGTTTAATCTAAGGTAAGCATAAAAATAATGTTTCATTGTTGAAATTTGGTTGCATTTTACCGAATGAATGTTTTTCTGGCTGTTCCTATCAATATTCAATTTACTCTCAAGCATGCTACGATCTCAATAAGGTTATGTTTCGAGGTTATTTTTAGACATGTTATGAAAAATGTGCTCTTGGGGTCAAACGATCCCTTTTTGCAGGTACAAAATGATCCCTGGAATCATAGAACTTAAATTAATGTTTTTAAGTTTGTTTTTTATATACCTGTGTACGATTGCTTTTTACCTTTCCGTCCCAATTATATAAATATATATAAATGATTTTTATACACATGATGCTTATATTTTTACAGATTATCATACGAGCAAATACGAAAGGAAAACTACACGTCAAAACTGGAGTGAAAATTCCATGAAAAAAGCTTTAGAAGCTGTGAAAAAAGGATAGTTGAGGAGTTATAACTATGTGTTATTAAATATTTCTGATCTCAAGAAAAAGAAAGATGTTTAATGATTGTTTAGGTTCTGTAATTTCTACCTTGGTATGTAGACACAGTGTTCATAAGGTACCTACTATAAGAATTTAAGTAAACTATTTTTGATTATTATTTGTGTTGAAAATAAACATAATCGTGATTATGTACTCTTATCTTTTATTCTAACTATAATAATAGGGGATCATTTTGACCCTACCCCAGGGATCATTTTATACACTTAGGTGTCCAAAATGATCCTTCAGTAATGTTTTTGAAAATCTGAAATAAATCTTGTAAAAGTTAAAGAACGCAAAATAAGGGTATGCTAAAACGTTAGCACTGAAATTATTCATCTTGATCTCCTTCAACATTTTCAATAACCTTCATACTTTGGACATAATCAAGCTTTTCCCTTAGGGGGATCATTTTGTACACCTATCCCCTATTTATTCTATGTTTTCTTGTAATCCAATAGGTAAATATATTTTTTACATAACGCTATCTTCCATCCATCCAGTAATAAAGTAGTCAAATCTACCCAACAAAGCTTTTCTATAACCTTGTTTCTGTTATCTATGCTACAACTAACCTTATATTTTTCAGCCTAAGCTAACAACAGTTATAATAGCAAACGAAGCCACGAACGTTCTATAGTCAATAATCCTCTAATTAGCCCGTCTCCAATACCATCTGACGCTCCCAATTAAACAAGCAAACTAAATAATTATCACGATTAATGCCCGCGCGCATATATCACCATACTCCTTAAATAAATCCTCATTTGATATTAGAACATCCGTTTCGCGCCACGCCCACTTCGAGCCCATTGGTAGAACTCTAATTATATCGCCAGAGGGAGCTATTTAAACCGTTTAGCGCGCCACAATCTGAAATCAACCTTGGTGGTTGAATTTAGAAATCAAATTCGAAGAGTAGATTTGTAAGAAAATTGTCATCCAGAAAGACGCCCATTAGTCGAAGTAGTTCATCTTAATTTCAGTCACGTCTGGCACGCTTGATAATTTCTAAATGCAAAGGATTTTGGACTGTATTTTCAGGTGTTTTAAATTGTCAATAGTTTTACTTGGCAGTTGGTTAATATGTTCTTCAGAAGTGGTAGTTAACATTCTCATCTCGACGCTTCAGCGGGCCAATTGACAAAAACGCATCGTTAGATGTTCGAATTTCAAAATGCAGTTCAAAATGTTCGGTACCTCCTCATAGACGCCTAAACTACTTTTAAAAATCGAATAACCAACAAAATCTGCGAACTTTTGAAATTTGAATCGATTTAAAAATGAGTTCCATGGAAATAGAAGAAGTGGAAGAGAAAACTGAAGTGAAACTTTCTTTTTCGATCGATAATTTGCTTGCAGATAAAGTAAATAGTGAGACGGAGAGGAATAAAAGTGAAGTGTTTGATTGTGAAGATGTTGCCAGTGATTGTTCGGAGCAGGTTGACGTGGAGGGATCTACCGTCGATGCGCAGGAGTTCATGGAAATGAAGAATGATTATCAACAAGCAGGTTGGTCTTTTGGATTTTAAGAATACTAGCGACCAGCCCCGACTTCGCATGGGTGTATTAGATACATACCTATAGGTAAAAATTCCTCTTGAATCACTCTATCAATTAAAAAACGCATCGAATTCCGTTGCGTAGTTTTAAAAATTTAAGCATTCTACATTACCTACCTATATAGAACGACAAAAGCGAGAAGGAAGTGACTTTTTTTTATAGGTAGTGGTGAAAAAAAGCCTTTATTTATAGCATCAACAATACCTACATATTTTTCCAATTATTTTATATTTACAAATGAGTATAAATTAATATTTTATAAGTTTTATCCGTGATTCGGTTTGTGTGTAGGTAAGTTTCTTAGAGCAGTGATCACCAAAAGATAATCGAACAGTTCATCTTATTACTACTTCATCGATTTTTTTTTTATTTTGATGTAAGTGAACTAATAAAAAAGAATTCTTTCTTTCTTTATTTACACAGAATTACATAATGGAACCTATTTACCTATGATCCTTGCTTGTTAAGTACTTAATTTAAAAACTATACTAATTCACTGCATCATCAACAAAGTTAATTAAGCACCTACCTAGTTTCTTATGTACCTATAAATTACCCAACACCATGAACAACATAACAAGGAACTAATCAATTTTAAAACTAAACTGAGAATCAAATGATATTTAAAATATCGTCCGATTAGATATAGTAAGTTCACCTCGGAATTCGAGATAGCCAGCTGTAAGTCTGTAAATACTTGTATATTGACACCCTAAAAGTTGTCTCAAAACCTACATGTGGTAGGGTGTGCGCAGCTATTCTAATCGACTTTTCATACTTTTTTTTGTAAATATTTCATTTCCTACGGGTTTTTTGCTATTTGTACTTATTATCAATATTGTAGAATATAAAATTTTCTACAAATTTTGTTTAAAATTTTTTTTTAAACGGTGAACCGTTTTCGTGATAGAGGGCGGAGAGCGCGCGGTCACATCACTTCAGATCATAACCGGTGCAAAAACCCCATGGGAAATGATATATATTTACAAAAAAAAAGCGCAGAAAACAGATTTTTGTGACCTTTGACCTTGAAATTTAATAGTTGTGCACACCCTACCATATGCAGGTTTTGAGACAACTTTTAGGGTGCCAATATACAAGTATTTACAGACTTGGGTATCTCGAATTCCGAGATTCGCATAAATGACTGGACTACTACCTAATTGGCGGCCATTGAACATAGCTATAGCACCAATCAGCACCATTGATCTTCCGTCGGACGGAACCAAACCAACTTCATAACATAACTGTCATAATTATACTTTAGTATTAAGTATTTTATAAAAAAACTACAAAAAATCGATCGGGTTATGTTTTAGTAACTAACCTTTTACAAAGAACTGTTTAGACAATTTGTTTTCAAAAATTCATTAAATAACTGAATTAGGAAAACTAATTAGAAGTTTAAAATTTTTTTGACATGAGAATTTTAAGGCGCTCCTCGCACGCTTGATCAAATAGGTATTCTTGAATCGCATATTGATTTAGCTACGGAACGTAGTAATGCTAAATCTTAGTGATTTAGTTAGTCGAGAAAGAACTGATGTTTTGTTTTAAAGTCATAAAAAATTGGGAAATGAAAATGGCGAACGTAAACAAGCGAGTCCAAAAAAAAGCTGATGTTACAAAAGAAACTAATTCGACGTTTTCGTTTCTTCTGGTTATGGAAGCAATAAAAGCACAGAAAATCCAATGAATGGCAAGGACAGTTATTGGTGAAATTATTGTCGAGCAGAAATAGCAAAAAAATGGCGTTATTTTGTACAGATTTTAATTTTGTTTTTTAGTATTTACTGTCTAGATTACGCGGTTCTTGAGACACATGGTGACAGACGGACGTACAGACACTCAAGTCTTAGTTAGTAATAGGGTCCCGTTTTTACCCTTTGGGTAGGGACCTACCTACTAACCCAAAAAAACGTCTATACTGACCAGCAGGCGATGACCAAAATACACATACTTAATGACAGACGACACTGAGATGGACAAGTCTCATCTCACTCACTAATAAGTATCATTAAAAGTGCGAAAGTTTAGATGTAGCTACCTATGGATGGATGTTTGCCCTCTTTACGCCAAAATTATGGAACGGATCAGGCTGAAAATTGAACATGGAATAAAATAAAACAGATGCTTTTCATCAATTTTCACGCGGGTACGCGCCGCCGTGAGGCTCAGCTATAAGCGATAATTTGGATGGATGGATATTTGGTGCCTCTTCACGCCAAAACTACAAACGGATCAATCTGGCTGAAATTATACATATATAAACAAGGGTATTCTAGGCCTGGAAAAAATCATAGGCGACTTTTCATCCATTTCCACGCGGGTGAAGCCGTGGGTTTATTTTTGCGTCGGTCCTGCCGGCCGCCGCCGCCGCCGCCGCCCCGTGGCGCTTGAGACGACGCAGCGGCGGTGGCGTAACCTAACCAGCAGGGGTAATTTTAATTCATCGGAAAAGCCTTCGGATTCGATATCGGAAACTTTTGACTATGAACGCTATTTTAGACAAGCGGATTCGAAAACTTTTGTCGTTTGAATTTGGAGCCTTATCAAATCAATGAAATCAAAATAGCCTTTTAAAGATCTGACGAAAATGGAATCGAATTCGAATTTGACGTTTCCGTTACGGAAACGAATCGAATGAATTAAAATATCTACCACTACAGTTGACCCTGTATCGGTGGCTTAGATACTTGGGGTTGGTAGGTATAAGCTAAAACGAGGAGTTTTCGAAGTGTTAAAAGCACCAGACGAGCCTAAGACGAGTTATACCTACCTAATTATAACGTCGTCGTTGCAGTAGGATTCGTTTATAGTAATGAAAAAAACACGACTACATACTTATTTGTATTTGTATTTATTTCAAAACATAACATCTATTCTTACAGGTCTATTATTTCAATAGAGTAGTCAAAATAATTAAAAATTCATAAACACAATAAGCAAATAAATAAATAGGTATCAAAAGAAATTAGCAAATTACAATTATTAAAAAATTATATAGACAATACAAATGTCATAAAGCAAAATAAAATAATTCGATCATATCATTTAGTAAAAATAATTCTAGTCAATATTTAAAATAGGGACCTTACTTAAAAATCAATAAATTTATGTACCTACGTAAGTAATGTACTTACATAATAATGATAAATAACCGTCATTTCAGAATAGGACGTTTTACGAGATGAAGAGAGGATTTTTCGAGGGGTTAAAAACACCGATATTTTTATGACGTCTTTTCAGTAGGATTCGAATTAGAGCAGCTGAGCGAAGTTATTCAGGTGCATCACAGAACGAACACATTTTTTGGTAATTTTGATTGAATAAATTGGAACCGACTATCAGCTGGGGTATTCAGAAAATCAACATATTACCAAAAGGTTATCTTTTTTATTGTTACACTAACAGTGCCTCGCCGTTTCACCCGCGTAATTCTCGTTCCCGTGGAAATTCAGGGATAAAATATAGCCTATGTGTTATTCCAGACTATAATCTATCTCTGTGCAAATTTCGCCAGATCCGTTCAGTAGTTTTTGCGTGAAAGAGTAACAAACATCCATCCATTTATCCATCCATCCATACTTGCAAACTTTCGCGTTTTTAATACCTACTTATACATTAGTAAAGGATGGGGTGATGTATAAGGGTCTACGTTTTGTGTAAAACTAGACTCGGAAAAGTTTCTGGATACTAGGTACTTTAAAACTAAAAAAAAACATGTAATTACCTACCTAAATGACAAAACAATAACTACAAATAATTATTGCTAATATAAACTAAGTAAGTTTGATGAACTCGCGGGCGGGACAGAAAAATATCGGAATATCATTCATTTAGGTTCCTTCCAATTCTTCGCAAAATAAGATTCCTCCCTTACCTTGCACTGTTTGCGTGCACGTACGTAGGTACTTAGACTTACAATGCAATGCATTTCAATTAGCACGTCGGTAGGTAATCTTCAACCATAGTTTATGTAACAGATATTCGAAATTCGAAATAGATTTCAGTCCGACGTTGTAGGGGCGTGTCAATCGACTGACATTTGACATGACTGACATATTGATTAATTGTTGGTAATTGCTCGCTGAAATAGGCCAGGATGAATGACGTCGTCGCATCCGGTAGAAAATGGATGAAAGAATAATTTTGAACTGACTTCCGTAATTTAGTTTGCAGGTTTGCACATCAGTGCAATACGTGCAGTACGTAGATACAATAGAAAATTGCTCCTGCACCTGCGTTTCTTTGTTGTTTTTATAGTCAACTAGCGATCCACCCCGGCTTCGCACAGGTTTATACATATAACTTACTATTGAATCACTCCATCTAATAAAAAGCATTTGAGGCTTCGGAAATTATAACATTACTAGCGACCCGCCCCGGCTTCGCACTTTTTTATTATACTTATAAACCTTCCTCTTGAATCACTCTATCTATTAAAAAAACCGCATCAAAATCCGTTGCGTAGATTTAAAGATTTAAGCAGTCAAAGGGAAATAGGGACAGAAAAAGCGACTTTGTTTTATTTAACCTTTTAAATGCTTACCTTACCATAAGAATAAATAATAATTTATCTACCCCCTTAATCATACAATAATAAGTCAGCATTGTTATTTCTTACCTACTCTGTTTTCTTTTCACTTACGCTTAGCAAAAGCAACATTTCAAATGAACAGACCATTATAAATAAGGGGGTTAATGTTTATTTACTCATTCTTCGTATAGTATTGGAAGGTTTATTTGTGAAGGAAAAACGGACAAAATCAAATGAAAGACAGGTTTTCGAGATTAGAAATGCTGTTTTCTCGTAATCAAATTCTCCTTTAATTAGGAATCCCTTTCGTGTTCTCTAAACCAGCTTCAATCTCACATAAAATAAATCAATTTCAAATTCAATTATGCAGAAAATAAATTGATTAGCGTCGAAAATAATCCTATGATCCGCTAGACGAAAACAAGTGACAAAACACGCGTCCAACCGACTTTGACAGCGGTAAAGCAATTAATGTCAATTTATCGTCACTTGTCAACGAGCGATGTCTTTGTTTCGCGCCATTCTACGCCAGCCAACTATTTACCATCGGAATATGTCAATTAGTCTTTATTACCCGGCTATAAAGGAGAAATTCCAACGGCGTTGATTTTTTTACGACAAACTCAAATCGATTTTCATCATGACGCAGTCCGCCGCGCTCAGAATTCTCTCATCCGCTCTCTGGTAATAGAATTTTACAGCTTTTTAATGAGCTCCAACCACTTACTAAATTTCACTCGCAAGACATTTCTTTTCATGTTTATTTTCTTTTTTTTCTAACGGGTGAATAATTGTGGGGCAGAAAGATTTAGCTAACGAGACTTGGGACGGGAGGAAATTTATCTTTTCGTAACAAATTTAGAAAATGAGACATCAGTACGCGTTTAATGGATGCGTGTGTGTGTGACAACTAAAGTCAAAATGTTTTTGTTTGTGTGCACACACGTCAGGAAACCAATTGAAACGGCTAATTTGAGTCCTGATGGTCGGGGGCGAAGCGCTGAAGACATTTGGAACAGTTTAAAGCTCGTAAATAAATTAAAGTTAACGGTAAATTTTCGCAAATGGCTCGTTATTGAGAATTATTGCACGAAAATACTTTGATTTTCTGTAATGTTAATATGCGAGAAAAATGTAAACCCTATCTACCTACTACATAAATAAACGTCATAACAAATTTTATAACACATCAAAAGTAAAAATAACAATTACTTTGCAGTTTTAAGCTATTTCGAAATCTTTTTAAAATTTTAACCGATAAAATTATGTTGGTAGGTAATTTATTCATCTTTCGAACATGATACAAAATTGATGTTAGTCGTTTAAGAACTAAATCGCTTAATTGGCGCCAAAAATAAGCGGAAAGTCATGGCGTACGTTCAAATGATCCGGGAAGGCGCGAAGAGATATTTTTTATATTTTTTGTAATTGTCGTATTTCTGTAGCGCTTGGCTCGGCTTTCAGTGATTTATTGAGGTGTTAATAACGGATGAACTTTGAACGGAATGTGTTGAGTTTTAAATTACTTTATGGCGTTAGGAGACAGTTGGAATAACCAAAGCTTTATAATTATTGAAGGGTAGGTAATTTTGAAATTTTTATTAATCACCAACTACAACTTTATTGCAGTAAAGTATGTAACTATAGGAATAGGTAAGGTAACCTACAAACAAAGGGTGGTTAATGCCAAGGCATTTTATAAACTAGCTAGCGACTCACCACCGCTTCTCACGGTGGTGAGTCGCATTTTACAACATAAACTTTCCTCTTGAATTACTATCTATTAAAAACCACATCAAAATCCGTTGAGTAGTTGATCTAAGCATACATAGAGACTTAGAGACAGACAGAGAGCGGGAAGCTATTTTGTTTTATACTATGTAGTGTTTATACTATTCAGTAAGGAATAAATTGTATTACTTTGAGGGAAACGACTTTGTTTTATAGGTACTAATATTTAGTCAAATGTTTGATAATTTGGTACCTAAGTTAATATAGGGGCGCTAAGGTGCACTACTTAGTATAAAACAAAGTCGCTTTCTCTGTCCCTATATCCCTATGTCCCTTTGTATGCTTAAATCTTTAAAACTACGCAAGGGATTTTGATGCGGTTTTTTTAAAGATAGGTAGATTGATTCAATAGTAAAGTTTAAACATACACAAATATACACAATACACAAACATAGTAAAACCGTGCGAAACCGGGACGGGTCGCTCGCTAGTAATAGTATAAAACAAAGTCGCTTCCTTCTGTATGTCTGTCCGTATATTAACTTAGGTACCTACCTACCCTACCCACTTGTATAATAATACTAATAATATATGACTAAATAGTATAAAACAAAGTCGCTTCCCGCTGTCTGTCCCTATAACTTAGGTAATCACTTGTATTATTTGACTAAATAGTACCCATTGTCCTCAGGATCATCAATATCCCGAGGCAAGCGCGCGCGCACAGCCTTCAGCGCGCAGCAGATCAAGAGTCTGGAGGCCGAGTTCGAGAAGAACAGATACCTGTCGGTGGCTGCGAGGGGACGGCTCGCTCGCCAGCTGCGGCTTACGGAAACACAGGTTGGATGTCTATTCAGTTATTAACTTATTGCCATAAGGACATGGGCGTATAAAGGGGGAGCCGTGCCCACCCCAGAATGAGGGTGAAGAGCATTGGCGTATACCGTAAAGTCCCAAAACTTCGCCTAAGAAACCTATCTTCGCCTAATTTAATTTTTTTCCCATAAACTAAGAATTTCATTAGAAACCCCTATAAGAAAGTACCAAATACGAAGCATTTTTTCAACATGGTAACAATTTGCACACCATTTGTAGCCAAGTTCACGTCATTGAAGAGGGATTATCAATTTTCCCGCACAAACTAGGGCCAAATTTTTTTTTGATCCGAATAACTTTGGTTCCCTACGAGAAACCACCGCAGGTAAGTCAAAATGAGTTCGTAAAATAAAATCACATACTATTATTCTTTGATCAAAACGAATTGTCTTGTAAATTAACAACTTACTTAAAGAGAAAATTCAATTTGTATCGATGAATGGTCAATGCTGGTCAGGCTGTTGCCAAACTTCGCCTGCCTATAGGGCTGCCACTAAATAATTTTGCCCGACTTACAAAAAGGAGTTTAATGTTTTTCTCGTTTTGTAATAAGTAAGGTCAGATATTTGAGCATAATTTTTTTATATTTATCGATATGTTTGGTCTTATCAAATATTCTTTAATTATATTAGAATTAACTTTCCCATAGATACCATGGAAAATAGGTCCCTATACTGATTTGCCTATTTTTAATCATTATTGTTGATTTTGGTGTTTTTAGGAAGTGTTTAACATTTGTTAATTCCATTAATAAAATTTTATTTGCTACTACATAGGTACACACTTATCTTTCTAATCATAAAATTCAACACACCCATTCATTGCATTTTTGACAACCCTAGCTGTTCCGTAAGCAATGTATGGAAACAGGTGGATATCGGTGCCTAACTTCGCCTACTATAGATATTAACACAAAAATGGACCTTATGTCTTATAAGATTATAGCATTTTTTTCCAAAGGAGTTCGACATTAATTTTGCCGAACAAAGTGTATATCTACCTATCTTGTATACGTACTTTGTGCTGGTAGGCGAAGTTACGGAACAACACCAGAACTTCGCCTACTAGCTTTGGGATTATTTTATGTAGTTTAAATGCTTCCTAATCTATATGTCTATGGTCTTAATCGAACGGCAACAATTAAATGTGCCATTTTCTTTTTTTTAATCCATAAATAGATGTTTAAATAAAGCACAAGAACGCAAATTTTGTCAAAAACTAGGCGAAGTAAGGGGACTTTACGGTACTTATTATTGGGGAGACGGGTGGGGTTGTCCGTACCCACCCTAGAATGGTGTTGTGTCCATCCCAGGGTAAAGAGCATTGGGGGTGAGGCGGGTGGTCCGTGGCCGCCGCACCAGCAATCGCTCCTTGGAAACCTGAAGTTATACCCCGAGATAAGAGCACGCGCACTGCCTTCAGCGCGCAGCAGATTAAAAGGCGTGTATAGGGCCTTCCTCTCTTTCTTTTTCCTTGAGGTCCTCTCTATTTTATGGTGGTGCTGTTAGGTCCATCTTTTGTCTCTAAGCCGCGCTATATGACCGGCCCAGTTCCACTTTAACTTTTATACACGTATTTAAATCTGATTGTGTGTGACATTTAATTAATTAGTTTGTAAATATTCTGTTTATTTGAAATAAATGAGTTAATAATAATTACCTAGTCACCGGCTGCTTGAGCCTAGCGTGTCCGCGTAGGCCGGTGATTCACTGTTTTGATATATTTTTTGGGTACTGTAGATTATTTTTATAATATTTTTATATTATCTAGGGATTTATTTTTAACTAAAGTGAAAATACATTAATGTTTCATAATAATTAACTTATTGTCATAAAGCCATGAGCGTATACAGGGTTATAGGTGTTTAATGATTAACCTCGAAAAGGCGACTTGGGTAAATTAAGACTAACAACTTTTGTTCTATGACTTTTTCTAATTCAATGATTTTTTTCCCATAAAAAAAATATTGCAATCAAATTTCCAGTTCTCATCTTATTAGCTTTGTCTAGGCGTCACAGATTGAGACATGTCTGTTCGGTACATGACCTAAAAATATCTTATACATATATCTAGCAATGAAAGAAAGGGGTTGCGGTGAGGTGAGCGGGGGTTGATAGAAATGCCCGCCAAAACTATAAAAATTAAAACTGGAGATGTAAACGTTTGGGCAAAAGTCAAAGAACAAAAGTGTTAGTCTTGATTCACCCAAGTCGCCATTAAGAAGTTAATCATTAGATACCTATAACCCTGTATAGGGCGGCCGTGGCTACCCTTGAATGGTCTAATGCCCACCCCAGAATGATCTAGAGCCCACCAGTGCCGGATTTATATTTTTTATGAGCGTAGGCCACTTTTTTCCGCCGCCCTAGTACAGAGCCGTTCATTATTAGGCAACCCCCCCCCCCCTAGGCATACAAGGTTCGAATACTGCAATTGATAAAAATTGCTAAATCGCTCCAATTCTACTAGAGAACGTGTTTGACTTTTATCGTCTGCAATCGAGTGACCGTCCTCTGAAATCTGCCGCCCCCCGCTGCCGCCCCTAGGCCGCGGCCTATTTATAAATCCAGGGCTGGAGCCCACCAGTGAAGAAATGTAGTTGTAATGTTTTTGTAAGGAGGACCTGAAGTTGGTTAGTTATCTTCCCCGTCTACACTTGTTCAAATTGATGTCTACTTACAATCAATTTATTTTGGCTACTAATTAAACAAGCTTCTTTTAAATAGCATTATTAGCCTCAGAAAATATAAGTAACCTTCTAAATTACTAAGTCGGCCACAACCAACGCGCGTCTGAATAACAGTATCTCAGCCACTAGTTATCTTCTATGTAAGCCACTGTAAATATAACTCAGCACGGTGGTTATTTTTTAGCATCTTAATTTGTGGCATGCATTCAAATAGCAAACTTCTAAAGTATTAATATATGACACCAAAATAGTCTTTCTATTAGCTTCTAATTTTATAATTTAGTATGTTTAAAATGTAAGTCATCCTACATTTGTCGATGGATAAATTTACCTAAAATTGTCACCATATAAAATATTAAAGCCACTATTATTACATAATGAACTATTGTTTTATAGGTTTTTTGGGTCAAGGTCATTGACCTTTGACCTAAAGTTCAATGACCTTAACAAAAGTGACCTTGAGGTCATTATCCTCAAGGTCAAAAACTACCCCGAGGTAGTTTTTCATGTTTTTTTGGTTCCATCGCGATTCGCCATAGCTCCGGCGCTTCGGGAAGTGCAGCCTCTCCACCATTGCGTAACAAGGGTCAGGCACCACTGCTCACCTCCGCAGCTTCGGCTTTTTGGTCGCCTTCGGCGACCAGCCTCAGCCGCTGCGGCACGCGCGGTGCCTGTCCCTTGTTACGGCTGGCGGAGGCTGCACTCCCTTCACGCCTCCGGCTTATTAAATACACTCTAGGGGCGCCACGCACAAGACCACGTGGAGTCGGGGTACTCTGTGTCGGATCCGTCACTCGAATTGAACCTAATCAACTCATATCGGAATGCTCTGAATCGGGGTAATTCTTCATGTTTTTTTGGAGTTCATTGACCTCTAACGCTGAGGTCATTTAACTTTGGGGTCAATCACCTGAACCAAAGTTGGACCCCTAGTGATTCTCTTCACGATGTCATAAACATATATAAATGAAATACAGATGAAACTATTGCAATACGAACGCACGAACAAACACAATAAACAAACACGGGCGGGTCGGTAAAAGAATCGAATGGCGCTCTCTGATTGGTGCAAATGGCCGGTTGTTGTCATGTCGCTAACTCGCGCCAAATCGTACAGAGGCTATTTTCAAGATAAAAGAATATGAAGTATTATTTTACATGTTAAGTAATAATTATATGATGTTGTCTATTGAAGCTTGAATATATAATATTTGAGGACCTTGTATTGAAGCTGTAAAACGTAAAATGGTGATGAGTTGCAAATTCCGTGGCCGACTTAGTAAATTAGTGGGCAATGTATAATCAGAAGGACAAGTTAGAATAATTGTTGCTAATGAATTGACGCTTTCTTTAACATTTTTAGTTGGCGTTGTAAAGAAGATGAATTAGTTTATTAGAGGCTATGTCAATTTCTCGATGCTTAGTTATTAAATGAGAAGTTTGGCCACGTGGCCAAAAAAAAATTCTGTGGCCGGAATTATTATTTCTCATTTATTTTTGTTCACAGATAAAAATCTGGTTCCAAAATCGACGAACAAAATGGAAAAGAAAATACACAAACGACGTAGAGCTTCTAGCACAGCAGTATTATAGCAGCCTCGGCATAGTGGCCCCAAGACCAATGTTTGTTGGTGACAGACTCTGGGTTTTCAACTACCCCAACCGGCCTCCACAGCACCAATGGCTGAAATCAATAAACAACCTCGCAAATAACAACCAAATAGACAGAACTATGTTCCGTATACCCAAACCTGACGTACCCGTACCGCCTTTTTTGATCCCACCTGCGTTTCCAAACGAAAGATTCTTACTTGACCGGAACATGCCAAATGTCAAATTGCCCGCGCAAAGTCGACTTCCGCGGGAAGTTTTCAACAATATGGCGACAGCGCAAAGGAATTTGGACGTATACAAAAATAATATTTTGAGCCACAACACCCCTCAAGAAACAAATGTCGATCATTTGAGAAGATTGGAGGAGAATTTCAGCATCTAAGGTTTTCTTTATTTTACGGTTTTACGTATATGTACTTAATTCTAACATAGTAGCGAGTTGTTTTGTAAATAATTCACACGATTTGTCTTATTTAAACAAGTATTTTTATGAATTTACATGTTTTTTATTTTATTATGATTTTGCATTTCCAATCCGGATACGTGTAGTCCAGCTCAGCTTACATATGGCAACATTGTCACTTAGCACATTCAAAGATGGCGGGGACAGCTTTGATTGGCCAAGAAAAATGCCAGTGGTTGGCGGCCTTTTTAAAATTACTTTTAAAAGTTCAATATTCATTAATATTATCATAAGAAGTGAGTGAGTATAAAATAATTAGGCTAGTAAAACTATTTCAAATAATAATATATATAACCAGTCCTACAATTTTCTTATACAGTTTTCTGTGTTGTTTGTAGTCTAGTTTTCTTCTGCTAGTACCTAATTATCCTTTTCGAGTTGAATTTCATTCTCATAAGGCGAATTATGTGGTTTTTTATCAACAATAGACCTTCGTTTAACCGCAATCTCACCTGATGGTAAGTGACGACGTGGCCGAAGATGTATCACGAAAGTCTAGAAGACTCACTCGTGTGTACCTACGAATACTAGGTGAAACATTATGCAAGTAAAATAAACTTGCAGAGCTTCTGCACGTGGATTTGTCCGCCCCGAGCTAGGCACCATATACCTCCGAACCAAGTTTCATTAATTCAGCCGTTTAGGCGCGAAAAGGTAACTTTCTAGTTTCGAATTTAAAACATTTTATTTATTAGAATATAATTAATATAATTTTTAAAGATCTTACGAAACTTCTCATAGAGTCCACAGGAGATCAGAATGCTGGCTTCTATTTTGGTCAACGAATTACCATTGCCATTCAACGTGGCAATGCTGCCAGCATTCTGGGTACTCTGCCTTCTGGTGACGGCTTAGATTTTTAAGAGTTTGTTATAATTGTATATACTAGTGAGTTGTGGAATTATTAAGGTAACTACTTACTTGATTAGAAATAAATCATACCGTAAAATTACCGGTAACATAAAAAAAAAAAAATTAGAATACCTAACTATAATAAAAAACAAAATCAGTATACTTTTAATACTCTATCTACTGTTCATATCATATCCCTAACAAACAAAATCACAACAAATAACCTAAATTAGTCACTCGCTTATTTTGGCGGTAACCGATTTGAAAGCAACATGGCAGATTACGGTAAGTATAGGTGTTCAGTGTTTCCTTACCCTATCTTCCTCGCAATACGTAAAAAGAGTAAATACCCATGGTAAAAAATCGCCATTTCAATAAACAACAAATAATCCAGTTAGGTTTATTAGGTACATTTATTATACTTTTTATAATGCTAGACAATCCAAATCATGTATTTATTATACATAGTAAACACCCAGAACCTCGGAACAAGTTTTGCCAGATGGTACAAAGATTTGTCTCAAGACGGGAATCGAACCCGTACTCAAGCGGAAGGTTGTGTTGCCTGCCTCATCGGATGTCAGAGTATTCTTTTCAAATAAACATGACATGTACTTACTAGAATAAATAATTTTTCATATTTTTTTGTCTGTTTTAGAATCTAGAATAAATAGACTTCACCTAGGTATTGAAATAGTACTCCGGCATATCCCTTTTGTTCAACATATACAATTTTAATTATGTTACATATGGATTCCTCTCAAACAATAAAAGAACAAAATGTGTTTAAATACATAATTTATTACTATGGTACATGGTGTTTCGAATGATGCCGAGATACAAAAAAAACAAATATAACAATCAAAAGAACAGTAACTTCATAACCGGTAAGGTGTTACCAACTTTTTTTGTTCGCGAACCACGCTTGACCGCGATTTATCTGTAGTTTTCGGTCATAAATATATTTACCAAAATTCCATAACATTCAACACTCAACATACAACATATATTATCATTTATTTATAAACGTAAAAATTAAACTCACATCCATTTCTTGTTTTTCACTTTTTATCAAAGACAGTTGCTTTTTTGCTTTTTTTAAAATTAAACGATAAATCATTCACTTTTGCAATAACAACTTTTTATTTTTAAAATGCAAAATTACAAAGCTAGGCAATTTATTGTCTTTATCTATTTGCGACTTTTGTAATTGGTTCGAGCAACTGTCGATGCCGCCACAGATTATATATGACGAAGAAAATGGCGGGAGACCTTAGAATATATATTGTAAGAGCGCGAACGAAATTTATTACATAGGTACATTACCAATAATGGTTTGGCAATACACTAGACCAAAGTTTATTCCGTGTACAAGCTAGAAATTAACTTTCTTACCGATATTTTCATCACTTAAGTATCACTACGGCTGATATATTTTCCGCCATTTTAGAAATTTCGACAAGACTAATCCTTGCCAGTTAAAACTTCAGATTGCCACAAACAAAATATAAAACGCGCGCGCTCCCAAATATACTTCTATTGAGCGGGAAACACTTGATTGTTCTGTAATGTTATAGGTATGTGTATATCTCAACTCGAGGCTTAGCTTACGAGTCCATTTCGACACTTCACTTTATAGCTGATTGTCCGAATGCTTCCGGGATTTGTGCCTAGAAAGAGAAAAAAAATTAATTATAATAGGCAATGTATTGTTCGTGATAACTAATTAAATACATGAAATACATCGGAATTAAACATTGTTAAACTGCTTTTGGTATTCTACTAGCACAAACTTTTGGTGGTTCATTCATAGACATTCATTCATTCATGACTATTACGATTATGACCACCAATTTGACAGTTTTCATATTCTATTAATGAAAGTCTCTTCAATAGGTCGGCCATACCACTCAATAGCGACGTCTTAGTCGACATTATGAATGAAATAGTAGAATACCAAATGCAATAACGTCTTTTTAGGCATCTTGATAGTATAATAAGGCGCTTTCAAGACCTTTGTTTTAAAATTAGTGGAATTCGGCCCCAGTATTTAAATTGTCGAATTAATTAAAATACCCATACTGACAATAGCGCCATATTGCCATTACGTACTTAACGGAAACGTCAAATTAGAATTTGATTCCATTTCCGCCAGATCTCTATACCGCTATTTTGATTTCATATCTAAAACAAGGAACTAAACTGTATATAGGCCAGATGTTGTTGAAACCAGTTGTTTTGCGCGATCTAGGATTATTGGTCACGTGATCTACTTTTTGCACTCAGAATTTTTTGTGTCATTTGTAGTTCAGCTCACATCGTACTAGAGATCACTACACACATATATTTCTAAACTAATATAATCTTAACGCCTGCTGCTAGGGGGATAGCAAGACTTCTTACCGTAAAACAGTAATTAACTAGTACGGAAGACAGTTAACAACACCACACGACCACACAGGTAACAACACCTAAAACAACACCCAGATCTAGATCTATTATATCACTACATAGTATAAAACAAAGTCGCTTTCTCTGTCCCTATTATCCCTATGTCCCTTTGTATGCTTAAATCCTTGAAACTACGCAACGGATTTTGATTCGGTTTTTTTTTAACGATAGAGTGTTTCACGAGGAAGGTTTATACGTATAATAAAACCGTGCGAAGCCGGGGCGGGTCGCTAGTAAATGTACATACACTAGCTATCATCCTGCAGCTCAGTGAATCTGTTCCCGAGCGCCAGAGGCGTGCGCTGCGGCGTGCGCGCGGCGGCGCCCGCCCCGCCGCCCGCTCCACCGGCCGTGCTCCAGCCGCCGCCGCGCTTGCCGCCCGCCCCCAGCACCGGGAAGTAGTCATCGTTGTGGATGTCAGGCAGGTGTTTCTGGAAAGATAAACTATCATTATGAAGCTGTCACTACAATCTATCAACATAAACTGAACGCTATTGAGCGTGCTGTCTCGCCTAAAATTTATTTATTTGGTCTACCAGTGGGTGTGACAATCATTCTTACAAATAATATACATTCTTAATAGCTAAAGCTAATACAGTTTATATTTGATAATATATTATATATTCTCCTTCTTACAAATAAACATAAAAATTTGGTCTTCAGCAAAAAGCGATGACCGGGCTAATTCTGCAGTGGGATCTCGTACCATAAGGAGCGGAGGACAATTTATTTGGTTGTTTAGGAGTTTAAATAGAAATACGAGGTCTAGCTGAATACGACGTTTTTCGAGTGATGACAATTTAAAATAGGTAAGGCGATCTGAGTATGAGCGTATTTTAGCCTTCCTAGCTGTGTAAGCCAAGTGCCTAGTAAATCGTTTCTGAATGCGTTCAATTTTTAAAATATGTAGAGCATAATGAGGCCGCCATACCGTAGCGTAGGGCAATATTCAAGTATGCTGCGAACCAGAGTATTGTAAAATACGACTTTGAATTGATTACGCATTTATTATATTGCATTTGTGTCATCTCCAAAAAAACAATATCCGTTCGGTAGTTTTTGCGTGAAAGAGGAAGAAAACATCCATCCATCCATCCATGCGAACACTGTAATGGCACTCTAATGAGACTGGTGTCTTCAGGAGAACCTCATGAAACACAACTTCTCCTCAATAACAAGCATAAGGGTGACAAATCTAAATCGAGCTGTGCTGCGCTGTACTGTGTTTGGTCAACTCGCTCGTCTTATATTTTAATGAGGATACAAACAAACCATGCTGTGCTGCGCTGTGCGAGGCTTCGCTCTGTTTCTATTGACCAAACATAAATTGTTAAAAAAAAACGTAGCTTGAGAAACAGCACGAAAACCATTTTTGGCGTTATTAAAAAAACCGTGTTTTTTTCTTCAAACCTTTTTCAACCATGTTTGGTTATTACTTTTTCTTTTTAGGTATCATTTAAGCGGATATCTCACAAATTATTGAAATTAAGATCAACAAACCAAATTGAGAGAAAAAATTTATAGCAACTTTAATACAAAAAAAAAAAACGTTTTGTGTTCGTTTAATTCCAAGAATTTCTGAGGAATTCCTGGTCAGTGGAATTCCTAACATTCCAAACAAAGGCCACCGCGCGTGGTAGGACGGCCAAAACCATTTTTTTTGTATGTTATGTTTTTGTTAGATTGCTTACACACATTAGTTTTATTAAATTAAACCAAAAAAAATCATTGGCGTTTTAAACTGGCAATGATTAGCAACTAACTGTAAAATTTCGGGTATTTTCCTTGCCACCAATAAAAAATTGGTAAAAAAGAAAGTCAGACTTCGTCTTAGACAAATATGGCTTTAATGGTTCCAAATAGTCCACACTACCTTCGCCCACCAGCTTTGCACCCACCTTCCAATCACCCTGTATAGCGCATTTTAGTAAGCACAGTTCGGCACAGCGCGGCTCAGCACGGCGGGTAGCGCACATACACTGAGGGCTTCACTTCCCGCTTGGGCTCCTCCTCATGCTCTTGTTAGCTGACAGCTTGATGACTCATATAGTACGAGTGATAATACTCACAGGCTGCGGGCGACGAGAGACAGGCTCTGGCATGGCTCTCGCTCTAACGGGAGGCACGTACACTGAGGGCTTCACTTCCCGCTTGGGCTCCTCCTCATGCTCTTGTTAGCTGATAGCTTGATGACTCATATAGTACGAGTGATAATACTCACAGGCTGCGGGCGACGAGAGACAGGCTCTGGCATGGCTCTCGCTCTAACGGGAGGCACGTACACTGAGGGCTTCACTTCCCACTTGGGCTCCTCCTCATGCTCTTGTTAGCTGACAGCTTGATGACTCATATAGTACGAGTGATAATACTCACAGGCTGCGGGCGACGAGAGACAGGCTCTGGCATGACTCTCGCTCTAACGGGAGGCACATACACTGAGGGCTTCACTTCCCGCTTGGGCTCCTCCTCATGCTCTTGTTAGCTGATAGCTTGATGACTCATATAGTACGAGTGATAATACTCACAGGCTGCGGGCGACGAGAGACAGGCTCTGGCATGGCTCTCGCTCTAACGGGAGGCACGTACACTGAGGGCTTCACTTCCCGCTTGGGCTCCTCCACAGGCGGTGGGGGCGGAGGCGCCTGCTCTTGTTCCACCTGCAAATATACATAATTATTGGATTTTAATGAGGTATGCTAGATGATTTCATCATTAACCTGCGTGGTTGGACACACACAGGCCTCCCCTAATGAGCGCCATATGCCTGTGTTCAGCTTGTCTTTCGCAGATCGTCATCACATCTGACCGGAGGGCGTCTTATACTACGTTTGACGAAACGCGGTCGCGAGATATGTCCAGCCAGTCCACTGTCATTTCAGCTTGCTAATTATTTGCGCTGTATCGATAATTTTGGTTCACTGTCCAACCAAAGTAGTTATTCAATACAAATCATATTCTTCAGAGAAACTCCTCACATAGCTCTTTCCATAGCTCAACTTCAACTTCTTTTTTATGGCACCGCTTGGGTTTCGCCACAACTTTACCAGTGTCTGTTTCTATAGCTCGCTGAGCGACTTTGTGCTGGAGGACCATCATTAACTTAAGTGTCCACTTCTCAGCTCTGTAGGTCATTACGGGTAGGATTAAAAACTTCCGTCTTTAAACAAGGTAAGTGTACTTCTTACACTTAATAAATAAATAATCATCAGATGGGATTAGAAAGAACCCAAGACCACATCTAATTATGGCTGAACAGCCGATGGTAGATTAAGAGGAAAAAAAAAAAAAATGGGATTAGAAACGGCACCCTACAACATCACCTTCGCCCGCCGCGCTTATGTGCGTCACTGATTAGCTAGTTAATGTTTTTAAAATTTTTAAGATTTTTAATGAGAATAGAGAAAAAGATGAATAAGAAATGATGTAATATAAAGTATTTATTATATCAGCCATCTAGTCTCCATAACACAAGCTCTGCTTAGCTTAGGGCTAGACATTGGC
This sequence comes from Eupithecia centaureata, assembly GCA_944547425.1. Classification (NCBI taxonomy): domain Eukaryota; kingdom Metazoa; phylum Arthropoda; class Insecta; order Lepidoptera; family Geometridae; genus Eupithecia; species Eupithecia centaureata. The sequence continues at coordinate 3,042,254 of OX155706.1, forward strand.
GTATATAGGTAGGTTAGCAAATGGTTCATGCCCACCCTAGAATGGTCTAGTGCCCAAACCAGGGTGAAGAGCATTGGCATATATAGGTAGGTGGGGTGGCCAGTGGACCGTGCCCACCCTAGAATGGTCTAGGTACCTTTTTTTAAGCAAAATCTCAGGAGGCCTGGCCCCCTCTAGAAAGTAACTTAGATACTCCAATAGAGCTAGATGATACTGTGTTAGTTGTCTATTATTTATTTATTACTAGATGCGCCCCACGGCTTCGCCCGCGAAACAGAGATTTTTTATACAAATTTGTGGAGTTATTTTGTAAAAATAAAAAATAGGTGTTTAATTATTTATAGTTTATTTATACCGAGTTTTGAGTAAATCAAACCAAGGAAAAATTATTTTACATACAAACTTTACCACCAAGTTTAACCCACTCAAAGGTTAATTTTAGAAAATTTTATTAGGCCATGTTCTCATTCTAGGTCCTAAACTATATACATATCAAATTTATCTAAATACCTTAAGTAATTACGGAGATTACTTATAACAAACATTCACACAGACTTTCCCATCTATTATAATAGTAAGATAGTAAGATTATTGACAACTTACAGGTTTATTCCATGGTCCCTTTCCCTTGCCATTGTCAGGCGCGGAGTCTTCACTAGCCGAGTCTCTGCCCTGTTCCTCGGCGTTCTTCCCACCTTGCAGGACTTGTATCTTGAGACCCGTGTAGTCCTTAACTGGCTCCTCATACTCCTTCCATTCTTCTTCTTCCTGGAAACAGAACAATTGGCAAATTTAGTTGAGTAGAATTACAGTTTTCTTACACAAGAGTTGAGTGACCCTACAGTTTGTGAAGTTTTTATAAAATTATACTTGCGATCCGCCCCGGCTTCGCATGGTTTTATTATATGTATAAACCTTCCTCTTGAATCACTCTATCTATTAAACCGCGTCAAAATCCGTTGCGTAGTTTTAAAGATTTAAGCGTACAAAGGGATATAGGGACAGAGAAAGCGACTTTGTTTTATACTATGTAGTGATTGTATCAGCCTATAGTCCTATGGTCTAACTTACCTAAGGGCTCCCACACAAAACTGCGATGCGATGGTATGCGATGCGAATTTCTGCGATACGATTTAGTGCGCCAAACCGTTTGGTAGGCCAACCATACCTTCAAGTGTAGTGAGTCGTATTGAACGTGTTTTTAGGAAGCGTAAGATGGATCGCAAAAAGATTAATGCACTGCTGTTATTGTTAAATAGATATAAAAGAAAAATAAGAGTGTATTAATCCATTTGTTACGATTATGAACTCTGATGGGAACTATTTTACTCGAAAGTACTATGGGCTGAGAACTGAAGCAGATTTTTTTTTTAACAACACAAAGGCGGCTCAGCCGCCGCGCGTCTTTCTCTAAAGTTGTCTCAGAGCGGACTAAAAGGGGGGTCACCGTATGACGTAATATCGCAGGAATGCGCGAACGAGATCGGACGTTCTTGCTATGCATCGTGCGAGTTCGCGGATATTTGGGATGCGATGCGAGTTCGCATTTTTGTGTGGGAGCCCTAAACTAAGTGATTTTGTAAGAACATAATTACTTTTGAAATTGAATGTTTGCTAAATGTTTTGTAGGTACTTTTGTTTTTTTAAATTGTTGTCTTTGTAATTGTATATGTGTGTGTCTATGGAAACAAATAAACTTTTAATCATCTATCTATGGTCATAGATTACTATGGTCAGAGTTGGCTTGGTGTCTTACAGGCCTTACAGCCAGCATTATGTTGAATTAGCGCCTTTAACAACTTTGAATGTACTTATCCTATAAGTGTGTTGTGTTTGTTTCATAAACTTCATAGAAGTCAACTTTTTTATACAAAACAATTTATTAAAAAAAAAAGCATATAACTATTCTTTTTTACATATTTTTTCTTAATGTGTACATACCTATATACAAGGTATTATAATAGTTTTAACTTTAAAAATTCTACATAGTTTGTTTATAATAATTTCTTTTTAAACAAAAGTTAAAAAACAAGCTAAACATACAAAAATTTGACATCATAATTAGAAGAACAATACCAAGTGTTTTGATACCGTAAACTTGCTCTCTAAATATTATCCTCAAATCATTTCTTGTTTTACTTCACATCTCGGCATAAATTTACTTGTTTCACTCGTAGCAAAACAATCACACTAGAAATGTGAAAATACATAATAAAGTTAAAGATAGGAAGGTGGTGATAAGGAATTGCTGAAACTTTTGTTGAAATACAAATCATCACATAATAGGAATCTGTTTGATTGGTAAATTAATTACCACATTTGTGTCACAATCAATGACTCATCAACAGAATAGAATAGAATAGAATATATTTTATTGTTATCACACACAAACAGCACAACAAAATAACAAAAGAGATCAAAAACAAAGTTATAAGAATAAGTAGGTACATATAGTAGGAAAGAAGACAAGTACCTACTATCTAACACCATAAAGAAAAAAAAAAGTAAAACAGAAAGTACACATTATTATAAATAAAACTAAACTAGAGCTAATAATAATAATATGTAAGTACTTATGCTAGGCACTAATTTAAATTACATTTAATTTAACCTACAGTACCTAAACTCGCCTTTATAACACCGCCCACCCACACGGGAAGGAGGGACTGTCTACTCTGTTAGTGCGCTGCCCGTGGTGAGCCCAAAAGGGTCAGTCTCAGCTTTATGCTGTACTGCACCCGGGAGGGTACAGAACAGCGCTGGTTTTCAGACTGGCCCATTTTGTGCACACAACAACAGAGTTACAACTTATAACATTTCTAAATAAGTTCAGCGTTTGTTTCTTATCCATTGAATTTGAACAAAGGTCTACCCAAGGGGTGAATCACAATTGTGTTTGTGGTACCCTGTAATTTTATAGAATAGTTTTTAGGGAGCTGTGATGAAATTAATAGTGTGGTATTTTCTACATTCTAATGTGATTCATTGAGCCTCAGGTCAAGACCCAATGCTGTAAATAAACTTCATAACCTACAGAAGTAATTAAAATTTTTGTGGCACGAAAATTGCAAAAATTTCAAAATGTTTATGTGTAATTTGTCTTATTTTGTACACCATATTTCTAAGTTTTATAGGTTGGAAACTAGGTAAGAAAGTAATATGGAGATGACATTTGACGTGTTTCGTGTGAATACAAAGGATTTGTAAGGTGGGAAAATAAGTGCCTAAGATGATTTGACAAGTTGAACGTCCGAGGAGCACCGAGACAGCTGAGCGGGTGCAGCGTGTGTTTATCGGGAGAAACTTACCCTTTGGCGGCTCGGTTCCTCTCCTTCTACCACAGGCCGTTCTTTTTTAGGCCTCACTTCAGGTTTCTGCTTAGGTTCGTCCAGTTTCTTCGCCATTTCATCGGCAGTGGCAAACTTCTTGACCGCTTTCGACTTTTTACGGTCTTTCTTCGCGAAGAAATCGTCTAGATCAGCCATTTTCTATTTTTATTTGTAAACTCCAGTATGTGTTGCACCGGTAGGGTTATTTACAGCAATATTAGAACGTAATAAAAGAGGAAATAGGCCCCCCAAAAATGTGAAACGACTTCTAGCAAGCGTGGCCGACTGTTTCTTTTTTTTAAATGACAGGTTTCAGTGTTGCCCTAACTAATATAGTGTCACTTGAAAAAACTACCATTTCATTCAATTAACCTTCTTACAAGCATGGCAGTATTTTCTTACAAACTTAATTTTTAAATTTAATTTTTAGAAGTAGTATGTAGGTACATTATACTAAAATACAGAGTGTCCAACCTATAATACATGATTAAACAAAAGAGATGATGATTATTTTTTTAAAGGGTCCGGGTCCGTCCCTGTGGGACCCTAAATCTTACTACACTACTCTTAGTTAGGGTTAGGGTCCCTGAATACCGTGTAGTGTAATACCCCTTTTAAAAGTGAAAACATACTGTTTTTTTTATTTTAAAGTACCTAACCTATTTTCTACTAAATTTGGGACAAATAATCAACTAAGTTAACAGGAGGCCCTAGGGCTAGGTCCTTGGGGAACCGAGAATTATAGGGTTTTTTTCAAATTATCTGAGCGTCTGATCGATACGATGCGTGACCCGGCTTAGCGCATCAGCATTGCCAAACAGCTTAGCAATACAGACATTGTCTTGGAGAATTTTTGATCGATCTTTAACATAATTATATGGATGACTTAGGCTACCTCTCGGCTTTTTGAAACCATCTGCATTTAGCTCAATTGTTTGAAATTCAAATGCTAGTTGTCCTTTAACTACGCAAAAGCATCAATCATTATTCATTAGAAAGCTTTAACATATTGTTTGAGAATTTTTGTTTAGATTTGTTGCGCCTAAAAAAATTTAAAAAAAGGCTAACTATGAAAAAAGTCCAAAAGTTACAAATTATGTTTGGTAGGTAGGTACAGCCAAAGAGGTACAGCTTCCTTTAGTTCCACTGACCTGTATCTATGCGTACTTGTATGTATAGAGGTCAGTGTTTAGTTCCGAGCTCGCTCAGTTCCGACCTTTGGTTCCGACAGAAGCCCCGACCAAAGAGAATATAAATATGGCCCCGACATTGTTAATTTTATTATTTTTATTACTTATTTTAGGATGGTGAAACATAAAAATTAAGTTCTGCATTCTAGGTATATTGTGTTACATTTGTGTTACTTTTACTTTACAAAATATATGTCTGAAATTAAAATGGCTAAAACAATGAAACCAAGCAATGTCCGCTTAGTTCACAAAAAATAATGCAAAGCTATTAAAATAAAATAGGAATACATACTTACCTGGAACTACCGAAGGTGAAAATAGAAAACAAAATATAGGTACGTAATTTAAAACAGCTCGGCAAGGACTATTTAATAAAAATCGTGGTTTAAAACTCAACAAAAACCTACCATGCATTTCTGAAACTACCATTTCAAACTAAAGGAAAACCTACTACCTACCTACCTGCCTCTCGCATGTAACTTCGCTTCAAACCTTTGCAACGCACAAGCCTTATCAGACGCATTTCTATCGACAGCCAATAGATATCCTTCTGATATCCTTATCTTATCGGTCAGTTCACGTTTAGCCTTAATCCGAATAAGGGAATAAAAATGTTGGGTCCCGTGGCAAGAATTTCAAATCAAATCGCCAGAAATGTGATGAAGACTCCAGTGAGGGGTCATTCTCATGGTGGGATACCAGGGGAGGTATGTACTACCTTCATTTTTCTTGTATCTACCTACTTAAACCAAGTAAGAAACTTTTGTTACGTAATTTCTGATTTATAAGGCTATTCTGATTTTAAAGTATTGTTAAAATCACAGATTTCCGATTTAATAATTCAATTCATACATTCTTTATACTACCGTAGAAATCAATTATAATATCGGATGTCTACCTACTTTTAAGAGTAAAATAAAAAAGTTTCATTAAAATGGTGAAGAAGGTAGGTAGGTATGTCTAACTGTATAAATTTTCGCGATAAATAGGGACCATTATGATATTTTCCTCCAGCTTTTGTTAATGCAAAAGAACATTCATGTGTTATATTTATCGTTTTCCTTAATTAACATACAAAATATACATTAAATTCTTAATACCTAGGTACCTACTAAGTTGACAACTGAGTTAATCAAATAACAGTACCAACGTGGTACCAACCAAAGTATTAACTCATACGGTGCTGTGTGTGTGTGTCATAAAATGCATTACCTACCTACGTTTTTCCATTCCCACTCACACCTTGATAGCTCATACATGTTTACAAAACATTATGAAAACAATTGGATACCCGAGTGTAGGTAGGTATAACTTTAGTTAGCCCACAGTTTTGTTCGCTTGTTATTATAAATACAAAACAGTAGCATCTACCCGCGGCTTTAGGGTGACAAATCTAAATCGAGCTGTGCTGCGCTGTACTGCGCTGTGCTGTGTCAGCGTCAACTCGCTCGTCTAATATTTTAATGAGGATACAAACAAACCATGCTGTGCTGCGCTGTGCTGTGCTGCGTCAATGAGTTGACCAAACATAGCACAGCGCAGTACAGCGCAGCACAGCTCGATTTAGTTTTGTCACCCTTACAGGCCGTTATTTATACGGAAAGGTTTCACGGCTATTTCTAAGTTTTTTAACCCATGGGGTTTTCCCATGGTTTGGTCATTTATAGGAAAAACTAGACCGTGTTATTCCATGGCTAGAACAACGTCTATTAAAAATTTCAGTAGTTTTCCGATTCGTTCAGTAGTATTTGCGTGAAAAAGTAACAAACATTCATACAGACAAACTTTAGCTTCTTTAATGTAAGTAAGGACTATAGTAAGCTTTGTAGCTAGCTAAAAACGCCCGAGACGTCCAACGACCTTCGCCCAAGGGTAAAACAATAAAATAAGGTGTGAGGGATGGGGAGAGGTTTTTATCACGTTATTTGTGAAGTTCCTACAAATGTAATTATGTTAGGTAAGCTTCATCACGTACTTACTTCGTCCTTTATTTGAACTCGTTTAGGATTTCTTACGAAATTAGTTTAGGATTTCGCGATTGTATTTTACGACGTCAATAAGGATCTCGTTATTTGTTAGTACCTAGCTATCGAATGTGGTTGTATTTTTGTGTTTTGAGTGGCATAGGTACCTAAATACTTAACCGAAAGGGGTAAATTTAAAAACAGCGCTGCATGCTTTGCTTGCATATGCATGCAGCAAAAGCTGAATTTACTCCTTTGTCTTAGTTTTATTTTTATTTAGTATCTTAAGTCTGTTTTGTTTTTGTGTAGTTAGTAGTTCTAAGACAATAAATATTTATTCTTTCTTTCTTTCTTTCAAATCAAAAGTAAAATTTAAGTAGGTAGGTACAATCCAAATTTTAAACAATAAATAAAAATCTAATAATAAATAAAATATTACCTAACTAGGTACTTAATTGAGTATCTCTTCAACTCAATTTAAATTGCAGTTGAAAATTAGTAGCTAGACAATGAAAGTAGACAAGTAGATAGCTACCTAAATAGTAAATACAAAACTGTCTACAATGATTTTGATAGAAAGATGATACCGATTGCTACGGCCCGAGGTCTGAGACTCGGCAAAATTGTAAGACATCCCTCCGGCCAGATGGGATGATGATCTATGAAAGATCAGCAGATAATACTGCGTGCGGTAAGCTGAAACCATGCACCATGTCGAACAGATCATCAGAACATACCCGTTGTACCTATAAGCGGTTGAACACACAGAGAGAAACCTCAGAGACAGTGGTTCAATACCGTCTGTGAGGACGACTCGTCCCTAATTCTCACAGCACGTCTTGGAATAGAGTCAAGGGACCTAAGCTATCCAGACGCTCCTGCCCAAAGGTGGCAAGAGTTATGTAGGTATTTATTCCATGTGGGATCGGATTTGCGACTGAAAACTTTGGATTAACAGTGAATGAAAAGAGATATTTATTAATAGAAAAATCTTGTTATAATCTTGATGAGGCTCTTGCTGATGACTTTGTTACATAATTAAATTGTGAATGTAATTACGCGATATTTTAAATTATTTTTAATTCTATTTATCAATTTTGTATCTGCCTGACTTTTCCAAGTGTAGGTACTTTTGTGTCTGAATGTATTTAAATTAATTTCTGTCTTTTAGCGATAAACGCACAGGATGCGCACAGGCTTGTTCCATGGTCGAATTTAATTGAACTTTTTTTTGAACCTAAAATATTTTTCATTTCTTTCCAGAACCTTCCGTTCAACATCTACAACCGCACGCGCCTTACGATCAACTTCTTCTTCTATGTGGCCACCGGCTTGGGCGCCCCCTATCTGATCCTATGGTACCAGCTGAAAAAGAACTCCAACGCTTAAAAAATGGTAAGAACTCGTTTGTAGTTTAATGTAGGCACTTAGAAGCAGCTGCACGGTGGCTTCGCCCTCGTGAAAATTGATGAGACGTGGAGAAAGATATCAGATGATAAGAAAAATCATTATTACATTTACTGTAAGCAGGTACCTACATACAGATACAAATAAAGTTTATCTTCAGTCTTCACCTACTTTTGAGTGAATCGAACCCAGTTTTTTTTATTAAAACACAACAATAAATAAAATAAAGTAATTATCTAATTCATTATTTACATGAAATAGTTTATTTGTACCGAGTTCCAAACAAAGAATAAATTGTTCCATGGAAACTTGAGCATCCTGTATAAATCCCTTAGGGTGATTTTAGAACTATTCACATATCAAGTTTCATCAAAAACGGTTCTGTAGTTAAGGAGATAAGCGGAGATTAGCGTGTATAACATTTCAGGTTATTTTTGAAACTTATATACTTATTGATTATTGAAGGTTATTTACCTACCTACTGATAAAGTAAATCTACGTTTAAAATAAAAAATATGGTTTACTGCGGGCTGACTTATACCATTAGGTTAACGAAAATCTCTGGGATAAGACAAGTAAGTTTTTAACAGAATAGCTTTTGCCACATTTAGGTTTAAAGAATATTTATTTCTCAAAAGAAATTACATTTCACTTATATGAGAAACATCTTAAAGTAAAATAAGTAGGTATGTTAAAAACCTCGAACAACCGAACATTTCTTATTACCTACTACCTAGGTACCTACTTAGGTAAGTTAAAGTTACTAATTTTACAGTGATAAATATGACCTAATAATAAAATTATACAAAGACAAATATAAAGGTAATAAGGGAATTAAAATATACCTAGTAAATTATTATCAACACATTTAAGAACTACCCGCAAAATACATATTTTTTGTAGTGACACGTTCGGTCTTCTTATGTCACTCACAGTAAAATGAGAACAGTTAGTCAAATGAACATATTATTTGAGTAAGGATTAATCGTTAAGTATATACGTGTTTTAGTTTATGTTTGAAGTTCCTGTACGACTCCGCATTCTTTACCTCTTTGGGAAGACTAGGTATTATACATTTTGAAATCCTCGAAATTTAGCGCTCGTTTCCCGAAATCGGTTCGCACGCTTGGAAGAAGTATGGTGATCTTTTTTGCGAGTATTTCTTGTATGTGTCTGATGGACTTTTATGAAGGTTATATTAGTGTGTATTGTTTTATTTAAGTTTTTTCTAATGAGCATGCAAGTTTGAAAAGTATAAAGTTGTTTTATATTCATATGTTTGGTTTGTTGATAAACATTAACTGTGGTAATCTAAGTGGAATAACATTTTGATAATTTTGTTCTGGGAGACTTGTAGTGTTTTTAGGATGCAGTTCTGCGGAACACAATAGTAACTATAGGTACCGACCTCTATACTGTTTCTACTGTAAAATTAATAGCTCATTGTTTGAACAAAAGTAAACGTCAGTGGTATAAAACGAGCTTTTTATGACGTCTTAAAAACGGTTTGGAATGCTGTAAGTATACAGGGTGTCCGCAGCCATGCGATATAAAGTGAAAGTAGGTACTTACCTTAAATATGATAGAAAATTTTACTGAAAGAAGTAAAAGAAGCAACACGAGGTAGGATAGTAACTTTTTTTTTTATTTTAAAATATTTATTTTCATAGTTATACAGACTGGATTATTGAAATGGCAGGTACCCTGATCATTATAGTTAAGTACGTTCCTAAGAAAAAAAATGCACCTAACCTAACTACGTACAGTCAGCATCAAAATAATAATTTAACACACAAATTTTGAAGTCAACTGATTTTAAATACTCTCTGTTTAACGAGTAGATACTAATCTGGAAACTAACTTGACCTAAAACCATAAGAATAAATAATAACTACGTAGAAAGGACTCTTCTTTGATCTAGTCCCAAACGCCGCCATTTATATACCTACTTCCCCCTTCACCTCGTTACGCCCCTCTGTCGTCCAGGCGTTTTGCCAGGGTTGCTACTGCATTGTACCGCCGCGCCCCGCCGCCGCCGCGCCGTCGTCGCGAGGCGAGGCGAGTGAGAAAAGGTCAACGAACGATGTTCACGTTCCTTTGATTAGGTACCTACCTAATTAGTTAGATAGCAACCTACTAAAACAATAATATTTAGAAAATATTACTTACATATGGTATGTATTATCTTATAATATGCATTATCTTTTATTGTTACAACCGATCACACCACAATTACTTGACCATGACGTCATATTATAGAGGTAGGTACCTAACCTACACAAATATTAAAATCCGCGTGCGGCGTCGCCGGCTGTGACAGCCCTACTGCACGTTTAACGTGCAGAATCGCGTAGGCTAATATCGTGACCTTGAGCGCGTTCGGAGCGAAGTTTCCCTTCTAGTCTGTTCTTATTCTTATGCTAAAACTCTTAAAAACATAAAATAGTCTGCGAATTCTTTGATAAGTTTCCAAAGTTGTAATTTACCATAGTACTTTTGATACCAACCGATTTAAAATACTTGCTATTTAGAGTAGATCAGGCACTAAGTAGCCGGGAAACTAACTTGACTTAAAACTCTTTTATGATCGAGAAACAGTCAGCCTGTAATATTTTTTTGTTTATTCCAGGTACTCCTAGGTTGAAATGAATGCTGATCATTACGATTGATTATTTAAATATTTTTTGTAGTTACAAATCTCAATAAAAGTTGTCTTAAATATTTGCATTTTATTTTAATTTTGTCTATTCCTTAAAGATGCGTTCACAAAAATTATAATAAAATACTCCCAAAAAAAGTTTTTGAACGCAATGGTAGCTTTGGATAGAAAATATTACGAAAGTAGACAGAACTGAAAATCGAGTTTTTCCTGTTTTTCCTATTTCTCTGAATCTCGGAAAATATCAAGATGCTAGGATCTTTAGCTCGTGCATCCCACAACCTTGGAAGGAATGTGATGACCACTATGGTCAGAAGGAGTCATTCCCACGGAGGAATCCCTGGCGAGGTGAGTTCCAAATTCAAAATCATTCATTACATAACTCGTGCAATTCTATTGTTTTTATTTATTGCATAGTTATTATTGATTAATTATCAGTAATAAACATGATTACATATTTTTTGTTATAAATCCAAGCTCATCAGCTGTTCGACAGAAATTCCTACCTAACCTCTTGAGGTTATCTCGCCCCAAATGAAATAAAATTGTGTCCTCTTTGTATCATCAAAGTACTTATCTTATCAATTTATTTCAACTGCTCTACCACGGTGAAAACTAGATGAAAGATGGCACTGAGGAGTCTCATTGAGACAAAAACCTGTCCACACCCACTGAAAAGCTGGATAAAAATGTCAATCACCAAAGACCTTTCTGGTTCTATATAGGGTTGTGCTAGGCAGGGTCATAAAACACTCAAAATTAAAGTTCTTTATTTCCTCTTGGATACCTACGTCATAAAATACATGTTATAAATAGTTAAAATTATAAATAACGTGACTTCCATTCTATCTAATTTACTTATTACAATAGATACTGGTCTTAAAATCTCATTAAAACTTTTATTTAAAATCTTTGCATCTTCAAATCATAAAATCATAATATTTCCAGAACCTGCCCTTCGATATCACCAACCGCTACAAGCTCACAGCATACTTCATTCTGTTCTTCGGATCAGGCCTGGCCGCACCTTACCTAATCACCCGTCACCAACTTCTCAAGAAGTAAGTAAAATCATGAAATAAGTAATAGTGTGCCACTAGTTTTGTTCTCTCTCTTCCTCATTATCTACCATCGGCTGTTCAGCCATAATTAGATGTTGTTTTGGGTGGAAAATTCAGTTGCTATTCCAGTTCCAATTACAGTGTGCCACTCATTATAACCAATAGAACTGTAGCCAGACTACATAAATGTAATACATTTTTCTATTGAGGCTCAAGAGAAGCAGGAAGCTATTCTATGACCAAGGAATTTGAATAAAAATAGTGTTAAACTAACTTATCGAGGTAGACACAAGTCACACACAAGTCATCAAAATGAATAATTAAAATCAGCATCACAAGTCTTAAACCTACAGTGAGGTGACGAAAACCAACTAGTGAAATAAATCAATAGTATTCATAACTTTTAGTTGTTTTATATAGTCTATTATAAGAAGAGATATGAAAACAGAGGGTGGCCACCAAGAGCAACATTATATCTCTTCCTTAAAAAAACAATATGAAACTACTTAGTATGCATTAAAAATAAGCTTCGGTAGGTATAAGAAACTAAATGTTTGATTTTTGGAAATTCCTTTGTTTAATTTTAATAAATCATAAAATAAGTGGTGCTAAGATAAAGCTAGTGAACCTCCTGTTTGTACCTTAAGAAAAAACTGCTACTAGACCCACACTGCTTTTATGACACTGTGTCAAGAATATTATATATAGAAACATGAAATAATTTTAACATGAAATAATAAAAATATCAATTAATAACTTAATGCATGTGAATAATTAAATACAGACATTTTTAATAAATAAATTTATTCTCATATACATACTTACATCAAAAGTAATAAACTATTATAATTATTAATAATTAAGAACTAATTATAAACCAAGATACCTACTTAAACCTACCTACTCATACACCCCAGTGTAAGATGTAGTGAAACCTACCATGACCATAAATTTTGTACCAAATCAATATGAAATGATTCTGATTTTAAGTAAACAAATATATTTATTTATATGAAATATCAATCACAGTATAAATACCTACTTATTAGAAGTATTAACAGTTGACACGATAGTAAACTGATAAACATTTCTCAAGAATCTCCTAAATAAAGAATTATCGTTCAAAAACTTGTCGAACTTATAAAACACTTAGTATCTAAATCAGAGGTTCCCAATTTTATTTGGCTAATTTTTATTCCCTAATTGATCGTAATTTTTTTGGCGGAAGCCTAGCTGGCTGTTTTGATAACTTAAGTGTTTACGTATTTTGAATATACAATACAATACAAAATACTTTATTGTACACCAGATACAGAACATTATGAAAGACATTACATGTGACAAGTACAATGGGCGGCCTTATCGCTTAGAAGCGATCTCTTCCAGGCAACCTTTGGATGTAAAGAATTAAAGAAAGGCAGGGGTTGTACCAAGGATAGAGCTACAATAATTAAATAAAATTAATATTTAAAGATAAATAAATGCTAAACTTTAAATTTTAATTTATATTTGGCATACACATGGGCATTTTTTTTAAAAAACGTCCCTGCGTTTTTTTAGGTGTCCTACAAGTTCATTAATACTTTTCATAAAAACTAGTCCATTGCTAGATATAAAAATCCTTATTTTATGTTTTATAGTTTTATTTGCGATAAAAAAACATATTATTAGAACTTTTTTAAAACAAAAAATTGTAAAATAAGAGTAAAATAGCTTCCGAGACCCCTTAAAAATGGTTGTCCTACAGCGGTGGACCGACTTTTGACTCTAGATTATTTTTTAACTCGGTTTGGATGAAGGCTAAAACTGGATTATTTATGTTTAAATATATGAAGACCATCATATTTAAACGTAAAATGCGGGACTTTTCATACAAAAATTATAACTTTTTATCAATTAAATTGTGTCCCATGATTTTGGACATAAGTGGAAATTCCATTTTGTAACTGCAATATCTCCGTATTATTTTGAAAAAACTACTGTAATCACAGAATTTATTATTCCTGGTAACATGACTCATCGATACCACCAGTTTAAAATTGGTTGTCAAAGAGCGTTCTGTCATTATTCGTGTCTGAACTTGCAGAGCGTTACCGTGGCGTTTTTTTCTTCCAGTTTTGTAACTGCGATTTAGACTGATAAGGCTTGAGTTTTTGTAAAATAAAAGTAACGAAATGATTACTGTATAATGTGTTAAATGAATTATTGAGTCTCCAAAGGTCTCAACTGTTTGAAAATAAAAATAGACGCAATTTTAGATCTGGTGACGTAGAAACGTTACTTCCATTTTGTTTGGTTACGTATATGTGGAATGATAAAGTTACGAAATGGAAATATAAAGGCAAGTTCACCCAGTAATTGTTGACAAAGCATCAAAGAGTTCTAGCGTATTAAATCCAAAGATATTATATATAAAATTTTTGATTAAAAGAGGTTTCAAAAATGAAATCGTTTATATGATAAAAAAAATGAAAAAAACTTAATTTAAATTTAAATCTAGAAGTTTTATTGATGTTTAAATTACGATTTTGTGGTGATGAAGCACTTGATAAAGATGAAGAACCCACGACAAATAAACCACGACACAACATTTCTCTGATTAATGTGTTAGGAATAATAAATACCGAAAAAAGTAAAACTACAAGAATAATAGATTTTCAGGAGAAAAATTTCGAACATTGTAAAGCCAGCTTTACGTTTTCCATTACGTAACTGCTCCTTTACATTTTGTAACTGTCTCATATTTTTAATTGGGAAAATAATTTTATTCTCAATTTTTTTAAAGGGCACTCGCTGATACTTTTTTTATTTTTGTTGTAGTATTACAAGAGCTATTCGATGAAAAAAAATGCGGTCCCTGGGACTGCTTTACCATGCTTAAAACACAATGTTTTCATTGCAAAGTTTCCCAAAAGTAACAAAGTGGATATGTTCTGGCTTAAATAAAAATAACTAATGCTTTTCTTCACCGTTTGGTTTTATTTTCTATTCAATATCATGTTTTTAAAGCAATTAAACATATTAAATTCATTGAGGATTATTGTGGTATTATTTTATTTGATTTTAAAAAAAGTAACCAAATGGAAACCTGGTGTACCTCCTGATCTCTTAAAAGTTAAATATCCTTTGAAAATGCTATTTGTTTGTTATTTTGCTGCTATCACATAAATCTCTAAGGAAAGGCGAATCATTTTAAATAAGTAAGATATTCCTAAAATGATCTTTATTTTTTTCACTCCATTTTGTAACCGGGACAAATTTCTACGAAAATGCCCACATGTAATCCGCGCGACCGTTCGTGTTAGGATTAGGTGCGCGACTACTGTAGGGTTAAGTCTCGGTCAGACCGCGGAACCCCTGTGACTCTTCCACGGAACCCCAGGGTTCCGCGGACCACCTTTCCGGAATCGCTGATCTAAATACATATAGCTAAAAAGTTCTTTGTTCATATCCCATTTGTCTGTTTCAGGTAAATAAAATGTTGGATTTATTTAACAGCTGTGAAATCAAATTAGGTGTAAGCTAGCAAGTGTATTATTATTTATGGTTGAATTAAACATTCTGACCTAGAACCATTATTGTAGTTTTATTAAAATAAAAAGACTATGTTATTAGAAGTTAGGTAACCTTATTATTGGAAATATAAACAACTAGCGACCGGCCCCGGCTTCGCACGGTTTTATTATACATATAAATCTTCCTCTTGGATCACTCTATCTATTAAAAAAAACCGCATCAAAATCCGTTGCGTAGTTTTAAAGATTTAAGCATACTAAGGAACAGGGATATAGGGACAGAGAAAGCGAACACAAAGGTTAAAACTATGTAGTGATGAGAAAAAATATACCTACACTATCAGTAAATCTGATCGAAGACAGAAGAAATAGATACAAAATATACAGTTGAGCTAACGGTTGCAAACAGTCTAGAGGTAAGTATCTCAACTGAACCATGTAATGCATTGCAGTTAGCGTCCCTAAGCCATTGGCTACACTACTACGCTGTATGGCAATGCTGATGTGCTGCGCTAAACCTACCAGCAGGAAAGCAATATATGGCCCTTTTATATTTTTATAAAAAAATTATGAATTATGCGCATAAGAATAAAGAAAAAAACTGTGTGTGGCGGCTTTTATTATAAATCCCAGATAACACCGTGTAGCCATCACGAAACTTCTCAATGGCAATATTTTGGCTATCAAATAAATAGTTATGTCAACGTCAGTCAAAAGAGAAAAAAAAATTGTTTGTTGTTGCGGTTGCATTTCTTTGCATCTATAAGATTTTTTTGGAAATCTATGTATATTACCTTAAACTAAAGCATTTTAGACTTTATTTAAATCGTTTCTTAACCGACGTCCTCTGTAAACGATTTATCTTAGCCAACAGATGTTTATTCAAGAAAACCGGTAACCACAAAATAAGCCTTTGCAATGACCGATACAGCTTGCTATATTCTCGATAATGGGGCTTACAACTCCAAAGTAGGCTTTTCCTCGGGTGAACCGAAAATAGTACCCAATTGTATAATGAAAGCGAAGTCCGAGAGAAGACGTCCTTTCATAGGATCACAGATCGAAGAATGCAGGGACGCGTCCGGTCTTTTCTACATTTTACCTTTTCAAAAAGGCTTTCTCATCAACTGGGATACTCAAAAAACTGTGTGGGATTTCATATTTAGCAAAGAATGCTGCCCAGTTAACTTCAACGACACACCACTCATCATTACAGAGCCTCTTTTCAACTTTGCATCAATACAGGAAGCTATGACCGAGATTTTCTTTGAGGAGTATGAATGCCAGTCACTTTTACGCGTTAACGCTACAGACTTAGCAGAATACCACTACAGAAAGCTGAATAGCAATGAATGTACTCTTGTAGTCGACTCAGGCTATAGTTATACATACATAGTTCCATACATAAAGGGAAAAAAGTTCAAGGAAGGTATAAAAAGGATAGATGTTGGAGGGAAAGTTCTTACTAATCATTTAAAAGAGCTGCTCTCATACAGACAGTTGAATGTGATGGATGAAACTTATGTCATAAACCAGGCAAAAGAAGATTCTTGTTTTGTTTCCCAAAACTTCTTAGCTGACATGGAAATGGCCCAAAAAAAAGGTACCTACTTTATCATTAATTTTTTTGTTAAAATTCTAATTATTCAAGCACAGACTGTTCTTGGAGCTCAACACTCAAATGAATAGTCCAAGAATAGAAATCAATAACTTTATTTCATTATGACTTACAAAATAAGCACATAAAAAGGCATATTTTAAACTATAACTACCTCTTAGTATTAAGGTTGATAGTCCAAAACATTCAGTACACTAAAACCTATACATTTTCTATACAGAAGTCTCTTATAAACTTTATTAATGAATTTTGTAAGAACAATAACATTATTTTCCAGCTTCTGAAAACACAATAGTAAAAGACTATGTTCTACCCGACTATACAACTTTACGCCGAGGCTACCTCCGTGACATTGTCAAACCAGATGAAGATTTAGAACAGCAGACGCTACGACTTAACAACGAGAGATTCTCAATACCTGAACTCCTTTTCAACCCATCAGATGTTGGAATCCCTCAGATGGGAATCCCCGAAGCAATCATTCACTGCATAAATTCATGTCCGGAGGAAAACATAGAAAGTTTACTAGAAAATATAATTTTATTTGGTGGCAACACACTTTTTAGTGGATTTAGAGACCGTGTGTACAATGATGTTCGTTCATTAGCCTTAGATCACTACGATGTTAATGTAACTTTAGCTCCAAACCCAGAAACTTATGCGTGGGAGGGAGGAAAGTATATGTTCAGGGATCCTGACTTCTATTCCTTCTGTATGACCAGAGAAGAATATGAAGAGGAAGGCAAGTCGTTGGCTTTTGAAAGGTTTGATATATAACGGTGGAACAGAGCAAGGAACTCTCATTACTTTGTGAATGTTTCTAAATGATTCTGAAAATTTTCACAGTATGCTCAAATAAAAATAAAGAGTAACACTATTTATAAGTTTAAATTATATTATAAAACTAAATAAATACCAATAGTTGGCAGTTTCAATGGTTGTTTTCTTGCATTTTAATGACCTTCTAAGAGGCTTGGGGGCTGAAAAAGATTTAATGACTAAAAACAAGAGCATTTTAAAGTTTTAAGGACTCTCCAATAAAAAAAATTGCTTTCTGGACTCCTGTAGATTTTAAGGCGAATCCATTAAAACCTCTTCCATACATACCTATCCCATAAAACCTTTTTACAGGCTGATATTTTGCTACCGATCTATATTGGTTTATGGCAAATTAATGTGGATAGATTTCTAGCTATTTCTTTGCCATAGACGTAGCAAAACGTAGCCATCATTTTGGTTTTATTCCATTGCTTTCAACAAGAAATTTTAAACTAGACAACCTAATCGTTACTACTTATAAATCTGTGCTAATCGTCTTAATAATGATCACCAAAATCAACCTTTGTCTTTCACTTGTGCGTTCGGGCTTTGCCCCGAATAGCTTCCTCCCCAAAACGTTCTCCACAACATCGGCGTTACGAGGCGGTCGCAGCCTGATAAAGAAGAAGAAATTGCAAGCGGACTACCAATGTGAAGATGGAAGACCTATTTTCCTGAAGGCAGGCTTTAGAGACCGCGTATTGTATAGTACAACCCTAGTATTATGTGTTGTGGGAGTCGCCGGAGTTCTGGCTTTCCTCTACGATAAGATAAAACCGCCTTCTTGGAGAGACCAAACATGCTGAATAATGGATTTCTAATAAATTGATTTGATGTTTTATGGAGTTTTATTAGTAGGTAGGTAGGTGGTCTTACTTTATTTCGAACTTGTATAAGCGCCCGGCTTCGTTACGCGTTGTTGTATAGAAACGATTCCAGGCTATTTCTATATCCTATGGGAACTGATTTAAGCATATGAAAAGTAGCCTTGCAGGGCTAGAACTATTCAAACTTTCACCTGATCCGTTAAATATTTGAGTGAGAGAGGAACAAACATCCATCCATACCTACAAACTTTCGTGTATATGACAATGATATTTATTATAATATCATAGGTATAAGATATTAATAGCGCCTGCGCCGCCGGCTTTGCACGGTTTTACCACTACATAGTATAAAACAAAGTCGCTTTCTCTAAAACTACGCTTTCTTTAAAACTAAAGATTTAAGCATACCTACAAATGGACAGAAAACGCAACGCAACGGATTTTGATGAAGTTTTTTTGATAGAGTGATTCAAAAGGAAGGTTTATACGTATAATAAAACCGCGCGAAGCCGGGGCGGGCCGCTAGTTATACATATAAACCTTCCTCTTGAGTAACTGTTGAGGAGAAAAACCACATCAAAATCCATTGATCGTATGTACGGGAGTTACGGGACAGATAGACAGGGGGAAGCGACTTTGTTTTATACCACCTACCTTTATAGGGATTATTAGTAAGGAGGATTATTGTACCTTCCTACCAGCTTATATTTGAGGATAAAAAGTAGCACAAAGTAATAGGTCAGAGCAGTCTCTTCAGCCTGCAGTCTTTCGCAGATCGTCATTCCACTTGGCCGGAGGGCGACCTACACCACGTTTGCCGAGACGCGGTCTCCACTCGAGAATACGTTTACCCCAACGGTTGTCGGTTCTTCGCGAGATATGACCGGCCCACTGCCACTACCTATAGCTTGCTAATTCTTTGAGCTAGCTCGATAACTTTGGTTCTCTGTCGGATGTATTCATTACGAATCCTATCCTTCAGAGAAACTCCGCGCACCCATAGCTCGCTGAGCGACTTTGAACTGGTGGACTAGCCCTACCGTGAGCGTCCACGTCTCAGCTCCGTAGGCCATTACGGGTAGGACAGTTTTCAAACATTGCGGTGTGGATCAATAAATCAATATCTTTATTTCTTTAGGCTTACAAAATAAGCACTTAGACAAGTCAAATTTAATACGATGACGAGAAGACCTGGCGTAGTTTCGTAGGCGTAGGCTGGATCCTCTTCTTGGCCTGCATGTCAAAATAGTTTTTACCCAACTGCACAATCTGCCCAAGGTACCTAAGTAGGTATACTCTGAAACAATTTCAAGAAGGTGGCCTTCTACGACGACCGGTCCTGGATAAGATAAAGATAAATTTATTTCTTAGTTTCTTACATTCTAAGTACAATTATTTAATTATAAAAATAAATTTCTAAGATATAGGTATTAGTTTCACTAAGACCAAGACCGATGCATCGCGAGGCTGAGGCTAGGCCGTCTAGCATGTGGGTTAGCTCCTAACGAAGAGTCCCACACAATAGGCCTCCCCAACTCCCATGTGACTAGTGTCATACCGTCGGGCCTCTTGCCATCGTCACGAAAACGGCGGGCCTTTGTCAGCGCTAACGTACCAGCTATTCTCGAACCGAATGGTCTGTTCCGTGACGATGGCAAGAGGCCCGACGGTATGACACTAGTCCCATGGGAGTTGGGGAGGCCCATTGTGTGGGACGCTACATGCGTCGACACACTTGCACCTTCCCATCTTTCAAGGACATCCACTAGGGCTGGTGCGGCGGCAGATCTGGCCGAGGATCTCAAGAGGCGCAAATATGCAGGTCTCGACAGAACCTACGCATTTGCTCCCCTTGGATTCCAGACCCTAGGTCCGTGGGGTACCGAGGCTCTCCGGGTTTTTAAAAAATTATCTGAGCGTCTGGTCGATGCGACGCGTGACCCGAGAGCTGGTGAATATCTGGCTCAGCGCATCAGCATTGCCATACAGCGTGGTAATGCAGCCAGTGTCTTGGGGACGCTTCCGACTGGTATTGACATGGATCAATTGAGCTACCTTTAGACTGTTTGCAACCGTCTGCAGTTAGCTCAATGGTTTCAATTTTATTTTTAAATATTTTATATTTCTTAATAGAAGCGTTTTACCTGAAATAAAACGCATATTAAAATACTTACCTTACTGGAAGCTTTAATAAGCTTTTAACGAGAAAGCACATCCGTTTCCGTCGAATTTGACTACTTTTTGACTGATTTTTCGGTAGTATATCCGGTCCACTGGCGACACCTAGGCGTTTCGCGCCATTTTTAGTTTGCGTAAAATGGACAGCGCCATGTTTTATCATTGGTTAAGTTACACCAGGCAGAAATAAAAGCAAAGCTTCCAGTAAGGTAAGTATTTTAATATGCGTTTTATTTCAGGTAAAACGCTTCTATTAAATCACTTGACCGTTACTGGAAGCTTTAATAAGCTTTTAACGAGATCTGTTTGTTTTCGCCTGGTGTCGCCAAATGTAGAGTTTGAGGGAATAACGCCAATGTGATGAGATAAAATTAAAAATAATGTGTAACAAGTCTTCTGAAAGACTACTGATACAGTAATTTTCTCTTGAGTTTTGTTCTATAATTCTGACACTTCATTTTAGTAGGTAACCAAGAACTAATTTATTTAAATTTATAACAAATCCACTTGAATTTTAGCCGTTTTAACAGCTTAAATATTCGAATTGCCACCAAACTAAAGTAATAATTAGCAAATATTGTATCAATCGTTTTCAACAATAATAGAGTAACATTATCAGGTAGATATATGTATGTTATTTCTCGCCTACAAATCCTTTAAAAATTATTGGCGAACAGCCAATTCCCTCGTCTAAAGATACAGTGATCGTATGTTATCTGAAACTGCTCCAACATTTGTTTATCTAAAAGAGGTTTTATCCCAGCCAATAGGTACGTTACGCTAGCTTAGCCACTCTTAGTGTAATATTAAAATTGTTTATAGACTTTCAGTCTAGTTTTATGATTAAATAAGTATAGTTCATTCATAATAGTGGATTAATTTATAACATAATTAATGTTTGAAAGAAGTCTACCACTGTACAGTGTTGGAACCGTCAAAAAATAAATAATACATACTATAGTACACAATGACAAGATCAAGGTATGTCTAGTAACGTTAAGACGTGTAAACTTTTACGTGTACAGATCAACAGTTATATCGTGGTGAGACGATCTTATGAAAATATTGATTAGTAGGTATTTTGTGTCAATTGTTCCACCATTCTACACGTACACTTCAAAAACATGAGAACGATGTTCTTGACTTTCGGTGGTGACAGACCTATTCCCCAGTTGAGGAACTACTAGGTATCCCTAGTCATTAATGATTTAGACGAAACACTTTAGGGATTAGAAATGGTAACGGAAATTCCCATGCTAGTGATCGATACATACCAGATTTTAAACACGCTATGAAACATCCAAGCGATACTAAACGCGTCATGAAACAATCTTTCAGATCTCGTGTAACATTATTACAAAGAACATGCGCAGCCTTTCAGGCAAATAAATTAATTACATAGAAGTATCTAGGGTCCCCACTTTATAAACACTATTCAATGTTCATATAATGCTAGCAGTTGTTGTCACTCGGGGGTAAACGATACCGATATAGGTGACCTCCCCGATCATTAGGCTTGCCTGGGATATCGTGTATGCTGAGATGTATTGGATGTCGAGCACATTCGATAGGTTATCTCTATGGTACAACTCAATGCTACTGCAGTATGATTAATAAGCTCATACAGTGAGATGAAGGCTGTGAAATGTGTGATGAATTTCATGTCTGGCTAGCACACATACAATAACTTGTATTTATAATAAATTTATTTTGATTGCAGTGCAGGAGAAACTCTTTTCGTTACCAGGTGGTCAGGCTGGAGTTGCATAATATAGCAGAAAAATCCTTTGTATTTCCTTTGAATGTGCACCTCTAACAGGCATGCACAATGACAAAATATTAATTTCTGCAGGGTATATATTTTGGACAGTTCCCGGCCTTCACAATACTTCTTTCTGCGGTTTGAGAACCGAGGTACCTAAGAGCTAAGACCAAGATTAAGTGCTCGCGAAGCACATCTAAATTTTGATGCAATGTATTACAGAAATTCGTCGAGATAGGATACTCGTATTTCGGTCATTAATTACATACCTACTCGTTTAGTAGTAGTATAGTTTGCCTCGAGATTGAAAATGGGACTGGCTGATCTGTTAGATTTAACTATAAACATTCGGGATATCGAACGTGGCGATACCAGAGAGCTGCTATTGTCTGTATACCTACCAGAAAAACCTTCCTAACTCAACTTTTGTTAATTCTAGTGTCCAGGAGCATGTTTCCAGGAGCATTCGAGCGTCCTATATGTATATATATGTATATATTGCTACCTTTTTGTTTAAGTGTCAAGAAACATTGGAGCTTCTTGCATATTGTATTTATCTATGCGATAGATAAGGAAATTGTAAACGTTTATGCCTTAATAAACGAAATATAAAATAAATAACTAATTGTTCACATTTGTTAAATGCAGTATCCAGGAGCATTATATATTGTTACCTTTTTGTTTAAGTGTCAAGTGTCAAGAAACATTGGAGCTTCCTGCATATTGTATTTATCTATGCGATAGACAAGGAAATTGTAAACGTTTATGCCTTAATAAACGAAAGATAAAATAAATAATTGTTCATATTTGTTAAATGCAGTATCCAGGAGCATTGGAGCGCCCTGCACCTTATTTATGACTGTGCTGCGAACCTTGTTGGTAAAAGGGAACTCATGTTTTTGAGCCTTGTTATAGTAATTGTATACTAATCACTTCTGGGCTGACCTTTGTGAGATGTTATTATGGTATCCACACCGCGAATGGTGTTTCTGTAGGCATTTCACCTAAGTCCAGGAGCATTGGAGTGTCCTGTACTATATCTATGCCCGGGCCAGGAGCCTCGGTGGTAAAATAAAACTCTTGAATTTGAGCGCTGGTCCTTGTTATAATAGTTATATATTGGCCACTTCTGGGCTGACCTCTTTGAGAGAGGCTATTATGGTATTCACCCCGCGAGGGTATCTTTATGTAGGTATTTCACCTAGGTCCAGGAGCATTGGAGCACCCTGTACCATATTTAAGACCGGACCAGGAGCCTCGGTGGTTGGTCCTTGTTATTATAGTTATAAATTGGCCACTTCTGGGCTGACCTCTTTGAGAGAGGTTATTATGGTATCCACCCCGCGAGGGCGTCTTTATGTAGGCATTTCACCTAGGTCCAGGAGCATTGGAGCACCCTGTACCATATTTAAGACCGAGCCAGGAGCCTCGGTGGTTGGTCCTTGTTATTATAGTTATAAATTGGCCGCTTTTGGGCTGACCTCTTTGAGAGAGGTTATTATAGTATCCACCCCACGAGGGTGTCTTTATGTAGGTATTTCACCTAGGTCCAGGAGCATTGGAGCGTCCTGTACCATATTTAAGACCGGGCCAGGAGCCTCGGTGGTAAAATTCGTGATAGTTATTATATACTGGCCACTTCTGGGCTGACCTTTTTGAGACCTCTTTGAGAGAGGTTATAACGGTATCCACCCCGCGAGGGTGTTCGTGTAGGCATTTCACCTAAGTTCAAGAGCATATGAGCGTCCTGTATCATATTTATGACCGGGCCGGAAGCGTCAGTGCAGTGGTAAAAGGAAACTCGTGAACTTGAGCGCTGTCCTAGTAATTATAGATGTTGTATATTGGTCACAGCCGAGCTGACCTCTGAAAGGTAATTAGGGTATCCACCCCGCGAGGGTGTGTCTGTGTAGCAGGGCTTGGAATACCGGTATTTATAAATAAAGTTCGACTGACCTGTACTTCTTTGGTATCGATACAAATTATACCGGTACTTTTTGAGAACCGGTATAAAGTCAAAGTCAAAGTCAAAATGCTTTATTTCCTTAAGACCTTACAGGACACTTGGACACGTCATAAAATACATTTTATAAATAATTAAAACTAGGAAATAAAGTGTTCACTTTGATTTTTAGGTAAAGTAAAAAAAAGCGAACAGAAACCTTTACATTGTTAGGTTGTTATTTTTCGAGTTGGAGCAAAACTCATCCTAAGCTTTTTTATCATCTAAATAATCAGATACTTTATAGTAAGCCTTTTTACAAAGAATAGTTTTGACAATTTGTTTGAATTTATTTACTGATAGTTTTTGCAACTCACTTGGAGTTTTGTTGTAGAAGCGTATACATTGCCCTTTGAAAGATACATTAACTTTGTTTAGTCTAGTTGTAGGCAAAGCTAGTTTATTTTTATTTCTAGTATTGACATTGTGTATATCGCTATTTTTAGGAAACTTATTGATATTTCTACGAGTGTACAACAGGTTTTCGTAAATATATTGACATGGTACTGTCATTATGTTAATTTCTTTGAATTTATCACGTAGGGATTCTCTGGGACCCATATTATAGATTGCCCGAACAGCCCTCTTCTGCAACACAAAAACGGTGTTAATGTCTGCAGCATTCCCCCACAGCAGTATACCATAAGACATAATACTATGGAAGTAGCTGAAATAAACAAGTCTAGAAGTATCTACGTCTGTAAGTTGACGGATTTTTTTGACTGCATATGCTGCAGAACTGAGCCTTTTTGATAGCTTATCTATATGTGGGCCCCATTGAAGCTTACTGTCTAGGGTGATTCCTAAGAATACAGTACTTTCTATAATATCTAACGTTTCTCCTTTTACGTTTATATCAGCCTTAATTTGTTTCACATTAGGTAGAATAAATCGAATACATTTCGTTTTGTTTTCATTAAGCAAAAGATTATTGACGCTAAACCAGTGGACAACTTTTGAGATTGCATTATTCAATTCGTCGAAATTTGTTGATTGTCTTTTCATTTTAAAAATTAAAGAAGTGTCATCAGCAAACAATACAATCTCATGATTATTCTTTACAATATCAGGCAAGTCGTTAATATAAACTAAAAATAGGAAAGGACCAAGGATAGACCCCTGCGGTACACCCATAGTAACTACAGACCCCGAAGACCGTTTCCCATTAATGTCAACTCTTTGTATCCTGTCACATAAGTAAGAAGAAAGAAGAGCCAAAGAGGTGTCATTCATTCCATAGTGATGTAGTTTCCTGATTAATGTTCCATGATGTACACAGTCAAATGCTTTTGACAAGTCGCAAAAAATGCCCAAAGCATCTTGAGACTTCTCCCAAGCATCAAAAATATGCGATACCAACTCTACACCGGCATCAGTAGTTGACCTGCCTCGAGTAAACCCGAATTGCTTACAATGAAGCAGGTCATTGCCATTGAAATGTTTAAGCAATTGGTGTAATATAAGTTTTTCAAAAACTTTGCTAAATGTTGGCAGTACTGATATTGGTCTAAAGTTAGTGGGGTCAGACCTACTACCCGATTTAAACAGTGGAGTTATTTTACTATGTTTCATTAGATCAGGAAATACGCCACAATCAATAGACTCGTTAAATATGAAAGCTAGATCTGGTGCTACTGTTTCAATTAAAGGTTTAATAATTTTAACGGAAATGCCCCAGAGATCTGCAGTTTTCTTTATATTTAAAAGTTTAAAAACCTTAACAATATCTTTTTCATCGATATGGTTGAAATTAAATTTTTTTTCGGATTTAGGAACATTATCTATGAGTAAAGACTCAGCGATCACTTGAGAAGAGTTTAAATTCTTTGTAGTAGAGATTGGAATGTTAGTAAAAAAGTTTTCAAAAGCTTGCGCTATTTCAATGTCTTTTTTGATTGAGCAATCATTAATTTTTAAATTATAATCATTACCATAGGTACTAACCTTTCCAGTCTCACTATTTATTATTTTCCATGTTGATTTAATAACATTTTCGCTATTTTTAATTTTCGAGCTAATATAATTTGACTTTGCTATCAGACAAACTTTTCTAAACATTTTTGAGTAATTTTTAACTTTATCTTTGAACTCCTCGCTAAAATTGTATTTTTTTTCACTATATAGTTCATACAACTTTTGTCTACTCTTATGAATACCTACAGTTGCCCACTCACTAAATGAAAGTTTATCAGAAATCACAATCGATCTGGCTGTAAATATGGAATTGAATGCAGAGGTAAATTTCTCAAAAAAACTGCTATATAGCTCACTTGGGTTGTTATGTGAGTAATTAGGTGTTGGTTTGGAATTCCAATTTGATTTCATACGTTCAAATCGATGTGTGGTTACTGGTATATATGTTATTTTCCTTTTACAACTATTATTTTTCATCTGAATGTTGATTTTTATCATTTGACCTAAGTGGTCTGATTTTAAATTACTTATTACATTTTTACTAATAATTTTATCATGTAGGCAAACAAAAATATTATCAATACATTTTGCTGAGGTTTCAGTTATTCTAGTAGGTTCCATAAATAGCGGCCTCGGATTGTAAGAATTAAATAAATTAGTCAATCTGCTACTGAGAGAGTTAACTTCTAAAAGATTAATATTGAAGTCTCCACATATTATGAGATTTTACTTGAATTTGATAATTTAAATAACATATCATCCATAATTTTTTCAAATATTTCAAATGAGGCTGATGGTGGGCTGTATACACTTACTACAATACTTTGCTCCAACTCAACACATGCTACTTCGATGTGGCTTTCAACAGACATACAAATTATGTCCTTACGGTCTTTGAATTTCAGTAGTTTATTAAGTAATATTAAAGAGCCTCCACGAATAGCATGTGATCTGCAAAAAGAACTACCAACTTGGTGGTTACTGAAGTTGAACATGAGCTCATAGCTTTTCAGCCAGTGTTCTGTTAAGCAGATGATGTCAATATCAAATGAGTTCATGAACAATTCCAATTCTAATAATTTACTTTTTAATCCTTGAATATTTTGATGCACCAAGTTAGTAAACTTTGCATTAATTTTACAAATTTGTTTTTTCTTTTGATTGATATTATTTGTTTTTTTAAGGCAAGAGACTTCCTCTATTGTCTTTATTTCTAATTTAAATGACTTGGAATAATTTCCAAGGTCTTGGTTTGTAAATTGTTACAATGCTCAAAAGAAGCATTAGTTATAGCCAAGTTTTTGGCTGTGGTTTTAAAATAATAGGATAGCGAAATTGCTATCTGTCTTTTGTAAAAATTGGAAAGGTAATAATTAATTAATAATTATTATTATATATATATTTATATTAATTAATAATTGAATGTGGTGTGGTCTCGGTACTTTCATTGGTACCGGTACTAAAGTATCGGTATTTTCTATAAGTATCGGTAAAATTACCGAAATAATGCTCGAAGAGTATCGGTACTTTTCAAAAATTTTATTTTGTGCAAGCGAGAAAGAAAACTGATTAAAAAAGATGAACGAAACGACGCGAAAACCGCTTAGAATACCGGTACTTTTAGGCAAAGTATCAGTCTACAAAAGTAACTAACTACAAAAGTATCGATACTCGAATTTAACGAAATGAAAGTACCGTTACTACCGTAAAAGTACCGGTATTATTGGTACCGATATCAAGCCCTGCTGTGTAGGCATTTCATGTGGATAAATAAACTTTGAGCGCCTACTGGTGTGTTATATGATTTACCTATGTTACTTCGAAATGGCCCAATAAATGAATATCTGATTTATAGGGATTTACAATTCTGCCTTTAACCTTGAAAGGAACCTGGAGGTCCACACGATGGACCTAGTGATTCACACTAGCTCTACCCCCGCGAGGGGCAGCTAAGTCCTTGATTATGTTTTGCGAGAACAGGGTTAAAAGATTCACTTACGCTTATACTCCCAGCCTTTTAAAACAAAATACAAGATCAATCAATCAATCAACAAGATCACTTTAATTTCTTTACAAGTACAGGGTATGAACAAGTCAAATCTCAAACTAAAATCATTATTAAAAAACTCGCAGGTAGTTATGTAGAACGCGCGCGACTAGAGTCGCGCACATCCTGAAGTCCCTCTTTCGTTAAGGAATGAAATCAAATGTTGTTCTTCCAACACTAGTTAACTGCTTTTCCGTAAATGAATTCAACAAACAGCTATATAATTATTACCAAAAATTTCTATTTTACTGTCAAATTTAGATTACATTACTATTGAAGTTCTCTTTGTATTTGTATTGATTGAATGATCAAAAGGAGCCGTGAATGGTTGAGTTGAGACTCAAAAATAAAACTTTTGAGGGTAGGCATTCGAACTAAAAAGGTCTAGTGCTTGCTAGTTATTATTTCTTGGGTCGTTTCTTGCGAACCTAGAAGATGTCTTCGAAAAACAGTTGCGTGTTTTCGGAACCTGTGGTTTCGTTCTTCTAATTTGTTTTATAGTATCTACCCCACGAGGGCGAAATAATGGCCTTGCCATGACATTGATTGTCAGTGAAGTTAAACATGTTTGTACAAGCGTCAACGCTTACAAACTGAAGTTATCGAGACCTTACCATCATGGCAAGCACTATAAAAACGACTGAAATAGTCAGGCAGGGCATCAGTTATAATAACTTTGGAGCTTACCCGTATCCTGGGATCGAAGCTCACGGCGCGTTCACGGCGGCGGCGGCGGCGGCGGCGTTAGCGCCGGTTCCGGCTCTTTAATAAAAATAGGCTGTAATTTTAAAATACAGTTAATCAATTCCAAAAATTACCAAAAATACCGGACCCAATCCGGTAGAAATAAAAGATCATTTTAAAATATGATATCTTATATGACAGAACCAACACAATGAAGTAAATTATTTAATTAAATGGACTTTGAGACCGGAACCGAAAGAACCGAATAAACCGAACACAATCAGTATATTATTAAAATAAATGATCAAGTACTTTCTATTAAATACGAGATCCGAACGGAACAAACCGTTAAATTTTTACCGTTAGTTACCTACCTTAGGTAAGGTAAAAAATAATGAGCACAATATGCTTTCCTGAATCAACGTTCTTTGACCTTTGTCCTGCAGTGGGACAGTAATGGCTAAAATTGAAAGCAGGCCCTATATCTTATTAAAAATAACAAAAATATTATAACAAAGAAATTTTTACAACACGGTCGATAAAAATTCTCAAAATGATTTCAAGTGCGAGAAAATAAGTAAATTTAAAAAACTTACAGGTTTTTCTGCGATTCACTTTACGATATAACCTTATAATAATTATCACTATATGTAGTGCAACTTTTAACAGAGCCAGAGCAGAACTGCTGCGTACACAAGTTGCTTCGACGGAATACGAAACGCCAATGAGAAAACATGGCGCTGTCCATTTTACGCAAACTAAAAATGGCGCGAAACGCCTAGGTGTCGCCAGTGGACCGGATATACTACCGAAAAATCAGTCAAAAAGTAGTCAAATTCGACGAAAACGGATGTGCTTTCTCGTTAAAAGCTTATTAAAGCTTCCAGTAACGGTCAAGTGATTTAATAACGTAGTGAAAAACTTTAAGTCTATGGATTTAATACAATTTTCAGGAAAGTATTACTGGGTGGGTCTTCAATCGTAACATCTTCAAATTTAAAAAAGAACGAGAGGACTAAAAATATTAACGGTATAGAATTTAATATGAATTTTAAGATCAAAAGAGATAAAAGCTCTAACGTATAATATGTACAGCGTAGGTTTCGAATAATATCGGAATTCGTTTAAAAGTAAAATGAAATATCCCGTAAGTCCCGAAATTTCCCGGTACTGAAATTGCCCAATAATTTCGGGAACTCCCGGGAGCGATCCCTATCAACGATGGTCCTAGTGGGTGATGACCGGGTCCCTGATGATGACCGGGTTCCTGATGATGACCGGGTTCCTGATGATGACCAGCTTCATCCGGGACCCAGTCATCATCAGGAACCCTGATGATAACCGGGTTCCTGATGATGACCGGTTTCCAGATGATGACCGGGTCCCTGATGATAACCAGGTGCCTGATGATGCCCAGATTCCTGGTGATTACCGGGTCCCTGATGATGACCAGATTTCTGGTAACGACCGGGTTCCTGGTGACTAGGGTGACCATGAAATCGTGTACAATAGCTAATGTACACGATTTCACGCCATGGCAGCGGCGTCTTGGTCTTTATTCTCAAATCTCAAGTAGCTCAACTCATGAAATTCAATAGATACCTACTTCATAAATGCAATCCGATTCTTACTTATATTGTAAATCCTAAAGTTTGAGAGATGTGAAGATGTTTGGGTCAAATAACTGCCTAAAGAAGGGAAGGTCCACTATCTTTAAGAGAAATAAAACAAAACTTGTTATTAGCTTATTATTTTTAATTTATTAGTGCAATAAGGCATCCATCACAGTACACCAAGTACTAACAGCAAATGCATAACTTAAGATACAGTTTCTAAAATTACATTATTCAATAAATCAAATTTAAAATTTGGTAGTTTGTGATTGAGGTTATAAATACTGAATACTACACAAACTAAAGATCAAATAATATGAAAAACCTCGCCCTTTTCATTTCAACTGAGAATTATTAAAGGAATAACTTAAAACTGGGAATCAATGTAGAATAAAGGCCCTGAAATACTGACATAGACTTATCAAATCAACTTAAATTAGCTTAACTTGGGGCTTAGATCAAGCTGTGTGAATAATCCTGTTATTTATTAAAAATGCAATAGAACTTACTTTCTACTTTAGCAAACCCCGCGGGACGCGTTAAGTTGATTAATAAGTCTACGTACAAGTGAGAAAACTAGCGAAAGACTTAACAAATCTAATTGAATATCAAAGTTATAGTACCATCAGATATCAGTGAATAAGTTTAATTGAAAAAGAAAAACTTCAGTTTCGCTTAACTTCTTCTTCTTCCGGGCCCCACGCTAAGTGGGGTCGGCATAACATGAATTCTTATTCCATTCTGCTCTGTTTCGCTTAACTAATTCACAGATATATGTCAGGACTATAATTTGTTCGCGATATTTCTGGATGATGAGTTGTTTATAGCAGAGAAAACATAACCTTATGAACTTGGTTGCAATCTTATTGCAGTCATGGGAATTATGGTTATTGTGTTTGGTGACTCTGTTTGATCTCTGAAGGTTCATATATTTTTTAACTGATAATCGATTTCAAGTTAGACAAGTCCCTTTATTTAAGGCAGTGCCGGATTTATATCACCCCCCCCCCCCCGTAGGCATACAATTTGATTGTCTGCAATCGAGTGACCGTCCTCTGAAATCTGCCGCCACCCTAGGACGCCGCCGCCCCTAAGCCGCGGCCTATACGGCCTGTTTACAAATCCAGGACTGATTTAAGGATGTGGCTGACATCACGAAGTTCTAGGAGTCTAGTCTTAAGGCGCAAACAGCACCTAAAGTGGTGCCCCCCCTTATTTTATCATATAATTCCGTTAAATAAAGGAATTTTCAAACTTCACACGTACAGTTTGTTAAATCTATCATAAGCTTTTTTATAATACATTGAAGAGACAGTGGTTGTAATAAGGCGAAATAAATCACTACCTCTAAACTGCAATAAGATTGCAACCCAACAAGCAAGGTAGTAGCTATTCTGTCTATACCTACTATAAATCAGCCAAACTTGATGTAATGTTTGTAAACAAACCGCCCATACTAAACCTAAAATACATGTTGCCGCGCCTTTTTATACGCAATTTACATCACTTGTCGATTTAAGATCCTTCCTTCACTAAATATTTCGTACACACATCTAAAATTCGACGCCAAGCAAGTGAATTTTAATATTTTGTGTCGTGGTTTGTTTAAAAACATTCTTCATCGAGTTTGGCTACTGTATATATATAGATATAGTGTAGATCTATTCGATAGAATCCGCGGGCGACCGCACGTCGTCGATCTTAAGGATCATCTTGACGAGTTGAGTGGCGAGCGCGATCTGTTGCTTCTTGGAGTGGAGAGACTCGATGACGTTTAGCGTCTTCATATCGTTGGAGTCTGGAAAGGAAAATAATCAATATCTTTATTTCTTTAGGCTTACAAAATAAGCACTTAGACAAGTCAAATTTAATACTATAGGTACATAATTATCAAAATAATATAAGAAATAAAGTGATAATTGATTTTCAGTTCGCCTCACTTTTTTGTCCACTAGTGGAGAGGCGAAATAGAAAAACAAAGTCGCTTTTTCTGTCCCTATTTCCCTATATCCCTTTGACTGCTTAAATATTTAAAATGCAACGGATTTTGATGCGGTTTTTTTAAATAGATAGTGATTCAAGAGGAAGGTTTATACGTATAATAAAACCGTGCGAAGCCGGGGCGGGTCGCTAGTTATAGATAAAAAACACCCAAAACCCGGGAATATATGTTTGCAGATCTTACAAACATTTGTTCCGAGGCGGGAATTGAACCCGCAACGTCCTGCGCCGCAGGCGGACCTTCGCCTGCGACGCCACATCGGTCGTATGGATGATTGTTCCTCTTTCACGCAAAAACTACTGAACGGATAGGGCTGAAATTTGGAGTAGACGTAGTTTTAGCCCTCGAAAAACACATAGTCTACTTTGTATCCCATAAATAGATTCCCATGGGATCAATAACAAGGGAATCGATTGTTTCTATGGAAACGACTCAAGGTCTCCACACACTGAAGCCGGAGGCGGAGCGGAAGCGAAGGCGTGCGAGTTGTATTCTATGGAATCATATGAAAGCCTACACACACCGCAAGCGGTGGCGGCGCGGTGCCATAGGAAAAACCGCCACGCCTTCGCCTCCGCTCCGCCTTCGGCTTCAGTGTGTGGAGAGTTTCAAAGTTACTAGTAACCACGCGAATACGTAGAAACAACGTGTGCGAAGCTACAGCCAGATGCTAATTTTATATAGTGTATCTTTTAATAATAATAATTCCGGACAGTCCACACAGCATCATCTAGCCCCAAGCTAAGCAGAGCTTGTGTTATGGGTACTAGATGACTGATATACTTAATACAATATATTACATAGATAGATATTTTTTATTATACATATAAAACACCCACACCATCTTTGGATGGGCCTTGTATGTGTAAAAGTACTAACAACCCTCATTCGGGTAGATGTTTAAAACTATAACTCACCATGGTTCATACAGTCGATTCCAAGGTTGTGGTTGTTTTCCGCGGCTTGTCTTGCCTTTATCTCGGATAACGCGTCGATTGGGGAGAGACCACTAGAAAAAGTTAATATTTAACAAAAAATAACAATTACGATCATAGAAAGGAAAATATATTTTTTTATTTATTTTGTGTTAAACAAATAAGCACTTATTTTATTTAAAAAGTTTAACTAAAACCGGGACAGTTATCACTTATAAGCTTCATTGATTTAGTTATTAATAAATATTATTTACTTTAGTAATATTTTCAGTCCGAATGAACTCTGAAGAACACTGACCCTAGTCTCTATTTGATACTTGGTGAGTAGGTAGCTAGGTACCTACTTTACAGAATTATTTGTGAAGATCCTTGCTAGCAATTTAACTTCAACTAAATAAAAAACTAAACAGGTAGGTATGCATCAAAAGTAATTAAGCGAGCTTCTCCCCGGCGCTCGCCACGGCCAGCGAGCAAGAGAGAACATACCTGTTCTCAGCGAGCGCGAGCGGCACGGCCTCCAGTGCGTCAGCGAAGCCCCGGAACGAGTACTGCTCCAGCGAGGACAGCTTCTCCCCGGCGCTCGCCACGGCCAGCGAGCAAGAGAGAACATACCTGTTCTCAGCGAGCGCGAGCGGCACGGCCTCCAGTGCGTCAGCGAAGCCCCGGAACGAGTACTGCTCCAGCGAGGACAGCTTCTCCCCGGCGCTCGCCACGGCCAGCGAGCAAGAGAGAACATACCTGTTCTCAGCGAGCGCGAGCGGCACGGCCTCCAGTGCGTCAGCGAAGCCCCGGAACGAGTACTGCTCCAGCGAGGACAGCTTCTCCCCGGCGCTCGCTACGGCCAGAGAGCAAGAGATCTCGGCGGCGCCGCCTCCGTACACAACGCGGGAGTCCTAAAGAATACGATACATTATTAATACTTATCTTCTATATAAAATACTAGCGACCCGCCCCGGCTTCGCACGGTTTTATTATACGTATAAACATTCCTCTTGAGGCAAGTGATGATATCAGTCACCAATAACACCAGCGCTGCTAAGGTTGAGGCTAGATGTTTAAATAATTCTGGACAGTCCACACAGCATCATCTAGCCCCAAGCTAAGCAGAGCTTGTGTTATGGGTACTAGATAACTGATATACTTAATACATTACATAGATAGATATTTTTATCTTTATGCATTATGCATAGATTGTCCAGCATTATTTATTAATGTATATAATATACTAGCGACCCGCCCCGGCTTCGCACGGTTTTTTTATACACATAAACCTTCCTCTTGAATCACTCTATCTATTAAAAAAACCGCATCAAAATCCGTTGCGTAGTTTTAAATATTTAAGCGTTCAAAGGGACATAATGACATAGGGACAAAAAAAGCGACTTTATTTTATACTATGTAGTGATGACGACCGATGTGGCGCGGTGGGCGAAGGTCCGCCTGCGACGCAGGAGGTTGCGGCTTCAATCCCCGCCTCGGAACAAATTTGTGCACGATCTGCAGAAATTTGTTTCGTTGGTCTTGTTGTTTAATATGTATAATAAAAAATATCTATCTATGTACATGTTGTATTAAATATATCAGTTATCCAGTACCCATATAGCTTCGAGTAGCTTACTTTGGGGCTAGATGGTGCTGTGTGGATTGTCCAGCATTATAGATTGTCGAGCTCCAGCATTATTTATGAATATCTCACCTGCACCAAGCTCCGGACGATGCAAAGCGCGTCGTGCACCGATCGCTTGGCTTCCTCCACGATCATGCGGTTCCCTCCGCGCATCAGGACTGTGACGGCGCGCGAGTTGGAGCATTGCTCGATCACTAGCATCTCTTCCTTCGATGTGCCGAATGCTGGAAGGAGGTAAAAACGCTTTTTTATATATAAACGGGATGTAAAAAGACGACTGAAAATAAAGGGGATCGGCAGAGCACTCCTAAATTTAAACAAATAAAAAAAAAACGGAAACCTAAGTTTAAAAATGCAAAATTTTTAAAAATGCTTATATCTCGCTCACGCCCTTCTTGTTTTTGTTTATAAACTTACTAGCGACCCGCCCCGGCTTCGCACAGTTTTACTATATGTAAAAACCTTCCTCTTGAATCACTCTATCTATTAAAAAAAACCGCATCAAAATCCGTTGCGTAGTTTTAAAGATTTGAGTTGTATGTGTGATAAGAGTTGGTATACCGCCTACCTCCGGTGTATGTGTACTCTCTCATATGATTCAATAGGATACAACTCGCGCGCCTTCGCCTCCGGCCCGGCCACGGCTTTTAGACCTAACAGGACTCTTGGTAATGTCAGAAAGTCATTACGTCATTACAGGGAATAAAATACTTCTATCGGAAAATGAAGGGTGCTCGCCCCCTTCTCCTTCATTTCGCGAATCAGACTATGATTTTGAATATGTTTTTCGAAGAAAAAACTCAAAAAGAACCCGGCCGCTTCTGTGTGTGACGAGTTTAAAGGCAACAAAGCACAGTTACAAATTGGTTACTCACTGAGCTCTCTAACGAGTCCACAAGAGCCGAGCTTGTCCGGGGTGAGTTCCTCGAAGCGAGGCACGATGCGGCCGCCGGTGGCGATGGCGATCGCTCCATCTCGGGACCGCCCACCCAGCGCACAGTCCCTCCCACAGCAGTTGGTTTACTCACTGAGCTCTCTAACGAGTCCACAAGAGCCGAGCTTGTCCGGGGTGAGTTCCTCGAAGCGAGGCACGATGCGGCCGCCGGTGGCGATGGCGATCAGTTCCATCTCGGGCCCGCCCACCCAGCGCACAGTCCCTCCCACAGCAGTTGGTTTACTCACTGAGCTCTCTAACGAGTCCACAAGAGCCGAGCTTGTCCGGGGTGAGTTCCTCGAAGCGCGGCACGATGCGGCCGCCGGTGGCGATGGCGATCAGCTCCATCTCGGGCCCTCCCACCCAGCGCACAGTCCCTCCCACAGCAGTAGGTTTACTCACTGAGCTCTCTAACGAGTCCACAAGAGCCGAGCTTGTCCGGGGTGAGTTCCTCGAAGCGCGGCACGATGCGGCCGCCGGTGGCGATGGCGATCAGCTCCATCTCGGGCCCTCCCACCCAGCGCACAGTCCCTCCCACAGCAGTAGGTTTACTCACTGAGCTCTCTAACGAGTCCACAAGAGCCGAGCTTGTCCGGGGTGAGTTCCTCGAAGCGCGGCACGATGCGGCCGCCGGTGGCGATGGCGATCAGCTCCATCTCGGGCCCTCCCACCCAGCGCACAGTCCCTCCCACAGCAGTTGGTTTACTCACTGAGCTCTCTAACGAGTCCACAAGAGCCGAGCTTGTCCGGGGTGAGTTCCTCGAAGCGAGGCACGATGCGGCCGCCGGTGGCGATGGCGATCAGTTCCATCTCGGGCCCGCCCACCCAGCGCACAGTCCCTCCCACAGCAGTTGGTTTACTCACTGAGCTCTCTAACGAGTCCACAAGAGCCGAGCTTGTCCGGGGTGAGTTCCTCGAAGCGCGGCACGATGCGGCCGCCGGTGGCGATGGCGATCAGCTCCATCTCGGGGCCGCCCACCCAGCGCACAGTCCCTCCCACAGCAGTTGGTTTACTCACTGAGCTCTCTAACGAGTCCACAAGAGCCGAGCTTGTCCGGGGTGAGTTCCTCGAAGCGAGGCACGATGCGGCCGCCGGTGGCGATGGCGATCAGCTCCATCTCGGGCCCGCCCACCCAGCGCACAGTCCCTCCCACAGCAGTTGGTTTACTCACTGAGCTCTCTAACGAGTCCACAAGAGCCGAGCTTGTCCGGGGTGAGTTCCTCGAAGCGCGGCACGATGCGGCCACCGGTGGCGATGGCGATCAGCTCCATCTCGGGCCCGCCCACCCAGCGCACAGTCCCTCCCACAGCAGTTGGTTTACTCACTGAGCTCTCTAACGAGTCCACAAGAGCCGAGCTTGTCCGGGGTGAGTTCCTCGAAGCGCGGCACGATGCGGCCACCGGTGGCGATGGCGATCAGCTCCATCTCGGGCCCGCCCACCCAGCGCACAGTCCCTCCCACAGCAGTTGGTTTACTCACTGAGCTCTCTAACGAGTCCACAAGAGCCGAGCTTGTCCGGAGTGAGTTCCTCGAAGCGCGGCACGATGCGGCCGCCGGTGGCGATGGCGATCAGCTCCATCTCGGGCCCGCCCACCCAGCGCACGGCGGGCAGTCCCTCCGAGAGTAGCAGATGGTTGGCTTCGTCGTCGAAGCCCCACTGGCAGATCGCGAGCGTGGCGCCGGCGTTCTGGGGATACATGAGGGTACTTTTAGATTATACTAGCACCCCGCCCCGGCTTCGCACGGTTTTATTATACATTACTATAAACCTCACGGAGCCCGAGACCTTTCCAACGAATGCAAAACCGTGGAAATAGATTCGTGTGTTCTGGAGTTATAGCGTCAGGAAGGAAAACTCGACTTATTTTTATACATATGTATAGTAGATTTGTGATTAAGGAGCTGGAATTTAGGATAAATTTATAAGCGTCTACTTCTACTACTCTTGTGATGCTATCCAAAAACGGTCTTTGGCAAAATTGCGTCAAATAAGACGCAGAGCTAAAATTAAGAAGTTAAAGTATGTGCAACTTGACCAAGCTAAGTTTGCCTTAAGGCGCTACCCAAAGAGCGACACCGTAAAAAGTACAATTTTTCGTCGCACCGTTAGCAGTACTGCGACATATTACAAGCCCAAAAATAATTGAGTGTATAGTCAAATGTATAGAAAAAAGACTTATACAAAAAAAAACATAAATACGATCTAGGATCGTGAAAAAAAAATCACAAAAAAGAACAAAAAAAAAACTTTTTCATCTCGAAATGCTCAATATTTTGAGTGACAACCATTAATAATTTTAATACCACATGAAAGGAAATTTTATCAACTAAAGACATATGTAAAAAAGTCTTAACAAACTGGTGTATTTATTCTTAAATTAAATAAAAGTTGCAAAAAAAAATCATATTGCCGAGCAAGAGATTCAACTAAAATCAAACGCATCGCCATTTTCAACCTTATTTGTATAACGCGACGAACTCCCTAAAATATCTAAATATTGTCTTCATACCGCGCCTAAACCTAACATAGGATTTTAGATACTACTAACCAAAATATGTATTTAGTGTCATTATACAATGTGATTTGTCAAACCTTGATCAAACGAAGACATTACCTTGACAGTCCGCACCATCTCCAGGAACTTGTCGTGCTCATAGGCGCGCAGCTCGCGGTACTCGTCGGCCGAGCCCACGGCCAGCTTGTGCTTCGTCTTCGGCTTGGGCGGCTCGAACGCGCAAGTTAGGATAGCTAGCTTCACGTCCTGGGGGTGATTGTAACATTTATTATCATCGTCAGCCTTTATTAGTCCACGGCTGGACATAGGCCTCTCCTAATAGAGCCATAGCGCCCTGTCTTCAGCCAGCAGTCTTTCGCAGATCGTCATCCCACTTGGCCGGAGCTTACGCTACGTTTTTCCTTACACATTAACATTTATTATAAACTAGATGCGCCCGGGGCTTCGCCTGTGAACTAGAGGATTTAGCTCTTACAAATTTCAAAAAAAGATTGCACACCCCCTAGGGGTTATTGCGTAAAAATAAAAAATACGTGTTCAGTCATTCAGTCCATAATTTATTTATACCGAGTTTTGAGTGAATCAAACCAAGGAAAAAATATTTTCCATACAAACTTAACCACCCTATTTAACCCCCTCAAGTTATTTAAATGAAATTTGTACGTCGCTGTAGCAATCCTACCTTGAGCTCCTTGGGCATCTGAGGATGGCTCATAGTCTTGTCGATGACCACTCCCTTGACTAGCATGGAGTCTTCCATCCGCCCGCCCACCTTCCCTTCCACTTTGATCAGTTCGAAGTTGACGTCACGCTTCTCAAGATCCGCTACTGATAGTACAGCCTGTGAATAACAATAATAAACTCTTTATTAACAACGAAAATTACAAGCAAGGAATAGAAAAATTACAACTAGTATTTACAATTGAAACCATTGAGCTAACTGCAGACGGTTGCAAACAGTCTAAAGGTAGCTCAATTGATCCATTTCAGATAATTAAAAAATTATCTGAGCGTCTGGTCGATGCGACGCGTGACCCGAGAGCTGGTGAATATCTGGCTCAGCGCATCAGCATTGCCATACAGCGTGGTAATGCAGCCAGTGTCTTGGGGACGCTTCCGACCAGAATAAATAAATAATTCTGGACAATTCACACAGCATCATCTAGCCCCAAGCTAAGCAGAGCTTGTATTATGGGTACTAGATAACTGATTCTACATAATATTACAATACATTCCATGCATAAGTAGTTTTTTTTTATTATTTTACTAGCGACCCGCCCCGGCTTCGCACGGTTTTATTATATGTATGTATTTTATTATATGTATAAACTTTCCTCTTGAATCACTCTATCTATTAAAAAAAACCGCATCAGAATCCGTTGCGTAGTTTTAAAGATTTAAGCAGTCAAAGGGATTTAGGGAAATAGGGACAGAAAAAACGACTTTGTTTTATACTATGCAGTGATTATATCCATGTATACACATATTTTTTATTTTACATACATAGTATGATAGATGTTACGTTTTATATGAAACATAGGCCACTTTTCCAGTTTTACCATCCTCTATAGCTGGTAGAATAACCTCTCCCGTGTGCCATTGTTTCATGAAGCAGGTTGATCTATTTAAGGTATTTTATTTTATTTCTCTTTCTTTAATTCTTTAATGCACAAATGAAAATACATACATACAAGAAAACTTAAAACTAGATAAATTATGGCACAGGTGAGCTTATCCCTAAAAAGAGTTCTCTTCCAGCAAACCTTATTGGGAGAGAGTCAAGTTAGAGCAGTGGGTATGTGTGCATATTTTTGCAGATAAAAATGTGATGTTATCCTTATGTTTCAAATTTTATACTATATTTATAATACTATATTCCTAATACGATAATATTATAATATCAATACTATACATACATACTAAATAATAAATACATAAAATACTATAAAATACTATTCTTTGTGTCATTATGTTAGATACTAACCTTAATTTTAAGTTCTTTTATGATTATCACTACATAGTATAAAATAAAGGCGCTTTCTCTGTCCCTATGTCATTATGTCCCTATGAACGCTTAAATCTTTAAAACTTCGCAACGGATTTTGATGCGTTTTTTTAATAGATAGAGTGATTCAAAAGGAAGGTTTATATGTATAATAAAACCGTGCGAAGCCGGGGCGGGTCGCTAGTATTTACTAAACAAACTATGGATGCATCAGAAATAAAATATTTTATTGAGTTATTTATTCCCCTTCCTCTATCAGTCAAATAAGCGCGCGAATTCACATCCAGATACTAGTAACTCCTTAAAAGAACTAAGATACTCACATCAACAGCAATCTCAGCCATCAACCGATGACACTTCACCACCACCTTGCTCCCAAGGGTAGTCATGGCAACCTTGATGAGGTTCTCCCTGGTGTTTTTATTGACTGGGAAAGCTTCGGAGATGCTGTCGAGATGGGCCAGTGCTGTGGCAGCGGCTAGCTCGAAGCCATCTGCTATGCGGATGGGATGGATGCCTTTGTCGATGAGGATGTTCGCCTGTTCCAGCAGAGCACCTAAGGCAAACAAAGAAATATAATAATAATGATTCCAGACAATCCACACACCATCATCTAGCCCCAAGCTAAGCAGAGCTTGTGTTATGGGTACTAGATGACTGATATACTTAATACAATACATTACATAGATAGATATTTTTTATTATACATTGAAAACACCCAGACTTTCTGACTTTCTGCAGATCATACACAAATTTGTTCCGAGGCGGGAATCAAACCTGCAACCTCCTGCATCGCAGGCAGACTTTCGCCCACCGCGCCACATCGGTCGTCAATAATATATGCTTGAATATAGTCTTATTTCTCTAAAAAACAGTCACTTCTAGAGTTCAAAGGTTTTACATTATTTTGGTTTTATATAGCAACAAACTGATGTAACATACAAATAACTGCTGGACAGCATCATCTAGCCCCAAGCTAAGCAGAGCTTGTGTTATGGGTATGGTTGATATATTACAATACATTTATCATAGATGATATCATCACTACATAGTATAAAACAAAGTCGCTTTTTCTGTCCGCTATGTCCCTTTGACTGCTTAAATCTTTAAAACTACACAACGGATTTTGACGCGGTTTTTTTTAATAGATAGAGTGATTCAAGAGGAAGGTTTATATGTATAATAAAACCGTGCGAAGCCAGGGCGGGTCGCTAGTCAAATATATAGACATTTTTTTTATATAAATAGAATCTACCCAGAACCCAGGAACAAATATTTGCAGATTGTACATACATTTGGCCCAAGGCAGGCATTGAAGCCGCAACCTTTGGCTTTGCAGGCAGACCTTCGCCCGCCGCCCCCCGTATACATACGTAAATACAGTACCCATAACACAAGCTCTGTTTAGCTTGGGGCTAGATGATGCTGTGTGGACTGTATATTATTTATTTAAATAGAAATAACATTTTGATGTCACATTTGATAGGTGCCTCAGACACAGCCAAGGTAGATTTCACGGTGAATCAATACAATATGTGAGATTTTTGATCATCATTGGCACCTAAGTTTAATATTTTGGTACAGTAATTGATAACTGAGTAGTAGCACTTTTCCATTACTGCTTTAATTGTAACTGTTAGAATATTATACCTACTAGGTATTTTATTATTGAGTACATTGGCCTCTATACATAGGCCTTCTCTTATAAACGCCATAATGTGCCTCGTGGCATCCAGCTTATGGCTCTCAGCCTCACTTAATTCAATTATTGATCCCAGGGTCTACTCACCAGCCAAGACAACAACACCAGTAGTTCCATCACCAATCTCATCATCCTGGCTCTGTGCCAACTGCACCAGCAGCTTTCCGATCTGGTGTTCTACATCCATCATCTTCAGGATGGTGGCTCCATCATTGGTGACTGTCACGTCGCCATCGGGGCTCACCATGAGCTTGTCGAGGCCACGGGGACCGAGGGAGGTGCGCAGGATGGTGGCAATCTGCCTTGCCGCTGATATGTGCGACTGAAAGATTACTTCATTATTCAGACAGATTTTTCTGGATGTTTAAAAAGAAACTCCAAGCAAGTTTTATTAGCTTTTATATGCTAGCGCATTTTAATGGTTAAGAGTTGTTTTTAAGATTGATATTCCTGTTTGTACAACTGTTTGTTGAATGAATAAACAAAAAAATTGTGGTATTTTAATCTATAACTAGCAGAATCTGCTGTTACTAATAAATAGCATAAGTAACTAAGGAAAACAATGGCTTGTCTGTACTGTTTGTAACATTTAATCAAAAATTATAAAAAAAAGCAAGATGAGAGAGCCTATCATTTCAAATCCCAATCTTTATTTATG
This sequence comes from Eupithecia centaureata, assembly GCA_944547425.1. Classification (NCBI taxonomy): domain Eukaryota; kingdom Metazoa; phylum Arthropoda; class Insecta; order Lepidoptera; family Geometridae; genus Eupithecia; species Eupithecia centaureata. Next base: position 3,085,223 of record OX155706.1, read on the forward strand.
AACAATTAATACTCAGTATGATGTGGTTCCAATTAGCACATTTATTTCAACTTCAACTTTGATTTAATTAAACTGACTTATTCTAAAATTGACATGAATTATTAACATGTGGCACGAAATTACTAGAGGTAGGATTTAAAGGTAAAAGAAAATTTTAAAGATAACCAAAGTTTAAGTTATTGAAACCATAATGTCCAGAGAGTTTTGTAACAGGAATAATAGAAATGGTAAGATCATTGCAGTTTACAGATTTAGAACCAGATATCTGGAAAACTTTGAACATCTGCCATGAGAAAGTCCTCTCATTTCTCAAAACATTTTGTAAACAATTGCTAAAATGACTGTAAAAAACTGAATTAAATGTAAAGTATTGTGATTATACAGGTAAGATAAAAGAAATTGAGTTAAAATTGCAATTACAACCTTTTTCAAGTAAAACTTGTTTGACCAAACAATGGATCATGTGATTCATTCAAAACATCTGACTTTTCAAAGTCAAATATTTCGGAAAATAATATAAAAGTCGCACTTTTTCGGACTGGAATAAGAGGATCTAGGGCTAAATAAAGGATAGGAAGACAGTTTAATTCAGGATTCACAGGAAAAAGGTGCTTTATGAAGATCAAAATATATAGTTTTTTTTAGGTTACAATTTTGTTTTTATTGGTATTGTATCTATTATATTTGAAAGGGAAGGTATAAAAAGGAGAGATTTTAGCTGCTGAAATTTGCTAAACTTTGATTTTATGTAATTTCACAAGAAAATATCGAAATAATTACCTTCAAGGCATCTGTACCGGTAAGCCTTTTTTGATTCGCCTGGTCTCTCAAGATGATAAATGGACGACCATACTCATCGAAAGCCACTGTTCCTGGGAACATGGCCATTTTTTACAAATTAATCACTGCACAAAACCCCGATGAAAATAGATTTATTTCAGAATTTCTATCGGAAAACTGCAAAACAGAAAACAAAATGACAGAATTGTCAGATTGAATTTGATAGTTTGAGAAGTGACAGATTATCGCTCGCTGATATTGACATTGACATTTTAATTTGTGTCCAACAAAAACACCGATTGTATTGTAGGATGTATTTTGGATGGTTCTGTCTGCTACTGCCAATGACCGTCTTTAAGTTCGAATGCAGTTTTAAATTCTCTAGGAACTTACCCTAAATAAGAGTGGTGTAATAAGATTTAGAGCGCCCTAATTAGGGCGACCGGACGGACCCGGGCAAGCCTTGCTCCCTAATCGCCCTAACTACCGGGCCCTGAATATCATGTAGTGGAATACCGCTTTTAGCATAAAAAATCGATTGTAGTGTAGTATAGTACCTCTAGTTTCAAACTGGAACTTCAGTACCTAATCGTCCGAAGACCGAGGAATATGTACTTTTCTTTGAAGCTCTTAATCGTGCCTAAATAACAAGCTGAGGGTAAGGAGAATGGCGAAGAAGTCGGCCACTCTGACGGCGGCGACGACGAACATCCATGCCTAGAGACCAACTAAAGATGTTTTAACGGAACGTAGTAATACAATGATCTTAGTTAGCTAGAGACTAATCTCCCTTCCTGACGACGCACTGCAAGCAATAACGTTGCTTTTTTATTAGGAATCATTACGAAACTTCTTTTGAATAGGGAATCTAATATCATGAATTCTTAGTGTACTATTATGTACCTACCTATTTCCAGCTGTGGACTACTAAAGGTGATGATGAAATGTACCTACCTATATAACATAAAAAAAGTTGACAGGTGTATCATGTTTGTAAACCAAAGTAATTTCTTATGTAGATAATAATAATACTGTACGATCCACACAGCACCATCTAGCCCCAAATAAAGTTTTTCAAAGCTTGTGTCATGGGTACTAGATAGGTAACTGATTACTATACCTATACTATAGAATACACCCAGACAGAACAAATTTCTGCAGATCGTAGATGATCGTTCCGAGGCGGGAATCGAACCCGCAATCTCTTGCGTCGCAGACGGAAACTCGCCCGCTGCGCCACCGAGGTCGTCCGTCCGATAGAAGAATTATTATTGTTTTCTAACTTGTTAGTAGGTATCATTATTTGTGTAGGTATTATTTAAACTAGTCAGTTGGCCTAATGGGGGCTACCGCGTGTGAATTTGCCACTAGAGGCGCTAGTAATTTTCTCTGTTAATTTTCACGTGTTTGAGTGGGCTTCGTGACATCACTACTACTATATCCCTATGTACGCTTAAATCTTTAAAACTACGCAACGGATTTTGATGCGGTTTTTTTAATAGATAGTGATTCAAGAGGAAGGTTTATACGTATAATAAAACCGTGCGGGTCGCTATTACTCTATAATATTGTTTCCTTAGAGATAAGACCACAGAGCATGTAATATTTATACTAAAATAAAACAAACCAAGTAAATTACATTTGTATTTTATTGAAATATCCTATATACACCCCTGCCGGACCGCTCTGGGTTCGCTCGAATGAGCCTTGTCGTTTATGCAGACTTAATGCTAGGCGTTGCTACTCGGAGATTACATTGTGAGTTCCTGAAATAGAAGGAATAACACTTGTTACGTTATCGTCAGTGCTTTTTTACAGATTGTTGGGCTTAATTTTCAAAGACTGTAAAATGTTGACACAAGCTTAAATGATTCTGGGATGTCCCACTAGACCAGTGGTCGTCATTTGCGGCCCGCGGGCCGCTTGCGGCCCGTGGGCGATTTTTGTGCGGCCCGCGGTGGTTATCGACTCAAGAATAGCGCAAATAAAATAAATATTATGTACTTTTCAAGCACTGTGAAAATATTTTCTGTGCGTGGCAGTTCAATTATTACACGGGACATTCGTTCGCATCTTTGGGACTACATGCAATGAGGATTGCACTGAATTGCAATGAATCAAAAAAGCACAAAAGAATTACTGATTATTGAACTGAAATTCAACTGTTGGTAATAATAGTACAATGTTACCCAAGGGTTGAAAGTAACTTATTTAGTCCCGAGACGGGGTTTGGCGCCCGAGTGTAGCGAGGACGCCAATAGTGGGAGGGCTGTGATTTTTTTTATATTAAAATATAGGCCATCTAGGACAGGCGAAAGCCATAAAGCCATACTGCCTTTTTTTCGTATTTTTTGACTTCAGTGAATTGCCGCTAACACGAATTTTTTTTTAGCTTCTGCATTTATTTTTCTCATTCTGCCATTATCATGGTTCAATAGTAACGTGATAGCTGTCAGTTGAAAACGATTCTCCCTAGGGCTGAAAAGTATCACTTTCAACCCGCTCTTCAGGCAACTTCAGACCTACTTTCCGAGTATGAATAATGAAAAATATTAATTATAATAATTTGCGTTCTGTAATTGTAGTACCCAACATTTCACTTTACCTATTGCTAGTTTACAATATATATGTATATAGTGCGGCCCGGAGTAGTACGCTTGACCAGAAAATTATGACGACCACTGCACTAGACAGTTTCACCATCTTCTACATATTAGAAAGTCGTGTTGGTTACACCATTTAAAATTCGAGAACGGCTGGACAGATTTTTATGACATTTGTGTTATTGGATTTGTTTTCTTCGGGAATAGGATAAGTATAAAAATATGATATATGACAAATAAATAAATTTCCACGCGGGCGGCGCTGCGGGGCACAGCTAGTTAGTAAAAAAATAATGCTAGCCTATCATCTAGCTCTAAACAAATCAAAGCTTGTGTTATAAATACTAGATATGCCTATTTTTTGCCCATGTGAAGTCAAATACTTATTGTGTTGTAATATTTTTACCTGACACTAGAAAGAGCACAAAGAGCAATACTTAAAGTTGCTTTCCAGCCTTTCAACTTTCTCACTAAACTTCTTTGAGTTCTATGATGTTTAAACAGTTCTGCAGCTTTTTATAATGAACATGGTACTAAAAAACACGCAGCCCATCGCTAAAGAACTGAAATCGAACCTGCAACTGCATCAGCAGACACAAGGTTGTCAAGGTTGTCTTTGGTACAAGATATCATCGTTACTAACCATAATAGCATTGACGATGTTAGTCTGATTGTAAACTCACCATAATAGCATTGACGATGTCAGACTGATTGTTCCGGAGGGCTCTGACGGCCCTCGCTCGTGAGACGTTCGCCTGCGACATCACGATCTCGACGTCCTTGTCGTCAACTCCAGTCTCGTCTATTGCTTCCTCGTCTTCTTCCTCAGCGATTGGTGCTACTGTCTGTAAGGGCAGATGATGTTGGGTAAGTCGGTATTGGTATGCGACTTTTAAAATAAATTATGTTGGTTTAGTTGGACTAAAAAGACTAAGCAGACCTTGTGTTATGGGTACTGGATGACTGATATACGTACTTCACTACATAGTATAAAAACAAAGACGCTTTTTCTGTCCCTATGTCCCTTAGAATGCTTAAATCTTTAAAACTACGCAACGGATTTTGATGCGTTTTTTTTAATAGATAGAGTAATCAAAGAGGAAGGTTTATACATATAATAACCGTGCGAAGCCGGGTCGGGTCGCTAGTAATATTATAATTGTAACATAACGTAGATATTTTTTATTATACATAGAAAATACCCAGAACCCGCAACAAATACTTGCAGGAAATCGAATCTCAATCAATTAAGCAATCTTTCACCCACCGTGCCACATCGATCGTCAAATGACGTTATTGTTTTTATGAAGTTTATTCATAAACTGACTTAAGTGTTTCTATGAAGTTTTTCGTAAAATGACTTTAATGTTTCTATGTAATTAATTCGTAAAATGACTTTAGTGTTTCTATGAAGTTTATTCGTAAAACGACTTAAGCTTCATATTTATTTCGGAAAATGACTGTGTTTCTTTTCTATGGAGTTAATTAACTCACGGTTCCAGCAGTGGTGGCATCATTGCCAGCGGCCGCAGCCTCAGGTGCCTTGAACCGCTCCGCTGCAGCCATGGTGGCTTGCTGTGACAGATCCTCAATCTTGGCCTCTCCGAAGACGATGTAGGTGTCGGAGTGAGGGTTCTTGTATACATCGGGCTGGTTGATCACGAACAGGATGTTCTTTGATTTGCGGATTGTGACTCGGTTTACGCCTGATACCTGGAAGGATATAAATTATAAAAAAGTGCGAGGCAGAATTACGCACGAAGATTTCCGTGCATTCTGTAACAAAACGGAAAAAAAAATGTCTGTCATATGGGGAACATAATTTACCTAAGATAAAAAATGCAAATAATGACGCAGTTGGGATAATGTTTAATAATTTACTTTAAAAACTACAAAAAATTGCGAGATAGCTTCCATGATAATGTTTTATTGGTAGTGGTTTTGATTAAATTACTATGCTCCCAAACCACATCCTATCCAGCTATCTTGCTTTGGTAGTGAAATAAAACCAGCCAAGTCATATCTCACATAAAAGGTTCTATAACATCGTACAAAACTTTATATTTTTTGGAATTTAATTAAAATAGAACTACCAGGGGTCTTATTGTCTTATTCAACTGATAATCGGACTGGACCTGGACTTCGATTGTACCACAGTTTTCTATTTGAATGTAACTGGTAATCAATATCAAGTTAAACAATAAGGCAGCAAATCAAATAGTATCAAATGTTAGTTTTAGGCTTTTGAAACTTTTTCTAGGTTTCATACTTTGTAAGATACAGCCGAGATGACAGGGAAAGCTTAATAACAGAATACCATTAGCTACAGAACACTAAAAACACTCAAATACTACATAGGTTAAAAGAAGCCTAAAAAAAATTAAGAGGATTCTATTACTAAGCTTCTTTTAACCTCGTATTTGAGTGTTTTTCGGGTTCTGTGGCTTCAGATAGAACCCTAAAAACACTCAAATACTTGTTAAAAATACTTACAGGCTTAAGTCCAAGTTTGCTCATGATCTTGCGTGCCTTCTTCTCGCCGCGTGACTGTTTGGCCTTCGACACCATGTCAATACCAGCGATCGGGTTAGCGATGCCGCCAGCGCCGGGCGCTCCTGAAAGGAAATTTATGATTAGTCTAGAGGGAGAGAACTTAGGGAATTTGCACTGTAAACTTTTGTAAGCTTGGTTATTTAGGGGCCTGAAGTTTTCCATAGGGATCATGGCCTTCCCAGAGTAGTGCATGGTTGCGTTTTGATACTATATAATAGTAAACCATGTACCTACATGTAATAATTTTTTTTTTATAATACACACAACACTATCTAGCACCAAGCTAAGCAGAGCTTGTGTTATGGATGATTGATATACCTTATTACAATATCAGTCATACATGTATACTTTTTAACAAGATATATATTTTTATTTATAGAAAACATCCACTACTTATATTTGCAGATTGTACAAACTTTAGTACCAACCCGCAAGCTCCTGTATTGCCGATTGTCACAGCCTCAGGTATAGAGGATTCGATTCCGGGATCCCGGGATTCGGGATCCCGGGATCCCGGCCCATTTTCGATCCCGAAAATTTCGGGATTATTTTTTCTAAATCCCGGGATTTTCGGGATTGAGAAAAATACTATAATAATCGTTAAAAATAATAAAAAATGAAGCGCGTTAATTAAAGAAACACAACACAATATTATAAACTTAATATTATACCAATTGCTTATCGGCACCATTAAAAATAACAAAAATCTTTTCATGTCGGTTGACATCGGTTTAGTTTTATTTTTAAATTTTAATAAAAACAGAAATTATTATTGCCTGCATTTTGTTATCAGAATAAGCACACAAATAATACCATTTAAAATACCATGTACCTGTTCACAAAAAAAGCATTCCTTACGATTTTCGGCATGATGTGTGTAATACACATCATGCCGAAAATCAACATATAAACAAAGTAAATGACAATGACAACTAACAACTAAATGACATTTGAACTAAAACTTCGACTTTAAGGTTATGGTTAGTATCAGAGGTTAAACAAGTAATCAATCGCATCCTCGGTCGCATCGTGGTCAAAATTGATTTAAAATTATTTTTTGTCGATAGTCACGATTTGCTTTTTAGTTAAAACAATACGTTTAATGATCATTACCGTTTAATGATTATACTTTGTTTTTACTGACTGATAACTAGCGATTAGATATTCGGTTGCTTATTTAACTAAAGGTGGGGCAAAGACACAAAAAGGAGCTTTTAAAACCAACTTTAAACTAAAATTAAAAAATACACACACGAACTACGGAAAAAAGACGATTCTCTCAGATAGAGCACGTATCTTTAATAATTTACCAAATAGCATAAAAGAGTGTGATAGCATTAATATGTATAAAAACATGTTGAAAGCACATGTCTTGTCAAAAGAATAATATAACATAATAAATATAAGTACACCCCTATACTAACACTAGATTAGTTAAGTTTACCTATTAAGAATTTAAAATAAGCCTCAGAGCCCAGGAGCTATTTATATATACCTACTTTAAAGTACTTACTGTTTAGATTTAGCTCATTTTACGTGAACTGTAATGTTTTTATGAGAAATAAAAAATTCTTTAAACCTAACTTTTTCAGGAATCCTGATGAATTACCACTTATTCTAAACTTCCAGAAATTTCTAAAATGATGATGTTTTTTCGCCCGATTATTTTTTATAAACAACATAAAAGACACTTTTATTCTATTGCGTATTTCATTAAAGACATAATAAATAGAATATACGATTTTTTTGGGAATTTCGTAAATAAAATTCATTACTGCTCCGAAATATCGATTAAAGTGAAAAACGCGTCATAAAAAGTGTGTTTTATATTTGATTGACCTATAAATAAAATGCCAGCGAAAAGAAATAACACTCGATATTTTGGGATACTTCGGAATTTATATGAATTCCCTAAAAAAGATTTAGTGTTGTTTGGTTTTAATAGCTCACGTTGTGTCGTCGCTCAAAGTTAAGGTAAATAAGCGCCCGAAAATCCGACCACTGCCGATAACGTTACCATTATGTAGTTAGGTAATTAAATTAGTATTTTGTACGTATCTACCGAGGAAAAGTAGACATTAAAAAAAGTATTTTTTTAAATTTTTGTATAAGGTGCAGAGGGGCAATTCTGAACAAAAGAAAACAGTCAAAATTTTAAACAATCGTTGTATTCTCTGTGATTGAGTTTCGTGAATTCTGGCATTGGTGCTAACTAATCTCTATCTGACTTCTTCTTAATAGATATAAGAAAATACTGAAATTAAAGATGAACTAATTAGACAAAAAAACTGGAAATGCCCGAATTGCCTCTCAGCGGGGCTTTTCTGGCAGGTGGTAATATTATTTGATCCTATGATGCTATAATAGTAAAACTAGAAGCTTTACAAACTGGAAAAGTCAGTACATCCAAATTTGAGTCTTCTAAACTCCCGCGATAGTTGACGCGGGGTAATTCGGGCACCACTTTTTAGTCTCCCTCCCATATATGCTAATGTTGAGGCTCTGACAATCGACATCGATAATAACGAACTCGGTAAAAGAAGTGGATATTAATTATATTAGTTTTTGAAAGTAAGAAGGAAAGGATTGTTGATTTCATGTTAAGTAAAAACAACAAGTTTTTATCCATTAATTTACTTATTTAGGTAGGTAGTAAAAGCATACTTCATTATATTAACTGAATATACGAATTCAGATAGAGGCACTTAGGTACTTAGACAAATTAAACATTTTCAATCACATAATGTCCTAAAGTGTCAGTATTTCTCTCAGTTCCCACGAGCTTGAATTTTTTTATCGACATTTACTTAATGCTGTGGACTTCTTTGGTTTTTTACAACTTCATATAAAAACAGTCAGGCAATTTAGGCAGCCAACTCCGAAAAAATAACCTCCGATCACAATTTTGTGGGGCAATCATACCAGGCTCAATAACTTATAAAAACAAAGATTAGGGACGAAACAATTACTTTAAAAGAATTGCCTGTTTAAAACAAGTATAATTAATTGCCTTGTCAAATCAGCAAAAAAACCCGCGAACACCACTAAATTCTGTAAAATTTGAAGATCTTGTCACAGGTGTCATGCGCACTCAAAATGTTGACTGACAAAATGATGTTGTTTATCGACGCGGTAGCAATTCCTTCTATAGGTGATTGCATTAACCGGTTGTTGCTCTACCCGAACATAGAGGTCTCTCTTGAGTAAAAGCTACAGAACCAAAAATATGAACATGTGCCATAATAATCCCCCTGCCATAATTGCCTCTCTGCACCTTAATTAACTGAATAAATAAGTTTTTCTGATTTTAATTTATTGAATTATTTTGTTTTTGAAAGGAAATAGAAGCTGATTTTCATATTATACTTTGATGTTCTTACTTCGTCTACGATCCCGGGATTATCCCGGGATCCCGGGATCGCGTTTCACAAATCCCGAAATCCCGGGATTGAAAATAAAGACCGGGATCGAATCCTCTACTCAGGTACCATTTTAACCCATTTAAGCCCATTGTCCTAGATCTGGGCCATATTTTCAAGTACCCACATTATTTCACTATTATGAGGTTGAGTTTTTTTCAAAACGAATTTGCATTGCTAAATAGTGTAGCTTTGTCATACAAGCAAAATCATTGTCAGTCAAAATACGTAAGTGTTACCAATGTTACTTTTGACTCTCACAAAAAGCATTGCTTGACATAAGAAAATAAATAATCAGTATGAAGGATGATAAAGTATAATTTTAATTACCCAAATTTAAAAGAATTTGTCAACCCTATAGAAGATCTGTACGATAAGACAATTCTTGACCTTGTTTTTATTATTTGACTAGCATTGAATGTGAACAAAATATTGGTACTTTTAGTGCCATGTTTGTCTGCTCTATAATTCTTACCGGCATCTTCCAATTCTGGGATGGTGTCATCGGAGTCGCTGTCTGAAGATGCAGTTTCCTCCTTACGCTTCTCGGTCATGGACGCTGTGGCCTTGTCTAACTCAGTCAGTTCTGGCATTGTGAAGTGTGGACTAGATATTATCTGAAAGAAATATAACAAATAAGTAATAATAATAAAGAGAGAAATAATAATAATAGAGCCTTGATAAACATCTCAAGTGACTCTCGCTAGGAAGTTTGATCAAGGGTCAGATCCAAAAAGCGGTTCTCCTGGATTCGGCGCGTATCGTCAGGAAGTTCCTCTGCCTGCAACCCTAGTCACCGGCTGCTTGAGCCTAGATTCGCGGCCGGTGATCCACCGTTTTGATATATTTTTTACTGTAGATTAGTTTTATTATATTGTATTTTCCATAGTAAAAAATGTATTTTTAACTACAAATAAAATAAATAAAGAGTCATAATAATAATGCTGGACAATTGACTGTATGATCTAGACACAAGCTATGCAGAACTTGTGTTATAACTACTGTATAACTGACATACTTAGTACCTATACATCAGCCAAACTTGATGTAGAATGTTTGTAAAAAAACCGCCCATACTTAACCTAAAATACACTAGATACATAGATCCTTCATTAACTAAATATTTCGTACACTCATATCTAAAATTCGACGCCAAGCAAGTGAATTTTAGTTTTTTGTGTCGTGGTTTGTTTACAAACATTCTACATCGAGTTAGGCTAGTGTTATAGATATATTTGTTAATAGAAATCACAAAAACACCCTGTGCCAATATCCCACAGGGGTAATAGAACAAGCAATATCCTGTGTTAAGTTGAAAACACACAGAAGCCGGAGGTGGAGCGGAGGCGAAGGCATGGCGGTGTTTCCTATGGCACTGCGCTGCCATCGCCTGTGGTGTGTGTGTAGGTTTTCATATGATTCAATGGAATACAACTCGCACGCCTTCGCCTCCGCTCCTCTTCCGGATTCTGTGTGTTTTCAACTTTACAGTGTTAGCCTCTCAGAAGTCAGATTTTATCTGATTTTTGTTTATGTAATTTTGTATTTTTTAAGGATTTTATTCAACAATGTTATTAAAAACATGTGCCAAGCACATCCTGTAGGTATTCCTGCAGCAGGATTTGAATTTGCTTGGATGCAGGCGTCTTTGGTTGGACTTGTGTTCGAAAACAGCAAATCTGGTCCTCCATGTGGGGATTATTACTAATATTAAGTGAAACTATAAATTCTTCTTGTTCATTCTTTAATTAATTCTAAATATATAACTTCAGCCAAATTCTCATAGACTGAAGAAGATTTTATGATTAAAGATCATGGAATCTTTGTAGGAGTCTAGTTGACATACATGTAAACAAAGATGTAAATTTTGATACCCACATTACCCACGAGAAAAATAAAATAGAACTGGGTTTATTATATCAGGGTTACCACTACTATTGAGGATAAGTTCATTTTGGTAAGAAATTAGATATGGTTGGGCTTACGAGGTTATAAGTATTGTGAAACTGAAGTTATACATTTCCGAAAGCCTGTTAGTGAGTCCATGTTCTGCATTTATCCAAGTTTGGTAATGCACGGAACATTATTACGAAGAATCAAAGAGAACAATCAATATTTATTCAACATTTTCACCGGGCTCAAGTCTACGGGAACCTCTCACGAATAATACAAAATATAACGGCTGTTTCACTCCAGAATCACTTTAGAACACACCACAAGTTCACATTATTGAAAATTTTATGGGATTTCAGCAATAACTCTGGATATTTACCTTGTAAATACGAAAACTTCAAAACTCACAAAATGAGGGAACTTTGCTTAGATTTGACAAGAAAAATGGCGGATGCAAGCACAGATGACATGACAGTGACAGACTATAGATTGGTTAGTTTGTTTTTTCTTTCTCAGCAAAGAAAATTAAATAATAATAAATAAATAATAAATTATGACAATCAAGGAATGGAAACAAATTTAAAGTAGTAAATACGATTGATACAATTTGAGCTAACTACAGACAGTTGCAAACAGACTAGAGGTAGCCAAACCTTGCCGAATTTGTGCATTTTCATCCTGGCAATGTCACCAAAATTGTCACTGTCAATATGTCATCAATAAAAAAATCATTAGGGTTGTTCGTTCTAATTTACGATAGATATCGATAAAATTTGCTTGCTAACAAAATTATCCTTGAGATGCTTTTGTAGAGGTAGTTAATGCAGTAACATATTAACGTGAAAGATTTTATCACATCTCTATCCCTACTGTAACTCGACCTTAAGTTTATTCTTTCAGTCTCTGTCTGTCTGTTACGCTTTCACGTCTTAACTAGTAGGTACTGAACCGATATAAATGAAATTTGGTACGGACAGAGATATCTAGAGCCTGAGAAAGGACAAAGGCAAATGCAAAAAAAAGGGTTGCTAACTGTTGAAATAGAGCATGAAAGTTTGTATGGAAATATGTAAATAAGGTCCGACTGGTTGGATCAGTTGAGCTAGGTCCCTCCAGACTTTTTGCAACCGTCTGCAGTTAGCTCAATTGTTTCAATTGTATAAACTAGTTTTAAATTTGTTTCCTTCCCTTGACTGTAATTTTCGTCACTACATAGTATAAAACAAAGTCACTTTCCTTATGTCCCTAAGTATGCTTAAATCTTTAAAACTACGCAACGGATTTTGATGAGGTTTTTTTAATAGATTGAGTGATTCAAGAGGAAGGTTTATACGTAAAATAAAACCGTGTTAAGGGGGGGTCTCTAGTTTGTTAATAAAGTATTAAAGAATAGGTTTATGTGACTGCCTAAAGTCACTATTCCACTCTGACTACGTCATGGGAACAGCTAGTATTAAATACTTAATAAAACTACGCTTTACAATCATTTCCATCTTTACAATCATCCATATCATTATCATTATGATTAATGACCTTCCGGAGGTGGTCAAGGACGCCAAATGCTTGCTCTTCGCAGATGATCTCAAATTGCTCTTTCCGATCAAGGACCAAGTAGACTGTGAGCGCCTTCAATGCGACGTGGACCGAGTGGAGGAGTGGAGTCGTAATAACGAACTACAGTTTAACGTCAGCAAATGCTCAGTAATCACGTTCAGTAGAGCAAAGACGCCACTCCTCTACAACTACCAACTAAACGAGTCCAAGATAGAGAGAACGAACTCGGTAAGGGATCTAGGGCTACACCTAGATGGAGACCTGAACTTCCGAGAACATATCACCAAAGTTTGCAAGAAGGCGTTCAAGACTCTTGGCTTTGTTCTTCGGCAAGCAAACACCTTTACCAATTTGAGAGCAGTAAGGGCTCTGTATGACGCTTTAGTTCGAAGCCATCTAGAGTTCAACTCTATGATATGGGCTCCACACGAAGCCAAATATAGCGGTATGGTAGAGCGCATACAGAACAAGTTTTTACGTTTTCTATACCTTAAGCTCTATGGTGTTTACCCTTTCTATCCATTGATGTATCCAACCCTGTTTGTTATAGGCATGGTTGGATACAACAAGCTGGAGGTAAGGCGCGACGCGGCGCTTGCTACGTATGTGGTGAAGGTTCTTCGGGGTCTCATTCACAATCCGAGTATACTAGAGGAGTTGAAGCTGAATGTGCCAGAAGACTTTGTGCATCGGAGGAGGCGGCCCACCTTGTTTGCTCTCCCTCAAGGGAGAACAAACCTTCTGCACAAGGCTCCGTTGACGCGCTGCATCCGCACACTGAATTTACTTGCTGAGAGGACTGACTTGTTTCACGGCTCCCTGAACGAGTTGGCAAAGGTTTTATTATTTATTGTTAGTTATTAAGGTGATGCTACTGTATATTTTTCATTTGTTAATTTTATTATTTTTCTATTGATTTGTATTAGTGTTACGATTAGGAATTTGATTGAAATTATTTATTAAGTTAGGATTAGGAATTTCATTTACTTAGTTTATTATTTTTGAAAGTGACATGTTTTTCAATTTATACAACAATGGTGAATTTATTGGATAAGACGAGTACGCTACCGCATTAGGTGTGCCTGTAACGGTAGTGGTACAATATTTTTTTTTTTAATAAATAAATAAAAAAAATTCCATTCCAAGGTGTCGTTGTAACTGGCCCCCGCCCTATACCTACCAACAAGATAATTGCTGGCTCTGCAAGAGCGAGGCGTCCTCTAAATTGCCATTATAATTAATAACAAAATACCTATACCTAAAATAATAATAACTTTTAGCGATGGAATTAAAGTATCATCTATATATGTATATTATACCAGGTCCAATTATTCACATAAATAGTTTGCTAAGAAAACACCTAAATAATAAGTTATATTTAAATAGTTTTTTTTTTTTTTTTTATAATAATGCAACAACTCCGGACTCGAGACCAGTGTTGGATTTCGTACGATAATTATCGTATTTATACGATAATTAGTCATTAAGTACGATATACTATCCTAATTCATGGATCGTACGCAAAAATACGATAATTTTCATATTGACAAGTTATTTTTAAAAATTACATAAAACACCTTTTTTACATATAGCAACATTAGACTTCATACCATAGACATATTTCCTTTAAATAGAGTATCTCAAAATGTAAGACAATTCACGTTAACAACAGTCAAACAAAGTGAACCTTAACACAATCAGACAACGTCCAAAATAATTTCAATGTTAGGTAGTTAATAGTGAAGTAAATTTGTACTCTATGTGATTGTGATAAGGCTATATGTGATTGTGTGGTTTTGAACCCACAGACGCAATGTTAAGAAGAGTGAATGACAAAAGTAATGAATGACGGAATGGAGTGCATTGAACAAGTTGCAGAAGTCGATATAAATTTAGGGTAAACAAAAATCTCGATCTACAATACTATTTTAATATACCTTGATTCCAACGAATTCCAAGTTGTTTTTTTTTCCTTTTTCCTTTCTATAATACTAGGTAATAAATAAATAAATAAATAATGCTGGACAATCCACACAGCATTATCTAGCCCCAAAGTAAGCTACTCAAAGCTTGTGTTATGGGTACTAGATAACTGATATATTTAATACATTATATACATAGATATATATTTTTTATTATACATATTAAACACCCAGACCAACGGAACAAATTTCTGCAGATCGTACACAAATTTGTTCCGAGGCGGGAATCGAATAAACAACAAGGCACTGGATCTTATGCAATCATATTTATCTGATAGAGTTCAAAAAGTAGACGTTGGTAAAGAAAGATCTACGGGCTCAAAAATTGAAATAGGCGTCCCCCAAGGATCTATATTAGGTCCCTTTTTATTTTTAGTATATGTAAATGATCTCCCCTTTTTAGCAAAAGACCTTTGTGATATAGTTTTATTTGCTGATGATACTTCACTAATTTTTAAAGTTGACAGAAATTAATATAATTTTGACGATGTAAATAATTCGCTGTCAAAGATACTAAATTGGTTTACCGCCAATAACCTCTTACTTAATGCTAAAAAAACAAAATGTATAAAATTCATGTTACCAAATGTTAGAGAACTCCCAACTCAAATCATGTTAAATAATGAGATTGTTCACTTCGTAGACTCTACTGTATTTTTGGGGTTGCATATTGATTCAACTCTTCAATGGCAACCGCAAATTGATGCTCTCGCGGGTAGGCTTAGTTCAGCAGCCTATGCAGTGAGAACAATTAGACATCTCACTGATCAGGACACAGCTAGGTTAGTTTATTATAGTTACTTCCATAGTATTATGTCCTATGGTATTTTGCTTTGGGGACAGGCAGCTGATATTCAGACTATCTTTGTTCTTCAAAAAAGGGCGGTGCGTGCAATTTATAAATTAAAGCCACGTGACTCATTGAGGGAATTATTTAAAGAAATAAATATTTTAACTGTAATTTCGCAATATATTTATGAAAATTTAATGTATACACACAAAAACAAGAGTAACTTTTTGAAAAATTGTGATGTTCACAATAGAAATACACGAAACAAGAACAAATTACACATTCCTTCATTTAGATTACGAAAACTGGGGAAATCATTTATGGGTAATTGTGTGCGCTTCTATAATAAGCTTCCATCTGAAGCAACTGAACTTTCTATTCGTAGATTTAAACAGTACATAAAACTAAATCTTATCAAGAAGGCATATTACTCCATAAATGATTACATCAATGACGTTAGTGCTTGGCCAGATGTCGCTCAGTTCCACATCGACAATAGTATGTAATTATTTATAAGGCAAACATGTATTAGACACATAAGTTTTACACATGCTAGTGGTTTCTATTTCGCCTCTTCCACTAGTGGACAAAAAATTGAGGCGAATTAAATTTGACTTGTCTAAGTGCTTATTTTGTAAGCCTAAAGAAATAAAGATATTGATTATTGATTATTGATTATTGAACCCGCAACCTCCTGCGTCGCAGGCGGACCTTCGCCCACCGCGCCACATCGGTCGTCTAGGTATTATAGTTTATATTTTTATTTCAAGAAAATATCGTTTTAAACTCTGTTTTTCCAAGATGTACGATCTTTTTCTTATAAATACGATATTTTTGAACGAAACGTACTATATTTTTTAATCTGTCCGAATCCAACACTGCTCGAGACCCCAGTCGTAATTAAGACGTCACTGTATTATCATTTAAATATTAAATACAACTTCTATTTAAATATTTTAATTGTGTTTAAAAATACTTTCCACGCTTTCCCATACAAGTATAAATCAGAAAACCGCAGCCACTACCTAGTTACCATTTTTTCTGACGTTATAGTAATTAATTAGGTGTACACAATATAATATGCCGTTCCTGCATGTTTACCTTGGAACTAAAATCATCGATAAAATTATGTTTACATTCGTTGTTGTTTCTCATCTCTACTCTAAATCTTTAATTTTTGTTGTGCAAAGGAAGTTTTGATCAACAGCGAACGAAGCGATTTAGCGCAGCAATCAGCAGCGTAGCGCATTGTATATTTTCGCTAGAACATCCAATTTACGTTTTTCCGTGTGAATACTTTTCGTTTTTTGTTGTAACGACCGCTTTTGATTTACTTCGTAAAGTCTACATAATAGAGTGGTATAAATTGAAAATGTATGTGCTGTGAAGGAGTCCAAAGTACGTTGTGATTATTATTAAAATCGCGTTGTTTTCTCGTGTGTGATAAACAAAAATGTCTCTGGAGGATAAATTCAACGCTGCTGTAAATGTCATCAGAAGTTTACCCAAAAGTGGTGAGTTTCTAATATAATTTGTTTTATCTTGTAAGCTTGCTGTTTGCATACCAACGTAGATACTTCCTATAACTTTTGTACTTTGGCCTTGATATTTATACAATAATAATTTCCACACGTAACTTGCAAAGCAGCTCTATTTTTAAATCAGAAAAATATCTAATCTACCTACCTAGTAACTTGCTGATTATTTTAATTTAAGAGTTATGTATAGGTTTCCACTAGGTCCCTTTCTATGTACTATGTTGGAACTATGTTGGACCTGAGGTAAACACTGTGCTTTTCATTACGAACACAAGGAAATATAAACAAAAACGCAAGTTAAATATAGAAAAAAAAATGTGAATTTTATGTTAAACTCAACAACACCTTATTCACTGCGTCATGTAGTAAACTATACTAAGTACTGGTATAACATAGATATTTATGTACATAATAAAATAGGACATAGATTAAGTAGATGTTAGAGCCTAAGGCTACTTTGTTATTTTTTGGAATAAACAATCTTTATCTTTATCTTTAACACGACAAAACAAAATTTAAATAAGATCGAATTGTAGTAAAAGTAAGTAAGTAAAAAGTATTTATAATAATTGCTGCTTCCCTCATTTTTTTAGCCATTATTTTTCACATTCTACCATTATCATGGTTCAATGGAAACATGATAGCTGTCACTTGAAAACGATTCTCCTTAGGGCTAAAATATCACTTTCAACCAGCTCTTCAGGCAACTTCAGACCTACTTTCCGAGTATGACTAATAAAAAGAAATTTAAAGCACCATGACTTTTGAATTAAGAATTAAAGTAGTACACATGTAAATACAATGAAAAGGTGGCTATTATTACCAGATTGCTTGTAAATACATAATGTTACTACAATGCATCATTGTGTTTATTACGCTATTATGTTTAAAATTTTTATGGCTTGTTCATTTGTACCTAACATCATTGCATTACTGAAGAATAACTAGGTGTATGTACATTGTATTGTAGCTACTTTAGCAATACTAACAGCACAATACAGGTTTAAAATAAAGAAATCAGATGTTAGTTAGTTTGGGTGTTTTCTATAAAATAAAAAATATCTATCTATGTATTGTATTAAGTATCATCATCATCAGCCTATATTAGTTCAAAGCTAGACATAGGCCTAATGAGCGCCATAGCACCCTGCCCTGTCACAATATTTTTATAGATAATTTTAATCAATGGAAATGCCAAATAATACTTAACTACTTGTACCTACTTTTATAAGATTTTAAAATTTACAAGTTCTTCATTCAAAACTATTTATAAAAAAATTAAACTACAATAAATATATTTTGACAGTTTTCTCTCTTTCTTTGATTCTAAACCACTTGTATTGTCCTCCTGTATCATCATCAACAAAATATCATAATCATTAGGCCACTGCTGGACATAGGCCTTTCCTAATGATCGTCATAGCTTGCATTGTCTATAATTTGTGTATTTATGATGCAGAGGAAAAGCTTTAATTCCTTATAATGTACTAGCGAGCGACCCGCCCCGGCTTCGCACGGTTTTAATATATGCATAAACAATCCTCTTGATGATCACTCTTTCTATTAAAAAAAACCGCATCGAAATCTGTTGCGTAGTTTTAAAGATTTAAGCATGCATAGGGACAGAGAAAGCGACTTTGTTTTATACTATGTAGTGATTAAAATACTGGTACCATTGGTTTTTACTTCTTTTAAAAACTACCTATTGATTATAGTCTGATGTTTATCCATGCTGTAAGTGAAGTCAATGGCAGAAGCTACTTATAAATACAATAGCATTCACCTCAAGTCAAGTTTGCAATATTCATGGCCAAAGCAAGAAATACTTGAAAAACTGATATTTGACAGCAGATTTCACCAATAGATGGTTAAATTTTAAACAGTTGTTTAGTATTTTGTTTTGTCTTCTATTCTCTGTTCCATCTCATTACTTTGACTTATCTATATGCTTTTTGTAAACCTAAAGAAATAAAATAATTGATTTCTTATTTCATGAATAAACAGTAAAACACAAAAGTATTAATTAAAAATACCTCTTAACAATTAAAATGCATATAATATCTTTATATGCCAGGAGATTTAATGGTTAAGAGTTAGCAACTTGCTAAAAAAACAATAATGAAAAGAACAAATTATACAAAAATGAAGATACAAATCATAATATTTTTTTTTATACTTTATGCTTTTAAATCAAATAAGTTTTTGACACAACTTTTGATACATTAAATGTCAAAGTTAACCAACAAATGCTAATCGTCAACTAATTTTTTTGGTGAAAACTGGCCTTAAACTTACATAATTATGTAAACTAGGTTCTCACTAATTTAACATACTGCCTTGTCATAGCAAACTAAATAATAAATAACCTAAGTTCATGGTAACAATTACTCATGTAAGGTGATAGGTACTTACACATAAACTGCAGAGGAGTATTTAATCTTTATCTCGGAACCTTCTTGGAACGTAAAGAAGGTGAAATAACAAAAATAAGAAGTGATGTCACCTGCAGAAATGATATTGCGTCGCGGATCGCAACGACCGGATTCAAGTTCCTACTTTTTAATTTAGGATTGACAAATTAAATAAAACAATCCAATAATAAAATTATGTACCAAATAGCATCTGCCCGCGACTTCGCTCGCTTTAATTAAGGGAACGGTTCAAGGTTATTATTTCTATCCCTTATGATGACACGTAGCCTAGGTTTTATTCCAGGGCTAGAACTACGTCGGCCTTGCCACAAAAAAAAAGTTACGACGAAATTTGGTCTAGCTAGACATACGCAGCCTTACCACAAAAAACAAAATTAACAGTTGTTTAACATGATTTTGTAGGGTGACTTTTGCTAGACAACTGTTAAACATGTGTCTAAGTCGTGATTTGCTAGACCAAATTTCCGCCCGATCCGTTCAGTACTAGTTTTTGAGTGAAAGAGGAAGAAACATTCATATACCATCCATACCATCTTTCACGTTTATAATATTAGTAAAGATAATTCCATAATAAAATCGGCCAAGTGCAAGTCACACTTGCGCACCTAGGGTTCCATAAGTATATATAAAAACGGCAAAAAAATCATGTCTGTTGTATGGGAGCCCCTTAAATATTTATTTTATTCTGTGTTTTAGTATTTGTTATAGCGTCAACAGAAATAACGACGAAAATTTCAACGACGCGCTATGTTAAGGTAGGAAAACTACCTAAATAACCTGCGGATTTTTTACTGAATAGGTAGGTATTTTATCCTTATAAATTTAAATGGACTTCCGCAAAGCAACACTTTAATCTATTATTTATTTTAATTAAATAAAAATGTTATGAGATAAAACTAAAGAAGTCATAGACATAAATTACCATAGGAAATACTTCACAGGCCTGTTTTTGTCCCTCTCTTTAGGTAATCATAGAGTGTTGTAACCAACGTTTAAATCTAAACCACAGAGTGCCATTGTTTTCTAATTTGTGTCTGTATTACTAACGAGATTCGTCGTTTGCGGTGGGGCTTTTGGCACCGCCTTTGAGCTCGTTCCTACTTGTCGTCAATCGGCAGAGTGATTACGGTAAAATCTCCCATCCAATATTTGACATTTGAAAGCACTTTCGATTCCTTCACGAATCACGATTCCCATCCATCCAAATGCAAATAAATTATCCATCGAAGGACTATTGCCAGTCCCAGTCGAAATTGAAGTCCATGAATGAACGAAATTAATGTATTTGACACTGAATAGAACGATGGGCCACATATAATACTCATTTTCAAGAGTAAATTAGAAAGGGAAGGATACAAACAATACTATTTCAGTTGATGACGGAGTTTTAAGGACAAGATTTAGGCAAAAACGATAACGAAACGTAGGAATCTGCTTCGTTCACTTCAGGTTCATTCACATCCAGTCATAAAAATTGTGTAGGTAAATCAATTTGTACCATCCATGGAATCAGAATGTTTATTACCCAGTCTCCCGTCCAGGGATCCATGAGAATAGCGTAATCACTCTGCTGATTGGTCTAAGATCTGACTGCAGGATTAGCCCGCTCATCGTTTTTTGCTTCAGACCTAATTCTTATGTTTATTTGTAAGAAGGAGATATCTAACCCTCGAATAACAAGCGACGCCGCGGGACTCAGCTAGTCTTCTATATCTATGAGAGAGAGGTTAACTTGACCTGCTATGTATACCTAACTACATGTGTATACATATATTATATACCTACCTAGTTGTCGCCAGGTGACTTGTTTCTCACGAATCAATTGATTCATAATCAATACGTAATTCCTGTACTTGTCATTATGTATCAATCATCAAATAATCAACGATGTGAACCTACATATTTTCATGCTTAGTATGAAAAATGCTTTTACAAAAACTAAGTTTCATGCCATATTCGTCCATGGGAAGATCGTTCCACATGCAAAAAATTGCTTTTGTCCTACATTATATGCCGCATTGGCCCCGTATAGGTATACTAGCTGGTGCCCGCGAATTCGTCTTCGTAATTCCCGTTCCCGTGGGAATTCCGGGATAAAATATAGCCTATGTGTTATTCCAGACTAGAATCTATCTCTGTGCCAAATTTCAACCAGATCTATTCAGTAGTTTTTGCGTGAAACACTAACAAACATCCATCCATCTATCGATCCATACTTACAAACTTTCGCGTTTAAATATTAGTAGCATAGCCCTGACCGCTTCAATGATACACTTCACATTAATATTATCAACTATACACTAGTCAAACTCGATGTAGATTGTTTGTAAACAAACCACGACACAAAAAACTAAAATTCACTTGCTTGGCGTCGAATTTTAGATATGAGTGTACGAAATATTTAGTGAAGGAAGGATCTCAAATCGACAAGTAATGTAAATTGCGTATAAAAAGGCGCGGCAACAGAGTGTATTTTAGGTTAAGTATGGGCGGTTTGTTTACAAACATTCTACATCGAGTTTGGCTGATGTCTATAGACACGCCCCGTCTTCGCATGAGTATCACCTATGTTCATCAGGGATAGGATAGGTACTTAATGTATGTACCTAGGATTCATATTATTATAGGCTCACAATATAGGCGACGCAAGAGGTTGCAGATTCGATTGCCAGAAAAAAATTGTGTACGATCTGCAGAAATTTGAACCGTTAGTCTGGGTGTTTTCTATGTATTATAAAAAATATCTATCTAATGTATATAATGTAAATATTAATTATATAAGTTATCTAGTACCCATAACACAAGCTATGAGTATCTTTGGGGCTAGATGGTGCTGTGTGGATTGTCCAGCATTGTAAGTTATGTTAAAGTTATTTATAATAGGCGAAATAATTTTTCATTTCGGAGCCAGAGGTGTAAAAAGACGACTACCGAATACCTACTCGTTGCGCCTCATAAGATCCTTAGCCAAATCAGTAAATCAATATCTTTATTTCTTTAGGCTTACAAAATAAGCACTTAGACAAGTCAAATTTTAAACTATCTACAGGTAAGTACCTACATAATTTTTTTTATGTTTTTTTTGTTAGCCTGTAATGTCCCACTGCTGAGCAAAGGCCTCCCTTCCTTCCTTCCACACTTCTCTGTTTTGCGCCACTGCGGTCCATTATTTCGAGTGTGCGTAATTCGTCTTTCCATCGACGTTTTGGTCTGCCGCGAGGTCGTTTCTTGTCTGTGGGAATCCATACATAATTATCAAAAAGAAATAAAATGATAATAAATTTTCTCTTCGCCTCAATCTTTTGCTTCTGCCGACGCACCAGCCCTCGTGGATGTCCTTGGAAGATGGGAAGGCGCAAGTGTGTCGACGCATGTAGTTTCCCACGCAAATTAAATTATTGTATATGATATATAAGGTGTTGTTTAAATTCATATTATCGGTGTAGTGATAATAAATGCTACACTTACCCTGGGTTACGCCTGATTGGACCCGTTACAATGGAATGGCAGGTATTCTTGATCGAAGCAATGGAAAATTACATCCACGGCGAGATGTCGATCAGACAATGATTCCATACAGACAAATACTATGTAATCCTTAATACTACTAATATTATAAACGCGAAAGTTTGTATGGGTGTATAGATGCACGGATGTTTGTTCCTCTTTCACGTAAAAACTACTGAACGGACCGGTCTGAAATTTTTAATAGCCATAGTTCTAGCCCTGGAATAACACAAGATACTTTTCATCCCATAAATCAGTTGTCAAGAGATAGAAATAACCTTGAGACGTTTCAATAGAAACAAAGCGTGCGAAGCTGCGGGCAGTTGCTAATTATAAGTTAAACAAACATGTCTCATACATGTTTATTTTGTCTCAATGTTTGTTTGTTTTACTAATACACTAACACAAAAGTTATTGGTTTCGTTATTGTGGTTTATTTTTCTTGTCTGCCGCTAGCGAACAACAAATTGAAACAAAGATAAAATCAATAAAATAAACATAGGTACTTTATTTTGATAATTAATTATACTTAAATGGTTTAAAATTTTACTTGTATTAAGCTTATTTTGTAAGCATAAAGAAATAGTTATTAATATGTGATATATCTAAAATGCCGGGCCGCTGACCTATTCGTGTTTCCATTATTAACTAGTTGCGCCCCGCAGCGTCGCCCGCGTGGAATTTATTTGTCAAATATCATATTTTTATACTTATAGTCCTATTCCCGACGAAGACAAATCCAAAAACACAAAAATCACAAAAATCGGTTCAGCCGTTCTCGAGTTATAAATGGTGTAACAAACCGACTTTCTTTTATATATATATATATAGATTTATTATCGATAACTTTGTACTTTTTGTATTGTAATTTAATTAACAACCCTGTGTCATTTTGAAACGCGAATAAATATTTTTCAATTTATTCTCTGTACTTTGATCGGCTTGCATGTGTAACTAAGTAAATTAGTATTGTTTGGTTCAGGGTTGTCTGAATATTTTATATAACAATGAACTAAACGTTCATTGTTATATTACATACTTATCTAGTCTGTAAAATTATTGTCTACACATCATTATAGTCATCATCAGCCTATATTAAGGCGATAGGTAGGGCCAAACTACAAAATAGACCTCTCTTTGAATGCCACATACTTCTCCTAAACGGAGGGTCCAAATTAAAAACAAAAAAATATGTGTGATATCTTTAATATATGAGCTTTAAAATTGTTGTTCACTTTTTTGTTATTTTTGTTACTTTGGTCGGAAAAAAATCTTAAATTTCCTCTAATTTTACACATTAAATTTCTTACTACTTCTAAACGCCTCAAGCGATTTTAATGATTCTTTCACGAAACGATAGGTAATTTAATCCACTGCTGGACATAGGCATAGGCCATAGCGCCATAGCACCCTGTCTTCAGCTTGCCGCATCCAGCATCTGCCAGCAGTCTTTCGCAGATCGTCATCCCAAGTCAAATCGCGATCTCCCTCCACTCAAGAACACATTTAGCCCAAATAAAATTAAAAATATATATATATGTATATGTAATTTCAACTGAAATTTCATTACATTAATAAAATTTCACCCCGATACGTTCAGT
Organism: Eupithecia centaureata; assembly: GCA_944547425.1. Classification (NCBI taxonomy): domain Eukaryota; kingdom Metazoa; phylum Arthropoda; class Insecta; order Lepidoptera; family Geometridae; genus Eupithecia; species Eupithecia centaureata. The sequence continues at coordinate 3,109,875 of OX155706.1, forward strand.
AGTTTTTTCATCAATTTGCACGCAGGTGAAACCGCTGGGCGCAGCTAATTACAATATGAACCTTTTAAGATATCTGTCTGTACGTACACTCCATTGCACCGATGACCGTACCTATTACCTACCAATGACGATTACCATATTACGTAAGCAACCTCAATGATTTTTTGATTGCTTTTACATAATAATGAGATTGGATCCAGTCCAGTAACGTATCGATGTTGACATAATCGATATTGATTCTTATATGGGTCAGTTGAGATAGCTCTAGACAGTTCGCAACCGTCTCTGTTTGCATCAGCATTGCCATAAAGCGGGGGAATAGCGTCTTGGGGACGTGACTACTGGTATTGATATGGATCATTTGAACTATCTCTAGACTGTTTGCAACCGTCTCTGTTTGCTCAGCATTGCATTGCATTTCAGCATTGCCCCGAATTGAATTGCAATATGGATCAGTTGACCTCTATGGGCGATTGTGCACTACAAGGAATTTTACTGTCCGAACATCCGATTTTTTACGGTCCGGAGTGGCATGAAAAAATGGATGATTGGCTTGTGCACTTGTCCGTCTTTACTCGGATGATACGCCTCAGTTTAGCTGTCATTTCGGACCGGAAAAAACCGTTCCGGAATGGGGAATAGTAAAAAATCGGACGGTAAAATTACGTATAGTGCACAAACTAGTTAAAATCGGACGGTAAAATTACGTATAGTGCACATTATATGGCGTGCCATATCGGACCGTAAAAAATCGGACTGCCGGACAGTAAAATTCCTTGTAGTGCACAATCGCCCTATCTGTATTGTTTGTGTGTACTATTGAAGAAATGATGATAAGATACGCTCAGATTATTCTTTAAAAACCCGAAGAGCCTCGATACCTCACGGACCTAGGATCTCGACTCCAGGGGAGCAAAATGCGTAGGTTCTGTCGACACATGCATAAAATAAAAAGTCAACGACGAAGTACCAAGGTCGTTAAAACCGATATTCCGTAGTTCGTTCGTGAGTTACAACAGTTTTCTTCGACATTTTAAAGCCGGTTATTTTCATAGAACGAAATTATAGGGTCTTTTTGTAGTTGCTTTTTTATATTGGCTGGAGGTAGGTACTTTTACAGTACAGTTATACTAAGCCTTAAGGTGCTAACTAGATTTATTTATACTAGCGCTGCCACGTATCACTACATAGTATAAAAGAAAGTCGCTTTTTCTGTCCCTAAGTCCCTATGTACCTATGCTTAAATCTTTAAAACTACAAAACGGATTTTGATGCGTTTTTTTTAATAGATAGAGTGATACAGGAGGAAGGTTTATACGTATAATAAAACCGTGCGAATCCGGGGCGGGTCCCTAGTTTTATGATAAAACTAGCTGGTGCCCGCGACTTCGTCTGCGCATGATTAGTATTTCGAGTACTCGCTATTTGACTTGCGTAATTCCCTTTCTCGTGGGATTTTCGGGATAAAATAAGCCTATGTGTTATTCCAGCTTATAATCTATCTTTGTGCCAAATTTCATCCAGATCCGTTCAGCAGTTTTTGCGTGAAAGAGTAACAAACATCCATCCATCTATCAATCTATCCATCCATATATCCATTCATACTTACAAACTTACGCGTTTATCAGTTCAATTCAGTTTGGTTCCCCTAGGCTATACGGGTTTTCAAAAATTTCTCACAGCATCTGAACGACGCGTACACACGCGTCGTTCAGATGCTGTGAGAAATTTTTGAAAACCCGTATAGCCCAGGGGAACCAAACTGAATTCCGGGATAAAATGTATCCCATGTCTAATCGTCCCGAGTTCCATTCGAATTCATTCACTTCCGTCGTGATGCGTGGTTAAAAAAAATTTCTTTCACCCTCTCTCCCAGGGGAACCTTACCGGATTCCGGGATAAAAAGTATCCCATGTCCTTCCTTGTAGTATGAACTCAAATCGTCCCGAGTTTCATTCCAACTCATTCAGCAGTTTCGGCTTGATGCGCGGTAAAGGATTTTTACTTTCATACCCTCTCCCAGGGGAACCATACTGAATTCCGGGATAAAATATATCCCATGTCTAATCGTCCCGAGTTTCAATCGAATTCATTCACTTCCGTCGTGATGCGTGGTTAAAGAATTTTTCTTTCACCCTCTCTCCCAGGGGAACCTTACCGAATTCCGGGATAAAAACTATCCCATGTCCTTCCTTGTAGTATGAACTCAAATCGTCCCGAGTTTCATTCCAACTCATTCAGCAGTTTCGGCGTGATGCGCGGTAAAGGATTTTTACTTTCATACCCTCTCCCAGGGGAACCAAATTGAATTCCGGGATAAAATGTATCCTATGTCCTTCCTCGTAGTATGACCTAATATCATGCCGAGTTTCATTTCAATCCATCAAGTAGTTTCGGCGTGATGCGCGTTTACGATACAGACAGACAGACAGACAGACAGACAGACAGACAGACAGACATGAATGAAAAAAAATACAGTTTTGGCTTGAGTATCGATAATAGAATGCTCTCCAAAAAAAATTTTCAAAATATCTTCAATGTACAGAATTGGACCTGTTACAGTTTTATTATAAGTATAGATAAATGGTGGCGCTAGTGTACCTCCTGTTTGTGCTTTAAGATAACTTCAACTTTCGCCGTCGTAATATTAGTTAAGTAAAATACAACAAAGTCTCAAAGCTGTTTGTTTTCCATTTACTTGCGCTATGCTCTTCCCTGTATACCTCGTTTGAATGTAAAAGGTTAATTAACACTGCCTTGCTAAGGTTAGTCTTTATCTTGAAAGGAACACTTCTTGCGTAGTTGGCGGTTAAATAGCAGTTTATATCAAACCTAACTCAATAAGGAAGATGATTTTCATCTAAAATTGTCATAATTCACGATTTACTGTTGTATAAATAAATAATTCCGGACAGTCCACACAGCATCATCAAGCCCCAAGCTAAGCAGAGCTTGTGTTATGGGTACTAGATGACTGATATACTTAATACAATACATTACATAGATTGATATTTTTTATTATACATAGAAAACACCCAGACCAACGGAACAAATTTGTGCAGATCGTACACAAATTTGTTTCGAGGCGGGAATCGAACCCGCAACCTCCTGCGTCGCAGGCGTATCTTCACCCACCGCGCGACATCGGTCGTGTATGTATGTAACCTTACTAGTACTATAAACGCGAAAATTTGTATGTACCTATAGATAGATGAATGGATGTATGGAAGTTTGATAACTCTTTCACTCAAAAAATACTGAACGGATCGGACTGAAATTTTGAATAGACGTAGTTCTAGCCTTGGAATAAAATATACTTTTCATCCCATAAATCAGTTTCCATGCAATAGAAATAGCCTTGAAACGTTTCCATAGAAACAACGCGCGCGAAGCCGCGGGCAGATGCATATAACTTCTTATCGGGTGTGTGTAGTTAAAGGTACCTACCCTCCAAATTTCAACTTTCTAGTTTCAGCGATCTATTCCTATCTAATACCAAAGAAGTAATACCAAATGGTATTTGTTTATTACCCTCATTAAATTCTATTCCTAACGAATACCAAATTTGAAATCTTCAAATGTAATAATACAAAATCGAACACCAAAACGAATACAGTCACAGAGACAATTTATTTTGCTTTCAAACAATTTTATATATTATGGTCATAATTACCTTTACAAATTTTTTGGTTTGGGCTGGGCGTAGTCTCCAAAAATCGTTTGTTCATTTATACAAAACTAGCTGCGCCCCGCGGCTTCGCCCGCATGGAAATCCTAGGGGTATTTCCGTAAAAAAAAAAAATTGTGTTCAATTATTTACTTCGTTGTTTATTTATAAAGAGTTTTGAGTGAATCAAATCAAGTAATAATATTCCCCTCAGAGGTCAATATTTCTTAATTTTAATATGCTATGTGTTATTCTAGGTCCTAAACGATCTACATACCAAATTTCATTTAAATAACTTAAGTAGTTACGGAGATTACTTATTATAACAAACATTCACATAGACTTTCCCATCACTACATAGTATAAAATAAAGTCGCTTTCTCTGTCTCTATGTCATTATGTCCCTTTGAACGCTTAAATATTTAAAACTACGCAACGGATTTTGATGCGGTTTTTTTCAATAGATAAAGTGATTCAAGAGGAAGGTTTATACGTATAATAAAACCGTGCGAAGCCGGGGCGGGTCGCTAGTTTATTATAAAATAGTAAGAAGATGACCTATTTCGACCTTGAATTCCTTATTATGTTTAAGACCGAATATCTACTCTATCAAACCAACTTTTATTATCACTTTGAAACCTGGCTTAAACATAACAAACAAAGCTATTTTTGGAAGCAATTTGGTTTTAAAATTTTTACTCTTAATTTGAAAATGTGAAGTTTTTCACATTTTCAAATTAAGAGTGTGAGTGTGAGTTTTTAATGAAGTGAATGTAAAGCTTTTTAATGAGAATACATTCTTTAAACATAACATAAGAACAATTAGTAGTAGGCCTTTTTCCAATGTGTTTATCGATTGCAAATAATTAAAATTCCACAGTTTTGAGCGTGTGACTTTTATGTTTCGTAGTTTTGTGAAGTTTTTTATTGGTTTATTTATCTGTTCCAGCTTTGATACCCAAATATTTCTAACTGCTTTATAATCTAACGAACCAAAGGCCAGGATTAAATTGTTCGCGATTGAAAACAAATCAAAGTGACTTCATCTGTGTAAATACTCTTACAATTTCGAAAACAACTTACATAATCGTTATTTAAGTGAATATGAATTCAGTTGCATTTTAACTTAACCGGTTATTTCTGAATAAGTCCGTGAACTCGCGTAAAAGGTTTACCAGTTTACCTAAATGGCTGGTTAAGTCGACCGCCACTAAGGCTGAATTCACCAAAAGATAACCGGGCAATTACGCAGCTTCGTCGGATAACTTTGACGTTTAATGTATGAAAACTACAGCACACGCCTTATATGACCCGAGTTTGTTGTATTTGTTGTTAAATATAAAATAGTTGTTTGTACGTTTTTGACTTTAATTTACATACATTAAACGTCAAAGGACGAAGCTGCCTAATTGTCAGATTAACTTTTGGTGAACGCCAGCCCAAGGGAAGTGCTCTTCAAAAAAATTATCGGGCAGTTGAATTTAAACTGTTTTTGATATACATTTTAAAACTTTCGCTTTTTGGTAACATAAAAATAACGATTAATTATGAGGTACTAGCAGCGCCTCGCGGTTTCACCCGCGTAATTCCCGCTCCCGTGGGAATTCCGGGATAAAATATAGTTTTTGTGTTGTTCCAGACTATAATCTATCTCTGTGCCAAATTTCATATATATCCGTTCAGTAGTTTTTGCGTGAATGAGTAACAAACATCCATCCATCCATCCATACTCACAGAGTAGAATATATCGCGTTCGTATATTTTACCACGATCTCTGAAACGCAATGGAAACATGGGGAAATATAAATATGAAATACGCGATAAATACCTGGTAAATAATCATTCATTTGGACGTTTTTCTGCTAATATTTAGTTGTTTGACGATTCAACGTCAAAGTAAACTGACGAAGCTCTAATTGACTGATGTTATCTTAGATGAACACATCCTGAGAGCTCTTAAAAAAAATGATGGTGCAATTGAATTTTAACTGACAGTTGGATAAAACTTTGTTAAACCTTCGCGATTTCTTTACAATTATATAGTAACGATTACATATTTATCAGGTATTTTAGCGTACCTTTTGTTTATATTTACCCTTCGGTCCTATCGCGTTACAGCGATCGTGGCAACTTTAATGAATTATGAAAACAAGGGACGCGATAAATACCTGATACATAATCGTTAAAAATATAATGTATTTGACACAAGTTTTGCTACATCAAACAACTAAGCTAACCAACCAAGCTGCCTAATCGTCCGATTATCTTTCGTTGAACACCAGCCTAAGTGGTGGGCCTTGAGCTACAGATTTAATAAACAGTTGAGCTATGAAGCCAGTCTAAATTCTAAAATGTGGAATGGCCATGTGAGTTGGTCTATGAGTCTTGCATGAATTAACATAACCTCATCATACTTCTTCATCTGGAGTCTCCTGTTGCCCAGACTCTAAAGTTGAAAACACACTGAAGCCGGAGGCGGAGCGGAGACGAAGGCGTGCTAGTTGTATTCTATTGAATCATATGAAAGCCTACACACACACCGCAGGCGGTGGCAGCGCGGTGCCATAGGAAAAACCGGCACGCCTTCGCCTCCGCTCCGCCTCCGGCTTCTGTGTGTTTTCAACTTAAATGAGAATGGTGTCCTCAGGAGACCCATCACATGAAATCATATCACATCGCTTTCACCCGCGGTAATTCCCGTTCCCGTGGGAATTCCGGGATAAAATATAGCCTATCTGTTATTCCAGACTATAATCTATCTCTGTGCCTAATTTAATTCATATCCGTTCAGTAGTTTTTTCGTGAAAGAGTAACAAACATCCATACATACTTACAAACTTTCGCGTTTATAATATTAGTAGGATAAAATAAGTTAGTTTTATAAGACAATGTAAAGAACCCAAGGAAGGGGGTCCCCAAGATACAGGTGTATCCTAGTTTGAGGACCAATGATGTCTTCATCTCAGGAGACCCATGATGATTTTAAGTTTGACATTTTTATCATAAAACGGTTTTATTATTTATTATCATCAGCTCACATAGTCACATCACATAGTTATAAAAAAAATGGAATTAAATTACAAAACAAGGATTAAGTATTATTACAATACTTTTAATAATTGTGATTATTTTGATAATTTTTTTCACTGTAGGTACTTAATATGCATCTGTTCTGTCAGTTTCACACGTGTCTTAGCGCCTCCTTCTATGCACTATTTGTACGGTGGAAACATTTTTTTGTTAATGTATTTCCTAATTGTAATTTTTATTATTATAACTGTTTGTTTCATTAATAAAAACAAAACAAATACATAAAAGTACCTACTTAATCTGAATGCTATCTATAAAGTTTCCACTTGTAAAAAAAATTAAAAATATGGGTTATAAATGTTATAATTAACACTGATGAACAAGAACATGCGGGATATAACTATATTATTATTAGCTGTGGACATATCATAGCTGTATCATAATAAATAATGCTGGAGTAATTAACTAGCATCATCTACGAGTAACTTTAACTAAGCAGAGCTTGTGTTATGTGTAGGATCAGGGAGGGTACGGTGACTAAGGCGACAATCGTTCAATCATCAAGAATCATTGTACTACTAGTTGAGCCGCTCTGTACTACTAGTGGTACACAGTGGCTCAATTCTCATTTTTTTATTTTTGGTTTCTAATTTTTTTTGACATTATTTAATTAAAATAAAATGATGCTATGTTAAACTAGGATAGTATAACAACAAACTGTGAAAATTCCAGGATAATTTTGAGTGAATCTTAATTTTCGAGACCTCTGCAAAATCCGACCGAGGTAGCCTCCTTAACCCTACTAGATGACTGATACTTAATACATAGCAAATAGAATTTGATACTAAAAACCAAGGGGTTCGTTACTTAGACTGTTAAAGTTAGCTTCACTGTCTTGTTTCTTTTTGTGAATGCTTACAGTTCAGTTATGTTATTATAAACTCTTTAGGCGCCATACTATAATGGTATACTTGTATACTTTGGTATAATGGTATACTTAAATAAAACATAAGGCGGTGTAAGCGTTAACTTAGCGCCGCTCACTTTAAACGTAGGTTATTATTTATTCTAATTCTTAAAAGTATATATGTGATCATTATCAATATAGTTGAAATCAATATAATACGCATTATTAGGGATTCTAAGACTAGATCAATTTATACGCGACCGCGACCATGAAAAGAATGTGCTGAAAAAATCATCTAAATCGAATTGAAGAAAATAAAAGGCTATAAATAATGCATTCGAATTAATTACCTTAAATTTTTTTGTATTGAGTACTCATATATTAATAAAACGGGGTATAGAGGAGTTGGACATCCAGCAGCGAGATGGGCAGACATTATTAAAATCGCGGGGTGAAACTGGATGAGACTGGCGCAGGACCGTGTAGAGTGGGACAACAGTTAGGAGGCCTATACCCATCAGTGGGTGAAGTCGGGTTGCGGATGATGATGATATTAATATTACCAGATAAATATGCTTTAAAAAGTTTGTAAAAAGTCACGGTTTCGGGAGTCCCGCCACCTTTCCAGTAGCTGACTCCATGGTGCACTTAACGTTTTTTTTTTGTTCTGTAGCATAGAAAAGAGAAAGCGCCTTCACTTCTAACAGTAACCATTGGTTTTTTAGTACCAAATGCACAGCGTCAAAGATGGCAGATTAGGTTCGATCTTCCTTAATAGAAAAAAATAGAAATAGAATGATTTTATTTGTTTACAGTTTTACACAATAAGTAGGTAAGTACTTACACATTATAAAATTACATAATAAACTTAGGGATGTGTAAATCTAAAACAAAACCTTCCTAGAACTTTTAAGAAAGACCGTACATCCAAGTTTTCCCTCCACTATACAAGTACCTATACATCAGCCAAACTCGATGTAGAATGTTTGTAAACAAACCGCCCATACTTAACCTAAAATACACTCTGTTGCCGCGCCTTTTTATACGCAATTTACATTACTTGTCGATTTAAGATCCTTCCTTCACTAAATATTTCGTACACTCATATCTAAAATTCAACGCCAAGCAAGTGAATTTTAGTTTTTTGTGTCATGGTTTGTTTACAAACATTCTACATCGAGTTTGGCTAGTGTATACGTCAAAAAATTATTTGAGATTTTGTCAAAACTGCGGAGCAAAAACGTCATAAGGTTGTATATCTCAATTTTATTGGTAGAAAGGTGTAGTAAACTCAAGCCGTTTTTGCGCTTTATGCCAGTATGGAAAGTTACTAATTTTAAGATCTGTAATACCTACCTAGGTATTTAAATTACCTTACTTTTATAAAATCAAAGAAAAAAGACTATTAAGTTATTAGTAATCACGGCTGTCTGGTATAGATCACTCTTGAGCGAAAATACCGCCTATTGTCAAATATTTTGTAGTTTGTGTATTTTTTGTACAAATGTGCATTAATTTTCTAAAATAAATAACGTGCCAAAAAGGTTACAAAAAGGCTGATTACTGCCTAAATAGAGAAAAGGCTTATTACACTATACATTTGTCTAAGTCCATGTAATTTCCTACCTAAACGTGAATAAAATGATTAATAGCACTTTTTCTTTGATACAGAACAAGCTAGACTAGCAAAAAATAGTGAACCCAAAAATAGAGTTTAGCAAAAAATGGTCTAGGCATTTATTAATACCATTCACCAGACAAAAATAAACCGCACAAAAAGATGAGCAATAGATGATTGGTTATCTTTTTGTGCGGTTAGATCTATTAGACAATTTCCCCTGTAGTATGTTCGCTCAAAAATCAAATCATAGTTCATTTGCGAAAGTATTATAATAATGCTGGACAATCCACACAGCATCATCTAGCTCCAAGTTAAGCAGAGCTTGTGTTATGAGTACTAGATAACTGATATACTACTGATATTATAAACGCTAAAGTTTGTAAGTATGGATGGATAGATGTTTGTTACTCTTTCACGCAAAAACTACTGAACGAATATGGATGAAATTTGGCACAGAGATAGATTATAGTCTGGAATAATACATGGGCTATATTTTATCCCGGAATTCCCACGGCAACGGGAATTACGCGGGTGAAACCGCGAGTATACTCAAAATACTTATCATGCGCAGACCAAGCCGCGGGCACCAGCTAGTATACAACGCATTACATGGATTGATATTTTTTTTTATTATAACAGTTGTCCCAAGGCGGGAATCGAACCCGCAACCTCCTGCGTCGCAGGCGGATCTTCGCCCGCCGCCGCCGTCGAATCTTCAAAGTACATTGCAATTACTGTCCCTAATAAGGAAGTTTCCAATTTTTCAAAAATAAAAACTACTTACATGAATTGAAGGGCATATAAATTACAATATATATGGTGAAAGAATTATTTAAATAACTTCAAAAATGACAAAGTTATTCCAATTTTACTGAACCCCAAACGAATTTTGAAATAAGCGCGAGGCATTTCGCCTGTGACGTCACAATTCCCGGCGAGTCAACGGTACAGTAGGGGCGGAAAGCGTTTTTCGGCTGTTTCGTCGTTTGTCGCTCACAGTAAGTAAGTAGGTACATGGAACGCGGTGTGTGGTGTGAGTGTCTATATAAAGTATTAAGTAACCTTATTAATATCTTAATATCTTACTATTAGAATAAATGGGAAAGTCTGTGTGAATGTTTGTTATCGGTAATCTCCGTAACTACATAAGTTATTTAGATGCAATTTGGTATGTAAATCGATTGGGACCTAAGATAACATACAGGATAGTAAAATTTAGAAAAAATAACCTCTGAAGGGGTTAAATGGTGTGGTAAAGTTTGTATGGAAAATAATTATTCCTTGGTTCGATTCTCTCAAAATTCGGTACAACTTATCTCTGGAATGAATAATTTAACACGTATTTTTTATTTTTACTCAATAACAATAACTAGGGGGTGTGTAATAACTTTCTGGAATTTTTATGACAAAAATCTCTGGTTCGTGGGACAAGCCGCGGGGCGCAGCTAGTGTTTATTTTATTTGAAAGAGATTTCTTTCTTTTAATAACTTTGCACCAATCTTATTTTTTAAGCACCATAAAATAATGTTTATCGGGTGCACTAATAGTTGTAGGTACTTGTGCACTTGGGCATGACACAATATTATATGTTATACTGTAGTGTAGCATCAACTTGCACGGTTTCCATAATGATTCTATGCGACGTCACTAGAAAGTCCTATATATGAAGATGACGTAGAATTTAAAGCCTGTTCTGTGAGAACAGCTATTATATTTCCATACCTACTGCAATACTGAATTGATATTTCTATTAGTCCATTTTTTTTTCACTTGTTCGTTTCCAAAGACTTAATCTATACTTAATCAATTCCAAACATTGAATGAATAATCGTCGGACATGTTCAGCCTTAGGTACCTCGTAACATTATAAAACTTAGTAGAAAATCGACAAATTTCTAGAGAAATAACTCTGTCCCTTTCATTCAAACGCCAGCCACACCGTCAGCTGTCCTTGTCTTAAGTTTCCACGGTTTTCCGAAAGGTTAATCTGTCTCTGTCATTCCCATTGTCTCTTTTTTTTTTATTTGATTAAAGAGGGTTTAATCAACATGATTATGCCACCCTCGAAATTATACTTAAGAGTAGGTAATTAATCACCTTAGAATCTACGCTTAATTTGCGCTTAATTTTTTAAGTTTCCACGGTTTTCCGAAAGGTTAATCTGTCTCTGTCATTCCCATTGTCTCTTTTTTTTTATTTGATTAAAGAGGGTTTAATCAACATGATTATGCCACCCTCGAAATTATACTTAAGAGTAGGTAATTAATCACCTTAGAATCTACGCTTAATTTGCGATTCGATTGAGAACCTTGATATGATATGAGTACTTCAAAATCATGAACATTAATAAGCAGTGATCGGAATTACAAGAGCGTATAGAGCATTACCTAAAGTTACATATTTACATCAAAATCATAATGTTGGGATTATAGAGGACTAGTGAAGAGGATTTATTGAGATCATTATACAGACTTAGAGATTGTTCTATAAGCTTCCAGAAGTTTCTACTATGTTCTCGAATGATCTTCGTCACATATACACCAACTCAACACACTCGGTATGGTACTCACACTTGCACACAACACACTCACAACTCAAAACACTCACATGCACAAAATACAAACACACAGGCGCACACTTAACTAAACAATCAAATGCTAACAAACTTTTGCAAACAATATTATATGTTTTAATTTAATCTTTCAAATACGCACCTTCCCATATTATTGTAACTGTATATTACGGAAGAGCGGAACCCCCTAACACACATAGGTATCTCTTTATTTAAATAGGGTTCCAAACTCAAGCTATGTTAATTAGTTTACGTTTACTGTAAAAGATAGTTTGTATTTGATCTCGTATATTCCAGAACTTTCCAGAGCTTTCTGCACATTCCCGAAAGCTCTAGAATGTTCGACTGCACAGAAAATAAACCTTATTTACACAAAAGTAGGTAGGTACATATATTGTTTTCTATCAACTATAAGATAATCTATTAGATAGTTGTGGTAAACGTGTTCTTGGGTGGAGACCGCGACTGGGCAAACGTAGTGTAGGACACCCTCCGGCCAGGTAGGATAACGATCTATGGCCAGTATATAAAGATAATCTATGGCCTATTTTTGTTGAAGACAAGTACCAACACTATTCTATGATGATAACTGAAAACGACGAACGATTTTGAACTCTAAAACCTGATAATCAGACCTTCAGAAAAATACTAGCAATCTTAAAACTATGTAGATGTTGTCCTGCACAGATTCTACAACGATAATATCCATTCGGTCTTGATTTAGCCAAAAGCAACAACCGTCTGAGGTGACCGCGCATCGATTACTACTCGACTCGAGCGTCTTGCGGAAGTTGTGACGTCATGACGTTGTTGAGCGGCCGCGCGCCGAGAAGTTTTAAACCGGGCGGGAAAATTATCATAACTTCGTCATTTATGAAGATAATTGAAAAAAAAATTCACTGGGCTTTATTGCAAGTATAGTATTATTTTTCTACATTTAAATCAAAAATTTGGAAACTTCCTTATTGCCTCGCTTGGCAATTATGGCATAGTAATTGTTGATTGAATAAACTTGTATTTTGGCAAACAAGTAGTTCTCTTCCTTTCTTTTTACTCTTAATAGTAGGTACACCTACATAAGTAGATTTTTATGAGTTTTGTGGGTAAGGTACCTACCAATTAATTTAAATTTAAAACGAGTTTTTGAAAATAACTCATTGCAAATCATTTTTTTTTTTTAAATACTTGATTAATTATTTATTTTGTAGTATATTTAACCGAGTTTAGTGTGAATCGATCCAAAGAATAATAATTCGCCTTTACCTAAAACTTTACCACACTTTTTAACCCCCTCAGAGGTTAAATATTCAAAATTCGATGTGTTATTCTAGAACCTTAACAATCCACATACCAAAATCATCTAAATTTGTAAAGTAGTTAAGAAGAAACGTGGTAACAAACATTCTCACAGACTTTCACATTTGTTAAAGTAGTAGTATTTATATAGTGCCCTATGTATGTAGCCGTTTATTATGAAGCTTTGTTTTTTTTTGTTTTGTACCTACATAATTATGTTAATAGTACATTGTTACCCAAGGGTTGAAAGTAAATTATTTAGTCCCGAGACGGGGTTTGGCGCACGAGTGTAACGAGGGCGCCAATAGTTCGAGGGACTACATAAGTTACTTTCACCCGAGGTAAACGCCGTGCTTTTCATTACGAATACAAGGAAAAATAAATAAAAAACATGAGAAAACAAATTAAATTGCCGGTATTATTATTTTATATATTAGTCCATCTAGGACAGGCGAAAGCCATAAAGCAATACTGCCTTGTCTTTCGTATTTTTTGAATTCAGTGAATTGTCGCTAAGGCGAATTTTTTTTTAGTTTCAGCATTTATTCTGCCTATATCATAGTTCAATAGTAACGTTATAGCTGTCAGTTGAAAACGATTCTCCCTAGGGCGGAAAAGTATCACTTTCAACCCGCTCTTCAGGCATGTTTAGACCTCCTTTCCGAGTATGAGTAATGAAAAAGTTCTTTTGTTATTGTAGGTATAAATGTATTAATCGACAGAGATAGAGGTACTTAGGTAATTAGCAAGTATACATCTACCTTAGAGTAGATAGCATTGATTAAAATAGAGATAAATTAGAGATATTATTTGTTGTTTTTATAAAATTTCACATGTATTTCGTTCAGAAAAGCATCCATATTAAAAATGCTAAAGTTTTTAAGTATGGATTTTTGTTACTCTTTCACGCAAAAACTACTGGACGGATATGGATGAAATTTGGCACAGAGATAGATTATAGTCTGGAGTAACACATAGACTGTATTTTTTCCCGGAATTCTCAGTTTATCATAATTTTAGAAGATACTCTTAAACTATTATGTAATATAATGATAGTCTGTCCTTTTGTAAGTATGCTTAAAACTTTAAAACTACGCTACGGATTTTGATGCGGTTTTTTAAATAGATTTAGTGATTAATGAGGAAGGTTTCAGGAGAAGGGCCGGTCGCTTCACTACATAGTATATAACAAAGTCGCTTCTTTGTCCCTATGTCTCTGTGTATGCTTAAATCTTTAAAACTACGTAACGGATTTTGATGCTTTCTTTTTTTAATAGATAGAGTGATTCAAGAGGAAGGTTTATACGTATAACAAAACAGTGCGAAGCCGGCGCGGGTTGCTAGTCATAAATAAAATCAATTATCACAAATAATCTTATCGGTAAAGCGTTAAGAAAAAACTAATTTCGAACTATCACTCGATCTGTAAAAATAAAAGAAATGCGTGGAAGGAATATAAATGTAAACGTAATAACATATATGTACAATTAATTAAATATATATTTATTCAGATGAATATAGAGGTACTATTTAAAGTTATTTTTTTTTGATAAATTATGTTGTTGACTTGTAACTTGGTGTTATGAATAAAGAATTGTATTGTATACAAACAAAGTACAATATTTCCTCTACCCATTTGCAATTCACAGCATATTGTATTCAAACAGGGCTTTGTTATCGTACGTAGGAAACCTTTGAACCGAGCAATGCAGATAGTATTCTTAGTGTTTCTAGAATCTAGACGTTAGGTAGTTCCCTCCTATCTAGGACAGAGTTATTGTTAACTGGTTTCCGCTCGCGTCTTCACACGCGTTGTTTCTATGTAATGAATGAATGAAAACGTTTCATTTGATAGATTAGTACACATAAAAATTTGTGCTTATAAATTTATACAAACTACACACACCGAGAAAAACTTAATATTAATGGAAACTAAAGATTATTTGTATCGATATTAAACCAGCCCAATTGAGCACGCCGGAGGAGCTAGAAAAGCTAGTCAGAAGCCGCAAACTATACACTTTAAACCAACACCCTATTTCTAATTTGACACAGAGTTAATATTATGCTATTTGATCATAATATAATATATCATCATCACCATCAGGTTATACTAGTCCACCTCAAGTCCGAGGGCCATAGCGCCCTGCGCCCTGTCTTCATAATATTATAGAGTTACTCGTACCTAAACTCTGTTAGCTTATTTTATAAGCAGAAATAATTAAATGTAGCAAATTTCTGACTCTTGGCTTTTTTTGTTACAGGTTCATACCAGCCTAGCAATGAGTTGATGCTCCGTTTCTACAGCTACTTCAAGCAGGCCACGGAAGGACCCTGTGACAAGTCCAAGCCTGGCTTCTGGGACGTCGTCAACAGGTATTATGTCTAAAACTCTTTCTTGCGGTTCATACCAAACCAAAACTGCAGAGATACATCTAAAACACCTACCTATCTAGTCTAAGAATTCATTCAAATGAAGGAATGAAAATAATTTCATCAATGTTCTTCTATAATAATAAATAAGTTCAAAAAACTGAGTTCCTCCCTAATCACTACATAGTATAAAACAAAGTGTCTTTCTCTGTCCCTATATCCCAATGTCCCTTTGAATGCTTATATCTTTAAAACTACGTAACGGATTTTAATGCGGTTTTTAATTGATTTTTTTAAATTGATGAGTTATTCAAGAGGAAGGTTTATACGTATAATAAAACCGTGCGAAGCCGGGACGGGTCGCTAGTTTATCTATATTCTAAACGCTTTATATTATATTACTTAATATACTTATCACTAAGGGATTCTGTCGTAAACCCCACGCTGGTCATGCGGGTTCGGGATCACAGCTCGATGGTGGATTGGTTCTACCAGATGTTATTGCCCAAATATTCACGGTAAATAACTTGTTTCAGAGCAAAATGGGAAGCGTGGAACAAACTCGGGAATATGACGAAGAACGAAGCCATGAAGGCTTACGTGGAGGAATTACACAAGGTACGCTGACAAAATAATCCCACTTCAGAATCTAGCATTTTCACTTTTGAAGTGGATATGGGCCGGCCCACTGCCACTTCGGCTTGCTTATTCTTTGATCTACAAATATCGGTAACTTTAGTTGTCTGTGAGAATTACTTTACTTTAAAAAAGGCAGAAATAATCACACTTCGCATCACTACATACATAGTAGGTATAAAATAAAGTCGCTTTTTCTGTCCCTATGTCCCTTTGAATGCTTAAATCTTTAAAACTACGCAACGGATTATGATGCGGTTTTTTTAATAGATAGAGTGATTCAAGAGGAAGGTTTATACGTATAATAAAACCGTGCGAAGCCGGGGCGGGTCGCTATGCGAAAGTTTGGATGGATGTTTATTATCTCTTCACGCCAAAACTATTGAACGGATCGATCGAAATTGTATACAGACTTAGTGCTAAATCTAAATAAAAAAAACATAATGCTACTTTTCATAAATTTTGACGCAGGTGAGCAGCGGGGTGCATATAGTCACTACATAGTATAAAAAAGTCGCTTATTCTGTCCCTATGTCCCTATATCCCTATGTCCCTTTGAATGCTTAAATCTTTAAAACTACGCAACGGATTTTGAGGCGGTTTTTTTTAATAGATAGAGTGATTCAACAAGAAGGTTTATACGTATAATAAAACCGTGCGAAGCCGGGGCGGGTCACTAGTTAATTATAAAACAAAGGTAATTGATAGTATAGGTGATTTTAAATTACATTAGAATTAAAAATACCAACTAAAAAGATGACATTTACAACAATCTCCTAACCCATTTCGTGTATATTTCCAGATTGTAGAAACGATGTCATACAGCTCCGACGTAGCCATGTTCCTGTCAGTGGACGATGACGAAGGGTTCGCTAACAGTGACCTGGAGCTAGTGGCGGGTGACGTACTGGCTAGGGTGCGCTCCCAGCACAACTCTCCCTCAGGTAAATATCAGATTGTAGAGGCGATGTCATACAGCTCCGACGTAGCCATGTTCCTGTCAGTGGACGATGATGAAGGGTTCGCTAACAGTGACCTGGAGCTGGTGGCGGGTGACGTACTGGCTAGGGTGCGCTCCCAGCACAACTCTCCCTCAGGTAAATATCAGATTGTAGAGACGATGTCATACAGCTCCGACGTAGCCATGTTCCTGTCAGTGGACGATGACGAAGGGTTCGCTAACAGTGACCTGGAGCTGGTGGCGGGTGACGTACTGGCTAGGGTGCGCTCCCAGCACAACTCTCCCTCAGGTAAATATCAGATTGTAGAGACGATGTCATACAGCTCCGACGTAGCCATGTTCCTGTCAGTGGACGATGACGAAGGGTTCGCTAACAGTGACCTGGACGTTTTCAGAAATTTATTCCTCAAAATCATGTTTATATTCTTTTGAGAAATAAAGTTCTTAAACCGTTACTTCTTCACCTAATCTAGAACACATTGTGACGACACACGGTTTGGACGAGGAATCTCCTATGTCATAGTGAGATGAGATAGTGGTCAAACGAAGGTCTACTATAACCCTTATGTCTTTCCGCTCTAGGTTCACAATCGGCCAGCGGCGCATCGTCCCCCATCCGCAACGCGTCGCCGCCGCCGCGCACGCGCCACGATTCAGAAGACGAGTACATAGATACGGTTGATGTATGTATAGTACGTGACTCTTCTTTCTTTTCTTTACTCACTTCATTCATTCATTCTTCTTTCTAGCTGTTTGAACCTACATTTAAATAATTTGATATTTTTCCTGACACTTATATCCTACTTATTTTTACATTAAGTACCTAACAAAAAATGGAACGATTTAAAAAGTCTGTGTGTGTTATGGCATAACACAAAAAACAGTCAAATTGAGATCTTCTCCTTTTTTGGAAATAGAGGAGATTCTTAGTTCGACTTTATTTTTTCATGTTATGTACCTACTATGTTATTACATAACCGATTAATTACATAAGCGCGAGTCTTTTGTCGCGTGTTTTCTTGCTATTTTGTAGCGTGATTCCTTACACAAAGATGCTTTTTTATAAACGCGATTTCTAGACGTCCCTTCTTTGTTAGGTATAAAGATTTAGTTTCTCTTCTTTATCTATCTCTCGTTTCTATTTTTCTCAATAATTAACACTTGTAAACATAAATATTGTTAATTCTGATATAAATATCTTAAACAGAGTGACGTAGAAGCGCCGGCGCAGCAACAGACAACGCCGCGCCTCAGCAACGGGCATGCGCATCAGATCACGTCACAACTTACACGTAAGTGTCCATAATACGTTACTTAGGCCTTTAAATAAATACAATAAAATTAAAAGTTTTTATTTCAGACCATAAATGAGTCCATATTATGTCTTAATATATCTATACAGGGTGTCCCATAATGAGTGGATAACCTGAAAGGTGCTTATGCGGCAAGTCAAGGCCAATCAGAAACAGTTATTATTTTTTTTCTAATTTGACCCGTTCGGAAAATATTTAATATTTTGTAAATTTGGAAAAATTTGTATCTTTGTTCACATTTTTGGACTTGGAGCCTACAATTTAAACAATTTTTTTATTTTTATTTTTGGAACATACTTAAGAAAAACAGTTTTTTTTAACACCGTTCGAAATATTTTGGTAACTAGGACCAGTAATTTTCAAGGCAGGTTTAAAGTATAAAATTTTAATTTTTCAAATTATTATGCAAAGTTTGAGCCGCTGTGGTTAAAAAAAAAGATAAGGAAACCTAAGATGCCAGCTGCTTTAAAAACATGTCCATTTCAAGAGCATCCTAAAATTATAATAAACCATGAAATTTTGAAGGGTAAAAAACTGAGATATTGCTACTTTTGCGCCAAAAGGGGCCAATGCTACTAAAAATAATATTGAACCAACACATCAAAAAAATATCTTTTTCGCCATTCTCGTTCTAAAACGGTTACTTTGCTACTTAAAAACAGTGAGTGAAATCTATATTTGCTGATTCATGCTGGAAAATAGGAAATATGTTAATAAATAATAAACAATAATCTAGCCGAAAGTAAAGAGAGTTTGTGCTACGAGTATGAGTACGAATTTGGTGGTATGAATTTGGAAAGAAGAATTAAACTACAGAATGACGGGTGTCCAGTACACTAAGCCGTTCAGGAACGGCGTTATTTAGATTCAGCGTTTCCAAACAGATGAATTACGCGTGGTGGCGCTTCCCAGTGGCCAGCGCGGTCGCTGGACCACCCATACCACCCATTGGATTTCTTTTACTGGGGCAACTTGAAGGAACTGGTGTACAAAAAACCTATTCCCTAAATACTATAACTTAATTTCATTTCATTAATGTATAACTTAATATAACTTCGACGTCAAGTCCAAAACGATGCGGGAAAAATTAACGACCGCAATTACGAAAGTTACTTAAAAAATCCTTTATTAAAAAGATGCAGAGCCTGCATCAGAGTTGGAGGACATCAATTTGAACATTTCATCATCATTATCACCATCATCAGCCCATATCACATAGCTGCTGGACACAAGTCTCCCCTAATGAGCGCCCTGTCTTCAGCTTGACGTATCCAGCATCTGCAAGCAGGCTTTCGCAGATCGTCATCCCACCTGGCTGGCAGGTCGTTCTACACTAAGTTTCCTAAGTCGCGGTCTCCACTGAAGAACACGTTTTCCCCAACGGTTGTCGGTTCTTCATGAGATATGGCCGGCCCACTGACACTTCAGCTTGCTAATTCTTTGAGTTATGTCGATAACTTTGGTTCTCTGTCGGATGTATTCATTACGAATCCTATCCTTCAGAGAAATCCTCACATAGCCCTTTCCATAGCTCGCTGAGCGACTTACCTCTAGAACTGGTGGAGCAGCCCTACCGTGAGTGTCCACGTCTCAGCTCCGTAGGTCATCAGGGGGATAGGACGCATTGATTGAAAACTTTCGTTTTCAAACATTGCTGTATGGATGATGAGATTTTACTTACTGTTTTTTAGTAGCAAAGTAACCGTTTTAGAACGAGAATGGCGAAAAAGATATTTTTTTGATGTGTTGGTTCAAAATTATTTTTTGTAGCATTGGCCCCTTTTGGCACAAAAGTAGCAATATCTCAGTTTTTTACCCTACAAAATTTCAACGTTTATTATCAGTTTAGGATGCTCTTGAAATGGACATGTTTTTAAAGTAGCTGGCATCTTAGGTTTCCTTATCTTTTTTTTTAACCACAGCAGCTCAAACTTTGCATATTAATTTGAAAAATTCAAATTTTCTATTTTAAACCTGCCTTGAAAATGACTGGTCCTAGTCACCAAAATATTTCAAACGGTGTTCAAAAAAGCTGTTTTTCTTTAGTATATTCCAAAAATAAAAATAAAAAAATTGTTTAAATTGTAGGCTCCAAGTCCAAAAATGTGAACAAAGATACAAATTTTACCAAATTTACAAAATATTAAATATTTTCCGAACGGGTCAAATTAGAAAAAAAAAAAAACTGTTTCTGATTGGCCTTGACTTGCCGCATAAGCACCTTTCAGGTTATCCACTCATTATGGGACACCCTGTATAAATAGATATATTAAGACAAAAACATAATATAGAACTGTGGCAGGAACCAGCTGGGCTGGGGATAATCAATGCAGGAAGTATTTTCCTTCATTGATCTGCTTAGTTTGGGGCTAGATGATGCTATGGACTGTCCGAAATTATTTATTATTTATTTCATTTATTGATCACCCTCATCACAAAGTACCTCCAGAACGGAGATGATAGCCCCTCTGCCACAGTCCCCAGGATGCTGTTGCGACTATCCCGTATTCTGCGCATCAGGGATGCAGTTTTCTTGCGCATTATGGCATGAAAGCCATCAGTGTGGTACTGCGCAGACATTCCCGACGCCCTGCTGAAACGGGGCAATCGCAGCATCATCCTAAATATATTATTGTATTGGATTCGTAGGGAGTCTATCGATCTTTTAGTATGCCGCATCCACAGACTATCAGCCTTAGTATACCGTTGTACATTATAGTTGATTTACATTTTGTTGAGTATCAAGTGCGAGTAACAAGTGACACCTGCGTCTTGAAAGCGCGATTTCTAGACGCGGTACCGAGCGCCTTCAAATCACAAAACTCAAGACGCAGCTGTGTGAAAGATGGCATGCGTCTTAGGCTGAGTCCCCAGTAGGCAAACTGTGAGCCGCAAATTTGTGGCGAACAGCTACAAACTCAGATCAGTTTGCGTGCGTATCGCAAGCACTGGAACCTGCTAGTCGGCCGCTAACTGAGACAGTCGGCGCACGTTACGCTGTAAACTGCGTACAGTGAGCGCAAACTAGCAAACTGTGGACACTCAATTTAAAACCTAAAAAAAACAAATAACTTAATAAATGATGTTAACTTGTGTGTTGTAGATCTAAAAGTGCTGGAACAGCTTCCGGGCACACTAGCGCGTCTGGAGGCCGATGTGGCCGCCTTGAGGAAAGCCGTCGAAGGGGACAGGAGGGTTATTGACGTGAGTGTAATATTCACTTTTAGAACATGAAGAAATGAGTTTCAACTCTTCGCTCCAACTAAGTTTTACCCCCATATCTTTAGTCGTTTCCTCAACCTCGATTTAACCTCGAATCAAGCTCCAAGTGAGTTTTGGTATGCTTGGTTGTAAAAAAATCCTTTCGAATTTACCTTAAAAAAATTCCTTCTACGAGTGCTGAGAAGATCTGTCATCTCAAGGTACGTCGCGACCTACCTTGAACGCTCCTCGAAGAGTTTGTTGTGAATAATTTAATGGATTTTGAAGAATATCTTGATTACATTTATGATAACGAAGCCTACAATTACCTATTTCAACCGATTCAACCTTAGATCAGTGGGGTTGAAAAAGAACAAAAATAGCGACTAAGCATACCGGACTCGAGTATGTTTTGAAGGAATGCTAGATACTTTCTCAGGCGAGTTTGAGTGAAGGAATAATTCAGGAATTGTCTAAAGATATGGGTGTTAGACTTGAGGGTTCTTTACCACGACCTTTTTGGGAAGAGATACGAAGTTGCTCTTGGTGGCTATCGAACTCTGTTTTCGTATCTCTTCCTATAATTGACAAAATAAAACTACTACAGACGCATACAATTTTTTCGTTTTAATGCATGCAATTAGGTTTTAATTATATTACTTATATCCATTAAAAATATTACGCAGAACTGCTTTCTCATAGTTCATGCTGTGTGCACATGCCTAGGTATAATCTGGATTTAATTATTGTGTCTTTTTATGACCTACATTTGATTGTATTCTGTTTTGTGTGCCAATAAATAAATAAATAACTAAAAAAGTTTATGATAGGTATAAGAAACTGAACTTACGTTTGATTTTTGTAAATTCCTTTGTTTATCGTAATTATATGATAAAATGGTGTGATATTATATGATAAAGTGGTGGCGCGATTGTACTAGTCTTTGTCCGATTATCCGAATTTTCGATAATCTGAATCGTTCCCAAATAATTCTACCCTATAATAGATTTATTTATATATATTTATTTATTTATAAGTACTTACATTATTACAGGAGCCCCTAATTCAATAGTGTAAAACATGAAAAAAGTAAAATATAATCACAGCCTAAACTAAATATTTGTGAACTTTTTCTTCTTCTTCTTCCTGACCTTATCCCACGCTAAGTGGTCGGCACAACATGAATTCTTCTTCCATTCTGCTCTGTCATTCGTCATCTCCGTATTCACACCTTTCTTAAGCATATCCTCTTTCACACAATCCATCCATCTTTTCTTCGGTCTTCCTCTCCCCTATCTCTCCACATCTTAACCTGAACTAAAAATTACATTAAAACATACTACAATAATAAACCTTGATTTATGTAAATTCCTTTGTTTAACGTAATTATGCTAAAATAAGTGGTGGCGCGATTGTACTAGTCTTTGTCCGATTTTCCGAATTTTCGATAATCTGAATGGATCCCAAATAATTCTACTCTACCGTATAATAAACCTTGCAGCAAGTATCTGGGGGCTGGCGATGGCCGTGGCAGGAGCTGAGCGCGCCGACGCTGCTCCTCCTGCTGGCCTGGCCGGTCCTCCTCTACAGGCTAACGAGGCGAGCGGCGCGCGACACGTGAGTTACCATCATCAGCCTATATTAGTCTACTGCTGGACATAGGCCTCCCCTCATAAGCGCGCCATAGCGCCATAGCGCCATAGCGCCCTGTCTTCAGCTTGCCGCATCCAGCATCTGCCAGCAGTCTTTCGCAGATCATTATCCCACCTGGCCGGAGACACCTTCACTCGTGTCTCTATTGGTAGAAAGGTGTAGTAAACTCATGTTGATGTTATCTTACTTATATAATAAATGGGAAAGTCTGTGTGAATGTTTGATATAAGTAATCTTTGTAACTACTTAAGTTATTTAAATGAAAGTTGGTATGTAAATAGTTTAGGACCTAGAATAGTTTAGGAATAGAATAGTGATATAACTATTAAAAAATTTTGATTTTTTTTTCTTGGTTGGATTCACTCAAAACTCGGTATAAATAAACTATGGAGTGAATAATTAAACACATATTTTTTATTTTAATACAATAACCCCTAGGGGGTGTGTAATAAATTTCTGAATTTTTTACGGAAAAAACTGAATCGCGGGCGAATCCGCAGGGTTCATCTAGCTAGTGATTAATAAATAAATAATATTTATTTTTCAGATCTTAATCACGACTACTACACGAATGTACAAAAACCACGATCAATAATGTATAAGCGTTCGCTTTACACAAACTATTTTACTGAATGTACCATCAGTGCGTGTAGTACGAGTTTTTATATTTACGTTCGTATTCGATAGTGCCAGTGGAGTCAATTCTGATGACATAATAACTAAACTCATTTAAAAATAAATAATTTGTTTTTTTTTTAACTAAAAACTGACTTAATTTTTAAAATGAATGTTTCGCATTTTTGTGTGTATTTCTAGGTGAATCTTTTTTGGTATATTTTTTATTTGAATACTGGTGATTCTCCTGTAGTGATATAAATTTATTCAAGATCTGATGAGTAGTTTTTGATTTAATCTTAATATTGATTTTCTCATTTTTGCTTTTTGTCAGTTTACAGTTTTTAAGCTAAAACACGCCAAATTAAAGTCATGTAAGCTTGATTTATATGATAATTTTATTTGTGTATGTAAGTCCGTGCATCCCTGATATTAGTTTTGTTTTGTGTCATCGGAATCAATACCATTAGGTATATTTTGTCATAATATATACTTCTTATACCATCTTTGTGATATTTTTATTTTTAGTTAAAAGGTTAGAATTCTACTAATGTTTTTTCTTTATTTATATGATACTTACTGATCTTATTTTCTTGCACAATTTAACAATAAATTGTTACCAATAACTAATAAGTCAAGCCAAGTCAAATTGTAGTAGATCTAGTTATCGAGAAAGATATAAAAACTCGTACTATACAATGTGATTCTTCGAACCTTGATCAAAAGGAATGTGCGGATACACGACACATATTTATCGGTAAAAATCAAGATAAAAAAAATTATATGTTATTTATCTCAAAAACAAAGCAGTTTTAATAATTTTTAAAATGAAGACTACTTCATCTGGTTTTTTCTTCGTTTCTTTTTGAGTAAATGGTGTATTTTATTCGAAGTAGTCTCATTTGAAAGCTAGATAATTTACCTAGCTAATAAAATAAATAAAAAATACAAATACGATACATAAGCGTAGTAAAAACAGTATTTTTTTAGAAATAAGACAAAAAAAAACGATTTTTATTTTATTTTTTCTCTGTAACTTTAAAACTGGGTAATTAAGGTGTACTTTTTTGCATGTTGTATTAAACTTCATAATTTATTCTACAAATCCTTCAAAAACTGGGGGTCTATCTCTTTCCGTTGTCATGTTATTCACCATTTAAATTAGGTACTTTCTGCCATTTAGGTTAAATCAGTTGAGATTCCTGTTGATATCTGTACTTGACTTGTGTTTAAAAAATATAACATTAATGTTTTTTTATCTCGGTTTTTATCGATAAATATGTGTCGTGTATCCGCACATTTCGTTTGATCAAGGTTCGAAAAATCACATTGTATACTCTGGTCTTAAATAGTGATGTAAATATTAATGTTAGAATTGGTTTATTGAAAACTTTCATATCTTAGTAAGGTTTGTGTAATTAATGACGATTTGGGTGTTGGGGACATTAATTAATTACGTAATAAAGGATTTTGACGATTTTTACCCTCTTTGACGCCAGAGAAAACTTATGTAACTTACCTTACATGGGTGGTAAAGCGACATAAGATTTTTTCTAAGATTCTATCTCGTTCTTCGAATAATATAGCTTCAAAATAATATAATCCTTTTTATTAATTAATAAATTGTACGCAAAAATAAAAAAAAACCTTGAAGAATGTAATATAAGATTAAATAAGATGAAATAAATAAATAATTCCGGACAGTCCACACAGAAAGGTACAATCCATTACGTAAGTAATTAATGTCACTTTATTATATTAGGTACTGATTTCTTAACCTTTTAGAACGTATATGGTTTTCATATCATTAGAAAACTAATTTTTAAATCAAATCTGTTATTTACACTGTAAACCTACACAATGTTTTAATTATTTGATTCTCTCAATTTGTGCTCAGAAATGTATTTTTGTTGTTATATTTTTATTTAAATGTTTAATCAATTATTACTTATTCTTAATTATGTAGTTACATACACTTAATATTTCATTCCTATACAGTTTCATTATTAACTTTAGAAGTCAAAATCTAAGAATTTAAGAATAGAGGCGAACTTGGTTATAAATAATTATTTTTCTCAGATTTTCTTAATATACTACCGAACTATTTTCTTGTATCACTAGTTTAAGGGTTCTAGTTTAATGTTTAATTTAATTTTGTATGTGATATATTGTTTGGTTTAAAAAAGAGTACAGTTTGACATTAAAATCTTAAATTCATATAGTAAAAATGGTTCGAACATTAGTTCCTCTCTATCCGGTAGAGGCGCTGCAAGGCGACAAATGTTTTGAAAGAGACGGAAACTTTTTTCGTCATCGCAAGTGAATGTACAACCGGTACTAAAGACTTTGTTATTTAGTACCATTTTCATGTTCCATTTTCGCCATTTTTACAATTGGATTATGCAAAGATTTTGTTTTTGAAGGCGTTATAATAATGTAAATAAAGCCAGGTTTTTGTATCAGATTGTTGACTGTTAATGAGAGCTTTAGCTGTAATACTTTAGATTGAACCATTTTAAAGAATGTATAATTGTACTCTTTAAGTTTATTCCACCTTATGGCTAAGTCAATGACAGAGTTTACCTGCATTTTGTACTGCAATAGATTTGTGATGGAAATATATGATTTATTGTTAATATTATGAAATAAAGGGGATTTTATTGGATATAAACGTTGACTTTTTTATTTATACTCCCTACCTACCGAGCGAGTAGTCGCTACCAATCTTAAAGACCATAATTTAAACTGTCCTCTATCGAAAGTCAATGACCCAACAGGGTAGTTACCTACTGGGTAAAAAAATACTAATAATTTTAAAGAAATATTGGACTAGTATTGTTTCTTTTGCCAAACAAACAGAAAATGACCAAGATAAAGCACAGTGATCATGGCTATAAAATGTCACATGGCGTGACGTCACGTCGAACTTAAAGGAGGATATCTTCCTTATTTTTGTACGATTGACAAAAGAAAGAAAACACGTGTGGGATTTTTTAGGAAACTAGCCTATTGGTCACTGCTGCGCCAAAACCAACTGGTTTATAATCTACAGGTTTAATCTTGACGGCTCTAAAGTTCTTTCCTAATGAAGATTTCGGTAGCTACTCATTTATTCATCATCGCCAACCTATACTAGTCCACAGCCTAGTCCATAGATTTCCCCTAAGCCCTCGTCTTCCGCAGATCGTCACCCGGCCGGAGGGCGTCCTACACTACGTGTGCCGCGGTCTCCAAAAAGAGTCGATAACCCCATCGGTTGTCGGTTCTTCACGAAATACTTATGCCTGGTCCATTACCACCTCAACTTGCTAATTCTTTGAATTCTAGTTTTCAATTTGATTAGTTACATTGGTAATATAGGTACCTACATACTCTAATTATTTTCTTCTCGATAGATATTTCATTATTTATACTAGGGACCTAGAGGACCGGATCCGCTGTTGGTTCTATCATTGTGGAACTCGATGATTTGAAGCTGCTTCACTAAAATTATTACATTACGTTTATAAACTAGTATAAACAACTGAGCTAACTGCAGACGGTTGCAAACAGTCCAAAGGTAGCTCAACTGATCCATTTCAATTACCAGTCTGTGCGTCCCCAAGGCACTGGCTGCATTACCACCAGGGCTTGATACCGGTACCAATAATACCGGTACTTTTACGGTAGTAACGGTACTTTCATTTCGTTAAATTCGGGTATCGTTACTTTTGAAGTACTTTGCCTAAAAGTACCGGTATTCTAAGCGGTTCTCGCGTCGTCTCGTTCGTCTTTTCTAATCAGTTTTCTCTCTCGCTTGCACAAAATAAAATTGTTGTAAAGTACCGGTACTTTTCAGCATAATTTCGGTAATTTTATCGATACTTATAGAAAATAACGATACTTTAGTACCGGTACCAATGAAAGCACCGGTACCCCACTAAGTACAATTATACCGGTTCTCAAAAAGTACCGGTATAATTTGTATCGATACCAAAGAAGTACCGGTACCATGTCAATGTCAGTCGAAACGGTATTTATAAATACCGGTATTCCAAGCCCTGATTACCACGCTGTAGGTATGGCAATGCTGATGCGCTGCGGCAGATACCTACTCACCAGCTAGAGGGGCACGCGTCGCATCGACCAGACGCTCAGATAAAATTAAGTCAA
Source organism: Eupithecia centaureata (assembly GCA_944547425.1). Lineage (NCBI taxonomy): Eukaryota > Metazoa > Arthropoda > Insecta > Lepidoptera > Geometridae > Eupithecia > Eupithecia centaureata. Next base: position 3,137,873 of record OX155706.1, read on the forward strand.
CTGTACAAATATTGCCCTCTTACGAATCTGTCGTTAACAGAATCTCACCTAAATAGAATCAGACTAGGAATTTTAGTCATACTCATAATCTTCTCACCATTAAAATAAATAAATAAATAATTCCGGACAGTCCACACAGCATCATCTAGCCCCAAGCTAAGCAGAGCTTGTGTTATGGGTACTATTGACTGATATACTTAATACAATACATTACATAGATATTTTTTATTATACATAGAAAACACCCAGACCAACGGAACAAATTTCTGCAGATCGTACACTAATTTGTTTCGAGGCGGGAATCGAACCCGCAACCTCCTGCGTCGCATTATCCTTCTAACACACTTAATTTTTAATTCAAAGACGAATAAGTTCCTAGGTTTCTCAAAACTATCATTTCTTGAGTCGACGTTGATGTTTGGGTTTATAATAAAACAATGCATGTATTATATGAAAACATATTTAATATAGGTATTTCGAGATAGGTACTATCATAGGTACACATTTGACAACAAAGCTACAACTAGCAGACAAAATACAATATAACCTGTGACTTAGACTCAACACACACCGCTGGAAACGCGAATTTAATATAGGTAAACTTTAATAACTAAAACATACTGTCAATAATTGCATATTTCTCTTGTGGGCGCTGCGATACCAGCGCGCGTATCTTTGCTATGCAACTATTGACCGTTTAAGTCATTAAATAATTATAAATGGTTTTCTTCAAATGCGTTCCGCCACGCTTGTAGCGGTGTGCTCTTTGCCATAGAATCTGATTTAGAATTACGTCATCTCATGCTGCCCTGCTCAGATTGAATCCAATTCTTGATTAAATTTGAAATGAAATTCAATTCTTGATTAAATTTATCTTTCGTCTGGTTTGATAAAAATTCTACCAAGTAAGTTTTTTAAATTGAACTGAATTATGAATTGATTTATGAGGGGCATTGAGTTTTTTATATACAAAATAAAAAGAGTTTGAAATTCAATTCTTGTTTAGCTCCTAAACAGAACATATAAAAGAACACAACACAAATAACGAATTTAGAAGTTAGGTTAAGTGAGTAAGTATGAAAAACTGAATTTAATAACTCGATATTAGGGATTGATTTTTATCAATTTACACACATGTTATGTACTTAATGTATTAAATACAGAGCGAGACAGCATGAGTGATAACGTAATTCTTAATCCCATCCTTTAAGTATGAAGGTTTTTAAAACAGCAACCGACTTTTTAATAGAAAATAGCTGCCGGATTTACAGTCACTATGCTGCAGACGGCTACATAATATAAATAGGGGTAGATTTCACCAAATTCAAACGTTTCATACGTACTACTTTATAAGTTCAAATGGAGGCACAAAATTACTTCCATATAAATCGAAGGTTATTTAGCGAGTAAATGAAAGATTTACACTAAAAAATTATTCAACTTTGAATATTTTTATTCTCAAGAGAAGTCTATCAAACTACTTTGAACTATTTTACTTAGTCAGGTTTGTTGGAACAGTTTTATTTGTATGAGCGGACATTAACTGAAGTTTAAATCGTCGGTGAAATCGGTCCCTAAATAAGAAGCAAAGATGCCATTTGTGCAGCTTAAATTCTATGACCAATATGATTATTGCCAATTTGATAATTTACCCTTGCCTTAAAATTCTCGAGCCGGAATCCTAACATTTCGTTACTAGTTTTGGTAACTTAGGTCATAATAAATAAATAAATAATGAATATTCTGTATATATTCCATCATAGACACATTGAAGTACTAAAGTTTGTATTTTATATGGTCTAAATTCTAAATCATGTTTTCCAGTTAAGAGTATACATTTAAATGGAAGCACCGCAAAGATTAGGCGGAAATCTAATAAAGGTGCTGGATAATATATACAGACAATGATTCTTCTTTTTGATTTATCAAAATACGCATGAATAAGAAAAGAATTGGCTGTAGAATAGGTATTAATAAATAATACTGTGCCATAACACCAAGCTAAGCAGAGATTGTGTTATGGCTACTAGATGACTGTTATACAATACTTTACATAGATAGATATTTTATAAATATCTGTTTATTTTAATTTCCGCTTTCTACAATTTATTTAGCTGACATTATATGTACCATACAATCATGACAAAGACTCGTGCTAAAACAATCTTAGAATTTACTGTAGTTTTGGAGTCTTTTAACATTTAACATCAATTTTACCAAAAAAATTGTTAGGATTCCGACTAAACCACTTTCTATGACAAATTTTGGTTAACAATACAATATTTATAAACTTTTCAACAATGTGTATAGGTGATCTGATATAAAATTTAGTTTCTCATGTAACAGTCAGTCCCTTAGTACTATTGCATAGTTTGATTACGAAAAAAGTTTACGATGGCTCGACAGATTAAGTTCTATCTCGCTCTCACGTACAAAAAAGACAATATTCCGTGAAAATTGCCTTTGTCAAATGTCTCAAAACCATTCGAAATCTAAAATAGAGTTCGTATGTTACAAAGATTCCAGTAGCCTCCGAGCATGAAACTATTCTACAGCTGTCAAATTACGGACATTAGTTCCACTCTATCCGGTAGAGGCGCTGTAAGGCGACAAATGTGTTGAATGAGACGGAAACTTTTTTCGTCATCATAAACTAACACACAACTTGTGCTAAGGACTCAGATCCGAAATCGGTCAAAACTTATTATGACTGTATCAGTCAAAACCAGTTTTGATTGACTTAGATTTTTGACTGTAAGATATAATATTATGTACCAATTCTTTTGCATAGTGCATATACATCTACTTACTGTAAATTCTAACCGAGGTCATAATTTTAGAGGGAAGCTAAAGATATATCCATAAAATTCGCTAAAGGCTGCAAGTAAATTCAGATAAAGTCGTATATTCATGAATGCATCACTCATACTATGTTAGTCCGAATTTTTTACACAATACAATGAACGAATGATAAGCGAAAATATTACAAGTGATACACAGATGAATACATTTGAATCGACGTATTCGCTTGATAGCAAATAAGTAAAAACATGAAATATTTACAACATTAATATTAACTTCACGATATAATATAAAATGCGACAAAATGAAACATAACATGAAAACAATGATGGAAATAATAAAATAAAGATTATCACATAATCGGTAGAAATAAAACTGTGTCACAGACACAAAGGCAAACTTAAATGCATAAAGAACTTAAAACTAAGTTAAGATCACATTTTAAGTAATTGGAATATTCGAGTTACATTCACGGCATATAACGGAGTAGGTACAATACAATACAAACATTCTTTATTGCACACCAGAAATATTGAACACAGGACAGGAAAAACAAATAATAGGTTGTACAATGGGCGGCCTTATCGCTATGAGCGATAAGGCCGCCCATTGCATAATGGTACGTGAGTTTGGATATTTCTAATATGTTTATATCCCGAGAATTCAAATCAGTGTTAAAAATATTCATTTAAGACCTTTATTTAGTCTGCGTTATTTGAAACTAGCTGCGCCACGCGGCTCTACCCGCGTTAAAATGTATGAATAGTAGCCTGTTTTATTTCAGGCCTAGATATATACATTTTAGCTCTGATGTTTCACCTATTTAAATCATTGGGGGTTTTCGATTAGGTATTTGTACTTCTTTCTGAGAAGCTTTCTAATAAGCACTGTTTGAAATGCTAGTCTAAAACTTTTAAAACTTTCGCGATTTGTTAGCATAATAACGATTATTTAACGGGTATTTATCGCGTATCTTGTGTTTTACAAAATTGAGCCAAGACTGGAAAAAAGGGACGTTAAAGTTACGTTTATTTTAAATATTTTATTTTAGAAATTCATAGTGTTAAAATAAGCGTGTAAGAAACTATTCTATATAACATTTTGTCATAAAACTAATACTGATAGAAAAAAAAGTTGTAAGGAAAAAAATTGTATGGAATTTTTCCATACAATTATTCATTAATCATATTGTTTTTTTCTACAAAGTCTTACCCAATCCAGCTTTGGAATGTTTTGAAATCTTCGATTACTTTAATGTTATAATATGGTGGCAAAAGAATCGGCTCAACATTTTACAATAATTATATAAATATAATATATTATTTGGATATAAAAACATAAGAAACGCGATAAATACCAGATTTCAAATCGTTATATTAATTTACTATAGTTTCTGTTAAAAACATTTAAATTTTCAGCCATTTTATGGACCGCCTCCGTTTCGTTCCGAAGTTTCGCTTCTATGTCGACCTACATATAAATTATCGCCGCGTTAATATCGCCTAGTGTAGACACGTTAATATTGAAATTTGTAATATTCTAGATAATAATCGACGACGTTAAAAAAATCCGTGGAGATGTCACCTAAAAGATTAGATACAGACGAGGTAAATAATATAAAATTAAGATCACTTGTACTAAACGGCTTGTAAATATAAATACATAATTAAAAATAACTTATCTTAAAAGTGCAATTTAAAGTGCACGATGCACTTAATGTGCAATAATAATAGCGGTAATTTTATCCGTATTACCATACTCCATAAGGAGGATTTCAAATCTTACACTACTTTAGTTTTAGGATTAAAGGCAAAAGAATTACAAACTAAGGAATTATGATAACCCATAGGCGTGTGTTTTTCTTTTATTTTGATTTTTTATGTTATTTCAGGTACTTTGACTGACAAGACAAAGAATGAATGAATGAACGCTTTGTTCATATATTCATTCTATGCCTTGCCACTGAATAAAAAAAGTGTTCATTCATTCTGTATGTCTAAATGGATGTTACACTCGCCTATGGAGATAAACCCTAAACACTGGGTCATCGCATCACGCAAACTTCAACTGAGGTACATTAGAACAAATTACTTTTAAATGCATTAATGACACATACTTAAATTATAGAAGTTTTCTTATTTTAGTTCAATGATTTACCATTTTAAACGAGATGTTTTTTTTAGTGTTAGTATCATATATATTAATTATATGATTTTTGATACTCATACATGAAAGAATCATTTGGAAATGGATTTATCGATAAGGCTACGTAATCGATGTTAGCACCAGAAAAAAGTGATTCTATACTGCAAAAGAGGTATAGTTCATAAATTAATACCCTGTCCATCCAAAGGTTGCCTGGAAGAGATCGCTGTTAGCGATAAGGTCGGCGATTGCGCTACTTCAGTTGTAATAGTACTGTAAATTACAGTTGTAATAAGTACTGTAAATTACAGTACTTATTACAACTGAAGTAGCGCAAAGTAACCGCAAAAATATATATTACAGTCTGTAATATACAGGGTGTTAGTGTGAACAGCGTTATCCTTGAAACCAGAGGTTCAGCATCATGAGTAGAGTCCAAAACCGATGAAAAATAATTATTCTATTTTTAATTTATTTTTGAAACAAAAATATTCGATACACCTTCTAAGTGGTAAAACTACAACACGAGTACATTGACGGGGCCGCGTAGGTGTCGACCTGTTTTGATCAAACGAGCCGCCGCCGCCATGCAAGTGTTCATTGCCGCGTCCCGCACGCACCTCACCGCGCCGCACGCGCCGCCCGCCTGCTCGCGCAGGCGCCGTCCGATCGCTCCTCAGTGACAGACCGCCAGCGTGACGGAGAGCACGTCGTCGCGTCGTTGACACAGATTTTCGCGCGTCAATTGTTTTCAGTACGAACGAGTTACGAAGTCTTACAAAAATGTAAATAAAAGTGGACTGAAATGGTGCGGCCTTATGCCATCGCTTTGGTGAACTTGGCTCGTACGATGTACGCAGAGCTCAGCTGTTTCCATCCCAGGATAACGTGTGCTAAGCTAGGAAACTATCCCAAAGACACAAAGGCTACGTACGTACGTACATATGGCCAGTTCACCATGCCCAGTTATGCAAAATGCAAGTGTTCGTAAGGTGTTTAATAAGCTGACAAATTAGGTACTAATTTGTGTTTTCTCGAGTGTGTAATAATACCTAATCTACGAGTGAGAAAACGTGCGGAGGTTGCGTGATGGTGAAGTGTTATTTTGGTAAGTGAATTTCATTCACTGTACAAAGAACTGAAATTTAGATTGAATAGTAGATAAAATTGATTGATGATAAACTTTAACCCTAGATTCAATAACATTCGTCTCACAGACCGCGCAAAACGTAAAAATGATTCAAAGTTGTAAATCGAATCAGATACACCTTTTAAGCACCTTCATAAGTCATACAACCAAATACATCGCAAGTGTATTTTACTCGCAATGACGTTTCATTCGTCTGAGGGACGAACATTTATGAATAGAAAAAGAACTGGCCTAGGGTTAAGTACGCCAAAAATACCTGTCTACCAAGGTACTTTGGTCTATTGAATTTTTTGATTATTCTGTGAATTTAGACTTGTTTTAAAACAGTTTATCTTGCCTAGAAACAAACCTGGAAACTTGCCTGGTTCTAGGGTGACCATAATATCGCGTACAATATCTATGACATAAAATATCAAAATACTGCGAAACTAAAACAGGCATTAACCTTATCTCATAGGTTTTGGACTCTACTCATGATACTGAACCTCTGGTTTCAAGGATAACGCTGTTCACACTAACACCCTGTATATTTTTTTAGTTTAATCTTTCGTAATGTATTTATCCTTATTAACCAACAAATTGATCTGATAAGGCAAACTGAAGACAGGGCGCTTTGGCGCTCATTAGGGGAGGGCTATGTCCAGCTGTGGACTGATATAGGCTGATGATGATGGTTGAGCTTTCTCTAGATTGTTTGACACAGTCTATAGTTAGCGAAAATTGTAAATATGTATTTCAATTTTATGTTTTAATTTTTTTTATTAATAAAGGTTTATGTTTCATTGTTTATACTAGTTGTATTTTTTCTATTCCTTGATCCTAAACACTGTATTATTTGTATTATTAGATATTTTAGCATAACTCCCTTTTTTCTGAGTATCAACACGATTACGCAGCAGTTTTCAGTAGCTAATATTACCTATGTCGGGTAAATACTATAAAAATGGTGATGCTTTCTTACTTTACTATAATTATCTTTTAACCGTAATACCGTAGAATTTATCATGGAATGTAAAACTATTTAAATCAAATATTGGTATAGACACTGGTTTAAAAAGCTATTCAATTAGAAGGTTATTGTGAATTTTTAAATACTCTCAAATTTAGACCAACATAATCGACACCCATATAAAAGGGTAGTTTCCTGGGAAAAAAATATTATTATTCCGTGACATTCTGATATAACAAATATATTTTTTATGAAACTAAACTATTAAATCTGAACAGTTATTTATGTAGATTTAATAAATAGATTTCTTAATCAGAACAATCAAGGAATCTATCTAATCTGCTCATCTTAAGGGGCCGGCGGATGGATGAACTCCCCATACAAACTGAATAGCAAAATGATTTGTAAGTCGAGCATTTTTCTACCAAATTTTGGTGTTTTTTGTATTCGAATAGTATTTATCTAAGCTCATAAGTCGTTTTTTTGTCAAAAAAATTAAATAAAATTACTTTTCAACATAGCTTATATTGTCTAGTTACAAATTAACAACACTTTGTCCGAAATTATAAAAGTTTTCAGTCATAAGTTTTGGTATTACGGAACATCGGAACGGTTCAAATTAGAGTTTTGTGCAGCCGGCCCCTTAAGGAAACTACCCAATTAATTCTGAATAGTTATATGTAAAATACCAGTTATGTATGTAAGTTAGGCTAGTAGTTATATACCTAGAGACTATTCCCGAACATCATCCGATCGTCGTAGAGGCTCAGTCTGTTGGCTTCGCTGGCTCTGCCTTTCTGCAGCGCTCTGGATCTCGCTCTTCTAACTGCTACGGGGATGTCTCCGGGGGTTTTCACTCTTCCAGCTGGGTTTTGAAGGTCAGCCATGCCTGTAATAAGAAATAAAGATGAATATGGGTAAATACAAGAGGAATTAATCTGGAAAAAGTTCAAAAAGCATAGATCTAGGTACTAAACTGTTAAGGCGTCACACTAGCGCCGATAATTATTTTACGTAATAAAACCGGCCAAGTGCGACTGGCGCATGAAGGGTTCCGGGATAAAAACGGCAAAATGTTAGGCTGTATGGAATCCCCCCTAAATATTTATTTTATTTTGTTTCTTGTACCTATTTGTTGTTTTGTTATAGCGGCAAGAGAAATACAAAATTTGTGAAAATTTCAACTGTCTAGTTTAAACTTTCACTCTTTCTTGGTTCTTCGTGTCGGTTCTTGAGATACAGCCTGGTAACAGACAGACGGACTGACAGACGGACGGACAGACGGATGGACAGCAAAGTCTTAGAAAGAGGGTCCCGTTTGCACCCTTTAGGTACGCAAACCTAAAAATCAACGTCGCGTCACTTGTGTGAACAAAATGTGTACTAAATTTAGTTAGATATTTAATGCATGCATATAAGATATTTAACTTATATGCGTTATTTTGTTTATATTAACTTGTTGTCATTTTTTTACTAAGAAATAAATCTAATACCTACTTTAATATTCAAGTACAATTATAAATTTTTTCATCAACAACTAAAAGTAATATAATTACCTGCTGAGGTAAACAACTCGCTGACGTGTTCTAAAGACCGTTGTCGCTTGATCGATAAAGTTTTCAAGCAAGGCTTTGGTTTATCTTGCGTCTCAGTATTGCTTAACGCGGGTACTTTTAAATCTGTGCTAATTTCTCCATTAATAGCCGCCAAGTACACAGGATTATCGACGCTATAACTTTGTAGATTTTCCTTATCGTTCGGATCACTGTATTCATTATCAAAGTTCGTGTATTTGTTTATATTGTTGGTTGTGATAGTTTTAGTTTGACTGGATTCTTTGAGGATATCTTTCTCTTTAGGTATGGCCTGCATTGTTATTTTTGAACCGCCGTTCTCTGATAGAAGCATTAAGTTTTCGTCTTCGCTGCTTGAAGTGTCTGACAGTTCAAACGGACTGACTTGGTTAATCGTGTTATCTATGTATTGTAGTTCTAGATTAATGCTAGCTCGGGATGAGCTAGCACTGTTTTTTTCTAGACTTAACCTCTTTTTGACAGTCGAGTCTTCAGATTCAGAGTTTGATTTAAACGTGCTTAAACTCGATGCGGTTCTTGCAGATTTGTTAATACTTTCAGAGCTTCCTTTCTTTCTAAGTTCGAGTTTAGCTTTAGGTACGATAACTGCGAATATTTGGCTGTTAGTTTCGTTCTCTCTAGGTGGTAATTCTTTGAAGACATTTCCCATCATTGTCGGTGAGAGAGTTTTATTAGGTGGGGACAGACAAGGTGATTCATAGAACCTATTTCTTTCCTCGTCTATTGGAAGGTTTGAGGGTCGATCGAACGCTACGTTCATAGGTTTATCGATTATTGATGTTTTAGTTTTTTGAGAGCTTTCGGGGAATAGTTTTACTTCTGTGTCCTTTCTGTTGAGTTTTTTGAAGAATTTTCGGATACCCCATTTAGGTTTTTCTACTTTTACGTCGTGTAACAGGTTGGTTTGTTTTGGCGCTCGTGGTTCTTGGAAAGATACGTCGTTTTGGACGTACTCGAGCGGTCGTTGGTAGGAGCGAATCTCGTTCAGTGAGTTTTCTTGTATTGGGATTCTGTGTGATATTCTTGCTACTGAGAGGCAGTTTTCGTTTATGTTCTGTCTTGATGGTTCTGTGGACAAGTTAAAACTTTATTAACAAAGAAAATTACAATCAAATAATATAAACAGATTAAAACTAGTATTTAAATTTTGGCGAATCAAAACTCAAAGTATGGAACTAAAAAGTAGCAGAAAAAAGGGTCCGATGGCGAATGCCACTAACTCTTTTAGAGCTACGTCAACAAATTTGGACAGCAAAAAACAAAATTCAAATCTGTAGAGATAAAAGTATAAGTTACTTTTTTTATTTCATACTCTTTGTTGACGACATCAGTGGCGTTGCGGGTTCGATTCCCGCCTCGGAACAAATTTGTGTACGATCTGCAGAAATTTGATCCGTTGTTCTGGGTGTTTCCTATGTAAAAAAAAGTATCTTTCTATGTACTATACAGTAAGGACAAAGTTTCTTGGCAGTTCTGAACTACGCGCGGAAGGCTGCGCAGCAATACTTTTTAGGAACCAAAAGGTGGCATGAGTAGGGTGCGCGGGGCGGTGGTCTAGGCTAGAGACGCACCTTACAGAAAAACAATCAATCCTATAATCGATCGAATTTCATAATCGATTAGTTTCATTTTGAACTCATTAATTTTAGGGTATAGAAGATTATTTAAGTAGCTAAATTAACTAATAAAGTGAATTTACTCATTAATTAATTATTATTTATAAAGGATTAAAAAAAATGTTTGGTAAAACTATGTTTTCTATTTTACAAGACATGATTTATAGCTTGGCAAAAAAGAGTAGAAAATAATGGGGGCGCCACTGTAGGTCCTTATGGCAACACCTATAGCGCACCAAGCTAGTTTTGATACTTAGGTGTATATTTCTGTTATACGTACATTTATATCCACACATAGTATACTAGTATCATTATATATTGTTTAATTGAGCAAGGTTCTCGTTATGTAAGTATGTGTATAAAGAAAAAAATATAAAGTAAATTAAAATTTAATACATTGTTATTAATACATTGTAAGTTCTCTCTCACAGTATTCCTTTTCTATTTTTATTACGTGCTGGCACGAATTCGTCCAATCCTCCTCCGTAATAGCTTGGAACCGTTCCGTTTTAGCACGCTCAGCTGCTTCCTATAAAGAAGAAACTTTTTATGATACCATTATCTTACCTTTTTCAGTTTATTATTTAGGCACCTAATTTCTAGACCATTTAAAATGCAAACGCTATAGTAACTTTATTACAAAGAAATAACACAACATTTAAATTATGTAGAAATAGATTTACATATTAGCTAGTCTAGCTCAAGTATCAAATTCTATGCCCGCGCTATAGCAGAGTACGCAGAACAAACGTAAACATAACCTAACTGCCCGATGTTTATTGTTGAATATTTCACTTGTTCCATGGAACTTTAATTTAATCCTGCTTTAGGACCATCAAGTTACCTTTGATTCAACTTAAAATTACAAAACAAACTCTCACAAACCTGTCATATCAGCGGTTCTTTGAAAAACACTGTTGAGATCTGAAAGAATAGTTCTGGCCTCAAATTCTGCCAGACATCGCCTGTATACCTTATAAATAACCTCTCTGGCAGCACTTCTAACTGTTTTATTCATTATTTTTCACTTTTCGTCACTTTATCACCACCGCTTGACCGATGCAAGTAAAAAATCCGAGAATTCGTAATCTTTGTTTACAATTTTACATCAAACGTCATTGCTTTAAGAATGTTGCCATTAAACAAAAAAATTAGTTCCGTTTCAAGACTTTTTTGCCAAGCTGTACTTAAATTTTAGAAATCTAATAAATACTATTTGAGTAACGACTGTTTAAGAACATTTAAAACCTCATTATAAAATCGAATATAAACATTTTTTATCAATTAATTTCAATCGATTTAAATAATAATCGATTAAACAACACCCACGAGTACGCACATTGCACATCTCTTTTATCTTGACTTTTGTTTACTTCGATCTTTATCGGCAATACTCGGTACGAGGTTTTTGTCTCTGTCACACGTCAGCATTGGTTTGGTGTTTGTGACGCTATCTCTGTCTTGACCACAGTTGCGTACAAAAGTGTTTGTTGTGTTTTTGTTCATTTTTTCAAATAATAAAACAAAGTAATAGGATAAATATTGAGATATGATACAATTTAAAGATTAAAAAAAACAAACACTGAATAATAATAATGGCTTAGTGCCATTATTATTATTAATCAGTATTTTCTCCCTGTATTAGATATTTTCTGATTGTATATTTGTTTATATGGCAATAACAGTTTTCTTTGCAACTGTGCATGCGCAAAAGTTCGCAGAGCCTATGTTCAGAACTGCCAAGAAACTTTGTCCTTACTGTACATATACTTATTATAATGTATTAAAGATATAAGTTATCTAGTACCCATAACACAAGCTTTGAGTACTTTGGGGCTAGATGGTGATGTGTGAATTGTTCAGCATTATTAATTAATTACCAGCATTATTATGTATGTCCTTGAGACTCTTGTGCACTAGCGTGCGCTCCCGGTCGGGATCGCGGTGCGTGTTCCTCTCTATGCACGTGTTGCGGCCCACTGGAGGGTAGTACAACAGAGGTGTTGTGACGTCACTAGGTACTGATACGGTGCAGTTCGATCTCTTCTCTGTTTCCGGTTGGAAGGGGTCTCCTGGAAATATGGTGGTTAGAGATAGAATTTTTCTTTATTGCACCATCAAAATATGTAACAGAGCAGCTTTATACTAATTATAATGTTTTTGTCAATCTAAAAAAAAACTAAGCTAAATTTAAATTAACAAAAAAAGAGAAATAGTAACTAAGAAGAAAAAACTGTTTGGTTTGCATTATTACTGAATAAAAAAACATTTTCATTTTTCATTTCATAAGAAAACACTAAGTAGCGTTTGGTTTGCAGTTCTATTGCAGTCGTGCCAACTGCATTTAAATTGCAATTTGCGGTTGGATTGCAGTTGAAATGCGGTCCGTCTGTCCTTAGTACTTACCGTTACCAGTAGAGGGCGCGTTGTTCTGCAGCTTGTTGTCGTATATCAGCGGTGGTTGGGTGTTCAGAAGCTGCTTTAGCTCTATCATACGCTCCTCCACACATACCGCTGTTAGTCTGTAGAAAGAAATAATCATTATGTAGGTATATTGTAAGTTAATTAATGCTGGAGAATACATAGAATACACACAAAACATTGACAACCATTTGTAAATTTTCGCGCGCCAATTCTTTCACTTCATTTCTTTTTATTGACTGTCTAGTAAGAATCCAAACACAGCCGAACGCGGCAGTCGGCAACTTGCCGCGCGCGGCCGCATGCATCTCGTTCACACTCATGTGCTTGCAACGGGGCTTCGCGGGCGTGTATGTCTGCACCGTTCTAACCTATGCAAAAGTGCTACATCTATAGATGTAACTACTGTGCGTTTCTATAGCAATTAGTATGGAACAAAAAGCACGGCTTTCACTGTGAAGTTCGTCACAAACTAAGGTCGCGATCGCGAAGTTCGTATAAGAAAACCATTCCTTTTCATTTCACTCACTTTATTTTTGTTTATTGAGCTGGTACATTTATCAATTTCGTTTTAATTTTCGAGATTTTTGTGTGATTTTAATTTTGTTTCAAATGGGTGCTGATGCAGATACAGATCACATTTGTTCCATAAATTTTATTGAATTTATTAGTTTTCATGAAAACTACAAACAAATCTACTTAATCATAAACGAGAAACGTATGTGGGGCTTGCCCTGATCTCAAGCACTAGGCACGCCACTGTAACTGATATACTTACTAATATTGTAAACGCGAAAGTTTGAATGTGTTTTTTCAATTCATTTTCATTTTTTCAATTCAAATGTGTGAATTGTACAGCATTATTTATTTATAATACAGAATCAGCTTTCTACAGAAAAAAAGTCTACTCAACGCTCCCCTTTAAATATTTATTTCATTGTTTATTATAGCGGCTACAGAAATACTTCATCTGAAAATTTCAACTATCTAACTATCACATTCTTGGTTTCAAGGTTCATGAGATACAGCCCTTTGGGTACGGAACCCTAGCGTCTGTAAGTAAAGTAAATGAAGAGTACCTGGCGAACAGATGGAACATGGCGAATCCGGAATAACCAGGAGCTGGAGGATATTTATGCCGAACCCAACATCATAGGCGAGTTTAAGAGCGCTCGTCTCCGCTGGCTAGGACACGTAGAGAGAATGGAAGATGATCGGGCTGTCAAGAAGGCGTATACGGGAAAAGCTTCGGAGCGTAGAACAGTCGGCCGCCCTAGGTATCGCTGGATTGACGTAGTGGAAGCCGATCTCCGCGAACTCGACGCTTATAGCTGGCGAGAGACAGCTCAGATCCGAGACGCCTGGAGAAGTCTTGTATCGGAGGCCAAGATCCACTTTGGGTCGCAGAGCCACAGGAGTAAGTAAGTACCTGGCCTCAGCATCATGGTCCCAGCATTCCTCGCAGGTGTCGGACGCTATCTTCAGAGCTCTCCACTCGGGCACGGGGCCTTTCGGTAACGGGGGACGCACTTTGTTGCGGGATACTAGCGTCTGGAAGTAATGAACAGTACCTGGCCTCGGCATTCATGGTCCCAGCATTCCTCGCAGGTGTCGGACGCTATCTTCAGAGCTCTCCACTCGGGCACGGGGCCTTTCGGTAACGGGGGACGCACTTTGTTGCGGGATACTAGCGTCTGGAAGTAATGAACAGTACCTGGCCTCGGCATCATGGTCCCAGCATTCCTCGCAGGTGTCGGACGCTATCTTCAGAGCTCTCCACTCGGGCACGGGGCCTTTCGGTAACGGGGGACGCACTTTGTTGCGGGACACTAGCGTCTGGAAGGTAAAGGAGCGGCAAATTCAAACCAAAGATAAACATAAACTAGTTTTCTTTTCATAATAGTTCAAAAATGCGAGTGATCAGTGTAAAGAGGCCTTAAGGCCTTAAGCACAACTCCGCTGCGGAACCGTAAAAGCGAAACCGCGTCGAGTGTATTTTGAGTAGCGGAATGGGCATCGGAACCTCGAGCATATCTACTCAAGGAGAGGCAATAGAAGCGAAATATCGTCGTTATCAATGCAATTTTTTAATATTATTTGTATAGTCTGGATTAATAATTAAAGAATGGGTCTATTTCTGACAACTTCATTTATATTTTCTGTAAAATCGATGTACATTTTATGAAAAATAATGAAGTTTCGCTTTTTATTTGTCAATTTCCACAAACACGTGCGAAAACAACGCGGCACCGCAACAATATGGCGGCCAGAGCGCGGAACTGTAGCTGGCGTCGGCGCAGATCGAAACCGCGCGGAGAAAGAGATGGAATATAGTCAAATGTATGCGTTAGAACAGGCAGTTAGGGTTCAGCTTCTCTTACACGGGACAAAAATAGAAAATACAAATCTTTATTCATAAACATAAAATAAATATATAACAGTGTTTGAGAACCCCTTTTAAGTAAAGTATTTTACTTGTGTTAGGGGAATCTCGCTCTGCCGAAAACAATAGAATTTTAAACGTACATTAAGTTTAGCTCGTAGTTATTATGGTATGATGAAATTACTGCGGTTCCGCTGTAACGCGGTGTCTTGCGTGAGCGGGCTGGACGCGAACGCGACGCGGCGCGGATGCGATGCGATTTAACGCGGTGCGGAGCGACGCGGCTACTCTGTCCTACGTGCGCGCGAATCGTCCTGTACCACCACGGCCGGTGGCCCCGTGCCCTCCAGTTCGCGCGAACAAATCAAGCCAACTGATCGCGTTCGCTTTGTTTCACGCCGTGTCGCGCCGCACCCTACGTGCGTTTGTTCACGTAGGACTCTATAGGTCTATACTGTTTGTTGTTTTCGCGCCGCGCCGCGTCGCTTCGCGTTCGCGTCCATTCCGCTCACGCAAGACACCGCGTTACGGTTCCGCAGCGGAGGTGTGCTATGGGTGTTAAAGTAAAGTTACCTGCATGTGATGAGCGTTGGGCTGGTGAGGCATGGCCTGGTGGTAGGGCGGCGCGTACGGCGGAGCGCGTTGACCGCGGTGCGCCGGCGCCGTGCGCCACAGGACCTATTGATAAAGATTACGTCAATGACGTTATATACGTTACTAGCGACTCGCCCCAGCTTCGCACGGTTTTATTATACGTATAAACCTTCCTCTAGAATCACTCTTTCTATTAAAAAAAACCGCATCAACATCCGTTGCGTAGTTTTAAAGATTTAAGCATTCAAAGGGATATAGGGACAGAATAAGCGATTTTGTTTTATACTATGTAGTGATATACGACGTCTGCTTAGTCTGCTCAGTGCGTAGCGCAGGGTGCCCAAATTGTTTCAATTGTATATACTAGTTATATTCTTTCTATTCGTTGATTGAAAATTTCTTTATAATTTATACATACCTCCCACAATACTAAGCCCAGTGCATACACATCAACTGCGCATAACGCAGAGCCGAAGTATGACAGATCTAGGGCGCCTTCCAGTGCTTCCGGGGCTAGGTAGCGCAGGGTGCCCGCCTGAAAAAACATATCATTATTATAAGGTTCCCCATACCAGTAGCTTATTTAACATGTCTTAGACACATAAGTTATACACGTTTCTATTTCGCTTCTTCCACTAGTGGACAAAAGATTGAAGGGAACTGAAAATCAATTATCACTTTATTTCTTATATTATTATGTACTATAGTATTAAATTTGACTTGTCTAAATGCTTATTTTGTAAGCCTAAAGAAATAACGATATTGATTTACTGATTTAGCTTTTGTAAGTATGTAATGTAAGTATACTAGTACATGCATCCTCGTTCGTAAAATACTTAAACACACCGTTCACACAAACATTCGTACACTAAAATAAAAGATATTAGAAAACGTAGCTCACGCCGCGCTAGCTTTATTGTTCTACCGAGATCACGCACGAAATATGGAAAAACAACGATACTCTATGAAGGCGCACAGCTCTATAATAACCTACCCTCCCAGATTAAAAGTGTAACCTCATTCAATGTGTTTAAATACAAACTAAACGAGCATATAATTAATGATGATTCACTTCTCTAAAAATAAGCACATTGAACGAGTAAATTTTGAACGACCATTATCTATGTAAACCTAATTTTATGTAAAAACTCTGTTCTCAAGTAAGTGACATATATATATATTTGTCTTTTTGAGAATAAATTATTTAAAACGTAAGAAGCTGTCCTGCCAGTGCATAGCAAGTCGGAATAGCCCAAGGCTCACGAGTAAAAGTAGTAGCGAAACATTTAATGAAATTCAAGTCAAGCTTATTTGATACGCAACAGTCTTCAGGACGAGAGAGATCTGACTGAAGAGCAACCATGTCAAGATTGGATGTTATAGTTGAGAATATCTAATATGGTCAGCAAAGCACAGCAGATTTGATGATTTGAAGCATAATCAATATCCTTAACATATAATGTAAAAAGTAAGGGTCCCTGCAGAGACCCCTGAGGGACCCCACTAGGAACAGTAACCCAACTAGAGATATAGTTATTGAGAACGACTGCCTGTGATCGATTTGTCAACATACGATGCAAACCATCTTAGCAAATCACCTCTTATACCTCATTAAGAAAGCTTATTTAACAACGTGAAATGATCTATTCTATCGAATGCTTTACTAGAGTCGGTGAATATTACATCGACTTGATTACCTTTGTCCACGGCTCAAGTGATATAATTGTTAGGGATTATAAAATCTGAAACTGTTGATTTACCTCGCAAGAACCCATGCTGAAAGAGACTAAACCTACTTTTAAGAGCTAATATACTTGATTATAAATAATTCGTTCAAAGACTTCAGCTATTACAAAGTTTAGAGATAGGTCTGTGGTGAGAAACCTCTGTTTTAGACCCTTTTTTATGGACAGGGGTGATGAATGCAGATTTCCATAATTTTGGTACAGTATTTGTTGAGACCTTCTAAACAAAAGTGATTTAGGATAGGATAAAGCAGAGGCACATCTGATAAGAAATTTAGAAGATATCTTATCAGGTCCAGGTGTCAAGTGTCGCACCTGTCCCTTCGACGCGTCTAACTTTAAGTAGGATCATAATGTCAGCTGAAAATGACGACTATACTCCCGTCGTACGACATTAGAACGTTGTTGGAGTTAACGTCGGTGACTATGCACACTACACTCACCTCAGTATACCGAGTGGGCGCAGTATTAGCGCTCCTAGGGCGCAGCGCCTGCGCTAGCCCGAGATCCGCCAGGCGACATGTCCCGTCGTACGACATTAGAACGTTGTTTGAGTTTACGTCTCGGTGGACTATGCAAGGTTTATTGCCGGCTGAAAAGAGAGAAAAGATTTTATACAATAAAGATGAAGCCAACAGCGATCTAACTAAATGTTGAATCGTGCTGGCGCGAACATTGGTATTTGATATGACTTCTTTATTGATGGCAACGTGGGTGTGATTTCCACTTAGATACCAGTTCATGAAAACAAAAAAGAATATTTATGTATAATATTCGCGGTAAAGGTACACTTGCTTCATTGGAGTGACTACACAATTTGTAACTCATTTTTGCCTCTTGATTCGACTGTTGCTGGTTCAAACCTTCAACCACATTACTTTTTGCAGTATTTCTTAATTTACTTACAAGGAGTATGTAGATGTGACAAAGCCGCCGCGATGCCATGTGCTATGGTGGCGAACTCCATCCACGTACAAGGTGACTCCTCGAGTCTCGCACGTTAGGTGCATTTGCAGCGTTGTACAACTTACAAGGAGTATGTAGATGTGACAAAGCCGACGCGATGCCATGTGCTATGGTGGCGAACTCCATCCACGTACCCGGTGACTCCTCCAGTCTTGCACGTAAGGTGCATTTGCAGAGTTGTACAACTTACAAGGAGTATGTAGATGTGACAAAGCCGACGCGATGCCATGTGCTATGGTGGCGAACTCCATCCACGTACCCGGTGACTCCTCCAGTCTTGCACGTAAGGTGCATTTGCAGAGTTGTACAACTTACAAGGAGTATGTAGATGTGACAAAGCCGACGCGATGCCATGTGCTATGGTGGCGAACTCCATCCACGTACCCGGTGACTCCTCCAGTCTTGCACGTAAGGTGCATTTGCAGAGTTGTACAACTTACAAGGAGTATGTAGATGTGACAAAGCCGACGCGATGCCATGTGCTATGGTGGCGAACTCCATCCACGTACACGGTGACTCCTCCAGTCTCGCACGTAAGGTGCATTTGCATCGTTGTAGAACTTACAAGGAGTATGTAGATGTGACAAAGCCGACGCGATGCCATGTGCTATGGTGGCGAACTCCATCCACGTACCCGGTGACTCCTCGAGTCTTGCACGTAAGGTGCATTTGCATCGTTGTAGAACTTACAAGGAGTATGTAGATGTGACAAAGCCGACGCGATGCCATGTGCTATGGTGGCGAACTCCATCCACGTACACGGTGACTCCTCGAGTCTTGCACGTAAGGTGCATTTGCAGAGTTCTAGAACTATGAGGTGGTCGCGACCGCCGTCTGTTAGGGTTGGTCGAGTGTCGCTGCCTGAAAAATAAACAGGACAATTGAGTTAGGCAAGTGCGTGAAGGTTTCCGTACCATCCTTACTTAACTTTACTTTCCTTATCCTTACTAATATTACAGATGTGGGAGATAGAATAGATGTCTGCAGTCCTGGATTTGTAAACAGGCCGTATAGGCCGCGGCCTAGGGGCGGCGGCGTCCTAGGGGGGCGGCAGATTTCAGAGGACGGTCACTCGATTGCGGACAATCAAATTGTATGTCTACAGGGGGGGGGGGGGGGTGGGGTGCGCAGCTAATAATGAACGGCTCAGTACATGGGGCGGCGGGACAAAGTGGCCTACACTCATGAAAAATATAAATCCGTCACTGGATGTCTGAATGTGTATAGATGTATGGATGTTTGTTGATCTTTCACGCAAAAAACTACTGAAAGGATGAGGCTGAATAGACGTAGTTCTAGCCCTGGAATAACACCACTAGCGCCCCGGCTTCGCACGGTTTTATTATACGTATAAACCTTCCTATTGAATCACTCTTTCTATTAAAAAAACCGCATCTAAATCCGTTGCGTAGTTTTAAAGATTTAAGCATACATAGGGACAGAGAAAGCGGTTTTGTTTATACTATGTAGTGGAGTTGATAAATTTACAAAAAAAAACATCTAAACTACAACTTACCATAATACCGCAGTAAGTTGGAGTGAGACAGCTGCGGCAGCGCGTATATAGCCGCCTCTTTCTGCCACGTGCCAGCATTGGAGTACAATTTCACAGCCACGGAAGTGGAACCTAGGGTTCCGCGCCACACTGATCCGAATTTACCTTGCCCTGTACATAAAACAAGTTCAAATTAAAACACACCTCATAAATTGCGCCATTTTCCGAGATTGCAACCTTTTGTCCGGGATTATGAATTAATTAAAAAAAAATAATTTGATATTCTTTTTAAGAGCTATAAACCATTTTTAGTGTTTTGCAAGATATTTGTAGCAACCAAAAATATGGATCTTGTTATTTTTATTGTGTATTAGTTAGTACACAATAAAGTCTGCATTCCAAATACAAGACTGCATAGATTGACAGAAAGCCGATCCTGCCCAGGAAGCATAAATGTAGACAGAGAGACAGACTAGCAAAGGAAGAAGATTGCTCTCAACAAGCCAGGACACTAGTCTTTCAAACAGAAGAAGTAAAAACTTGTTATGAAAACTTACCAATATGCTCAGTTAAAGTCAAGTTGTCAACGCATAGCAGACCCGTCGCCAATGAGTCGGGTCCACTGCCCATTACGTCTCCTGAAACAAGATGACAAAGTTATAAGCTGAATAACTGGGTGCCAACAAAACATTCAATGAAAGAAAAATAATAATGCTGGACAAATAATGCCGGGTGTTCCGTTTCAACCCAAGAATGGTCTTTGAAAATGTTATGCTCTAGAACAAGGCTGGCCAATAGATTTTATAAGCAAATGCTCTTTACCTCCGTATTCAAGAACAATTCTAATGTTAGGTAGCAAGCAACACTGTGCTAACTAAGGCATTCCTCTCAGAGTGCGTCATGGCAGGCCGTTTCATTCACATAACACTCAAGAGACACTTCACTATGCGAATGCACTGCGTCCATGGCACACCTGTGATTGGTCGGCTTCTGTTGCTAACTTCTCTATATGTTTGGCAAATGATCAATGCAGATAACTAATAGTACCTACTGCATAGCTTAAGATATATTCAAGTACACGTACTTTCAAAAGCTGAGGCTAATTAAACTGTTATAGGGAGACTGAATTTCTTGTTTAGGTAAGTACATATTTTTGCTTCCGTCTGGTATTGATATGGATCAGTTGAACACTAGTTTCTTTGGAACAGTCTGCTGTTGCTCGCTGAGGAAATCCCGTAGTAATGCTAGAATCTTTGGATAAATGTAACCTAAGAACTATGAATAGCTGCCGAGCTACTTTACGTAAGGGTCCTCCCATGTGAGCGCATAGCGTCGCACATCACTCAAGTATTGTTTATGAATTGGATTTACCAACCCTATGCGTTCGTGCGCGCTGTGAGACCTCACATATTGTTCTTGAATACGGGAGTTAAGACTGTGGCGGCGCCGGGCCACTACCATAACGTGAGGAAATTTATCACAAGCCTCACCTTTCTCCACATCCGCACACGTTCCGAACGAGCCTCCATCGACGACATGACCTTATAGCTACAATCTCTATCAGCCTTATAGCTACAGTCTCTATCAGCCTTATAGCTACAGTCTCTATCAGCCTTATAGCTACAGTCTCTATCAGCCTTATAGCTACAGTCTCTATCAGCCTTATAGCTACAGTCTCTATCAGCTACAATGTACAAGCCTCACCTTTCTCCACGTCGGGCGGCGGGGAGCGCCAGCGCGCGGCGCGCAGCACGGCCGCCATCGCCAGCAAGGCCAGCGCCGCCAGCGCCGCCGCGCCGCACACGTTCCAGTACGCGCCGCTAGAGGGAGCTTCCATCGACGACCTGGCTTTTATTGTCACTGATTCTACTACTTTCAAGGATGCTGTGGATACAGACACATAAACTATGAGTTTCCATTGTGTACGGGTTATTATTGTTTAAAATCGTCAGAATTATTTTTCGTAAAAGGCTAACTGTAAAATATTGTATAAATAAACATCAGATTATCTCGAGCAGAGGTCGGCAACCTACGGCTAGCGAGCCGCATGGCTATTTCGATGTAAAGTTGCGGCTCTTCAATTTATACGCAAAAACTATAAACTTTTTTATTTTATTATCAAAACCATTAAAAATATGATTGATGTAAGTAAAATGTTATGCAGAGCGGTAAATTACTTCATTAAAAAAATCCGATGCAATATCGTTAAAATGTATGCAACTGTTGATACTAATTACTTCAGCACAGATGTAAATGACATCAACATTATACCAGTTGACATTAGTGCTGGTTACACATATTTGATTACAGCTTAACCTGAGTAAACACTGCATCTTGCACTCATAAACTTGCAGTCTAAAAACTGGCAAATTTTGTAAATTATAAGTTTTGGCTGTTCCATCTCAAAAGGTTGCTAGCCTCTGATCTTGCGGATAAAAAGCTTGAGACGAAATTTGCTCCAACTTGAAAACTAACAACCTAACAAGGTAAAGATTTATTTTTCTCTTCTTTATTGAAGTGTAATAAATCAAAGAGAGCACTTTATTTCCTAGTTTTAATTACATATAACAAAAAAATTCTAACATGTCTTAGTGACCTGTAAGGTCTAAAAGAAATAAAGCACATAGGTTTGAAAAAAAAGAACAGCAACATTTTAAGTAAATCAATATCTGTATTTCGTTAGGCTTACAAAATAAGCTAAGTGCTTATTTTGACAGACATTTGAAGTCAAATTTTATACATAATTAAATAATAATAATAAAAAACAAAGTGATAATTGATTTCCTCTTCGCTTCAATCATTTGTCCACTAGTGGAAGAAAGTACTGTCTAATTAGGTAAGTCTTGAACGGACATCAATCCACTCACTAAAATCAGCGTTGCAGTATGATTTGGTGCAGCAACAGAACTTGGTGCCGGGCAGCCTCGCTGTAACTTTGGTGCAAGCGTCGCAGGAGCCCTGGGCTTGTGTCTGTGATGCTGAGGACTTCCAGCATCCTGGAAGAGATATTGTAATAGATTTGAAGACGTGATTGGATGGAGGTGATATATCGCATTCTATAGATCATCATCATCATCATCAACCTATATTAGTCCACTGCTGGAAATAGGCCTCCCTCAATGAGCGCCATAGCGCCCTGTCTTCAGCTTGACGCATCCAGCATCTGCCAGCAGTCTTTCACAGATCGTCATCCCACCTGGCCGGAGGGCGTCCTACGCTACGTTTACCGAGTCGCGGTCTCCACTCAAGAACACGTTTACTGGCCCACTGGCACTTCAGCTTGCTAATTCCTTGAGATATGTTGATAACTTTGGTTCTCTGTCGGATGTATTCAGATCATAAACTAAATAAATAATTACATACCTTGTCCCAAAACAGTAATGTTGCCATCATTGTCCTGGTGCCACAGAGTATAGCAGGTTGCTTTAGGATATGTGCATGTTTCTACCTGCGCCGGACCATCAGAAAGCTCTACTTCTGATATATTTCCAGTATCTGTTGAAGATAGACATAAGTTAATATGACATAAGTTATTCTGGAGATAATAGATATAGATACAAATAATAATAAATATAAATAATTCAGGGCAATCCACACAGTACCAACTAGCCCCAGTTATGGGTTTATAATAACTGATATATTTATACCTTATATACATAGATAGATTTTTTATTATACAGAAATTTGTTTCGAGGCGGGAATCGACCCGCAATCTCTTGCGTCGCAGGCGGACTGTGGCCTATTGCGCCACAGGTTGTCAACACAACAGACAACTGAACATGCAAAATTAAAATTGCTTTATTTCCTTGAGACCTTTACAGAACTCTTGGACATGTCATAAACTTCATGTTGTATACTAATACCTTGGACTTACGCGATAGGTGGGATCGAGCGATAATCGTGTAAGTCGAAATCGCGTAAGTCGGTGTTCAACTTTGCATGTATAT
The DNA here is from genome assembly GCA_944547425.1 of Eupithecia centaureata. Classification (NCBI taxonomy): domain Eukaryota; kingdom Metazoa; phylum Arthropoda; class Insecta; order Lepidoptera; family Geometridae; genus Eupithecia; species Eupithecia centaureata. The sequence goes on from OX155706.1 coordinate 3,161,681, forward strand.
AAACACATATAAAGTAGGTATATGTATTAAGTCGGGACCAGAGACTAAAACAACAATAATTTAGAAGAAACATGAATAAAACATGTAAGATAAGAGACTTAAGCGGTAATACCGTGAAGTGCACGAATTTAAAGATTTTTTTCTTTAGGTAACATACCAAGGATAGAGCTAATACGCGCGGCTATCAAAAAGAAAAACCGCGTATCTCTGACTTCGCATAAAACGGGGTAGAGTAATTCGGGGTATTACTACTTAAAACTAGGAAATAAAGTGCTCGCTTTGATTTTTGTTCACTTCAATCATAAAAAGGTAAATTAGAGAACCTTTATCTTGTTAGGTTATTCGTTTTCAAGTTGAAGCAAAACCTGTTCACAGCATTATTTTTCTCTAGTCAATCTGATATTTTATAGTAAGCCTTTTTACTATGTAGTTTTCACAATTTGTTAGTTTTATTTACTGATAATTTTTGGAACTCACTTTGAGTTTTGTTGTAGAAGTTGCCCTTTGAAAGATACATAAACCTTATTTAATCTAGTTGTAGGTGAAGACAGTTTAATGAAAGATTTGCAGAATCTTTGGACACTAAGTTCTTTGAAAATAGCTCTGCATCCAGTGTTTATCTTATTTAGTATCATTAATATCATTGTAGACCTTACTGATCTTATTAATCACTACATAGTATAAAACAAAGTCGCTTTTTCTGTCCTTATATCCCTATTTCTCTTTGAATGCTTAAATCTTTAAAACTACGCAACGGATTTTGAAGCGGTTTTTTTTAATTGATAGAGTGATTCAAGAGGAAGGTTTATACATATAATAAAAGCATGCGAAGCCGGGGCGGGTCGCTAGTTAAAATATAAATTCAAATAATATGTAATGAAAGAGAGAGGAAAATGTCATTATAGAAAGTAAGTAATACTAGATATAATTTTACTATTGTATATCTTTACTATCACATGCAAATAGAAAACATCATAATAACATTTCCAACTTTCTGGGGTAGGCACTAGACCAAAATGGGGTGGCCCTTCCAGTCCTCTATATACGCCCATGTTTATATTACAGAAATACTTACCATAGATATCATTTTCAACTGTGAACTGGGCATTAGTGTCATCACTGTAAGATGGTGTCACACTTTTAGCGACACTGTGTATCTTGTATAGGCATACTATTGATGGTCCTATTGTAGTGGGAGCATCAGTGAATACCATAGCAGCTTTCACTTTGTATTTCCCAACTTCATTTACACCATTCTTAGTGGATTGCTCCTCTTTGCCAGAGCCTATAGCTTTTTTATCAAAATCCAGATTTTCCCTGCTATCAGAGTTGAAATTGTTCAAATCTGGAATGTTTTGTCCTATGAATTCATCTGAATTAAATCTTACACTTCTTTTGTTTCTATTATGTTTTGAATTTGGAATGTCAATACTTCTTTTTCCAATACTTTTTGGCTGCTGGTCTTGTGTAAGTGGCCAGTAGTTTTGTAACTCATGGTTGTTCCATTGGATGGTCCTTCTGTGGTGGTATTTAGTGAAGGTTCGGACGTAATGAGCCGGTTTCACGTGGTGAATGCCATTTCGGGAATCGTGGACTTCATTCGGCCTCGATGTGAGCACTTTTGCCGTAAATATAAAAAGAAAGAGCACAAAACACTTTAGCAAAGGTGTCACTTTTTGAGTCATGATTGCTTCCATCTTCATCCAACGAATTTTGCATGCCTATGGCATTGTACCGTAGTTAACACGGAATTCGACACACTGCAGTTAATATTGATTTTCCATTGCGTATCGTATGGCAACAGATTGCGAATGCATGCGGTGCCAAAGCCGCAACAACATCAATGATCCGCTGTTTTTATTGACTGGTGCGATATTTACTACCGGCAGAAGTCAAATATTCTGTGATGGTCCACAAAATAAGCAAAATAAAGCTTGTAAGACAAAAAATACTTAAATACACAAACTAGCTTCGGTTTTAGTTAAAAATGCGGCAATATCAATTGAACTAAATAAAGGTAAGTACACTTTAGTTATGAGAATACTATTCTCCTTAAAAATTGTAAACTATTACGAGAGGTTTTTGATATAAAACATGAAATCATGAAAAATCGATCGAATGTTGACAAACACCCGTTCATCCCATCCGGACATCTTAGAACGACATTTCGTTTCTTTTTCTAAAATCTACGTCTTTTCAATGAAACCCAAATTAAACCATGACAAAAGATTATCGAGCCCCGTAGAGAAATGCGTGTATCGGAATGTAAAACACAAAAACGTCACGTCAAGTTTGACAGCCATAGAGTTGTGCAAATGGTTGGCTTTTCATCATACTTTGAATACCAATCGAAATAATATGTTACTTGGTTGGAGTCCTGTAAAAATTAAAATAACTCTTAACAATAGTGATGGCGATTATTATATAGGCAACCATTTTACATTTTCGGAAGTGTCTTGAGACAACAAACTTCGTTCAACGTGACTTGACTTCTTCAAATTAAAGCTCTTCGTCTGGTCAGTTATTTGATGTACTTAATTGAGTTTTAGGTACGACGCCCTCCGGCAAGGTGGGATGACGATCTGCGAAGGACTGCTGGCAGATGCTGGATGCGGCAAGCTGAAGACAGGGTGCTATGGCGCTCATTAGGGGAGGCCTATGCCCAGCAGTGGACTAATATAGGCTGATGATGATGAGTTGAGTTTTACATGAAAATATTTTAAAATCTCAATTTAATTAAAAATATAAAAAAGACAACTTAGCTGATGAATTAAAAACAAAAAGAATACATTATGACATTAAAATACTATATTATGTAGGTACCTAGTACTTACAATACCTAGTTATAATTACATGGATATATATTTTTATGACATGAAAATAGGTACATAAAATTATTTAATGTAGGTATTTTTCTTGATCTTATATCGTTTTTGTTGTTGTGTCCTTTAGAAAAACCTTCTTTTCTGAGACTAACTCAATAAAAATACTTATCATCTCACGTTGGCATAGGTAATAATGGACCATGAAAATTGTCATTATTGATGAAATTTATGATGAAATTTTCCAAAAATATGAAAAAGCTAATGGTTTATGTCTCAGTCATGCTACGGAATCATTTTCTGGGGGAAATTTGTTGAAATCGCAACGACTTTTTTATTGCAAGGGAAAGCATTAAGATGTATTTTATATCTTTCACTAATAATCCACTCCACATTATTATAAAAAAGAAAATTTAAAATATGAAAAATATTTACCAAACACTTAATATCTTTTTGTTCCTATCTAGAGCTGGCAACAGTTTTTTCTCCCAACTCTATTTACGATTAATTTTGCTCTTTTGTTGTTCACTGTTCACCTGCTTTTCGTTTTCTTTTCGTTTCTCCCGTTTTACATATGATTGTCCCTCGATATTCCTTCCTTTACTTGTGATTTTTGTGGATTCCGTCACCGAAAGTTTTCCAAAATCTACCCTTCTTTCACAGTATTTTGTAGTTTCTCGACTTTTTTTACTAAAACCATACAAAAATGGTCTCGCTCGGAGCGGCAACAGAAGAAATTGACGAAGAGAAAGAACGTGCCCATTTTCGTGCCGTGGTCAGCGCTTTCAAATATTACAAGTAAGTGGTTCCGTATCCGTAGAAAAAGAGAAATATTTATTTAATTAATGAAGGTACTTATTAGAATATCAGTTATTTATTACCCGTACCACAAGCTGTGTTTAGTTTGGGGCTAGATAATTCTTTATGAATTTTCCAGTATTATAGTTATTGCTAAGTTATTTATCCATCCACAATAAAATCTCCAGCAATGTCTGGTTAATTTGTTTCAATCGGTAGGTATGCTTATTGGGAAGCTTGTATAAAAACTGTGTGTGATATAATTGTGTCTAAAATTATACAATTATATGTATGTCTGTGTGAAATTGCATTGATCTTAATGTTAGTAAATGTAGTTTTTGTTTAAAATGTATGCAATTAAACTTTTACCACATTCCGTTTAAACTTTAAAGTATTCAGTAAAATTCGCTCGCCATGCTGTGCCCCCCCGAATTCCCTCCCCCTGAAATACATAAAAGTAAAACAACAAGAAGATGATATGATATAGGAAGTTTTCTAGCAGCTTTTCCACATGAACTGAACTGAGAACTGTCTATTTAGAATTATATCATACTAGCGACCTGCCCTGGCTTCGCACAGTTTTGTTATATGTATAAACCTTCCTCTTGAATCACTCTATCTTTTAAAAAAAACCGCATCAAAATCCGTTGCCTAGTTTTAAAGATTTAAGTATTCAAAGGGACATAAGGATATATTGACATAGGGACAGAAAAAGCAAATTTGTTTTATACTATGTAGTGATAATCAGTGTATCTAGGGTGACGTTGTAGGATATGGTGTAAAATAGGTAGTAAAAAAGTCTAGGCATACATTATATACATAATTATATATTATATTATTGTATACATATCATAATTATTTTCCATCCTACTTAAGTGTTGACGAAGCTTTGGCTGATGAATTCTGTATGTAGGTTACATACCTACTAGATGTATAATGTCTTAATTATGTGATTTATTTATGATTTTAATTTAATTTCAATTATTGGTTTTATGTACCTATACCTGCTATGACTTTTCCTAGTGTATGTACAATATCATGTATCAAAACTGAATAAATAAATAAATTGAATTGAGTATTAATGTAGTGGTTTTACAAATATTCTTTTGTTGAGAACAAACTAAGAAACCAATATTAATTATATGCCTGCTTTCCGTTCAAACTAAAAAAGAGCAAAAAGTTAATCAGATTAATATAAAAACGATAATCAATTTTAGAAATCCTTCTGCAACAGCTGTCTAGTTATTTTTCTAATTTCGGCACTGCTTATATGCATAAAAAACTTTATGACATGCTCTGGGTAAGCATGAAAGATTGAAGCGAAGAGAAAATCAATCTTTAATATTTCTTACTAGCGACCCGGCTTCGCACGGTTTTATTATACATACATACCTTCCTCTTGAATCTCTCTATCTATTAAAAAAACCGCATCTAAATCCGTTGCGTAGTTTTAAAGATTTAAGCATTCAAAGGGATATAGGGACATAGGGACAGAAAAAGCGACTTTATTTTATACTATGTAGTGATAATTTGATAATTATATACCTATAGTTTTAAATTTGACTTGTCTAATCTAAGTGCTTATTTTGTAAGCCTAAAGATATAAAGTTATTGATTTAGGTACTTATTTACTAATCTTATGCATTTATACAGATGTAAAATGCATATTATGGTGCATTCACATTAAGACATACCTTTTCATCTGATAAAAGTTAATCAATTTTATTATCTCGCCTAGAATTGTATCTTATCACGTTGTCACAACTCTGTGTTGCCATTGCCAGCATAAATGCAGAAGTTAAGTCACTGTGTCCTCCCTTTTTATAGGGAGACTTATCCATGAATACTTGAACGCAACACAGATTTTTTTGACGACCTCCGTGTTGTTCAGTTTCAATTCCTGCATTGGGAAAATTTTTGTCCCAAGACGGTAATTGAGCCCGCAACCTGAATCGCAGGCGGACCTTCGCCCACTGCGCCATTAAATTTGTTTAATATAGCTTTACCCTTTGACAATATTGGTTACCAATCAATATTGATCTTTTATTTTTTATTTTCTTTGTAGGTATTTTTATTTTCTCTACGACCTCCGTGTTGCTTGCAGATTCGATTACCGCCTTGGGATCAATTTTGTCCCAAGACGGTAATCATATCGTACCCTCCACCTCCTACATCGCAGGCAGACTTTCGCCCATTGTGCCAATAAGTTCGTTTAATATCGCATTACCCTTCAAAGAAGAAAATTGCCTAATCATGCTCTAAATTCGCCACAGCTTCAATAATCGTAGACACAGAACTATCCTAGACATATTAGGTCATTGTAATATTCCATAGCCATTCATAAATTAGTAAAACGTCCCATTTTAGTTATCTTAATTGGACAACAGATTGTTTTGTTTGAATTAGATGGTGTAATACTTATTAGCATGCTTTCAATATTCGTGATATAACAATGAATTTATAATTGTTTGTTCAATATGAGAATGAAAACAAAAAGCAACAAAATGACCTTCCTCCTCTTAAATCGGCGGAATTTAAATAAATTGAAGCAATTATTTTGCTTGGGAGAAATCAGTCAGTGAAAAGGCTCCATAGTAGGTATATAGGGGCTATTTTACTATTTATAGACTTTTTATGTTATCACTAGATGCGCCCCGCGGCTTCGCCCGCGAACCAGTTTTTTTTTTCATACAAATTTCAGAAATTCATTACACAACCCATAAGATTTTGTAAAAATAAAAAAACGTGTTTAGTTATTTATTTCATACTTTATTTATACCGAGTTTTGAGTAAATCGAACCAAGGAAAAAATATTTTCCATACCAACTTTACCACCCTGTTTACCCCCCTTAGAGGTTATTTTTTTTTTTAAATTTTATTATTTTTTTATTTTTTTTTAATTTTATTGGCTCCCTCGGTCAGTGCTCTCCGAAAGCTTTTAGCTGAATGCGAGTCCTATGCTGCGTCACATGGGCTCTATTACAATATAAAGAAGTCAGAATTCATGGTCTTCAAGGCGGGTGCCAAATGTCCGGTCTTTGTTCCACCTGTAAAATTGTACGGGCTGCCACTTCAAAGGGTTCAACAATTTAAGTATCTAGGACATGTGGTAACTGAAGACCTGAAGGACGATGCTGATATGGAGAGGGAACGCAGAGCATTGTCAGTCCGGGCAAATATGCTGGCCCGTAGATTCGCACGATGTACAGATGCTGTGAAAATTACCTTATTTAAAGCATACTGTATATCTTTGTACACAGCGAGCCTATGGGTCAGCTATACCCAAAAGGCGTACAATGCTCTGCGTATCCAATATAAGCATTACGGATTTAGGATGCTGCTTAGGCTGCCGCGATTCTGCAGTGCCTCAGGTATGTTCGCTGAGGCGCGCACGGATTCATTTGATGCCATCTGGCGCAAAAAAACAGCCTCACTGCTCAGTAGAACCCGCGGGAGCAGCAACAGCATCCTAAATGCTATATCGAACAGATACGACTGTCCTGTGATGTATCAGCTCACTCAGAGGACAAAATCACTTTTTAATATTAAGTATTAACCCCCCTAGTTTTTAAGTGTCACTAACAAAATAGACTTAAGTTGTCTCAATAAAGAAACATTTTATTTATTAGCCTATGTGTTATTCTATGTGCTAAACTATTTACGAACCAAATTTCATCGAAATAACTCAAGTTATTACGGAGATTACTTAACAAACATTCACACAGACACGTAGTACCTAAGATATAAGTACGATTTTTTATGTATGTTTGTAAGTACTTTGAAGGGTTCATTCATTCATTAAATGCTTTGCGACGCAGTGGATCAAAACAGGCTGAAAAGTAATAAACAAACATCCACAAATACTTACGAAATCTCGCATTTATAATAGTAAGTAAGGATTAGAATGTTCCAAAGTTTACACAGCATTATCTAGCTACAAGCTAAGCAGAGCTTGTGGTATGGGTACATTGGGTACTAGATAACTGTTCTGGTATACATAATACTATTTTGATGAGGTGGTCACTTGGTTTCGTGGCGCAGTTGGTAGCGCATTCCCGCACTGAGGGAGGGTCGCGGGTTTAAGTTTCAATTCAATTGAAAATAATTTATTTTCAGACAATTACATCCACAAAAAAAAATCGTAAATTCCGACGAAATAGAATTTTTTTGCGATGTTATTTAATTTCTTTGATATTTCCCAAGTGCGAGGCCTTAGGCAATAATTGAATAATCCTTGTTACTTATTTGTATATTGTTACTTCTTTGTATATTGTATACTAGATGCACCCCGCGGCTTCGCCTGCGAACCAGAGTTTTTTTATATACAAAATCAGTAATTTATTTCACACCCCCTAGGGTGGTGTAAAAAATAAAAAGACGTTTAATTATTCACTCCATCGTTTATTTATACCGAGTTTCAAGTGAATCGAAGCAAGGAATAATTATTTTCCATACAAACTTTACCACCCCTTTTAAACCATTCAGAGGTTAAGGTTTCAAAAAAAAATTACTAGGATAGTAAAAAAACTAAACTATGTTCTAGGTCCTAATCTATGTACCTACGTAGTTACGGAGATTACTTATAACAAACATTCACACAGACTTGTATATTCTTTACAGATTATGCAGCCTAGACCGTATACACAAATCAGAGAAAATAATTTCAACTCTCCCCACTTCCCACCAACGCCGCCTAGAGAAATACAAGACTTACCTCCAAAAGTTCAAGAAATGCCTAGACGCCAACAACAAGATTGTCCATCTAATAATAAAAGACGTAGACACGATGTTCGAGAACGTAGACCATAGCGTTGAGAAGAACACGAATGGAACGGAGAGTTTTGGTTGTAATTATAATAATTGTGAGATTTCTAGTCAGAAGCAGCATAAAATGCAGCATGATGTTGAAAAGGTTGGTAACGCGACTCACTTTAAAAGGGGTAAAAACGGAACCCATTTTCTAAGACTTCGCTGTCTGTCTGTCTTTCGGTCCGTCCGTCTGTCTGTCATCAGCAGGGGTATTTTAATTCATCGGAAAAGCCTTCGGATTCGATATCCGAAACTTTGACGAAAAACGCTATTTTCAACAAGGCCATTTGAATTTGGATTCTTAGTTCGGATACGAAATCCAAATAGCGTTCTAAAGATCTGACGAAAATGGAATCTAATTCGAATTTGACGTTTCCGTCACGGAAATGAATCGAATGAATATAAATAACCCTACAGGCTGTATCTCAAGAATTTTGTTACTCCTATACAAACAAAATAAAACTATAAACGAAATAGTACATTGTTACCCAAGGGTTGAAAGTAACTTATTTAGTCCCGAGACGGCGCCAATAGTTCGAGGGACTAAATAAGTTACTTCACCCGAGGTAAACACTGTGCTTTTCATTACGAATACAAGGAAATATAAATAAAAACATGAGAAAACAAATTAATCAAATTGCCGCTAATTTTTTTTTTATTTATTAGTCCATCTAGGACAGGCGAAAGCCATACTGCCTTGTCTTTCGTATTTTTTGAATTCAGTGAATTGTCGCTAAGGCAATTTGTTTTTTTAGCTTCAGCATTTATTCTGCCATTATCATGGTTCAATAGTAACGTTATAGCTGTCAGTTGAAAACGATTCTCCCTAGGGCGGAAAAGTATCACTTTCAACCCGCTCTTCAGGCATGTTTAGACCTACTTTCCGAGTATGAGTAATGAAATAACTATGTACCTACATGTTTTTTTTTAAAATAAAATATTAAGTAAATAAAAAACCGTCCAAGTGAGAATCGGACTCGCGCACGAAGGGTTCCATAAATATTTATAAAAACTGCAAAAAAAACATTTTTGTTGTATGTTTAAACTTCTTTATAGTAATTTTGTTTGTTCTTATAGCGGCAAAAAAAAACTTGAGATAGCCTGAAGACGGACGGAATCACAGACAGATCTTAAAATAGGGTTAACCCTGTGCCCTTTTAACCCTGTGTTTGATCGATCAGGTACAATCAGTCCTCAAGAACCTGGTCCGTGATTGGAGCGACCTCGGAGCAGCGGAGAGAAAGCAGTGCTACGGGCCTATACTGGACGAATTGGATGAGCTGTTCCCGATTGATGAATACAGGTCAGTTCTTTGGTACAAGGCACTGGAAATGTATAAAAGTTTCATCATAATCATGAAATGCCAAGAAAAAACACATTATGTCACAAATTGTACAATATATTTATGATAAGTTTAATAGCCTTCTGTTTCTATTTCACTTTATTTTTAATTTGTTGTATGTGCTGCTGGTTTTCCTTAAATAAATAAATAAATAAGATTTAAAATTATTAAAAGATTTAAGTTAGGGTAATATTACTATTTATTTTAAAACTTACTGTTACAATTTGAAAACTAACTAATTTAGAAAAATAATTAAGATATATTATATAAAGATTATTGTATGTACATATAGTAAGTGAACTCTGTTCTTTTTGAGTAAATAAATTTCCTTAAACTGAACTGAATTGATATTGGTTCTCCAGCAGCTTATGGAGGTGTCTGAACTCTATGGGAATCGGTAGACAGAGGTCTCGTATTATAATACTTAATACTAATATTCACGCCTTAAACAAACGCTTTACTTCGAGAGACAAAATAGATCCTGACCTAAAAACTGTAGCTCTTACTCAAATTTCTAATACCAAACAACGACTCTTTCACCTTTACCACGGTTAGTGAAGATAGATTTCGAAAGATTTTTATCTCGTTCAAATCTAGTGCGGTGGGCAGTGATAACATTGGTCGCATCATGATCTTCCACATCCTTAAGCAACTTCTTCCCATTGGTCTTATGAATGATCTTATTAATTACTGTAGCGACATCTAGCATGATGTGAGCTGAACTAAAATGAAAAAAGAAATAACAAAAATTCTGAGTGCAAAAAGTGGATCACGTGACCATTATTCCTAGATCGCGCAAGCGTTGGTTTCTACAACATCTAGCCTATATAGAACTTTCCGACATCAACTGTCGGTCGAAAGACCCCGGGTAAGTGGGCCAGATGGGCCGACCCGGTACAGGGAAGATCTTCTTCTGTAACTCTTTGGGGGAATTCCACCTTTAACCCCCAAAATTACTCTCTCATGTTTTCTCAATTTCCTGACCAATGGTGTCTTTAAATATCGTCATTTCTTTTATTATTCATAATGTGTATGTTACCTAGTGTATAAGTTTTGAACAAAGTCGCTTTTTCTGTCCCTATGTCCCTATATCCTTATGTCCCTTTGACTGCTTATATCTTTAAAACTACGCAACGGATTTTGATGCGGTTTTTTTTAATAGATAGAGTGATTCAAGAGGAAGGTTTATAAGTACAATAAAACCGTGTGAAGCCGGGGCGGGTCGCTAGTAAATATATAATTCTTTCTTTCTTTCTTTCAATCACGGACAATAAGTGTTCATTTGTTCCAGCGAGAGGAACAACATCAAAGTCTTAGTCCCAGGCTCGGGGCTCGGGCGCCTCGCGTGGGAGGTGTCCGCCCGCGGCTTCACTTGCCAAGGCAACGAGTTCTCTCTCTTCATGCTGTTTGCCAGCAACTTTATACTCAACAGGTGTGGTGAGGTAAGTTATAGATGATTTATTTTTAAATACAGATCTAGATGTCAGTAGTTTTAATTTTAATATCCAATAAATGAATACTCGACTAAGCTCCAAAAATATTTTAGTTTTACTGTGTCTCAAGACTTATGAACACACGAGGTATATATTTAATTACTAGCGACCCGCCCCGGCTTCGCACTGTTATTATACGTTGCGTAGTTAAAGATTAAAGCAGTCAAAGGGACAAAGGGACATAGGGACAGAGAAAGCGACTTTGTTTTATACTATGTAGTATTTAATTATAATAATCTGTCTCCCAGGCCAATATCCACACAGTCCACCCGTGGGTCCACAACTATGTGAACAACGTGACGTGCGAGCACCAGCTACTCGCCGCGACCTTTCCCGACGTGCCGGTCTGCGCGCGGCATGGAACCAACTTCTCCATCACTGCTGGGGACTTCCTCAAGGTAACACTCATCTGTCTCCCCGGACAATATCCACACAGTCCACCCGTGGGTCCACAACTATGTGAACAACGTGACGTGCGAGCACCAGCTACTCGCCGCGACCTTTCCCGACGTGCCGGTCTGCGCGCGGCATGGAACCAACTTCTCCATCACTGCTGGGGACTTCCTCAAGGTAACTTTTAGGCGTTGTCCTAATTGGGAGCGATCGTACGATGACACGATGCTTTCTCGTCGTGCGATGAGTTCAAACATACAGATTTCATCAGAGTGTCCTATTTGAACCTCGCAAGTAATCGTGCGAGCATATAAAATGCTTAATAATGATCGTACGATGCCTTTGATCGTGCGATCATGTAATCAAAATAACAGATCTCTTTTGAGTGTCCTAATCGGTTACCTACGCGATGCGTTGACGCTCGAGGGGCGTCATCATCGTTAACGGCATCACACGATGGACATCGCGCGATCTATTAGGACACCTGTTAGGTCATCGCACGACCACTTTGATCGTAAGATGACAAACGCATCGTGCCATCGTACGATCGCTCCCAATTAGGACGCCGCCTTAGTTAGAACGGTGCAGACATACACGCCCGCGAAGCCCCGTTGCAAGCCCATGAGTGTGAGCGAGATGCAAGCGTATGCGCGCGGCAAGTTGCCGGCCGCTGCGTTCGGCCGCGATCGGATTCTTACTAGACAGCCATGGATAAAAAGAAATGAAGTGAATTGACGCCTGAAAATTTAAATATGGTATTTAATGTTTTCGATCGGTATGGAATTTGAAGTAGGGTAAGCCCGGTTTTTTGGCTTGTATGGAGCTACCGCCAGTGCGAATAGAAATGCGCGTTCATATTTATTAATTTACAACAACCATGTACTCATCATAACAAACACACAATGCAATAGAGTGCGTAAATTACAAAAACAGAAGTGCATTGATTTGTTGTAAATTGTTTATCACTACATAGTCACTACATAGTATAAAATAAAGTCGCTTTCTCTGTCCCTATGTCAGTATGTCCCTTTGAATGCTTCAATCTTTAAAACTACGCAACGGATTTTGATGCGGTTTTTTTTAATAGATAGAGTGATTCAAGAGGAAGGTTTTTACATATAATAAAACCGTGCGAAGCCGGGGCGGGTCGCTAGTAAGTATATAAACCTTCCTCTTGAATCACTTTATTTATTAAAAAAAACTTCATCAATATCCCTTGCGTAGTTTTAAAGATTTAAGCATTCAAAGGGACATAAGGACAGAAAAAGCGTCTTTGTTTTATACTATGTAGTAATATTTAAGTGTGCAACAAAAAATCTTTTTATCAATCTATTTTAAATGCCTAATTCTTTTCTTATCTAGGTATACACAGAAGCAGAGGAATGGAACTGCGTAGCGACTTGCTTCTTCATCGACTGTGCGCAGAATGTGATAGAGTTCGTGGAGAGGATATACGCGATACTGAGGCCGGGCGGGCACTGGGTCAACCTGGGACCTCTGTTGTACCATTACAGGTAAGGAGGAGGGTATTTAGTCATCATCATCAGCCTGTATGAGTCCACTGCTGGACATAGTCCTCCCCTAATGAGCGCCATAGCGCCCTGTCTTCAGCTTTCCGCATAAGGGTATTTAGTACTGCTGTTGTATATAAGAATCAAAATCGGCCCTAATATAGCTGTCTCTGTTAAGTTGAAGAAGGTACGCTGCGTGCGAGTGCGATAGTAATTTTGAAAGGTAAAGTTCTCTCTTTCTTATGAACGTACAGTAAGGACAAAGTTTCTTGGCAGTTCTGAACATAGGCTCTGCGAACTTTTGCGCATGCACAGTTGCAAAGAAAACTGTTATTGCCATATAAACAAATATACGATCAGAAAATATCTAATACAGGGAGAAAATACTGATTAATAATAATAATGGCATTAAGCCATTATTATTATTCAGTGTTTGTTTTTTTTTAATCTTTAAATTGTATCATATCTCAATATTTATCCTATAACTTTGTTTTATTATTTGAAAAAATGAACAAAAACACAACAAACACTTTTGTACGCAACTGTGGTCAAGACAGAGATAGCGTCACAAACACCAAACCAATGCTGACGTGTGACAGAGACAAAAACCTCGTACCGAGTATTGCCGATAAAGATCGAAGTTAACAAAAGTCAAGATAAAAGAGATGTGCAATGTGCGTACTCGTGGGTGTTGTTTAATCGATTATTATTTAAATCGATTGAAATTAAGTGATAGAAAATGTTTATATTTGATTTTATAATGAGGTTTTAAATGTTCTTAAACAGTCGTTACTCAAATAGTATTTAATAGATTTCTAAAATTTAAATAAATCATGTCTTTTAAAATAGAAAACATAGTTTTACCAAATATTTTTTTTAATCCTTTATAAATAATAATTAATTAATGAGTAAAATCACTTTATTAGTAAATTTAGCTACTTAAATAATCTTCTATACCCTAAAATGAATGAGTTCAAAATGAAACTAATCGATTATGAAATTCGATCGATTATAGGATTGATTGTTTTTCTGTAAGGTGCGTCTCTAGTCTAGACCACCGCCCCGCGCACCCTACTCATGCCACCATTTGGTTTATAAAAAGTGTTGCTGCGCAGCCTTCCGCGCGTAGTTCAGAACTGCCAAGAAACTTTGTCCTTACTGTAGTTGTGTTGTGTTGAAATATTGTTTTTTAATAGGAAACAAATAGGAAGAACACATGTAATTACGTCGTAAAAAGATCCAAAATGCAATAATATTGTATTCAGGGGAAAAAATCAATCAAATTTAAACCAAATGTTTGTCTTTTACGTTAGATAAACTGTGTTCTTGTTTCAGTGACATGCCGACAGAGAGCAGCATTGAGCCGCCATATGACATTCTACTAGAGATTATCAGAGATGTTGGATTTGAGATTCTAGTAAGTTTATTTTATTGTATCTAGACGACTTCTGTGGTGCAGTGGGAGAGGCGATGAAGAAGGTTGCGGGTTCGAATCCCGGGACAGATGTTTGTATAGTCGGTGTCAAATAAGGTGGCAAAAGAGGTCATTCACCTACCCCTACTACGGAATTGATAAGAGTCACAACCTACATATTTGGAATTTTTGGTGTTATACATTATTTGAAACTAATTAAGCATACAATTAAAGAAATATTTAATATTAAAATATTGTATTTTTTAATGTTCTCGATACTTAAATTCTAATGTAATACAAAAACACTATGTTTTACTCAGTCATGTAAATTTAATATGGTAATCTAAACCATGAAATTATAAGTAATTTTAATAAATAACACAGTTATTAAATACATATCGTATTTTAAAACCATTATATTATTTAATTGAACATTAAAAACATAAAATTTCATTACATTTTTCCTTGATTTTGGATAATTTAGGGTTGTATCTATTACAAGCAGCTGTCTTGTAGGCATGTACTATGAAACTCTTAGCGATTCCCGTTTTCGTTAGGTTTTAAAGGTGAGCGACAGAATAAGCGATACATTTTATTTGATTTTACGTTTTCGTTGTAAGAGTAGGTGAATGACCTCTTTTGCCACCATATTTGAATCCGACTATACGATCTGTAAATATAGTGTTCTGAGTGTTTTCTGTGTATAAAATATCTATCTACTAGCAGCGCCTCGCGGTTTCACCCGCTTAATTCCCGTCCACGTGGGAATTCCGTGATAAAATATAGCCTTTGTTATTTCAGACTATAATCTAACTCTGTACCAAATTTCATCCATATCCGATCAGTAGTTTTTGCGTGAAAGAGTAACAAACATCCATCCATTCATACTTACAAACTTTCGCGTTTATAATATTAGTAGGATAGTATTGTATTAAGTATATCAGTCATATAGTCTACATAGCACATGCTCTTCTTACTTTGATGCTGTGCGGATTTTCCATCATTATTTATCAATTCCTCTTCTTTACAGAAAGAGAAAACTGGAGTGAAGACGAAATACGCCCAGAATCCAAACTCAATGATGCAGCATGAGTATGACTCAGTATTCTTTGTATGTAGGAAACCTTACAGTATGTAATGTAGCTTAGTTTGTACAGTCAGCGCCAAACAATACTCAACCTTACAGTATCTACTTGTTACATTATTGTGGACTGGTTTCCGCAATTAGGGCACAGATAGGGCCCAATTGCCCAATTTTTGCGTGTCCGGGGCTGCTAGTCTAATCACCTGATATAAATAAAAAATGCTGGACAATCCACAGAACATCATCTAGCCCCAAGCTAAGCAGACCTTGGGTTAAAGCTACTAGATGACTGATATACTTAATACAATACATTACGTATTGTATCATAATATGTATAAAAGTCATCTAGTACCCATAACACAAGCTCTACTTTGCTTATAGTTAGATGATGTATTGAATTGTGCTGCATTGGTTTTTTATTCAGTAGGACTATGAGTGGGTTAGGATTACGTAAAGTAGATTAATAAAAACCTGTGGAATTTCATTTATTCCGTGAAAAGTAAAATATAAGGAAACTCGAAACAGTTTTTACGAATCTTTTGAAGACTTCTTGTCTTCTACAAATTAATTTCGTTTTAGCCCAAATAAACAGACGTAAACACTTTTCTGATGTTAGGTAATAATTATCAATTTGGATCATAAAACATCTTGTATATATCAAACTAGCGACCCGCCCCGGCTTCGCACGGTTTTATTATACGTATAAACCTTCCTCTTGAATGACTATCTATTAAAAACTTTAAAAAGTTTTGTGCTATGTAGTGATACACGATATATCTTGTCTTAGACTAATTAAAGCTGGGTTTGGCGCTGACGTAAATTTTGGTGAAAATGATAAACTTAGGTAAAAAATATAAATAATCAAAATAAATAAATCAGGGATCTTCTTCAACTGAAGACACTGACCCAAAAATAAACACTAAATGCTACGATTCAACTTTTATAGACATGTCATAGTAAAGTGAGAATAAGGTCCAGGAATGAATTCAAGCACCATAGAGAAAAATCTGTTATTTGTACCATGACTTTAAAAAATTCAATGTTTTCTACAAACGAAAGGTTAATATAAAATGTTTAAATAGTACCTACTAGCAGCGCCCCGCGATTTCACCCGCGTAATTCCCGTTCCCGTGGGAATTCCGGGATAAAATATAGCCTATGTGTTATTCCACACTATAATCTATGTCTGTGCCAAATTTCATCCATATCCGTTTAGTAGTTTTTGCGTGGAAGAGTAACAAACATCCATACTTACAAACTTTCGCGATTATAATATAAACAGGATTTGGTGATATGTATTCATAGAAACAGTAAATATTTTTATAAAACATTAATAATTAGCTTCAAAGTACATGTTCTAGTTTTTATACTGTTTACTTATAAGATAAAACTCGTCTGTTGATCTAGAATATTCTTGGCAGTACTCAAAAACGAAACTAAGATATTGATCTATATCTTATTTATTTTTAAAACATTTTCCAACGCTTTTTTTAAAATTTGTTTGTAGGTATATAACTTTGTAAGACAAACAGAACTAATATTGTAAAGTCACTGCATAAGAATGCCTTGTCAATAATTGAGTCATTGATGATTTAGGTTAAAGAGTTAAGCTAGGTTCATATTGCTGTGTCGGGGTGTGTTGTGGCGCGACAGAACGCTATCGGTCTCATAGATTTAGTATGACTAGATTCACATTAGTAGCTTGTGTTGGGGTGTGGCGCGATCTGTCGCTAATGTGAATCTAGTCATACTAAATCTATGAGACTGATAGCGTTCTGTCGCGCCACAACACACCCCGACACAGCAATATGAACCTAGCTTTAGTGAATAATAGAAAAATTTACTCTATTGTGATACCTATAGGATTTAGAAAAATCAGAAGAACAGAAATCGTTTCATTAATAGATTTTTAGATGTGAAATGTCTTTATGGTGGTAAGGTTTAGTCGAGAGAAATAAAAAGGCGTCTTTTTACTTTATAAATACGAAGTTTATGATATGATTAAATCTTTGTAACCCACATTACTACATGGTTTTAGGTACATGAGAGCCCACTAGTTAAATTGTACTGCTTTATATTTTTAGTCTATTAAACATTGCTAATCTAAAGCTATTATTAGACTTACTGCATGGTTTTAGTTACATGAGAGCCCGCTAGTTAAATTAAACTGCTTTATATTTTTAGTCTATTAAACATTGCCTATCCTAAAGCTAAATAGACTGAGCTCATACCATGTACCGTACGCTACGCAATGTGTCAAACGTCGGATGGCGTAGCGGAGAAATTATAAGGGACTCTTTAAACGAGTGTGTTATGACAAGAAAATATAAGTAATCACCGTGTTATTGGCAGAATTGTGTCAAACCAGACTCAAATTTAAGTTGAGACATAATCATAAAGTCTGATAACTTAGACTATTCACTTGCTAGGACGTAGTCTCTTATAGACTAGTCTATAAAAAGATAGATATTTGTAATCTTTATCACAAAAACACAAAGTATTAAAAGCACTGATTTTTTACATTTACTCTAAGAAACGTTAACATAAAGACTTCCAAGTACATTGTACGATTATAAACCTTACTGTGTTATGTATAAGAGCTGTTGTAAATAACTGAGATTATAAATGTTTTACGGTGTATTTGTGTCTTTTATTATAATTTTGCTTCGCTATTCAGTTTCCTACCTTATTAATTAGATTTTATATTTTTTTACAAACATTACCGATTTAAAATTTCGTACTTATATTACTAGCGACCCGCCCCGGCTTCGCACGGGTTTATTATACACAAGCATCGCCTCGCGGTTTCAACCGCATAATTCCCGTTCCCGTGGGAATTCAGGGATAAATAAACTACATACATACAATAGCCTATGTGTTATTCCAGACTATAATCTATCCCTCCAAATTTCATCCAGATCCGTTCAATAGTTTTTACGTGAAAGAGTTACAAACATCCATCCATCTATACATCCTTACAAACTTTCGCGTTTATAATATTAGTAGGAATTGTAGGATATTATGTAACATTGAAAATGCTCAAATCAATCTGTCAAAGTTTTATTCAAATACTGTATAAAATACCGTCCAATCTTAATCTTATCTTCGTTAGAATGATTCATCTTAGCATACGTTAGAAACTGTCGCCGCAACATCAGCAGTTTTTGCGGGTTCGGTGCGAACCCGGGATCTAGCGTGCAGCCAGGGTAATCCGGGAACTTGAGTTCTCCATCCATGTTCAACTGTTTCGCTTCTAAGATCTGATTGGAGATAGATTGAGTGGTCTTGTCTATTTCGTAGAGGAAGTTTGTTGATGAAAGTGGAGGCTGGAAAGGAAAATATACATTTTTAAAGCATTAATAGTTAATTTTAATCAGATATTTTCATTCGATTTCTTAAAATAAAAATAAATAAAATAAAAAGAGGTTATCAATTCAGCTGTTTATATTTGGAACCTCAGAACTTTAGTGTAGGTGAAGCTATTTTGATAATTCTTGAAAGCTGGTGCTGGGTACTATCCAGATATTTTGCTTGTTAAAAAATTCGAAGCGCGTGAGCAAATCAGCCCGAATATCCCTATCAATGTCAAGTTGATGCAGACGCGGCTCATAGCAATAGGAGCCGTCAAAATTTATTTTGAACTAGCGATCCGCCCCGGCTTCGCACGGTTATATTTTATACGTATAAACCTTCCTCTTGCATCACTCTATCTATTAAAAAAACCGCATCAAAATCCGTAGCGTAGTTTTGAACATTTAAGCATTCAAAGGGACAGGGATATAGGGATAGAGAAAGCGACTTTGTTTTATACTATGTAGTGATTAGGTTGTAATCTGTAATGCCAAAATTGATGACTGATAAATACTATTTGATTACATAAAATCTGCACAATATGTTGGAAATATGTTAAATTTCAAATCACTTTGGTATTATGTTTATCTCGGGACTTCAACCTTAGGAGGCCTTTTAAATCTTTCTTGTGATGATGATACTTACGTTCTGCGTGCTCATATTGGGCGGAGGCGGTTTCTTCTCAAACAGCGCTCTGTAGACCTCTTCCAATGGAAACTCATCATCTGGCCCAATGTAGAAGCAAGGGCTGTCCCATCTGTTGTTGGAGTTTGGCTCCTCAAACCTGGAACATAAGGTTCAATATTGATTGGGCATTTGGTAAGTGACTAGCAAATGGTAAAAACAGTGACTTTAAGACAGACAGGAGCCTATGGCGCTTATTAGCTACTATAATAAATTCAGTTTGTTATTATTAATCTAAATTCAGTTTCGTATACCTATGATAAGGTTTTTTAATGCATCTGTGGTTGTTTCATTTTTTCTAATAAAGGAAGAAATATGATAACAGACTTTGGTGGCCACCAAGAGCAACTTCCTAAATGAAAAAAAAAATTGAGTCATATTTTCAGTGGATTATGAGCTAGCAATTCTAAGTTTTGGCATAAGAAGTATTTATTCTTATGGTTGTGGTGCTTAAATTAGAATATTTCATACATCATCAGCCTTACCATAAAAAACAAAATCACGACTTAGACATGTATTTAACAGTTGTTTAGCAAAATTCACTACAAAACCATGTTTTTTTTGTGGTAAGGACGTATATGATTATTTTGAAACAAAATCTGTTACAAGGTATCAACATTTGACCATCGAATTGTTAAATTGATTTCGAATGTGTTCTCTGACACATGTTTTTAAAACATCTGTTTGTAAAACTTCTACAATCAGAACAGACACTTTTAAAAGACATACCTCAATGTTTATTACCTTAATTTAGTCAAAGCATCAAACACTTCCTGTGTGTATGGTAAGTAGTTATAGTCTGCAATGCCTTCAAACTTGTCACCGCCGTTGTTCAACCTCAGTGTATTATCCCTCCAAGCATCATCATGGGCCTGCAATGTATGGACCGTGCATTGAGTAGATTTGGAGGCTTTAGAGGCGCAGTATAATTCATATCTGTACCCTGAAATATTATTAAAGTTGACATGTATCAAACAACCAGAATGAAGCTCTACTTGTCTATACACTAGCCAAACTCGTTGTAGAATGTTAGTAAACAAACCGCCCATACTTAACCTAAAATTCTCTCTGCTATCGCGTCTTTTTGTACATAATTTAGGTACATTAGTTGTCAAATTGAAATCCTTCTTAGAATAAATATTGCTAAGAATTATATTTGAATATTGACACCAAGCATGTCAATTTTAATTATTTGTGTTGTGGTTTGTTTACAAACATTCTACATCCAGTTTGGCTAGTGTATAGTTTTTATAATTTTAGATAGGTAATTAACATTAACTTGACTTTGTTTTTGGCAAATGATTTACACTGTTTCACCCTTTCTTTTATATTAACTGTATAAATTTAAATATTTATGGCATGATTGTTAATTACACTTAGAATATTGTAATAAAAGTAGTAAAGTTGTAGTCCAATAAAAATAAATGTACAGCAATCTAGCTTCTGCTCACAGCTTCTGTCAAATCGTACTTAGTTTGATTATAAAGTGTACATCACTTGGATCATACTGAACTTTTTAAGTGAGATTTGTTTTCAATTTCTTCGGGAGATTTCACAATTGCTTAGGACATGCTCACCCCTGGGTGAATAAATGTTGATTTTTTTTAAATTTGTTAATCTCAGCTTCAGAGTTTTAGTAAATAAACTAACTACATTCCAAAGATGTATGATCCAATTAGGTAATATGTGAAACAAACATGATGTTAGAGGCTAGTACTAAATTCCAGGCTTGTTTTCGGAGGAACCAGTCCTCCTAAAACATAAACCTGGAATTTAGACCACTCATTAGGCACACCTTGTTTGTTTAGTAAGCCCTAGCTCTCCCTGAAAAATAAACCTAGATGTGCCAATGTAACTTATCATAAAATATGGAAACCTACCTTTGATATAATTACTCCCATCCAATATAACTACATTGTCTTTGCCGATCAACCGTATCACCTCCGATTTCAAATGTCCGCGTACTCTCTTTTCCTTCTGAGAGTCTAAATAAGTTGAATTTTTTTCATAACCTAATTTCACAATCGCCTCATCTTCCGAGACGATATCTACTTTTTTCTGGTGTTTGGTTTCGAAAAAATGTTTCAATTCGTAAGTCCTTTTTGTTTTACCACTCACAGGGGTGCCGCAAATTATAATTAGAGGCATTCTAGAAATACACAACACGCAAATAATTGCACGAAAACGCTGAAAGAAACAAACAACAGCTGACTGAGATTGACTTGACATTGACGTGAGTGACGGTAAAAATTTTGTTCTTCATTTTTTTTTTAGTTTCATTTGTCCATTTTTTATGAACAGGCTAAAGCCATATTACAGCCATATTGCCTTGTCTGATGTTTATTTTATATTCTTAAATGTTTTGTGTAAAATTACACGTCTTTACTGATCAGCCATCTTTCCGGAAGTCCTCATTTTGTTCTCCATGTGTAAAGTTTTTTTTTTTATATTGGTCCGTCTAGGACAGGCGAAAGCCATCCATGTGTCAAGGAGGAGAATGAGGTGAAAGTCGCCAAGTGCGAACCTTCGTATCTGTAAAAACGGCAAAAAAATCAAGTTTGAAAACAAAATTAGGGGAGCCCCCCTTAATTTTATTTTTATTATGAAAAGCTTTTTTGCTTTGGACGTACGCCGCCGTACAGCACACATACGTACTTACGTATACAAGAAGTTGAAGTGTAATTTCGATATATTTCGTTCGTTCGTTGTCTACTCTCACGTGGAAATAATCCATCTATGGGTTTTGTTTATTTTGATTTCACTAAGTGTACGATTTTGAAATTATTCCGATTCGGAAAGTTCAATTAATTAAGAAGAAGTGAATACAACATTGTTTTCCAACTAAGAAACCGGCTCCTACAACTTCAAAACCAATGGAGTCACAGGAACCAAGGCATTCTATGGAACAAGCTGAAATAAGCCACTCTATAGACCAAGCCGAAACTACAACCGAACATTCTATGGACCAAGCCAGACCAAGCCATTCTATAGACCAAGCCGAAACAACACATGCTATGGATCTAGCCGGAGCAAACCATTCTATAGACCAAGTAGAAACAACACATGCTATGGATCTAGCCGGAGCAAACCATTCTATAGACCAAGTAGAAACAAAACATTCTATGGACCAAGCCGGGGCGAGCCATTCTATAGACCAAGTGGAAACAACACATGCTATGGATCTAGCCGGAGCAAACCATTCTATAGACCAAATGGAAACAACACATTCTATGGACCAAGCTGTTCCTAGCCATTCTATAGACCAAGCCGAAACAATACATTCTATGGACCAAGCCGGATCAAGCCAAAGAAAACCAACTAAAAACTTATCCGTGATTGATAGTCGGTTGACTGAGGCATACCAGGAGGTAGTTCCACCTGAGCTCGAAGGGTGGACCAAAGATGAAAAGTACGACCTACTTCTAGGTCTCAAACATTTTGGATTCAACTACGCCCAATTGCATAAGCGGGTTCCCACTAAAACAGAAGATGAAATCAAGCGATTGGTCGAATACTTTGGGAACTTGGAAAATAAACCTGATGACAAAACATCATTGCGGAAACTGAAACGGAATATAAAACCTATACCTCAGGTACCTCTCGCCAAATGGGCGGAGCTCTTGACTGACACCAATGACTACAAGGATCTGCAAACTGAGTGCGCCACAGCAGTTCGTATAATAGCCGATCATGAAAAATTTCCTCATCCAATGCATGTTGATAAAATCGACTTCAGGAAAATCTATCACTACATTGCTGATGCTATGGAGGGGAAACCCCTTCCTGATGATCCAATAGCAGCAGAAGTATTAAACTACTGTGTCTTAGAAACCTCGGCGATGAGTCGAGCAATTATTCCAGAAAATGAGTTAAAGAATCTATGTCAGCTCATGGCTAGAGGGGATGGGAGCGTGAATATCCCACTTCCGACTCGAGATGGAGGTTTGCAAGCTCTTCGCACGCTCATGTGCCAGCGGAACTACAATCCTTTTCGAGTATCGGAGAATTATCTGAAGTATCCTCCGAAATATACCGATGACATCCCTGACTAGATGTGAAGGAATTCATGTAATTTTAAGGGTTTGAGGGTGAAATGAAATGAAATGAAATTTTGATTAGATTTATTTTATTTTAGATTGACGTAGAATTTACTACGACGTAGTACCTACACAGCATGTAGATAACTATAACGACCATACAGAATTTTTGATTATAAATATAATGTATTTTGTTTACCTATTAAACTAGTTTCTGGTTCTTATAATAATAATGCAGTACACACAGCATTTTCTAGTCGCAAGGTAAGCAGAACTTATGTTATGTATGAAGGAATATGTTAGTTTATTTAAAATAATAAGTTTCTAAGTATTCGATTAAATGAGTAAAATATGACAGTTCAATGGATGTCCTAAATTACAACCGATTTTTTTTATGTCATTGATGACGACTGATGTGGCGCAGAAGACGGGTTTTCGCCTGTGACCCAGGAGGTTGCGGGTTCGATTCCTGCTTTGAGAATTTTTTTGTACGATCTGTTAATATTTGTACGTCAGTACTTGGTTAGCACCTCCCCCCCTAGCCTAGCACTAAGTGCGTCAGTAGTCTCCCACCCCCCCTTTTTCCCCTACTCCCTTCCATCTATCCCCCTGGCAGGCAGTGGAGAGACAGAGAGAGATGTAGAGACGGAAGACTATTGATCGACAGACTTATTTAATCAGAAAGGTGTATAGGTACTTTAGTAGATAGCGTGTTTTTAATGTGCATAGATATGAAGGCTTTGAATATTCTACACATCATCTAGCTCTACGGTGCGACGCGTGACCCTCTAGCTGGTGAGTATCTGGCTCAGCGCATCAGCATTGTCATTCAGCGTGGTAATGCAGCCAGTATCTTGGGGACGCACAATACCAGTCGTATTGATATGGATCAATTGAGCTACCTTCAGACTGTTTGCAACCGTTTGAAGTTAGCTCTATAGTTTCTATTGTATGTACTAGTTTAAATTTTTTATATTCCTTGATTGTTATTTTCTAGCCCTTAAGTTCAAAACACACTGAAGCCGGAGGCGGAGCGGAGGCGAAGACGTGGCGGTTTTTCCATAGCGTTTGCCATAGCACCGCGTTGCCACCGCCTGCGGTGTGTGTAGGCTTTCATAGGATTCCATAGAATACAACTCGCACGCCTTCGCCTCCGCTCCGCCTCCGGCTTCTGTGTGTTTCGAACTTAAAGATCTGTAGATACTCTTGCGCTTTCACATCTGGCAGGGACATCAGCAAGGGCTGGCTCCGCAGCATCAGCAGCGGAGTCCCTCAAACGGCGAAAATACGCCAATCTTGATCGAGGTTTGGGATAGAAACCCTTAGTCTTTGGGGTCTTGGGGCACAATCAATTTATAAAGATCTTAATTAACTTCTTATAGAGTCTACACATGATCGAAACAATGGCTTCTATTTTGGTCAACGAATCGGCATTGCCATTCAACGTGGCACTGGCACACACATACATTACGAATTTAAACTTATTTTTTTTGTTTCTTCACAAATTAATTATGAAGTTTGTTTTGTCATATGTGATGTACATTTTTTTTATTACATACTATACTTTTTTTTATTACATGTATATTGTGATATTGTATTGACAAGCAGAAGCAAATAAAAGCATTAAGCTATCTAAAATGATTTACTCGTTTATTATCAAATAATATTGCAATAAAGGAATAGTAAAATTAAAGAATAATTTTATATATAACTTCAATAAGAGCCAAATTATAACTAATATTTAGAGTAGAAAAAAGGTAAATTCAGACTGCGGCAAACAGTCAAGAGGTAACTCAACTGATTCGTATCACTATGTACCAGTCGTTGCGTCCACAAAACGCTGGCTACATTATAGCAAGTACTACATAATTATAAAACATGACAGCATTACATACACACATTACATGAAGGTAGTTAATAATCTAGTTCTGTGGATATTTTTCAAGACTAGAACTAGCTACGACGTAGAACCTACTACGTAGTGCCTACTAGGTACGGCGTAGAATCTACGACGTAGTACCTACTAGCTACGTAGTAGAATCTACTACGACGTAGTGCTAGTAGAGACAAGAATATGACAGAGAACCAAAGTTATAGACATAGCTCAAAGAATTAGCAGCCATATCTTGCGAAGAACCGACAACCGTTGTGGTAAACGTGTTCTTGAAAGGAGAGGAGACCGCGACTTGGCAAACGTAGTGTAGAACGCCCTCCGCCCAGGTGGGATGACTATCTGCGGAAGACTGCTGGCAGATGCTTTATGCGTCAAGCTGAAGACAGGGCGCTTTGGCGCTCATTAGGGGAGGCTTATGTCCAGCAGTGCACTAATATAGGCTGATGATCATAGAAAACACTCAGAGCAACGGAAAGAAAATCTGCAGATCCTACACAAATTTTTTCTGAGGCGAGAATCGAACCCACAACCTCTTACGTACTCTCGACCGCTGCGCCCGCGCCATAGAAATCGTCAGGTTTGCTGTAGGTACTTACGTATGTATCATCATGAACACACACCACAGTTGGTCCAAAGTATGTATGTATGTTAATTCTTCGTTACAATTTGTCAAAATTACCTACTAAATGGAACCATAGGCTTAGCCGTAATTGGCTAATTTGTTCAAATAATGCTGTACCTACAATCCACACAGCACCATCTAGCCCCAAATTAAGCTACTCAAAGCTTGTGTTATGGGTACTAGATAACTGTTATATTTAATACATTATATACATAGATAGATACTTTTTATTATAAATAGAAAACACCCAGACCAACGGATCTTCCTGCAGATCGTACACAAATTTGTTCCGAGGCGGGAATCGAACCCGCAACCTCTTGCGTCGCAGGCGGACTCTTGCCACTGAGGTCGTCTAAATAACTAGTTTATGTGAAACATAAAACCGTGGTATATAGATATTGTGACAATCACTAGGTACATAGTATAAAACAAAGTCGCTTTTTCTGTCCCTATGTCCCTATATCCCTTTGAATGCTTAAATCTTTAAAACTATACGCAACGGATTTTGATACGGTGTTTTTAATAGATAGAGTAATTCAAGAGGAAGGTTTATACGTATAATAACCGTGCGAATCCGGGGCGGGTCGCTTGTAGATAATATAACACCTATATTTACGGTATAAGAGTGTAGCTAGATACCTAATACAAAGATCCTATAACTACGTTCCGGTGAAATAAAAGTTGTATTTCTTACCTCTGAAGGTCATAAGTCAGGTCAGTTTTGGCCATGCACGAATTTCAATACCTACCTACATTGGGCTAAGCTGGTTTTGAGGTTATGCAAATGAAGTGCAGGTACCTATTGATTTGAAGTGAACCCTGAAGCTTCGATCGATCACGGTCACTTTCGAATGGCACCTTACACGATAGGTGATTGTAATTTTTAGATAAGGTTGTATGTAAGGTAAATCACCATAATCATGAGTCTTTAAGTCCACTGGTCTACCTAGTGTCCTACATAAGCCTTCGAACGTCGTTTAACCGACAGAGGAGTCTTTCGCATAGACCTTGTTTAATACATAATAGGTATTATGTAGGTATAGGTAGGTAGGGACTTCTACTCACCTATCTATACTTAGGTACTGATTCCTACCTATCTATAATAGGTAGGTTAAGTACCTAAAACAAGGTCGGAGCCAGCTAAAATTTGGAGGCTAGGTAGGACCCTTTCACTATACAGACACCCGTAAGAAGGGATTTTTGAATTTCCACCCCTCGGGGGTGAGTGAAAAGGGTGGTTTAAGTTTTTTTGGTGTTTTTTGTAACTCCCGATTTATTAGAAACTGACAGTGTACTAGAAATATTATATATTGAATAATATAGGTAATTAATTATCAACGGTAGGTAGGTAGGTATAACTAAAACAAGGTCGGTTAAATTTCAGCTTTATAGCTTCAGTGGTTTAGATGGGGCTGAGCCTTGTCTCCAAAAAAATGAAAAAAAATAGGTAGGTACCTCAGTAGGTACTAACTATTTACTATTACCTACTAGTTAACTAAACATAATATAACTGACTTATTTGTAAACTAGCGACCCGCCCGGCTTCGCACGAAAATACAAAAAAAAAAATACAAAATCATTTATTTGCCATAATATTTTTAGTTACACTTTTCTTATGGCCCCCGCACGAGGCAAGCCTGTGTCGCGGGAAGCCTGGTAACAATCGTATCGTTAATTATTAATAATTATTTTAACTTATACAGTCTAAACATCAATTGGGTGAAGCAAAACTAAATAAATAAATCAAATCAACATTATATAGATTAAGACTATTTGTGTACCTTGAGAGGAGTTACCGACTAGAGGGCGAGGAGAAAAAAGGAGTGGGAGGGGTACCTAAATGAAGGAAATAAGAGCACGGTTTTAAACCTTTCTCTTGAATCACGAAACTGCATCAAAATCCGTTGCGTAGTTTTTAAGATTTAAACATATGTATAAAGGGACATAGGGAAAGGTATAGGGACAGAGAAAGCGACTTTGTTTTATACTATGTAGTGATATTTTTTCTTCCAAGCAAATTTTTCTAGAATGCATGCTTGATACCGATAAAGATCTATTATGAATGCACTAACAGCAATAAGAAACTTGAATCATTAGATTTCCTCTAACGGTAAGTAGAGTAACATAATATGTAATGAGAGGCGTCTATTCTGTGTCCACTTAGTGATAGATAACTATTATATTAAGGCATGCAAGGTTGTGCACTAAGGTCTCGACGCGAAAACTGACACCGGTGATCCTAGGATGGTGGTATACAACATGTGTTACTTTAATAACAACGAAAATTACAATCAAGGAATAGAAAAAATTACAACTAGTATTTACAATTGAAACCATTGAGCTGACTGCAGACGGTTGCAAACAGTCTAAAGGTAGCTCAATTGATCCATGTCAATAACAGTCGGAAGCGTCCCCAAGACACTGGCTGCATTACCACGCTGTATGACAATGCTGATGCGCTGAGCCAGATATTCACCAGCTCTCGGGTCACGCATCGCATTTACCAGACGCTCAGATATTTTTTTAAAAACTCGGAGAGCCCCAGTACCCCACGGACCTAGGGTCTCGTCTCGACTCCAAGGGGAGAAAACGCGTAGGTTCTGTCGAGACCTGCATATTTCCGCCTCTTGATATCCTCGATAGTAAAGTGTTTGCTGATTTTTTTTTATCTGTTATTTTGTCGCTAACCCTGTATTTTCCTTATTTATTTAGGTAGATTGATTAAATGATAATTAAATTTTCTTTTTCTCTTGATCAATTTTTTATTCTTTTGATCAAATTTTCGTTTTATGTTATTCTGAAAATAGGTATTATATAACATTTTGTAACCCATTAGTTTGTAATGAGACTGTAATGTTACATAATTTAGGTTGCCTTTACAACAACAAATACTAAAACTGAATTAAATTAATATTTAAAAGGGCTTCCATACAAAAAACATTATTTTTTTGCCGTTTTTTATAGATATCAAGTCTGAGTAGCACTTGGCCGGTTTTATTTTACCTTCTAGGCGAGTCTGCTGTCAAAAAATATTGACAAAAAGAGTGAATGGTTCAATCACGTATGGAAAAAATGGTGTTAGAACTAAACAGACAGCATACCAACAACGGAAGGTCAAATGTCAAAGAAAACCCGACTAACTTGGTACTTCCTCATTCTTGCATAAAACCATTCATGGATAACTTTATGGATTAGCCAGTGATTTAGTTTAATCTCATTTTGTCTTGTGACTGGCGCGTGCGGCTATAATTTATTGATATAATAAAATATTTATTTAAAATTTCATCTTTTTTTAAGATGTTAAAGAGTTTAGCTGTTTTTTTACTGGGTAAGTTTTCATTTTTTTATTATTAATTAAAAGGCTAGCTAGATTATTTGTCTGCATTAGTTCATTAGTTCAACTGTTTCAATTGTATTTAATATAGATATAGTTTTTATAAACTAGCTTTGAAAATAATAGGTAGTCTGATCACCCAGAAATAAGCTATGATGAATTTTAATGACACATAAAAAATACAGTCCAATTGAGAAACCCCTAATTATCCTAAAGTATGTATATTACTTAAACAACTATAATTCCTGACATTCTGGGCACTCTGCCTTCTGGTGACGGCTTAGATTTTGAGGAGTTTGTTATAATCGTACCTAAATACTACTTAGCTGTAGTTAATCCAGAAATAGAAAAAAATACAATTGAAACCATTGAGCTAACTGCAGACGGTTGCAAACAGTCTAAAGGTAGCTCAATTGATCCATGTCAATACCAGTCCTCGCATCCCCAAGACACTGGCTGCATTGCCACGCTGTATGACAATGCTGATGCGCTGAGCCAGATAATCACCAGCTATCGGGTCACGCATTGACCAGACGCTCAGATATTTTTTTAAAACCCGGAGAGCCTCGGTACAATCACTACATAGTATAAAGAAGTCGCTTTCTCTGTCCCTATGTCCAAATATCCCTATGTTCCTTTGTTTGCTTAAATCTCTAAAACTACGCAACGGATTTTGATGCGGTTTTATTAATAGATAGAGTGATTCAAGAGGAAGGTTTATACGTATACTAAAAACCGTGCGAAGCCGGGGCGGGTCGCTAGTCCTTAATAATTCATGTAAGGAATTTGAAGTCTGTTACAAGATACCTAGTGTTTTTTAACAACAATAGATATTCGATACCACAATCTCACCTGATGGTGACTGTCGGAATAAATGTAACTTTGCGTCAAATATATTTAATGATCATAATCAGTTCACCTACAAATAAGTCATGATAATCATCATCATCAGTCTTTCTATGTCATATTAGACTAATAAAGACTGGTAGTCTTTATTAGACATAGGCCTGCCCTAACTCGCACCATAGCGTCCTGTCCTCAGCTTGTCGCATCCAGCATCTGCCAGTAGTCTTCCGCATATCGTCATCCCACCTGGCCGGAGGGCGTCCCACACTACGCTTGCCGAGTCGCGGTCTCCACTCAAGAACACGTTAACCCCAACAAGCTATGATGACACATAAAAAATACAGTTCAATAGAAAAACCCATATATTTTAAACGTCTTTGATAACACAACTAGAGTCTGTCAAACGAAAGTAGAAACTAGAATTTTTTAGTTCCTTTTTAAATGGCAATACTCAGTGTTTCCATCTGTGGAGGCTAATGCTGTGGGGATAATTCAGGGTGGTAAAAATAAAATTAATACTGGTCGTTGTCTTAGGTATACACTTAACATTTTTCCAAAAGATTAGGGAAAACCAGAATCGGTGTGTGGTATTACTATTTCCCAATGTTTTGGGTTGCCCGAATAATTTTTTTTGAATTTGCCGCAATTTTTCAGTGTCTTCTTTCATTTGCCAGACTCTAAAGCCTATATATATTCGTTGTTCCAGTCATCGCCACCAGTCTATCCCAGCACCCCGCAGACTTCGCCACCTACCACCAGCTCCACCTGCCACACGCCCCCCCCTTGCACCCCGCACTAGCTGCACCCCCCCACACTCAGTTCACGTGTGGAGGGCGGGTCAGGGGGTACTATGCGGATGTACAGAGCGGCTGTCAGGTAAGTGAACTCACAGGCGAAAGTTTTACATAAGTAGTAAGAAGTAGATTTTAATAAGTTAGTAGTAGATTTTAGTAAGTTATTCAACTAGTTTAAAAAGTAAGTATGGATGGATGTTTCTTACTCTTTCACGCTTTGCCTATGATAAGTTTTTTTTATTTTTGTTTTGTAATAGTTTAGGTTAAGAAAGGAGATCACCCAGCTCCCATACATTTTTGGGCTAATTTTGAAAGTGCCGGCCACCTGAATTAAACTTAATATTATAATAGAGTGTAACAAAATGAACACTTTTTATTACTAGACTAAAGCTCTAAGTCAAGTCTGTGAGATAATATTCTAACTCAAAACATCCATTATATTTGTGTAGTAAAACCTAATTTTTATTATATTTCTTGTAATAATGTGCAAGTTAGATATAAAAAAGGCCCGACCCGGCCGCCTCGCTATTCCTGGCTATGGTAGTGGCCATGGTAACGGCGGGGCAGGGGGTGCTAATAATCACCGGCCTGCAGGCTACCACACAATTCCTAAACTGACCCTGGTAACGTACAACGGACGCACTCTGAGGCTTGACAATCATCTAGCGCAGTTGGAAGTGGAGTTAGAGAACACTAAATGGCATGTTCTAGGGTTGTGTGAAGTCCGTAGAGAAGGGGAGGACACCGTAACCCTAGACTCGGGCCATCTTCTCTACTTTCGCGAGGGTGATAAAACATCCCAGGGTGGCGTAGGTTTCCTTGTCAATAAGGCCCTCTCCAGCAACGTACAAGAAATCTCCAGTGTGTCGATCAGGGTAGCGTACCTGATCCTTCGGCTATCTAAGCGGTATAGCATGAAGGTAATTCAGGTCTAAGCACCGACCTCGGCACACCCGGATGATGAAGTGGAGGATATGTACGAAGACATATCCAAAGCCTTACACAACACCACTAAGTCTCTCTTCAACGTTGTTATGGGGGACTTTAACGGCAAGGTGGGAATCCAGACTGGCAACGTATCCCGAATAGGCCCGCATGGTTATAGAGTTAGGAATCACAGGGGGCAAATGGTTGTCAACTTCCTTGAGAAAGAGGGGCTGTTCTTAATGAACTCCTTCTTTAAGAACAGCCCCAGCGGAAGTGGACATGGTAAAGCCCCGACACCGTGACAAAAAATTAGATCGACTTTATCGTGACGGATAGCAAGCACATATTCAGAGATGTCTCAGTGATCAATACCTGATCACTGAATGCTCCGAGGCACTCTGAATATCAACTTAAAGCTTGAAAGAAACCGTCTGATGAAGTCCACGCTCCGAGCTAATCCAATCCAAATCATGGCGGGCACCGAGAAGTTTTAGTTTTGTTTTTTTTAAGACGGTATTACTTCAGAGCTTCTGAAGGCAGGAGGAGCCCCCGTTATACAGAAGCTACAGAACCTCTTTAATACCGTCCTTCACAGTGGGAGAACTCCTAAGGCGTGGAGCGGGAGTTTGGTGGTGCTCTTTTTTAAGAAGGGCGATAAAACCCTCCTTAAAAACTATAGACCCATCACACTCCTGAGCCACGTCTATAAGCTATTCTCGCGAGTGATCACGAATCGTCTCGCCAGGAGACTCGACGAGTTTCAGCCACCGGAACAGGCCGGGTTCCGCGGAGGATATGACACCATAGACCACATTCACACAGTGCGGCAGATTATACAGAAGTCCGAAGAGTATAATCAGCCCCTGTGTCTCGCTTTTGTGGACTATGAAAAGGCCTTTGACTCCGTCGAAACCTGGGCTGTCCTAGAATCCTTACAGCCAGCGATGCCAAGTAGACTATCGTTAGATAGAGGTGCTGAGGTGTCTCTACAAAGCCGCCACTATGAGTGTCCAAGTACAGGGCCAGCTGTCTAAACCCATCCAATTGCGCAAAGGAGTGAGGCAGGGGGATGTCATATCCCCGAAACTGTTCACGAGCGCATTGGAAGATATGCTTAAGACTCTGGACTGGAAAGGTAAGGGCATAAACATAAACGGCAATTACATCTCACACCTACGATTCGCTGATGACATAGTCTTAATGGCGGAGTCGCTAGAGGAGCTGACCCACATGCTGGACGGCCTAGCATCAACCTCGCGACGCATCGGTCTTAGCATGAATTTGGAAAAAACCAAAGTCATAACCAATTGCCAAATTGATCCGGGACCGGTAGTCGTAGAAGGCCACCTTCTCGAAATCGTTTCCGAGTACTTACCTTGGGCAGATTATGCAGTTGGGTAAAAACAATTTCGAGAAGGAGGCCAAGAGGAGGATCCGTTTGGAAAACTACGTCGAGTCTTCTCGTTATCCATATCGCAATGTTTTACCGCAAAGACTGCTGGCAGATGCTGGATGCGTCAAGCTGAAGACAGGGCGCTATGGCGCTCATTAGGGGAGGCCTATGTCCAGCAGTGGACTAATATAGGCTGATGATGATGATGATGATGTTAACGGAAGAAGAACTTATTTTATTTGCCCTTGGCCCAACTCAAACAGGCACGTAGTTATTATGCAAAACATATACAGGCAACTGGTAGGTTCATCATTGAACTCGAAGGACAATATCAGGGAATTGACTTAGAACTTTGGTGTAATAATAAAAAATGTTTGTTATGCTGAGTTCTATTCAAATCAACCTTTTTTTTTTGTTGGCCGGCAAAATAAATATTAGCCCAACCTGGGTGATCTCCTTTATAAGCAAAATTTTTTCTATTTCTTTTTCAAATACTACTGAACGGATAGGTATGGATGATAGGCACAGAGATAGATTATAGTCTAGAATAACACATATATTTTATCCCGGAATTCCCACGGGAATGGGAACTACGCGGTTGAAACCGTTAGGTACGCTGTTAGTAAATAAATAATGCTGGAAAATCCACACCGCATTATCTAGCCCCAAGCTAAGCAGAGTTTGTGTTATGGGTACATAGTAGATGACCTACTTAATACATAACATATGTGGATAGTTTTTTTTTTATTTTATATAGAAAATACCTAAAACCGGAAAAAATAATAGTAGATCAAACAAACAGTAGGTAGTTCCAATTCCAAGGCGAGAATCGAACTTGCAACCTCCTGCGTCGCAGGCTGACCTTCGCCCGCCGCATCATCGGTCGTGTCGTGTTATTTATTTCTTCTGATTGTAGATAGATAAAAAATACTTTAACTAAGAAACAATATACAGAAAATTGTTTTTATTTTTAATTTAAAAAAAAATAAAAAAATCAAACCACTTTCATGTACCTAAGGTATTAAATGACTTTATTAAATGGCAATATTTTTTTTAACTTATTTCAAATAAAAGTCAGTATATTGCTTTCTAATAGTTTCTACCAAACTGTACCTACAAGTTTGTCGGCAGCAGGTCTCGTGTACCTACTCGTACCTACATACTTTATTATATACCTAACTACTTAACTAATCATACTGCCTTATTACCTAAGAACTAAATTTATCTAAAAACACATTACAGATGAAAACTTACTTTGAATTATTTTTATAGTAGGTAGGTAGGTACCTACCTACATTACTGACTGTTACATTTTCACGCGACAGCTGAACAGAATTTTATGAAATTTTGAAATCTTGCAAGGAATTAGTTTATATAAATTTTTATATAATATAATACAGGGTGTTAGTGTGAACACCGTTGTCCTTGAAACCAGAGGTTCAGCGAAGACATGAAATATCAAAATCTTGCAAAACTAAAATAGGTGTTAAGCTTTTCTCATCGGTTTTGGATTCTACTCATGATGCTGAACCTCTGGTTTCAAGGACAACGGTGTTCACACTAACATCCTGTATAATGTTCCAGGCATACCATTTCTGTTGGAGACAGCGTATAGTGAGCACCCAGCTCTGTCCCAATGGAACTCTCTTCAACGAACAGTTTCAGGTAATTAGCCAATTCAGCGTGGTAAATTGGTAATGCACAAAAAACTAACAACACAAAAACGTACTACACAATAACTTACTTTACTTACTTACACTTTAATGTGAGTTGAAGTGAAGATTAGGTCTTACTAAGAACGAAATGTTTTTATTTACCTATTTATTTATATGGTAATAATATTATATGGTAATGGTACTTATTAGAGATTTGTAAAGATAACAGGTGGTTATTAACAAGATCCAATAAAATGTTAATGATTCTTGAAACAATTTTTGTACACAACTTACTTTACTTACACTTTAATGTGAGTTTTAGAGAAACTTGATTCTTAGTCTTGAAACAATTTTTGTACACAACAAAGTTTTAGTGAAACTTCGCTGTTACTAAGAACGAAATGTGAATGATTCTCATTCTTGAAACAATTTGTGTACACAACAACTTACTTAACTTACTTACACTTTAATGTGAGTTGTAGTGAAGCTTAGCTCTTACTTGGAACGAAAGTCTAATGATTCTTATTCTTGAAAAAATTTGTGCTAAGAAAACCTTTGTTACAGGTGTGTGACCATTTCTACAATGTACGATGTGGATCTCCCTATGAAGACTTGTAGGCTACCTTTAAACTACTAGCTGTAAGATATTTATGAACAATAAAGGTTTTTTTAAAATATTCAGTTTTTTTCATTGATTCAAGCAATACCTACCTAACTATATCTGTAGAGGATCTAAGAAAATATAAAAACATGAAAAAATCATAAAAAATCTTTTAAAATTTACTTAACTCTTCACCTATTACCTAAAGCCAAGCAATAGCTAGGTACAGAGGCGTTCATTATTTGCTTACCCCCCCTAATAGACATACCAGGAACGAATCCTGCTGCTTTACTAAAACAATTTTTTGCTTTTTTTGACAAAGCACTAGTAACTTAAATAACAAAGAAAATTACTACTATTATTATAAAAGAAAAAAATAAACTGGTAAGTAATGAAAATGATTTTTAAAACAATTGAGCTAGCTAAAATAAAAGCTATCTTTAATTTCGACTAAACTAGCAATCACAATCTGGATGAGTGGTTTAAGGGTCCGGCTTGTGTTCTAGGGTAGGATGTTCGATTCATTATACCGATGTTATTTTTGCTTTTTTTCACCTATAAAATTGTCTATAATCTGTTTTTTTACTAATAAGAAATAGGGTATGATTGGAATATAATAAACACATCTCAGATTTTATGTGATGTTATTTTATTAATACCTACAATAGAAAGAAAGAGAAAATAAATTACATTACAATGATATTAACTTATATTAAGAAAATTTATTACATTTTCGGTTCCTTTTCACACAACTATGTTGTTTTATAATCCTTGTAAATAAAAGTCAACACACAAGTAGAACAA
Organism: Eupithecia centaureata; assembly: GCA_944547425.1. Classification (NCBI taxonomy): domain Eukaryota; kingdom Metazoa; phylum Arthropoda; class Insecta; order Lepidoptera; family Geometridae; genus Eupithecia; species Eupithecia centaureata. Next base: position 3,198,289 of record OX155706.1, read on the forward strand.
ACATGTTTTGTTATTATTAGAATACCTATACCACAGTATACTGTAAGGTCTACTTTGTTATAGGCAGCATCTAATAAATATTAACAATTTAGATCTCTCGTGTGTAACAGACCATTATTTACCCATTAAGAGAAATTTGGAGCATCATTGTGCAATACGCTAAATGAAAAGCAAGCTAGAACTACCATAGCAAAACTAATTTATTGTTTACTCAAAATTAATATCGAATTGGATAACCCTCGCTTGGTATACTTTGTTCTAGCCTACTTTTCATTTGAGAAACTGGATAAGCAACGAGCACTGTGCACCCAAGCGGCCGCCAATTTCTACGAGTTCTCCTGGGCCCATGGATGACATCTAGCCCCAATAACCTGAAAAAAACACTGACTTCTCAAAACTTGTAGGTAGGGGTATAAATTCAATTAAAAATTGACTGGACAGGCAATTTAGTTTGTAATAAAAAAGATGTTGGAAATTTACTAGATAGGTAATTTAGTCTCTAGTAAAAGAAACTGATTTTGCAGCAGAATTTGCATGGTAATACTTATTATTTATATCACATCTTACCTATGGTAATTCTGCCACTTGCTTGAACAGGTAGTATATTTTGTGGTAGGAGTCGTTTGTTTGGTTTCCTCCATAGTATTATCCGACTCTCCATGTCAGACATGGCTGTGAGTAGGGAATGCAATCTCGTACGAGATTTCCGCCTAGCGAGATCTCGCGAGACTCAAAACCCAGTCTCGCGAGATCTCGCAAATTACGGGATCTCGCGAGATTGGGAGAATTGCACTTAAAACATATGCAAATGCTTGTTTTAAGAACTAGTAATTGACATGATATGTAATTAGATAGAAACTGCGTTGCTTAGTTATAAAAATAATGTAAGTTTTATTTTAAAAATGAACAGAGTACTTATTATTTTGTCTCTAACTCTAATAACATTTGTTTATGTCTATAATTATTATACCTACTGTAGCTAATCAGTTCAAATTCTTACAATATTGGCAACAAAACAATAATTATCTATATTTAGTCTTTTGTAAATTATTACTTTAGTTTCAATAATTAAGAGTAATAGGACCATTACTTATGGTAAATAAAAACAACAAAACAAAAACTTAACTTCACAAGTTCTTAAATAAATGTTGTCAGTTCGTATTAATCAAATAAAAGAAGTTTAAAGTAGAAGTCAGATGAAGTTATCAAGGTACGGAAAGGCAAGTTTGTTTATCTGAAAATGGCTTCTCAAAAAACACATCATGTCGAGATCTGATCTGATCTGACAGACGACTTCTGATTTTGCATGCCAAATACCCTGCTGCTGAAAAAGCTCGTTCTGCCTCAACACTTGTGAGAACCACAGTTGAGAGGCAGTTATGTACGAAGTTTAAAAGTTCCCCTCTTACTTCACCAGCTTCGTACAAATTCATTCCTTTTTTATTAAAATTCACGTCTCGTTATCTCGCGAGATCTCGTACGAAATTTGACGAGATACAATCTCGTAAAATATGGCCGGGATCTCGCGAGATCGGGATCTCGGCGAGACGAGATTGCATTCCCTAGCTGTGAGTATTCACAATTTGTCGATGACGTTCTGATGTGAAAACCCATGGGCGTGGACCCGATCGCTTTGCCTTTACATCTTCAGTCAAAGTGTATCTCCTCACCCAAAGTTGAACTGTTATTTCCTTGAAAGTTTAATAAAATTTTAATTATCTATGATCAATAAATACGACGAATCAATACAAAACAAAATAAAAATACACTTACGCTTATCCCAAGCTGATTTGCAATAGTTTTATTAGGAACGTTTTGTTCGTGATTTTTTATAGTTATAGTGCTTACAAAATTGCTTAAATGGCTATTCTTTTTTGATATTTCAAACTTTTAACACGCAAACACAGTTTACTAATGCCATAACAATAATTATACTCCAGCGGTGGTGAAACGATTACTTGACTGTCATTCGTTACATAAAATATTATAACTACCCTCATTCATTTGAACAAAATTAATAAATGCATTCAACCGATTCAACTACCACCGTTAAGATAAAACTACTGGCTTAAAAATTCGAACTATGAGTCAACATACCGGGTAGCAGAAATGAAAGAACGGTCGACTGCGATGCGATAAGCCGTGGTTCGAATCTCAACTATTGTTAAGTTTTTGCACTAAGTTTAAGATTGTTTGAAGTTCTTCAACATTATTGTTGGCGAATATTTTAGAAATTAGGGGTATAGCAAATAGTGAACGCTACTGTACCTACCTAACTACATCGGTAAAGGTAATTACAAATTAAAACAAAACGAAAAAAATCATAAAAAATATTTGAATATTTACAAAACTTAACCTATTACCTAAAGACTGACAGCCAGACACAATAACACCGTCACAAAACTAGCGACAACCCCGCTCGCGCCGCCGCCGCCATCTTTATTTTCTTTTTCAACTATGACTTCGTTCACGGCAGTCACGCGATCCATCTCATCTAGTATCCGTTTCTCCTGCATCGCTAGTGAAGCTGCCTCGTTGATGGTACGAAGGAGGTTGTAGTTAGAACCTGCTGGGCGAGTGGGCAGGCGAAGGGTTAAGCGGCCATCCAGTGTGACGTACGCTACGCCTTTGCTGAGGCTTCCAGTGGCAAAGGCTGTAAAAGAAATCAGAAATAAATAAAGCAGGTACCTAATTTTATTTTTAACGCTCAGAGAAGAAGTTCCATAAAAAAAAAATTATTAGGTAACTTAAGAAATAAAGTGCTAGATAATTGATTTTACCTTCACATCAATTAAACTTCATTCGATTTAAAATCAAATCAAGTGAAAAAGTAAGTAGGTACCTATCTAATCTTATAATCCAAATAGAGGTCAATACAGTTCAAAAAGCATTGAATGGCGTATTTTAGCGATGCTTTCAAAGAAAAATTTGGAGTCATTTGTAACATAGGTAGGTATATAGATGTAAGGCCGGTTTAAAACCAATTAAACCAATCCGTTTAAAACGAAAAAAACCGTTTTAAACCGAATTAAACCATTTTTTTCGGTTTAAAACCCTTGGTGTTGATGACTATGTTTTTCTTAATTTTAACTATTTTCTTAATTTCACCGACGTAGAACATAAAAACTCTATAAAAATTTGTTAATGCGGCGTGTTCTGATATTGATAACCTTATTAAAATTTCATAACGCAACGAACAAACCAAACTCACACACTTACACTTTCGTGGCGGTCTCTTGTTGTTACACTCGAGTGGGTGTGTGTGAGTTTGATTTTAAACAGAATGTCGGGACATGACGCAAGGTTGTATGCGAGTTTTCAACCGTTTAAAACGATTTATTTGCGGTTTAAAACGGCGAAATTTGGTTTAAAACGTTTTAAATCGGTTGATTTACATCTATAGGTAGGTACCTATATAAATACCAAGCAAAATTTACTTCAAGCGACTTCTTAGTTTCTGGAGCCTTATTGTCTAATCTAACTCAACTGATAATCAAGATCAATTCGTTTTTGGCATTTGAAACGTAGGTAGCCTGGACTTCGATTGTACCACTGGTTGCCATTTGCATTTAACTGAAAATCGATTTCAAGTTAGACAACAAGGCAGCTGGTGGTACAATCAAAGTCTAGGCTAGGTTTCAAATGCCAAAAATGAATCGATCTCGATTATCAGTTAAGTTAGACAATAAGGCCCCAGACCTCGATTACCAGCGGTCGACGCAGTCAGAATGTATTCGGTATTGTTTCTGTCATAAGGTATTAAATTGGACTAACTGTCAAAAATGAAGTCAATCTCGATTTCCAGTTGAGTTAGACAATAAGGCTCCTGTCAGAGAGGCTCCGAACTAATCTACATATTTATTTAGGCTCCCTAAGCAAAATTGACTCCAAGCGACTTTACTTTCTGGTGACACTCACCATCAGGCAGGTTCAAAGTCTTGAGCGCCTCTTGCAAGAGCGGCTCGTCGACGATCTTGTTGTACCTCTCGACGAAGTCCTGGTAGGGCTCGTCCTCCTGGTCGCACAGACCGCGGAAGTCATCGGTGTCCACGCTCCACACCATCAGGCCTCCCAGACCGTGCTCCACTGCTGTTCTGGAGAGTCATTGAAAATGTTGATGGACCAGAAAAATATAGCAAATAGTATAGGACGCGAGTGAACATAATGCACCCTTTTTTTACCAAAATGGTTGGCTTTATATAATACTTCAGTGGCCTTGTAGAGTTTCTTCATGGAAAGTACCTATCTATCATGGAAGAATTATTACTATTCGTCCATGCTATCTATGTTTCTCCTATCTTCTGAATATACCTATATTTATCTCCTCATTGATAAAATATATCAATTTATAGTATATATTTATCAAAATCTATATTACCTATAGGGTGAGAAAAGATGACTACAACGAAGGGGGTTATCTAGCGGACCAATGAAATAAAAAAAAACGCGAGTAAAAAAACTAGCCTTTTTCGTTTTAAGTTAAGTTTAATTTTTTTCCTGTCGCTGTCGTACGATATAATGCGCTCTGCGTTGCAGACAGCTCGTCCCAGTAGTGGGCCCAGTTGTATACATTGTGAAGGTTTCCTTACTTGACTTTGATGGCGATGGACCTCGCGCTGTCGTACGATATAATGCGCTCTGCGTCGCGCAGGTACGGCGTCGCAGACAGCTCGTCCCAGTAGTGGGCCCAGTTGTATACATTGTGAAGGTTTCCTTACTTGACTTTGATGGCGATGGACCTCGCGCTGTCGTACGATATAATGCGCTCTGCGTTGCAGACAGCTCGTCCCAGTAGTGGGCCCAGTTGTATACATTGTGAAGGTTTCCTTACTTGACTTTGATGGCGATGGACCTCGCGCTGTCGTACGATATAATGCGCTCTGCGTTACAGACAGCTCGTCCCAGTAGTGAGCCCAGTTGTATACATTGTGAAGGTTTCCTTACTTGACTTTGATGGCGATGGACCTCGCGCTGTCGTACGATATAATGCGCTCTGCGTTGCAGACAGCTCGTCCCAGTAGTGGGCCCAGTTGTATACATTGTGAAGGTTTCCTTACTTGACTTTGATGGCGATGGACCTCGCGCTGTCGTACGATATAATGCGCTCTGCGTTGCAGACAGCTCGTCCCAGTAGTGGGCCCAGTTGTATACATTGTGAAGGTTTCCTTACTTGACTTTGATGGCGATGGACCTCGCGCTGTCGTACGATATAATGCGCTCTGCGTCGCAGACAGCTCGTCCCAGTAGTGGGCCCAGTTGTATACATTGTGAAGGTTTCCTTACTTGACTTTGATGGCGATGGACCTCGCGCTGTCGTACGATATAATGCGCTCTGCGTCGCGCAGGTACGGCGTCGCAGACAGCTCGTCCCAGTAGTGGGCCCAGTTGTTTACATTGTGAAGGTTTCCTTACTTGACTTTGATGGCGATGGACCTCGCGCTGTCGTACGATATAATGCGCTCTGCATCGCGCAGGTACGGCGTCGCAGACAGCTCGTCCCAGTAGTGGGCCCAGTTGTATACATTGTGAAGGTTTCCTTACTTGACTTTGATGGCGATGGACCTCGCGCTGTCGTACGATATAATGCGCTCTGCGTCGCGCAGGTACGGCGTCGCAGACAGCTCGTCCCAGTAGTGGGCCCAGTTGGATGATTTGTTGCTCGTCTCTTGGCAAATCTGGAAGAATTGCTTAATTTGAATGGTATACAAAATAGAAAACAATCAAATCACGTAATAATCTGTACAATATAAAATCTATGTTGGCAATGTGCTACCAGCATTCTGGGTGAAGGCTAAGAATTTTGTTATAAATGTAAATACTAGCTGTAATTAGTCGTGTTGTTATTGTTTGAATAAATTTTTTCTTTGTTATAAACTGATAAATTATATAAGATCCTTATATTAGATTTATTCCAAAACAAGCGTTTTTTTTTTTTTTGAAATGGTAGAGGTTTTTTGTTCCAAAGGCAGTTTTTCTACATTTCGTACCTCATTGTACCGATTTGTACCCCATAAAGCCATCCTCTCTAAGTTCTGTTCCCAATAAAGGTTTTTGTATTTTGTAATTCTGTATTTTGTATTTGTATTGTAATTTTCATACCTCATTGTACCCCATGAAGCCATCCTCTCCAGTGTAAGGTCCCCTGAAGCCCTGGCTTAGCACGGGCGAGCGGCCGAACACCACCCTGCGCTCCTCAGGGTCGGCCAGCTTGAATGTTCGTCCGTAGAACGGCAGGCCGAGGACCAGCTTGTATGGAGACACGCCTTGGCGGATCATGTACTTTATTGTGTACTCCTGGAAGAAATCGAAAGTTTCTTTTAAGGCACAAACAGGAGCTAAAGTAGCGCTATCACTTATTTTAGCATATTAGATATAGGTAATTCCATTAAACAAAGGGAATTCCAAAATTCACACGCACAGTTTGTTAAGCCTATCGTAAGTTTTTGTTTAATGCATCTGCAGTAGTTTTATTTTGTCTAGTTTAGGAAGAGATACAAAGTTGCCTTTGGTGACCACCAAACTCTGTTTTCGTATCTCTTCCTAAAATAGACAAAATAAAACTACTACAGATGCATTAAAAAAGCTTATGATAGGTTTAACAAACTGTACCCAAAGGGTAAAACGATACGGTAAAAATTACTAAGACTCCGCTGTTAGTCTGTCATCAGGCTGTATCTTATCAAGAGAGTCTCTCTGTGTCTCAGAAGATTTATTTCTATGGACAGTAAGACTTTCTTTTTTCTTATATGTTCCAATTACATACTTCGTCGAAAACCAATCACGAATTGGTACTTTTGTTTTTCGAAGTTAACAACGTATCGAACTCAAATTCTGTCGAAATTCAGTGATACACTCTGATTTACCTATGGAATGAAAGGAAGCCTAATTATGTGTTATTCCAGGGCTAGAACTACATACGTCTGTTCAAAATATCAGCCCATTTTTTGCACTGTAATAAAAATTTCTTAGAAAGATTGATGACAACAAAACCTTTCAAAACCTACAACAAACAAGCCTACAGAACTTAACTCACCACACTAAGCACATCATGCTGATCGCGCCCCTTCAAAGGAGCATTGGCCCCGACGAATCCGTCCCAAGTTCCATGGTAGTCATACGCCATCATATGCAGCAGGTCCAGGTGACGGCTGAGTGCTGCCAGGTCGTATGCGGACTGCATGGTGGACAGTCCAGCGCCCAGGGCGGCGGTTAGGATGTAGTTGTGAGGCTCGAAAGCTTCTTTTAACTCCTGGGGAGGTAATATAAAAGCTTATAACTCCTGGGGAGGTAATATAGGAGCTTTAACTCCTGGGGAGGTTATATAAAAGCTTTTAACTCCTAGGGAGGTAATATAGGAGCTTTTAGCTCCTGGGGAGGTAATATAAAAGCTTTTAACTCCTAGGGAGGTAATATAGGAGCTTTTAGCTCCTGGGGAGGTAATATAAAAGCTTTTAACTCCTAGGGAGGTAATATAGGAGCTTTTAGCTCCTGGGGAGGTAATATAAAAGTTTTGAACTCTTGGGGAGGTAATATAAAGGCTATAAACTGTAATGTAGCTTATTTATGACCTAATTTATCACTCGCTACTTGGGACAGGTTTAAACAACTTTATTCTTATTTATACCTACTGTAATGTAATTTGTTCATCCATTCAGTAGGGCTTTGTCATTAGTCATTAGCCAAATAATTATTACAAACCGCCTTTAAAATATTAATGTGCTTATAATTGCTTGCAAATTTTTTACTAGGAGTAACTAGATATACTCGTACCTATACTTCTAGATGCAAACTCAAAGTGATTGCTATTTAGAATCTTTCCACTTACGCCTCTCTTAGTAACAAGCGACTAAAGAACGAATTCTAACTTACTTTGACGAGAAGAACGAAGTTAGCTTTATCATATGGTTTGCCTTCTCTTTTCGTTGGGTACTCCCAATCCAGGTCCAATCCATCGAAATTGTATTGCCTGGAATAAAGGTATACCTACTTTAGGACAGACTAAGGACATTAGGACATTAAAGATATTAGGAGTTTCCCTGAAGGATAAAATTCGTAACAAATACATCCGAAAGAAAACCAAAGTTATCGACATAGCTCAAAGAATTAGCAAGCTGATGTGGCAGTGGACCGGCCATATCTCGCGAAGAACCGACAACCGCTGGGGTAAACGTGTTATTTAGTGGAGACCGTGACTCCGCAATCGTAGTGTAGGATGCCCTCCGGTCAGGTGGGATGACGATCTGCGAAAGACTGCTGGCAGATGCTGGATGCGTCAAGCTGAAGACAGAGCGTTATGGCGCTCATTAGGGGAGGCTTATTGTCAAATATTGACTAATGTTGGCTGATGATGATCAATTAATAAATAAGATAATAAATAAAAATGCTGGACAAATCACACACCAAGCTCCAAGCTTAGCAGGGATAGTGTTACGGGTAATTTATAGAGAAAGTCGTATACCTATAACTGATATATTTTTTTACAATACAGCCAAGAACACGAAAAAAAATTTGCTGATCGTAGAAATATTTTTCCTGAGACGGATACGAACCCGCAAATCCAGCTTTAAGAAACATTAGATTAGATACTTATTTGAGGAACCTTGGAGAAACCCACGACTATTAGGGAAGCCTATACTGCAGCCTAAATAATATTTTATTTTCCTTTCTTTTATAATGCCATACGGCGTGGTAATGCAGCCAGTGTCATGGAGACGCTTCCGACTGGTATTGACATGGATCAGTTGAGCTACCTTAGACTGTTTGCAACCGTCTGCAGTTAGCTCAATGGTTTCAATTGTTTATCCTAGTTTGAATGTTTTCTATTCCTTGATTGTAATTTTCGTTGTTGATTTGAAAGAAAGAAAGAAGGAAAGAAAAATTATTTATAAATTGCTGATAAAGATCCGTTGGAAGTCTGTCTTAAGTTCGAACTCAGTTTTTATTTATTTTTATGGTTCGAAACACACAGAAGCCGGAGGCGGAGTGGAGGCGAAGGCGTGCTGGTTTTTCCTATGGCACCGCGCCGTCACCGACTGCGGTGTGTGTGCAGGGTTTCATATGATTCAATAGAATACAACTCGCACGCCTTCGCCTCCGCTCCGCCTCCGGCTTCTGTGTGTTTCGAACTTTAAGGAACAATAGAACACTTACTTGAGGAAAACTAGAACACTCTTGATAAATGCTTCTCTGGATGCTGGTTCCGACGCCATTTTAGAGTATTTCGGGGACCCTTCGTTCCAGCCGCCGATTGCAATTGTCACCTTAAAAATAGATTCATTTTTTTACAATGATTTTTTAGTATTAGAGACCCAAGATACGACCAGCAACGGTAATAATTAAAATCTGAAGCGTTGGCATAACCGTAGCATCATAATTATGAATTATAATAATTCGAAATGAAAACTAATTAGGTTTTTCAAAGCGATCTGGTGAGTAGATATCTGTCGCAGCGCATCAGCATTGTCATACAGCGTGGTAATGCAGCCAGTGTCTTGGGGGTGCTTCCAACTGGTAGGTAATATGGATTAGTTGAGCTACCTCTAGATGGTTTCCAACAGTTTGCAGTAAGTCCAACTATTTCAATTGTGGATACTAGCTCTTATTTGTGTTGTTTTAAAAAAAAATCTTTATAATTAAAGTTTATTAATATCATCACCTGCAGAGACGAAACCAGTGGTTTTGACAGTAAAACGAGTAAATGGAACGACCAGCAGATCATTTCCATTTTCAAATGTAAATATTTGAAAAGGAAGGATACATACAAACAATACTATTTCAGTTAATGCAAGACAAGATTTAGACAAAAACGATAAAGAAACGTAGAATAGGGAATCCGCTTTGTTCACTTTATGTTCATTCAGATTGATCAGCCATAGTGTACCTTATTCAATTTGAACCATCCTGAACCCATTAAGAATAGCGTAATCGCACTGTTGAAGCCAGATTAACCAATCTATAAACTAGAAATAGGAAAACACGTTTGTCTGTTTCTATCCGAACTACCTTTCGACTAACAGATTTGCCTTTAGACTTACAGATTTACCTTTAGATGTGGATATCTCTCCTTGAGCGCCACCAGTCGTTTGAAGCCCGCTTTGCCATAGTCTTTTTCTAGGTCTTGCCAGGGATCTAGAAAAATGCACATGTCAATATCCTTACGAATATTAAAAACGCGAAAGTTTTACGTATGGATTATGGATGTCTGTTACGCTTTCACGCCTAAACTACTGAACTTAAATGGAATTTGGTACAAAGATAGTCTAAAGTCTGACAAAGGGCATACCGCATAGGTAAGTTAATTTTAATATGTGAATGACCAAAGTGACTATTACATGCTGACGAAGTCAGGGGCACAGCTAAAGGTATTTAAAAAAACAAGAGTTAGAAATTTAGAATATAATAAACGCGAAAGTTTGTATGGATGGATAGATTGAGGGATGTTTGTTAATCTTTCACGCAAAAACTACTGAACGGATCTGGATAGAATTAGGCACAGAGATAGTCTGGAATAACGTGCGTGAAAGCATGAGGCGAAATCAGACGAAGTCGCGGGCACCAGCTAGTAATATTAGAGTAGGGATGGTGGCCAACAAGCATGCGGCACGCCTGATGGAAAGCGATTGGCTGTTGTCAGTACAGATGGTAGGTAGTAGCTCTTACCAAGGCTTTTAATGGAGTTCTTGGTCTCATCGAGCCCAGCGAAGGAGTAGATGAGATGCGTGCACAGAGACGGATCCAGGTCATCCAGGTTGAACTGCCCGTGGTGCTTCCTGTAGGCTGCCCAGGACGCTACGTAGCACACCACCTTCTTGCCGTGCATCGGACCTGGAATTTACATCACTACATAGTAACTATATAACAAAGTCGCTTCCCGCATCTGTTCCTATGTATGCTTAGATTAAGTAATTGATTGAATAACGAGTAGGTAATTTAAGAGGTAGGTTTAGGTATATGTATGTGTAATACACCCGTGCGAAACCGGGGTGGGTCGCTAGTATATAGTATAAAAGTTAAACTGAGTGACTCATCGAGATATCTCTGTAACTACAAGGCCTACGAAGCTCAAATTTGGTATGGATCTAAGAAGGGATTTTTGGAAATTCTTGAAACTTAGTTTAATCCAAAACAAACAAAAACAAAAAAAAAGATTTTGAAGCGCGCCTAAGTGACGTATAAAATAAGGACTATTATTCGGTTATAAGAATATATACCTACCTACAGGGTGTAAAAAGACTGCTAAGATTTTTGTTCTTTTTTAGGCTCCGCTAGGCCTCGCCGATTTTTTTTTCGGTAGACGTCTGTTTACACCCTATACATTACTATTGAAACAATAGTGGTCAATTTAGATGAGAAACCAACACCGCCATCTCTCGGCCTTAATATCCAACCTCTGTGTAAACAGTTATTTTTCGTGACAGTATTACGCTCTAGGAATTTTAATGTTCTGTCTTTAGGGTAAGGTAATGATTTATGTGTACTTAGTACAAAATGACCCAGTTAGGAATTAGGAGACCCATTAGGTATAAATTCCAAGTACCAATCTTACCAAACTTAATACAGTAGGTAGGTACACTAGGTACATGGTGAATAATGTTTTTATACAGCCGGAACTAATATTTATACTTAGATACTTATGCGGTCGAAAAATAAAGCAATAGTCCTACTAATATTATAAACGCGAAAGTTTGTAAGTATGGATGGATGGATGTTTGTTACTCTTTCATGCAAAAAGTACTGAACGGATATGAATGAAATTTGGCACAGAGATAGATTATAGTCTGGAATAACACATCACTACATAGTATGAAACAAAGTCGCTTTTTCTGTCCCTATTTCCCTTTGACTGCTTATATCTTTAAAACTACGCAACGGATTTTGATGCGGTTTTTTTTAATAGATAAAGTGATTCAAGAGGAAGGTTTATACGTATAATAAAAACGTGCGAAGTCGGGGCGGGTCGCTAGTAGGTTATATTTTATCCCGGAATATACGCGGGTGAAACCGCGAGGCGCTGTTAGTCTAATAACAAAACAGTGGTTAAAGACCTCCTTAAATATACATTAGGTAGTGGTTAACCTTTATTATATTTCTCGTTAAATCAGTTAAATTATAAGATCCGTACGTAGAAATTGATATCACGTCAGTCATAACTCGATTTTAAACAGTTATTTAGTTCGCAGATGTGTCGAATCATCATCATCATCTTTCATCAACCTATAGACATAGGCCTCCCCTAAATCAAAATATATTATACATAAACTGTATTAAATATTATAGGAACTCATTTAATGCCTGAGTTGAGTTGAAATTGTTGTTGAAAAGTTGAAACTGTTGAGTTCCCAAGTAGCAAAATAGATCCAATAACTGTCTTCAAGACTACATTTCAACACTCCAATAACATTCTACTAGTATACTACAACGCTGGATTTGGGCGCATTTATTGGAGCACAAGTTCTTGTTATGCTCCCGCAATGAGCTAACAGAATGCTAATAAGTCTAATTACTGTCTTGCACCAGTATTTGGAAGCACTAAAGCTCCTTTAGTAGCCTTGACGAAGATTACTAATGGTAAAAGTACTCCTGTTTTTATCTACTTCTAGTTCGTTTCAAGTGTAATTATGCTATTAATGTGCTACCAAACGTACTTTGTTTTCAATAATTTGTAACACATTTTACAAGCTGGCTGGGCAGGCCAATTCTTTTTTGTTGCTGATTTGTGTGCAGTGTTCACAACTTAAGTAATTTTAGTTATTGCTTCATTTAATATTTATTTATATGAAAAAAAGCTTAGCTATACAATTTAACGTGTGGCAAATCCATATTTACTGTAATAGTGTACAGTGTTAGGGCTAATTTTTTAACGCGCTTACATAAATTGAATATTAAGCCAGTTAGTGTAAAAATATTATAAGCACATAATTATTGTTTTTTGATCATTCGCCATGTTTCAAAATATGCTCTGTATCAAGACATTTATAAGACCGTAATAGGAAAAACTACGCTAGATTTACTCTTAGTTAAGATTAACTGACCACCATGTTGAATCAAATTAGAGTTCCTCAATTGATGTCTGAAACCCTGCAACGGCTAAAAATTTTTGATATAACTTGTTTTCTTTATCACATTATGGTGACCCAACTGTTCTTTGTACAGCATAAAATTATATGATCATTACATTGAAGATGAATGTGTTGTTTGTCATAAACAATTATTCTTTAATTAAATATTGATTTAACATATTAATATGGGTAGGTAATATTAGTCCGCTTTGAATTATAACAATTTTGCTGCCGCTGCACTGTTTCGATTCGTAAGGGAAGGGGTAGGGGAGGAGGGCACGGGCGGGGATGCGACAGAATGCAATGATTCTGAGACCGATGATAACTATAATAAATCCATTGGTAAAACGTTGTTAATTCTTTTATTTAAAATCACAGAAAGTTCATTTTACGCTAAGTGCGATATGTTATATTTATTGGCCCACATCTTAACTTCTTTTCGCAATTGTAAATTTTTTTCATAATCAGGTATTTCGACATCTGATTCATATTCACTGTCATCACTATTATTTGTGAAACATGAATCATCTGCACGTTGGTCGTTAATACTTAGTATGTAGTATAATAATATAACTTTTGAATTGTGCGGAACCCTCCAATAAATTGCTGGATCCTGCTTTTTCAGAACTTGCTTCAGATGATAGCTTTATCGTTACCGATTCTGCGTGTCTTTTATTTACAGTTCTTCTATAAGCTCCACTTCTTTTGAAACGTTTCCATTCATGTAAATTCATTGTAATCAATGATAAATAATATTTGCGGTGTCTCAAACCGAGCTACATCTAAAACTGGTAAACAGCCTACATAGTATTATCCTAGCGCTATAGAAGATTATTTACTCTTACAGAATCTTCTAAGCGTCTTTATTAAGACTACATCCCCTCATACTTATAATGATCTCAGCTAAATATATGCTAAAATCTGAGAATCTTACACAATGCTATTATAAAACTAAATTGCTGCATATTTGTAATGATCTCAGACAAGTATATTATAAATTTTGAAAATCTTACACAATGCTTTTATAAGACTATAATTTTCGTAGGACTATTTAAACTTTGTCAATACACTTATGAGATTACATGTCTTGTAATTATCCTATAAAATAGTGTACTACTAAACTACAAGTTTGTTATATTAATAAATTTGCTCTAGAGAGTAAAAATGCTTGCGCAGTGCTATTATAAGCAAAGATGTCTTAACAAAAGCCATTAAAAGAGCTTTTTTAGTCTAATTTTACCTATTGTATTTTATTATAGGATTTCCTTGCTAGTTGGGTTGTAATTCAAAATCTTGAGTAAAAATAACAAAATCGATAAAAGCCTCTTAGACACAACCGAGTGCCATAAAATCATAAAATTTGAATCGGTAAGCGATTACCTATTATAAATAAAATTGTAATACCTTACCTATCATTTATTGTCTTTATAATTAATATAACTAGAAGCAGAGAGAGAGAGAGTCAAAGTAGGTAATCAAGAAATAGAATCGTTAGTTGAATTTAAAAAAAAAAGCGGTAAAAGCGCGCTCATTTTGGATACAAATTTGTTTGTACGCAAACAAACGATCACTGTTCGAACACACTTAAACGTACGATAATGTGTCAATGCCGTGTGAACTCAGCCTTATCCGTTAGGATTAGGATCATTGTTCGTGCATAAACGTACGTTTCCAACGAAATTCCAACGAATAAATTTCGAAATGAATTTGGTACGAAAACATACCAATCTAAAGTGAGAACGGCCTTATTCAAAATAAATGCAAAACCGAAATTAAAGAAATATCGATGTGATGCGTCAGTGATGTCCACTTACTTGTTTTATATTCCGACGACGATCAGAATGTCAAGGACAATCTGTAGAGCCTTGTCGTAATAACCCGATTTTTATTCATAGCGTCTAAATTATACACTTAGGTACCTACTATAGATTATTTAACGTCAGCCTATATTAGTCCACAGCTGGACATAGGCCTCCTCTAATGAGCGCCATAGCGCCCTGTCTTCAGCTTGCCGCATCGAGTTTCCGTCAGCATTATTTAATGTCCAAGAGAAAATAGGAAGACACGGAGACATAGTAGGTATTTAATTTAGGGTTTTATAAAATTCTGAGTGTTTTTAGTCGATGCGACGCGTGACCTGAGAGTTGGTGATAGTAGGTATGTAGGTATCTAACGCAGCGCATGAGCATTGCAATCCAGCCAACGTCTTGGGGACGCACAGACTGGTATTGATCAGTTGAGCTACTTCTAGACTGTTCGTAAGCGTCTGCAGTTATCTCAATTGTTTAAATGGTGCCTACTAGTTATTATTTGTTAATTCATTGTAATTTTCGTTGAATTTTTTTATTTCTTACAGACACACTGTGTGACAAAATGTGAAAGTAAAAAACAACATCTTTTCAAGGTTAACAATTATATTTTCTACCTACTTGTAGAGACATAAAACGAGTTTTCTTCAAGCCTTGAGTAAGACCCTAAATATTTTAAAGGGTGCATTGCATCCATTTGTGTGAATAAGATAGGAATACGATTTCGCTTTCATAGGAGCGAATACTATTTTGTAGGCGTAACCGCAAATATTGAATAATTGTTTATTACAAGAAAACTACACACTTAATGAAGAAACTGGTGAGAGGAACCAATTAATAAGTAATCACCTACGAATTAAAACATTAGTCATTTGAATAAACCACAAGGTTCTTGAGATTTCGGCCCTGTACTTTCATATATATTTTTATCGTAGTTTCTTACCTCAATCGTGAAACACATGAAATAAACAAAAATACAAATGTTGAGGTATAGATAATTTAATTTTTTACCGCGGTCACCTATAGTGAGATATCAGCCCAGTTTAGTCAGCAAACCGGCTGATTCACCACTCTGATTCACCCTGTATTTTTCGCTCGGTACTTTTACCGGGAAATGATTGTTAAATGAAAACATTAATATATCGAGTGTATTTAATTTTATAAACTGGTTACGAAGGATATTGTGATATAGTTTGTTTGGAAGGAAATATAACATAGGTATTTTATTTATTACAAAGTGGTTTTGAAGAAGCTAAGTTAATTTATTGTTTTGGTTTTTATTACTATATATACTCTATACCTACTTAGGTTTGTCGATTTTTTTTTCATTTCGTCAAGTTCGAAGTCATTTTGTCAAGTTAAGAAGATTTGTCTACCTATCAAGGTGCGTTGATTAGTTAGGGACTTATGGACATAAGTTTGTAAGTAGTAATAGTAATCAACATTATTGACATTTATTCTTTAAATCATTATTAAGTACTTAATGATAAACACATGATAAAAAATTAAATACACACCTACTTTTAAGATATTTTGCATTCCAATGTGTTTTGGTGAAGTACCTATGTAACACTATTCTAATGTATAAGACCTATGACCATACTTCGTGCAATAAATGAAATAAAATGATTTGATCCGGATTCGATTCCCGCCTTGGTACAAATGTTTGCACGATATGCAGATATTTGTTCCGGGTGTTCTTGATACTTTCTATGCATAGTAAAAAATAATATATACTGATAGTATGTAACGTATCACTACATTGTATAAAACAAAGTCGCTTTTTCTGACATGTTCCCAATGCATGTTCCTATATCCCTATGTCCCTTTGAATGCTTAAATCTTTAAAACTACGCAACGTATTTTGATGCGATTTATTTAATAGGTAGAGTGATTCAAGAGGAAGGTTTATACCTACTTAAAACCGTGCGAAGCCGGGGCGGGTCGCTAGTACATTTATATATAACACAAGCTCTGCTTACATAGCTTGGGGCCAGAAAATGCTGTGAAGATTGTCAAGAGTTAAGTACTTATTTATTTGTTTTAAAAATTTCCTATGTGTTTCATTTGACGAAAATATTCATATTAATTGTGCCTATTAGATTCCTTATGTCTTTTTAAATTGGTATATTTTATACTATATACTATAGGTATAAATACCTATATAAATACCTGTATAATAGAGGTATAAATTATAGAAAAAAGTATATAAAATAAATATATTTTCAATGGACTCTAAAAAAGGAGGTTCTCCATTCAACACAATATTATTAATTTTTTTTTTCTGAGTATACCGATTTGATCAATCATTTGAAATCTAGTGTTTTGAATGTGGTCTCATCACTGCATTACATACTTATTATAAAACAAAGTAGCTTCCCGCTGTATGTCTGTATGTCTGTCCCCATGTAGGTAATCTTAGATCTTTAAAACTGCGCAACTGATTTTGACGCGGTTTTGTTTATACCTAGAGTGATTCAAGATGAAGGTTTATATGTATAAAAAACCCGTGTGAAGCCGGGGTGGGTCGCTAGTAGGTATTGTTGAACAAGATCTGACCGGTTTTTGAGTTTTCCTTGATAAGTAATGTGTATTTTATTGCCTATATTGATGATGTTCTCATTTTGGCTACAATTTAGGTAAAGTCGGTTTATTGTTCTTTAAAACACGCCAAACTACCTTAAAGACGTGAATCTAAAAGTTTCTAGCAATTTTGTGTGATACATATTTACTTATCACACGGCACGGTATTGCATTTTTTTATGATGGCATGACATGCATTCAAACTTTCTCTTAATTATTGCAAACTGTCATTGTACCTTACATTGTTAGGTAGTTTTATTCAATTACTCACACGATCCGCAATGTTTACGTATTTGGTAAATTTATTTGTATAAAAACACCTTTCACTTACCTCCCAAGGTTTGTCCGTCCAAAACTGCAGCCATTGTAAAAACAACTAAATAAAACAAAAAACTTTGGAACATTTTGATAAAAATAGGAACAACACTATAACATTAAAAAAGTAATTCAAACTCTTTTTAGAGCTATCGTCTAATGTTTTAAAAATTTAAAAATCGAACGCGGCCTCGCGCCGCGGTCATTCTACTCGACTGCAATCCTCTGACATTTGAGTCGGTTTCACATTACTATCTCATGCAATGCCATTGAATTACAAACCTTACATCACCTAGCTTAGGTGTTATGTTACAATGAATGAAACTTCATACAGTTCGGAAAGTTCTTAGGTAAGCTACGAATTGTTTGCTAACTTATTTGAACGAGTCAAGGTTTATAATTGAGTGTAACTTGAACAAAGAACTTGTTTCAAGTAATGCATGACCAAGAGTGCATTTTCCAGTTTAAAAAAAAATTGAAGTTTGTTTTGTTTTACGTGTAGGTCAGTTATCGTTAAAAGTTTACGTTTTTAAAAAGTACAAACTGATTTCAATTCATCGATGTTACAATTTAAGATTTTCTTTAATTATATAAAACGTTATACTTACCTACCGATTTTTTGATTCATTAATTCATTCCAATCAAAGGTTTGTTAGTTAAAGTGAATAACCACCTCTGGGTGGTTATTCACCAAATAATGAATGTTTAATGTTTAATGAAACCTCTAACAAAACCAGAAACCTCTAACAAAACTAATTATCATCTACTACTTTATCGCTTACTTACCAAATGATACAACTTTTTGGCCTCATCTGATATTAAGTTATTGTAAAACCAATAAAATCAATAACTATTATCATTATCCAAAATTTTTAATAACTTCTATCATCACATCATCATCATCATCCTATATTAGTCCACAGCTGGACATAGGCCTCCCCTAATGAGCGCCATAGCGCCCTCTCTTCAGCTTGCCGCATCCAGCATCTGCCAGCAGTCTTTTGCAGATCGTCATACCACCTGGCAGGAGGTCTTGGATCAATAACTTAGATGTATATGCGCTGTACCCCATATATATTAAATATAACATGAGGAATCTTGAGTCTTACAAACTCCTCAACAACCTTGGTTAAAAAAACTTTTAGAATGAATTGAAAATTTTTAAAAGGAAAATAATTAAAACTTTTTTCATAATAAAAGTTTAATAAATAGTTTAATTAATTAAAGAGGAGATCACAATTTAGTCTAAAATAGGAAACAAAAATGGCAAGTATAAGCATTTTAAAAAGAGCAGCCAGCTAAAAACAAATAAATAATAATAATAATAATAAATAATTCCGGACAGTCCACACAGCATCATAAATAAATAAATAAAGTATACCTACCTACTAATCTAACAGAAATTAAGGTTTTTGCCTTAATACATAAAAAATATCAACAATATATGGTTCTTAGATTATTATCAATAAGTAATAATAACAAAGAATATTACAATCAAATATTTAAAACTAGTATTTACAATTGAAAGATCTTATGTAGCTAACTCCAGACTTTCGCAAGCAATCTAGCTAGACCTCAACTGACCCATATCAATAAGTCGCGTCCCCAAGACACTGGCTGCATTACCACGCTGTAGGTATGGCAATGCTGATGCGCTGAGCCAGATACTCACCAGCTAGAGGGTCACGCCAGTGGCGTGCCTAGTGCTTGAGAACAGGGCAAGCCCGACATACCTACGTTTATTGTTTATGATTAAGTAGATTTGTTTGTAGTTTTCATGAAAACTACCTTCATAACTTCAATAAAAATTTCTTGAACAAATGATCTGTATGTGCATCTGCATTCATTTCAAACAAAATTAAAATCACACAAAAATCTCGAAAATTAAAACGAAATTGCTGCTAAATGTACCAACTCACTCAATAAACAAAATGAAAAAGTGGAATTCTGAAAAGGAACAGTTTTCTTTCTTGTACGAACTTCGCGATCGAGCGCGACCCTAGTTTGCGCGAACTTCACAGTGAAAGCCGGGCTTTTTGTTCCATACTAATTGCTATAGAAACGCACAGTAGTTATATCTATAGACGTAGCACTTTTGCATAGGTTAGAACGGTACGCCCGCGAAGCCAGGTTTAAGCCCATGAGTGTGAGCGAGATGGCATGCATTTCGCCGCGCGCGACTAGTTGCCGGCCGCCGCGTTCGGCTTTGTTCGGCCGAGATCGGATCGGATACTTACTAGACAGTCATGGATAAAAAGAAATGAAGTGAAAGAATTGGCGCGCGAAAATTTAAATATGGTAGTCAATGTTTTCGGTCGGTATGGATTTGAAGTAGGGCAAGCCCGGCTTTTTGGCTTGTATGAAGCTACCGCCACTGGGTCACGCGTCACATCGACCGGCTCAGATATTTTTTTAAATCCCGGAGAGCCTCGTTACCCCACGGACCTAGGGTCTCGACTCCAAAGGGAGCAAATGCGTAGGTTCTGTCGAGACCTGCATATTTGCTCCTCTTGAGATCCTCAGCCAAATCTGCCGTCCCACCAGCCCTCGTGGATGTCCTTGGAAGATGTGAAGGAGTATTGTGTCAACGCATGTAGCGTCCCACACAAGGCCGAAACAAATCATGGTCGTTCTCTTTTATATTTAGGTTTTATGACATTGTACTATTATTACGCTTGTTTATTATTATTAAAACCTGTAGAAAATCTTGATATATTGATCTTCCCTGTACCGAGTCGGCCCAACTGGCCCACATAATTAACCGGGGTCTTTCGACCGACGACAGTTAATTACGGATTTTACGGAGTTACATATAGGTCAACAACCGACAACCGATGTCCTGCAGTGGACTAATTTACCTAGGTTGATGATAATATACAGGGTGTTAGTGTGAACACCGTTGTCCTTGAAACCAGAGGTTCAGCATCATGAATAGAATCCAAAACGGATGAAAAAAAATGATTATATTTTTTACTCATTTTTAAAGAAAATTTTTATAAACACTAAAAAGTTTGCTCACTAACACGTGACACAAGTACCAAGTACCAGGCGACACGTGGCATGTGCACCTCAGTGTCGGATCACCCTCTGTGCAAATATCCCGTCTTTTGAAGGGCACAAGTAATGAAGTTACGATCCAAGTAAGGCGCGAGTATAAGTACTTATGTAGGTAGGTACTTAAAGTATGTAGAGTGACTATGGCATCGTGTACGATAGCGAAGACATGAAATATCAAAATCTTGCAAAACTAAAATAGGTGTTAAGCTTTTCTCATTGGTTTTGGATTCTACTCATGATGTTGAACCTCTGGTTTCAAGGACAACGGTGTTCACACTAACACCCTGTATATATCAGATGTTGTTGAGATCAGCGTTTGACCGTATGAGTTTGCGTCTAGAGACACTTTTTCACTTACTGTTGGTTGACTGATGATTCAACCACCTCACTTCCAAGACTTATTGCTATTATAAAAACATGAACTGTTCAAATTACAGGTAAATAAACAAAGCTGGACAATCCCATAACATTATCCCCAAAATAAAAAAAACTTGCAAATAAATAAATAATGCTGAACAATCCATAATCTAACCCCAAGCAGCGTACCTTATGGGTACTAATAACTTATATACATATACATATTTACACAAGAACTAATCAAACGTACATATTATCTCTAAATCTATCTCTTCTATCTCGATCATCATAATTAACGTATCGATCTTCGTTGATAACGGACTGATCCTTATAGATAACGGACTGATCCTTATAGATAACAGACTGATCCTTATAGATAACGGAGCGTATCCACCGGGCTGTCATCTGCACGTTGTGGTAGATCCCGGGCTGATGGTCCACGCCGCAGCCAAAGCCGGCTGAAGTGATGCCGACTAGGTAGTAGCGACCATTCTCTAGCACTATTAGTGGGCCGCCGGAGTCTCCTGTTTAGAAGAAAATATTTATAGATAAATTAGAAAGAAAAAAAAGACCTTTTGCCCTTTTCTATAGATAATATTAGGTATAACACGTAATTTATTCAATATACTAGGCATAAAGATTTGGATTTATCTGTAATGTTATGTTCTTGTGTAAATAAATATTTAACACATTCAATACAGAATGAAAAAACATAAAAAGATAATTTAGGTAGGTAGTTAACTATAGAAAGAGAAAGAAAATCCATTTGTTGGCTCTTTTACATATACTACCTAAATTTTATCACATTCAATAGGTACGTAGGACCATAGACTTTTTTACACTAAGGGGAGGACAGAAAAAAAAAAACAAAAAAAGTAAGAGTGAAACTAAAAAAAACAAAAGGGGCCAAAAAGGTCCCTGTCTCAGCATCATACCACTAAAAGTCGCAGCTAATAGGTTCTTTCACAAATTAGGTAGAAAAACTAGTATCTGCCAGCGGCTTCGCACGCGTTCTAAGGGATGGATCCTTAAAAGGATCAAAGTTTGCAGAGAGAACTATGCTCGGAGTTTCTCTAAAGGATATAGGATTCGTAATGAATACATCCGACAGAAAACCAAAGTTATCGACATAGCTCAAAGAATTAGCAAGCTGAAGTGGCAGTGGGCCGGCCATATTGCGCGAAGAACCGACAACCGTTGGGGTAAACGTATTCTTGAGTAGAGACTGCGACTCGGCA
Source organism: Eupithecia centaureata (assembly GCA_944547425.1). Taxonomy (NCBI): domain Eukaryota; kingdom Metazoa; phylum Arthropoda; class Insecta; order Lepidoptera; family Geometridae; genus Eupithecia; species Eupithecia centaureata. The sequence continues at coordinate 3,220,705 of OX155706.1, forward strand.
AACGTAGTGTAGGACGCTCTCCGGCCAGGTGGGATGACGATCTGCGAAGGACTGCTGGCAGATGCTGGATGCGGCAAGCTGAAGACAGGGTGCTATGGCGCTCATTAGGGGAGGCCTATGTCCAGCAGTGGACTAATATAGGCTGATGATGATGAAGATGATGATGAACGTTTGCAGTTATATTTACCTAGACAAGCATCCTGGTGTCCATCAGAATGTCCTGCGCAGATCATCTCTGAGTGAATCTCTACTGAGATCTGCTTGCTCTGGTGCCACGCGATACATTGCTCCTTGCCTGGAACAAATAAATAAATAATGCTGGACAATCCACACAGCACCATCTAGTCTCAAAGTAAGCTACTCAAAGCTTGTGTTATGGGTACTGGATAACTGATTATATTTAATACATTATATACATAGATAGACATTTATTTACTATACATAAAAAACACACAGACTAACGGAACAATTTTCTGCAGATCGTACACAAATTTGTTCCGAGGAATCGAACCCGCAACCTCCTGCATCGCAGACACACTTTCGCCCACCGCACTACATCGGTCGTAGTAAGTAGGTATGATTAGTTATCATCATCATCAGCCTATATTAATCCACTGCAGGACATAGGCCTTCCCTAATGATCTGCAAAAGACTTTTGGCAGATGCTGGATGCGTCAAGCTGAAGAAAGGGCGCTATGGCGCTCATTAGGGGAGGCCTATAATTAGTTATCTTAGTTACGAAATTCTTCAAAAGAAGCTTTTATTATCAACAGGTATCGGATTTCTTTCCATCTAAAATCAAATGAGTCAAAATTGATGACTCTAGATTTATTACGGATTTGAACTTTCGGCATCATCTTAATGTACTGGAGTAATCTTTATTTTCAACGAAAATTACAATCAAGGAATAGAAAAATTACAACTTGAAACAAAAAAAAATTGAAACTATTGAGCTAACTGTAGACGGTTGCAAACAGTCTAAAGGTAGCTCAAATGATCAATGTCAATACCAGTCGGTGCGTCCCCAAGACACTGGCTGCATTACCACGCTGCTGTATGACAATGCTGATGCGCTGAGCCAGATATTCACCAGCTCTCGGGTCACGCGTCGCATCGACCAGAGGCTCAGAATTTTTTTGAAAACCCGGAGAGCCTCATCTTAATTGTAAATAATTATAGTATCATGCAATATACAGGGTGTCCCGAAACTCAACGTCAAGCCGAAAACAGAGTACAGGTGGGTTCACGACGACCCAGAAAAACCAAAAAATCATGGGTCTATCTTCAATGGTTTCCGAGTTATAGGCTTTTTACTGAAAATCATAAATTTGTTGTCCGGTGCCAAAAACTATTTGATGCTGTGACTACAGTTGTCAATATTTTGAGATTTTTGTTTTTCTGTTAAAAAGTCAAATAGCACTTTAATTAATTAAAGTGCAAAATTTAAACACTATGTTAACATTTTGTGGAAAAAAAATATAGTTAAGTTCGGTTATTGCATCGATGATTTTCAATCCATTAAATTTGACTCGTCATACTGAAAAAAAATTCCACTACGATAGATAGGCCGGCATTTTCTGTTAAAAGTTGGCGCAGTTATCCTAAATTTCAAAATGGTATCATAAGTTACACATTTTTGTGTAATAATAATAAAAACAAATATTTTCTGTTCAGTTCTTCGCCTTTACAACGGTACATTTTCATGTATTATGGATTTTGAATTTAAAAAGTGCAAGTGAGACAGGAATGTTCTTGAAATAAATTGAAGACGCTATTTGAAGTGAGTGAGTAAGAGTGAGACAGGATCTTGACTTACTAAGTATAGGCACAGTCGCAGACCGCAGCATATTAGTCCCCGTATGAGTATCTGTAGCATCCGTCTTCCCCCACCCAGCGATCACCGCTGTCCTCCCCCTCAAAGGCATGGGTGTCTCCGGGAGACAGATGGCCAGGATGTGGCGAGAGAAGACCACCGGTCTGGTCAACCTCAGGAGGGCTATGTCGTAGCGGTCTGGCTGGGTCATACGAAACTGGAAGAGGGGGTGAAGGATCTTCTTGTGGACGCTGGAATAGATAGATAAAAAGATTGTTTGTTTCCACAGACACAACCCATACAATTTAAAGGCGTATTACACTACACGTTACTCAGGGCCCTTACTATCGGGCTTGAATATCGTCCGGGTCCGGGTCCGTCCCTTAGGGAACCTGAATCTTATTACACCACTCTTAGTTAGGGTTAGGGTCCCTGAATGTGTAGTGTAAAACCCCTTTTACATAAAAAAAACAATTAAAAAAAGAAACAAAAGTACAATAGGTAAATTTAGTTCATCGAGCATGCAATTTTAAAAGTCACTCAAAGAATTGTTTTTGCTTCGAATCAAAAACAATATATCAATCAATCTAATACATAGGCGGAAAACACTTTTAAAACTATCATGGTTACGAACACTGAAGTCATTTAACACGACAATTGCAAAATAAATCAATGTTTTATATCCCGTGATAAATTACTTTAGAAGAACACAATTTTATTATGTTTCTATTAAAATTACAGTTGAAGTATAGAAAGTAATTGAAACTAATATGATATTTGGTTTCTTGGAGTCGAGACCGTACGGCGGCAGCGGGGTATTGAGGCTCACCGGGTTTTTAAAAAAATATCAGAGAATTAAAAAAAGTAATGAGATTAAGTTAAGGGGTGCTCTGCCAAACCCTTTGTTTTCGGTAGCAGTCTTTTTCATCATCATCAACCTACACTAGTCCACAGCTGGACCTAGGCCTCCCTTAATGAGCGCCATACCAAATAACGACCTTTCTTCAGCTTGCCGTATTCAGCATCTGCTGTCAGTCTTTCAGATCATCATCCCACCTGGCCGGAGGGTGTCCTACACTTTTGCCGAGTCGTCTTTTTGCACCCTGTAAACATACCCGACTTTCCTCGCAGTATGGCTGCCGACACTGGTATCCAGGGCTCCGAGCCACACCACAATGTCTCTGATGTGGGCGCGGGAGACACAGTGGGCAGCTGTGGCCACGTAGGATTGCGAAACTGGAATAGGGGAAACAATTATCAGAACTTATCTCCCGGCCTCCTATGTATATAAACTTCCAGGTGTGATAGGAATCAAACTGTACAACAAGCTCCCATTAAATATAGAGGTAAAATCAATAGAAAATTACCATTGCTTCGTTCGTAACGTAAAAAAGCTTCTATTACAAAAACAAGTGTATACTTAATACTTACCTACTATCAAAGAGTACTTAGAAAATGACTACAAAAATTACTATGTCAGAAATTTTCAATTTCGTAATATTATGTTGAATTATGACATTAATGTAAAATAGTGCCTCTTTACAGCACACAATGTATAATTAAAGATTAAGTCAAAGATTGTAATATTTATCACAATAACAACATTATTTGTAGTAATGTATTTCATCCTTGACAATAAATTACTTTATTCTTATTCTTATGATCCTCTTAACTTGGATGAGGATGACTTACCGAGAACTCCCCCACACTGGAACTCTGATATCCTGACATGCGCCTGCCACGGGAACTCAGCCAGCCTCGCCTCCCGGCCTCCTATGATCCTCTTCTGGAGGAATCTGGAGGAGGGGAGGCCGCATTCCATCTGGAAACGGACCATAGATAATGACTGTTGTGGTTTTGTGGTGCTTTTTGCGTAGCTATGAAACAATAAACAACTTTTGGAAAGATAGAGGTGGGCTGCTAATTTTTGTTAAAGTAGTAAGTGGTTTTGTTGTTAATTATTTCCATGTCATTCAAGTGTAAAGTTAAGTATTTTATATTCTATTCTGTCTCATATATTATTATATGTTTCCCACACATGAATACAATAGAAAATACTGTTTGATTTCCTCTGAAAGAGCTCTCCGAGAGCTGGTTACACCACCGTACAAGTAGCTATGTTCCTGTCTAAAGATTGCTGGTGAAATGGGAGCAAAAAGCAAATCTGTGCATCTGGTGTAGACTGATGGCAGATGCTTTTCTTGGTAGAACTCATTACGTGTCTTGGTAGGACTCATACGTGCGTCTTGCCCGAATTTAACGTCAAAGTCCTATTTGCTCTCGGTAGAGAGTATTATATTCCTTGCCTGTTTGGTAAGGATGACCGAGATTCGAACTGCTCCTGCTGTAAGTCAATTGGACAGTAGCGAGCGAGATTATTAGCGCAAAACTGTCTTGCTTGTTTCGAGTCCAAGTTATTTTAACACCAGGTACACTCACCTGAGGTACATCTTCATCCACTCGTCTTCGGAACACGTTGTTTGGCATCACGTTCCTCTGAGGAACGTTCCTTAGTCGTGGTGGAGAGACCTGGTAGCTCCAGTCTGATGGTATGCTGGGAGGAATAAAAATCATCAGGAATTTGTTTAATTTCCAACATTTATTTTCTTTAATTTTTTATTTAATTTCCAAAATACGCATGGAAAAACAGTGGCTGGATGAAATCACCCTGACGAATGCCCTGGTCCAAGGGAACTGAGAGGTTTAGCAATACACAGCTGACATGCTCATTGGTTTAATTTAATAATTTGTTGTGTTTTAAAAACTATAAACCAACTTCCAATTCTTTAAAGCTAATAAAATCTACAATATACGAATTTTTAAAGATCAAATTAGATGGGACCACTTGAGAAGCACCATCTTTCAAGTAAAACAAGAATTAAAATCGGAGAAAAAATATCTGAAGTAACATAAATTAAAAAAGTTGACCTAATGGAAAACTTCTTCCTTTTTTGAAATAGGCTGAAAAAAGGACTACATTTTAATCAAATTAATATAGGTAGCTTATTTCGCTGTACCATGTACATGTTTTAAAAATTTGGTTTAAATTTCGAGCTTAGCTTGCGAACTGATAAGAACTGAACAGAATTTGTATCATGCGTGGGTCTTATAAGCTCATCACGAAGTTGAAGTTTGGGTCAGACGTCGTTTTTTGCAGTAACTCACAGGATCTTCCTACCTGTCTTCTCTATCCTGGAGCCCGCAGCATGAGAACAGCCAGCCCCCGCAGCCGCCGTGTCTGGTGCCTCCTCGCAGCCAGCAGGCTAGTGATAGCATGCATTCTCCTGATTTTCCTCCGACCTCACCCACGGAACATGTTACAGGGTAGCCAAGGAGATAAGCTAAGGAGTTTGTGGATACTGGAAGGAAGAAAAACAGCGTGATAAATCTCTGCTATAGCGTGACGTTCTATATTTCTCGCGAAGATCCAACAACCGTTGAGGTAAACGTGTTCTTGAGTGGAGACTGTGACTCGGTAAACTTAGTAAACGTAATGCCCTACGGCCATGTTGGATGATGATCTGCGAAAGACTACAGGCAGATGCTGGATGCGGTAAGCTGAAGAGGGCACTATGACCATTAGATGAGGCCTATGTTCAGCAGTCGACTGAGTAAGGTGATGATAGCGTGACAAGTTAAGCTGTGCTTGCCTTGTCGAACATGACAATGGCACTGCAGAATCACGGCGCGGCAGTCGCAACAGCAGCCTTAACGCGTTGTTATATACCCATCAATCATTGTAAGCCTTTTGGGTACAGTTGACCTACAGATTCCGAATAAATGGAATAAAAATATGCACTGAATAAAGTAACCTTTGCCACATTTGTACGTCGTACGAATCTGTGGGCCAGCTTTTTCATCCTGACTAACAATACTCCGCCTTCCATCTCCTTATCATCATCGTCCTTCAGGTCTTCAGTCACCAAGTGACCTAGATATTAAAGCCAATAAATAGAATATATTTTATTATAAATAAATAATATTTAATCCTTAATTAGATCAGATAACTCACTAGTAAATACAATTATAACAAACTCTGCCTTCTGGTAACGGTCTAGATTTTTAAGAGTTTGTTATAAATAGATATGTTTTTTTTTCTGAGAGCCACACCATTTTGTTACAAATTAACTTATTTTAGTTATATTGATAAGTTACATGAAACCCTTTAATTTATTTTCTGTTATTATTTTGTTAATCTATTTGTGCGATATTTAACAATCTTTCGAGAATTTGCTGGCGGTATTAGGTTTTGATTTTTATGGTAATTAACGAAGATATATAAATGACAAGAGAATGGCAAAAGGGTAGAACAATTCTGCTGATGTGAGGAGTATACACCACTGACCTGATAGGTACTGGCTGCTGCAGGCGACACACCGATGGAGGAGTAACACGCAGGTATTGTAAGGATCCAGCTAGAAGGTCGGGCACAATCACACACTCTAGAGCTCTCAGCAGAAGTTCATAGGTGGCCGATAGAACGTCTATCTAATCTAATATCTCTAGCAACGTCTTTCTTGGTCGGCGCGCGATGCGGTTGTGTTTTAGCCATTCAGAGCGTTCCCAAATGGTTGAGTGATGTAAAACTACCTCAATTTTTTTCAGCAGAATCGAACACTATTTAAGCTATAAAAATGTTCGTAATCCGTCGATCTATATCTTTACCTCTAAATTAATAAGTAAAATGTGTAATTGTATTAATAATCTTACCATCTACAGCTTTCCCGTGTCCAGTGACATTTAAAAACACTAATGTCGCTAACATGCTTGAGTTCAACCTCCATTTTGTATCCTCTTTCTTTTTCTTAACCTTTTTATTTGTATTTTTCTCTCGTTTCTTATTCACTTTTCTTCTTTTTACCTCAAGCTTTTTTGTCTTCGCCTTGATTTTCTCATCGGCTAAGATTATGTTTTTTCTTTGTTTTTGATTATAGATTTCACTGACCGATTTAATCAATACACCGGGGATATGTTCTTTGTTTTCCTTTTTAAACAAATTCTCAAATACATCTTGCGTTTCAGTATTAACTTGATAATTGCTTTGGCAATATGAACTAGTTTTGAGTACGTCATTCAGTTTTTGTACAATTATTACATTTTCACGTTCTTTTGTGTTCGTTACATCTTCCCTATTTGTAAAATCTTCTACGATTTCAATTATTTCATCAATACTTTCAACAATTTTATGTATTTTCTTTCGACCAACATGGAAAAACACTTCGTCGTCATCTCCGATTACATCATCAATTTTACCATCAAACTTTAGGTTGTTTTCAGTAAAAATATCACCGATTTCATCACTTTTCTTTGTACTATCGGGGTAATATTTCCGATTGGCATGGTTCACCGTAGGCATGGCTTCAGTTCGTATGACATTATAGTACGCTGTTCTGGATCTGTGACAATTGAACACTGAAACCAAAATAAAACAGTAAGTTATCTATTTATGATACCTACATATCGTAAACGTAAATTAAAAGTATAATTGCATGGCCTCTACCAGAGCTATCAATCAGTTTAGCATGAAAAACCAAAAGCACTCAAAAACTTTGAAAATAAATTGGTACCGTTTTACCCTGTGCGTACGGAACCCTAAAAAAACCTCTACAAAATATTGTATTGACAGCCTATTTAATTTTGAAGTTCCCGCCAAATGCCAGTTTCCGTAGGGGTATGGTAGATAGAAGGCGTAGAGGCGCTAATTTGCGCTTTATTGGAATTTTACTCCATGGAGTCAAACTTCTTTTCGTTATGGTTGTTCTATGGCCTGTAAAACCGAGCTAGATTTGGAGGAAATTAAAGAGCTTTGTGTCGTGATAAGCGTAAGTTTCAGCACGATTATCTGGGATATACCCGAATACCTTAGGCATCCATAAACTATGTTAAGTAGCACTATTATATAAAAACTACTGTATTATATTAGATTATCTACCTTTTAGTATAGCTAAGTCCTAGAGGAAACATGTAATTTTAACATTATTTTAGCGAATAACTTATTCTCATTGTAAGTGAACTTTTTATAGTTTTTATGAGAAATAAAGCTTCTTTAGCCTCATCCATAGCCATACCTTCCATCTTTGGCCACCAAAAAAAGCCTACGTACCAAAGTTCGCGGTCTGCCCTACAAGCTATGCGTGGAATTTTTATCAGAGCGTATCTTTTATTTATTAACTTAATTTAAAATCTTCTTTTTCGTTTAATCAACAGTAGCACTTTCTTTGTGGATCGGTGAATGTAGACAATTGCTTTGTATTAAAAAAAAAAGCTAAGCGCAGTTTACTTAGGTACTTTAATTATTTTTTAAATTATTGACTGACACTGTTCATCACTACATAGTATAAAACAAAGTCGCTTTCTCTGTCCCTATGTCCCTATATCCCTATGTATGCTTAAATCTTTAAAACTACGCAACGGTTTTCGATGGGTTATTTTTAAATAAATAAATTGATTCAAGAGGAAGGTAAGTACATATAATGAAACCGTGCGAAGCCGGGGCGGGTCGCTAGTTAATTATATAAGAAGTGCCTATGGATCGTATTAATGATACTTTTTTACCGATTCGAGGCGTTTTATTTAGGTATAGTAGGTAACTTTAACTCTAAAAAAAATTTAATTGGTATTGAACGTTTGGAAAACGGTCTTTTAATTTTTTATAAATTATTTCAAAATTGTATTATAAGTTTTTATTTAAATATAAAAAAATGCTTATGCGTCGAATTAGGTACCTACCTATACATATTTTGTATATCTTTCATCACTTCCCCATATCAGTTCCTGAGCCCAAGGTGGATAGGACTCCTTTCTTAGCAGGTAAGTTAATTAAATTACATAAGCGTTTTCGCGTTTCGCTAACTTTCCTCCCCGACAATACCTACCACGGGTCGCGGTCTGCCCTACAAGCTTAGCGATGCATGCGGCTTTCGCCATTAATTGTCATCGCGAGCAAACATCGTTTAATACCTCTAATTTATGATTACTCGCTTTCGAGTGTAAGTCACGGATAGTGTAATTTAAAGTTAATAAGTAAATTTTTGCCCGGACAGTACCTACCCTGTTAATCAGCCTTAACATTTTGAAATAAGAACTGGGGGGTGATTCACTATGTCCAATCCAAGCGTGTTAAAGACAAGATAGAGGTGTGGAATCGGACAAAATCGTATTTAGAACACATTGTGACGTCACACGATTTGAGCGTGGAATCTCCTATGTCATAGTGAATCACGTCCGTGAACTCATTTCATGGATAAATCAAGTTCTTATTTCAAAATGTTTTGTTTTTTATTTCTGAGTTTTATTCATCTAACTATGCATTTATCATTTTTAACGTTGTTTCTATGGAAGGCTATTTATATCCCAAGGTATATGGGATGAAAACGTACGTGTTATTCCACGACTCGAACTATATCTATTCAAAATTTCAGCCCAACCCGTTCAGTAATTTTTGCGTGAAAGAGGAACAAACATGCACACAAATTTCACGTTTACAATATTTGTAAGGAAAAGGACTATGGCTGTGCCCACGGTTTCGGCCACTTCTATTCGTAGACAGAGACAAATCGAAAGAAACAAAAAAAATAAAAGAAAAATAGCTTCAGAGTTCATGGTGTAACTAAACCGACTTTGTTTTATGTGTAGTACCAACTGTGTATAGGCACATAAATCTTTCTTATAAAAAACGATAATTATATACCTAACTTATTATACAGGTTCTAATGTATGTGTCCTGTATACGCTATAGGTAATAGGCAGACAGCAGTGAATATTAGTCAAAAACTTATCTTAAAACTAAATGCTTTAACTTTCTTTAACAACGAAAATTACAATCAAGGAACAGAAACAAATCAAAACTAGTAGATACAATTGAAACAATTGAGTACAGTCTAGAGTTAGATCCTGATCCATGTCAATACCAATCGGAAGCGTCTCCAAGACACTGGCTGCATTACCACGCTGTATGACAATGCTCCTAATTTGATAAATTCCATTAGTTATCTTATAGTGTATATTCCGCTGTAAAATCCTCATAATCACATTTCCAGCCGAGTGGTGAGAATCGAACCCGCAACCTCCATTTACCAGGCACCACATGACTGCAGTCATCCAAATGTTGTAACCATCATAATCTGTCAGCGAACGTTCACGCTTTCTCAAGGAAGACAAAAGGCTTCATACAAAAGGATCAGCGTATACTTTCTCCAATTTTGAGGCGAAGAGCAGAAAGATTCTGTTATGACATAATTTTGAACAGCCGAGTCAATAAAATTTTATTTTGTCTACGCTACGCTGGCTATGCAGTAAATTACAAAAAGACGCCATTCAGTAAAATGGCTAGAATGTTTTGGTACGGTTTACATAAAAACATTAAATAATTTTTAGGCGCTAGAGTACACTAGCGCCGCCACTCATTTACTCACATTATTACAAAAGAACTTACAAAAATCCAATGTTCAGTTTGTGAGTATCAAAAGATTTTTTTAATGCATCTGTAGTATGTTTATTTTAGGAAGAGAGAGATACGTTGCTCTTTGTGACCAACTCTGTTTTCAAAAACGTTTTTTTTTATGTTGATCGTCTTAATACAAAAACCAAGAAAAGATTTCGAATTTACCTAATTATTAGAGACACTTAACTAAATAAAATATTATTAGATTTTTTTCAAATCACACGAGAAGCACCAGCTTTTAAAAAAATAATCATTAAATCGTTTCATTTAGAAAAAAAAACATCATCTTTAATTAATTCTGATATTAATAAAGTATTTTCAACTCTCGTGTTAAATAGTTATACAGGGTGTTAGTGTGAACACCGTTGTCCTTGAAACCAGAGGTTCAGCATCATGAGTAGAATCCAAAACGGATGAAAATAATGATTCTATTTTTTTACTCATTTTTTAAAGAAAATTTTTATAAACACTAAACGTTTGCTCACAAACACGTGACACAATTACTTCGACCAGGCGACACGTGGCATGTGCACCTCAGTGTCGGATCACCTTCTGTGCGAATATCCCGTCTTTTGAAGGGCACAAGTAATGAAGTTACGATCCAAGTAAGGCGCGGGTATAAGTACTTACGTAGGTAGGTACTTAAAGTATGTAGAGTGACTATGGCATCGTGTACGATAACGAAGACATGAAATATCAAAATCTTGCAAAACTAAAATAGGTGTTAAGCTTTTCTCATCGGTTTTGGATTCTACTCATGATGCTGAACCTCTGGTTTCAAGGACAACGGTGTTCACACTAACACCCTGTATATCTTGCCGCGGTGAATTTGACTATAATATGTCAAGGAATAGAAACAAATTTAAACTGAAATAGGTTTACAATTGAGCTAAAGCTGCAGACAGTTGTAAACAATTTAGAAGTAGCCCAACTGATCCATATCAAAGCATTCGGAAGCGTCTCCTAGACGCTGGCAGCATTACTATTTTTGCATTGCATTATTTATTCGATGATTTATCTGTTAATGCGTTATCGTAATGTCAAAAATGGCTGAAAAGGCGCTTTTAGTTTGAAATTAGAATATCATAGACTACAGGTTGACATGACACACTGCCACAACCCTTATTCTACCGCGAAAGATGCCTAACATCTACTGAGGTCTAATAAGGTAAAACGGGTATTCTTTTTTCGAATCACTTCCTTACACATAATTATGTAGAAATAATCAGTATTCGAATTATCTAATTATCAGTATCTAATTACTATTAGAATTTTATAGTGTTTATCCCTACTTTTTTGTTAACAGTGATCCAAATTCATAGGAAGATTTATTAAAAAACAATAACAAAACGACTAATTATAGCTAGTATATATAATTATAACAAACTCCTCAAAATCGAAGCCGTCTATTATTATTATGCGAAAGTTACTCCGTCTGTCTTACGCTTTCACGCCTAAACTACTGAATGGATTTAAATGAACTTTGGTACAGAGATAGTATAAAGCCTGAGAAAGGACATAGGCTACTTTTTAATGCGAAAAAAGGTTTGAAAGGCTTTGAAATAGGGAATGATAGTTTGTATAGAAGTTTCGTGAAGCTTCAAACTTATTTTTAAAGCTTTTGATTAGATATACATAAATAAATACGACATTCAAGTTTGCAAAAACTTACCCATATGGGGTTAATATAAAAAATAGGGAATACCTAAAAGTTTGTTTGTATGACTGTATGTAAGGGTTTATATGACTGCCCAAAATTACCATTCCACGCGGATGAAGTCTGCTTTGCCTCCGATAATTGAAAAAACCTCAAAGAGTATATAGTATATGTGACTAGGTATACTGTTTTTGGACAGACAAAAGAATATCTACAGAATATATTAGAAGAAAGATACGTTCGATGACAACAAACAAAAACAAAGTAAAACCTGGGGCTGGAGTCGGTTTACCAGCTCTCTAAAATAAAATTACATGCAAGTACAACATACATTAAGTATTTTACCACATATTCATCTTCAAAAACAATAATTCGAAAGCTTACATCTAGGCCACAGACGAGTTTTGATAAAGGACGAAACATACCTCCTTTCACTTCTCAAAACTTTCACTCGAAAAAAAAACACTTTTATCACTAGCCACTAACAAATCAATTCTTATTTCAAATACTGTTTTGTTTTTTTTGTAACGGGCGACCACAGACGGTGCTGTTTGGAATCGAACTGAATCGGTTTCTCAAAACCTGTAGTGGTTAGGCTCGCTTCACACTTTTACGATTTCAAGATTCTAAGGTATACTTTGCCTTCATTGTAACCGATTTCAAAAGTCATTTTTCTATAATTAGTACTTTACCGTCTTTCAAGTGAAATTCAACTTAGTATAATGTTGTTAGGAGATTTTGTGCAGGGAAAGAAAAGTATGCTTTGTTGTAGAACATTTTCAGAATTTCAATGATGTTAGCTGCAACAAAAGCAATGCTTCCACGGTTTACAAACTTGTTCAGTGTATTCGGTTTCCTTGGGACAGTTTGTACGATCTTCAAATATAGCTACGGGATTTTTCTAATAAAAAAAAATCTACATTTTGAATACCTACCTTTATCAGTCTATTGCCCATAACACAAGCTCTCCTTAGTTTGAGCTTAAACGATGCTGTGTGGATTGTCCTGTCCATGGACAATAAAATTATATTACCTTTATAATACAATCTATTATAAAATGTTAAGTTTATTCTATTGATTTATAAATAAATAAATAATACTGCAGTGTAACATCATACCATCATCATGTGCAGTGAACATCAAAAATTAATATATAGTTAATTTATTAAGGAATTAAGGAATTTAGGTAACTAAAACACAAAACATAAATATTTCCGGTAGTTCAAAAAACATGTTATACTGTAAAAAAAATCTAAGTCAAAAACACAAAACAATTTCAAGTGAAACTATACCCAATGTGAACACGCCCTAACAACGCTCGCTGGGCGAAAGGCACTCGCTCGCTGTTTTTATTTTGTACAGATTAGCTAAGAACTCTGTCAGAATATAATTCTGATAATGCTGCATATCTGTTTATGAAACTAATTAAATAATATTCCAACAATTTTTAAACTTATGTTTATTTAAGTTTGAATCTGGTGATGGGTCATAAATCCTACTAATATTATAATCGCGAAAGTTTGTAAGTATGGATGTTTGTTACTCTTTCACGCAAAAACTACTGAACGGATATGGATGAAATTTGGCACAGAGATAGAATAAAACATAGGCCCGGAATTCCTACGGGAACGGGAATTACCGCGGGTTAAACTTATGTGCTATTCCAGACTATAATCTAACTCTGTGCCAAATTTCAGCCAGATTCGTCCAGTAGTTTTTGCGTAGCAGTGCCTCACGGTTTCACCCGCGTAGTTCCCGTTCCTGTGGGAATTCCGGAATTATATATAGCCTATGTGTTATTCCAGACTATAATCTATCTCTGTGCCAAATTTTATCATGATCCGTTCAGTAGTTTTTGCGTGCAAGAGTAACAGACATACATTCATACATCTATCCATCCATACTTACAATATTCGCGTTTATAATATTAGTAGGATAATTACAAAAATCACTACATAGTATAAAACAAAGTCGCTTTCTCTGTTCCTATGTCCCTATGTATGCTTAAATCTTTAAAACTACGCCACGGATTTTGATGCGTTTTTTTTAATAGATAGTGTGATTCAAGAGGAAGTTTTATACGTATAATAAAAGCGTGCGAAGCCGGCGTGGGTCGCTAGTTAATAATAAATTCCATACGTTTGGGACGGTTAGTTTTCACATCTTCCACTTGTAGACCAAAATTGTGTGAAAATCTATCACTAGTGGACTAAAAATTTAAGCGAAGAGAAAATCGATGAGCTATTTATAAATTATATTAAGTATATTACTAGCGACCCACCCCGGCTTCGCAATAAAATCTTTATCTATCTATTTATCATCTTCGCACGGTTTTATTATACGTATAAACCTTCCTCTTGAATCACTCCATCTATTAAAAGAAACCGCATCAAAATCCGTTGCGAAGTTTTATAGATTTAAGCATACATAGGGACGGAGAAAGCGACTTTGTTTTATACTATGTAGTGATGTTATACTATGTATGTTTGTTTTATACTATGTAATGTTGCTAAATTATTTGTAGTTTAAAATTTGATTTTTCTAAAAGCTTATTTACTAAGCCTAAAGAAATAAAGATATTGATATCTGATATCCCGGTCACCTACAACTGTATAGATGGTAAGACGAGAAAACAACGGTACTCACGTAAATGGTGACTAACGGACAGACGACACAATTACTGACTGATTACACGAAGATCGACTTACAAACTTAAGGCGCAAACATGAGCTAAAGTAGCGCCACCTCTTATTTTATCATATAACTAGCGACCGGCCCCGGCTTCGCACGGTTTTATTATACGTATAAACCTTCCTCTTGAATCACTCTATATATTAAAAAAACCGCATCAAAATCCGTTGCGTAGTTTTTAAGATTTAAATATACAAAGGGATATAGGGACATAGGGACAGAGAAAGTGACTTTGTTTTATACTATGTAGTGATGATAGTGATAGTGATTACGTTAAACAAAGGAATTTCCAAAATTCACACGTACAGTTTGCATTAAAAAAAAGCTTATGATAGGTTTAATCTTAAGCTTTTTTTAATGCATCTGTAGTAGTTTAATTTTGTCTAGTTTAGGCAGAGATACGAAGTTGCCTTTGGTGACCACCAAACTCTGTTTTCGTATGTCTTTCTAAAATAGACAAAATGAAACTGCTACGGATGCATTAAAAAAAGCTTATGATAGGTTAAACAAAATGTACGTGTGTATTTTGGAAATAATATGTATGATAAAATAAGTTATGGCGCCATTGTAGCTCGTGTTTGCGCCTTAATATTATTGTTATATAGCTCCTACGTTGAATAAAGTAGTTAAAAAAAAACTGTCGGAGTGAGAATTTCCTACTTCTTTTGAAGTCGCGTGAAAAACGCCAAGCATGAATTTACCTGATATCTATGCTAATATGTACATTCATCACGTGAGTCAAGCCGTGGGCAGATGCTTGTCTTAAATATTCGAGTACCGATAAAAATAATATCAATTGACTTTTACGATATGACGTATAAATTACTCAAAAGGAGGTTAATTGATTCATATTTTGATGCTGCGCCGGCGCCGAAGTGAAATTCAAGTGAAACTGTGTTATTTTGACGCGTTCTCTTTAAGCTAATTGATTGTGCGATCAATTGAAAATATATTTATTCAAATCATGTTATAAAACTGCGTGTAGATTCAATAAAAATGTTTCTAATATGTAGTTATTTGAGGTCAATATGCCTTTTAATTTAATTTAATGTTTTTAAACTTAAACCAGATTGTTTATTAAGGTACCTAAGGAATATTTGTGAGTGTATCGCGCATTGAATTTTTGCTGTTTATTAGCTCTAAAACAAATAAAATTTATTAATTATGTTAATTTAAGGTATTTATTATTTTTATTTAGTTAGTCATTATTATTTTATATATGTATGTTTATTCTAATAATAATGTATGTTTATAATGCTATTGTACACTTCCTCTACCTCTAAGTTAAGTTCACTCTAAGTTTTGCTGGAAGAAAACTCTTTCCAGGGTCGCTCGTCTATGTACATATCCTATTTTATAAGTTCATGCTTTGTATTTATGTCTACAATAAAGAATTATAGAATTACAGAAAATAATTAAAAAAACAGTCAGAGACTGGCGAAAAACATGTGCATCATGAAATCATGAAGGCACGAAAGTTATCCTACTTTGATTAGATGGTGTTGATGATGGTGAAACTAGTAACCGAACTCGGGTTCGTACCTACCTACTCAGACAAATATGTATTTAAAATTTACAAATACTTCAAATTTTATTAACAACGAAAATTACAAGCAAGGAATAGACAAATTACAACTAGTATTTAAAATTGAAACCTAGCTAACTGCAGACGGTTGCAAACAGTGTAAAGGTAGCTCAATTGATCCATGTCAATACCAGTCGGAAGAGTCCCCAAGACACGGGCTGCATTACCACGCTGTATGGCAATGCTGCTGCGCTGAGCCAAATACTTAATACTCAGCGCATCAGCATTGCCATACAGCGTGGTAATGCAGCCAGTGTCTTGGGGACGCTTCCGACTGGTATTGACATGGATCAATTGAGCTACCTTTAGACTGTTTGCAACCGTCTGCAGTTAGCTCAATGGTTTCAATTGTAAATACTAGTTGTAATTTTTCTATTCCTTGCTTGTAATTTTCGTTGTTAATACTTAATAGTAAACTTGTCATTCGATTGGTGCAATATTGAAACAAAATTACTGTAATAGGTGAAACTAAACGAATGTATATTTATCTTAATTGTAATCAGAGCTTAAGAAAATAAATTAATCTTTATCCAAAATATTTAGCTTAACTTGTAGTTATAGTACACTAGCAGCGCCTCGCGGTTTCACTCGCT
Organism: Eupithecia centaureata; assembly: GCA_944547425.1. Taxonomy (NCBI): domain Eukaryota; kingdom Metazoa; phylum Arthropoda; class Insecta; order Lepidoptera; family Geometridae; genus Eupithecia; species Eupithecia centaureata. Next base: position 3,237,487 of record OX155706.1, read on the forward strand.
AAATCCCGATCCCGTGGGAATTCCGGGATAAAATATAGCCTATGTTATTACAGACTATAGTCTATCTCTGTGCCAAATTTCATGCATATCCGTTCCGTTATTTTTGCGTGTAAGAGTAACAAACATCCATCCATACTTACAAACTTTCGCGTTTATAATATTAGTAGGATAGATGCCTAAATCTTTTGTCGTGAAACAAAAAATTATATTGATTGGGCAATCCTCAACAAAAATTGTACAAAACTTGCGTTTTCTTCATACAAAAGATTTCAACGCGCTCCTAGTGCTTGAAGAGTTTTATTATGTACCTATGCCTATGTTACGTAGCTAACATGTTTAAAATACATAATGAGAAAAGGTGTAATAATTAGGTAACTATACATTGGTATAGTTACCTACTTATAATAATACTAGCTACCCGGTTTTATTATACGTATAAACCTTCCTCTTGAATCACTCTTTCATACGTAGTTTTAAAGATTTAAGCATTCAAAGGGATATAGGGACATAGGGACAGAGAAAGCGACTTTGTTTTATACTATGTAGTGATGTACTTACTAAGAAATATTGCAAATTTAAGTCTGTTTTGTATTTAAGACTAAAGAGAGTAAAATAAAATAATGACAAAATTTACAAAAAAATTACAAACAAAATATTTGGTTTAGTGTTTTGAAAAAGTAGGACTTCCAAAAAAAAAAACACTCAAAAAGTGTGTAAGATTTGATAAGCGCCATCTATAGTTTTACCTTTATACCATGAAGGTAAAGTGAAAGGTGCCTACGCTGCCATGGCGTAAACTGTAAAGAGGTCTTATAGACTTCTCTGCAACTTTTATTCGTTCTAACAGATGGCAGTTAAGTTGAAACAAAAAATAAATATTTAATAACACTGTGGTAATAACATTATAGGGAGGATTTAGGATTTGAAAAAAGTTAGGATAGGCTTAAGTACAGTCAAGCTCATAAGCCCATTGGTTTATGCATCACCATTTTTATTGGTTTATTGTAGATGAATAATATTTTTAAACATTATACATATGTATAAATTTTATATTCTCTTAAATTTAGTGTGAAACGTAGTGGATATTATTATAAAGTTTGGTTTGTATAAAAGCAAATATTCTTATAAATAAGGAAAATTGAACTTTTTTTCTGGAAAACATACTTGCGCGGCTAACTCAAAATTTTTTTTTTGTTAAATTCTCAACAACATTCATTATATTAATTATTAGTAAATTCTTATTTTCAGAAGTAACTAGTCTTTAATTTATGAATGTTACTTTTTAATAAATAATAATGTTACTTTGTAAAAAAGAAACTACATGGTGTTTCTAATATTAAATGTCAATATCCTACAGCTACAGCCAATCGAATCACTGGATCTAAGGTCCAAGCACTTCCTACTCGCACGTAACATTTCTAATGATTCCACACGATCTATCTAAGCCTAGAAAGTTACCTAAGACCTGAGTATACTTTGTATCAATAAATCGTATACCTACGTACAGAGATGTTAAAAATATTAACCCTTGTGCCTTACCTGCGTCGTAAATGGCAGATGAATACTAAAAAATACTGAATCGAATATTTCAAAAACTGGAATTTAAGATTTTAGATTTAACTGTTCTATATACTACTTATTTCTTTTTATCTTAAATATTTGTTTTTAATCTTTAAGTCATCACAACTTCTATTATATTGTACCTATACAATATTACTTTTATAATAAGTGTATAATAATGTTATTTTTGAAGTTAAAAAATAAAAGAGACTAAGAATAAATAAACCATATAATTGACTTATCCAACAACGTCATATTAAGTAAACGTACTTTCTTAAAAACACAACACGCAGTTTGGTAATTTACTTGACAGCACTAAAATGTTTAATGAAAGAAATAATGTCAGTTTGTGCTTACTTTTGGTATATTTAAATATGTTTATGCATTCATGAAATACATTATGATTCTTAAAATAAATTAAATGGTAGCATAGTATTCAACAATAATGATGTTTTATTATTTGAATTCATCTGGAAATATTAATTATTTGAGCCAATGATACAAAAACATAACACCAAAACAATTCCCAAAGCTCTGCTATTCAAAGTGAATGTAGAGCAGTGTTGCTGTAAAATATGATACTAATTTTAGAATAAAGCATACTCACAATCACAATTCCTATAAGATGCAAATAGGAAGAGTTGCAATCATCGCTGACCCCAAAAGGCTTACACTATCACTAATCAACAAGACTATTACATAAAAACGACGCGTCATGCATTTTACATAACGCACTAGTGGGGGCGACTGTACCTCCAGTCCGCACCTCGTCCCCGAACGAACCACACGTTCCACGTTCAAAAACAATGAAAAAAGTCCGCTAAAAACAAACAAAAAAGATCCGTCCAAAAATTATGTGTGTTTGAATTCCGAACGCGAAAAAAAGTTTAAAAACGCGCGAATAAATAAAATGAAAGTGAAAACTACGGATCAGTGACCGCAACAACATGCTAACACATAGATGGAAAGTAATTCTGCTTGTAATAGCGTCCGTAGCGACGGGCGAGCCGAGTCGTGCGCTCACACTATACCAAAAACCGTACAATAATGTTATGTTTATACCCAAAAACTACTATAGACGACGATCTAGAGTCCTATTCCTGGACGAAGACGAAAACCACCAACCGTACGGGAAAGGAGAGATCGATTTAACAAATTCGAAAATCAAATTCGATGAAACCACAGACTACGAATTCACTTCCCCGGAAGAGACAGATCCAAAAATCGAAAGCATTCCAAGCGGAAATGAGAGATTCTACGAACCACTCCCGCGATTTCGACCTTTTCAAAACCAACCTCATTACTACCAGGGGAGGTTCGGGCGTCCTTACGCGCCTAGTTTTGGCTTCGAGCCCTTTCAGCATCCTTCTTTAAGGGCAGGATATTACCAAGGTTGGAAAGCTAGAAGTCCTAGAGTCGTGTTTCCATACGCGACGGATAGTTTAAACTTGAACTCAGTGCAAACGAATTCTCACGGTGGACCTCAGCCAGTTTTTAACGACAATGTTGTATTTAGAGATCAGTTTAGTTCAAATGATGTGGTCGAGGACCAAGGACTTCAGGATATCGGGGCCGGAGACAGTATAGCTGATCGAGGTGAGTTTTTTTTTCTTTTGGGTTAAGGCGGGAACTTTCAAATGGATTATGTGATTCGAATATATGCAAATGAGTTTTTGGATTAGGTAGCTTTGTTTCGTTGTGGGAAGACTCAGATTTGAAAGATGGCTTCCATTTGATATTTTCCGTTCTTGAATTTGAGTGTAATGTAGATGGGGTAGTTAGAAGGCATTTTGTGACTAATTTGGTTTTGGTTAATGCTGTGGTAATTTTTGAGTAGAAAAGTCATGTTTGTTTACCGAAGTGAGTAAAAAATGACAGTTCAATTAAATATGTCAATCGAAATCATCAAGTTTGTATTTATGCTTTGCTTCATATACAAAACAAAATCCGAACAAAACAGTATTTATTTCAAAAAACTTACATTCTAAATCATGTGTTTATTTACTTATACAAACGTATACTAAGTACTTAATTTAAAAGTAAAGTAAAATATAAATCTTGTACATATACGTGAGGATTCCTAGCTTAAGCTTTAAGGAGGATACTAGTTTTATTAAATGTAGGTATTACTATTATCTAACCACAGCTTCGCACACTTTGTTTCAAAGTGAAATAGACGTAGGTAGTTACAACCCCGGAGTTAAACATAGGCTACATTTTATTCGATAAATCAGAACCCTTAGGATAGAAATAGCCTTGAAACATTTCCATAGAAACAAAGTGTGCGAAGCCGTTAGAACTAGTACCTATTAAATAAGACTTTGACGGGTTTTAAACACACAACCCCTTCCTTTAGTACGGGAATGCGCTACGTGCGAGGTCATATAATCGCGTTGAAAATCTTTGGGACTTCCTTTTAGGGGTATTCATTGGACATAGCCTCCCCCTTAGACCTTTGACAAAGGGTAGGAGGATCTCAGGCTTCCCCTAATGAAAAATATAGCGCCCTGTTTCAGCCGCTTCAAGCAACTTTCTTATAGGGTTGATTTTAATTAAAATGCTTATCCCCATAAACATATGTATTCTTAGGATCTTTAATCGTTTATATATCAATTAGCGACTCGCCCCGGCTTCGCACGGTTTTATTATACGTATAAACCTTCCTCTTGAATCACTCTATTAAAGAAACCGCATCAAAATCCGTTGCGTAGTTTTAAAGATTTAAGCGTACATAGGGACAGAGAAGGCGACTTTATTTTATACTATGTAGATATGATGAAGCAAACAAATGTTTAAATTAAAAATAGACTCGGTTTATAGTTTTTTAAACACGTCAAGTTATTTATGTTGGCACTTAACACCATTGCTTATATTGTTTTACATGTAGACTTGGCATTACAAAATCCCTGGGTTTTCCGTCTTTCGCTATCTGTATTGCGTCGCATAGCGTTGCAACTTCATATGAGTCAGTTTAGTAGATCCGGCCTTTTAAGATTGCGATAGGACACTTAAAAATTTATATAGATAATTTATTAAATACAATTTCGTTACATCATCATCAACCTATATCAATCCACTGCTGGACATAGGTCTCCCCTAATTCCCTGTTTCCTATAATAAAAAAAAATATCTATCTGTGTAATGTATTAAGTATATCAGACATCAACACACCCATAACACAAGCTTTGCTTATCTTGGGGCTAAATGATGCTGTGTGGATTGTCCAGCATTATTTATTTATTTATAACTAGCTGGTGCCCGCGACTTCGTCTGCGCATGATTAGTATTTCGAGTACTCGCGATTTTACTTGCGTAGTTCCCTTTCCCGTGGGATTTTCGGGATAAAATAAAGCCTATGTGTTATTCCAGCTTATAATCTATCTCTGTGCCAAATTCATCCAGATCCGTTATGCAGTTTTTGCGTGAAAGAGTAACAAACATCCATCCATCTATCAATCTATCCATCCATCTATCCATTCATACTTACAAACTTTCGCGTTTATCAGTTCAATCTTCAATTCAGTTTGGTTCCCCTGGGGTATACGGGTTTTCAAAAATTTCTCGCAGCATCTGAACGACGCGTACACACGCGTACTAAACATGTTTTTAAAAAGGTTTGAACAAAAAAGCACCGACCGTTTTTTTTTTAAATAACGTTAAAAATGGTTTTCGAAAACCGCTGAAAATTTTTGTAAGTTTTAAATGTCTGTAAAAAATTGCTAATGACTCAGATACCTAAGAACATGTTTTGTTAGATTGCTTACACATTAGTTTTACTTAAATTAAACAAAAAAAAAACATTGGCCTTTTAAACTGGCAATGATTAGCAAGTAACTGTAAAATTTCGGGTATTTTCCTTGCCACCAAAAAAATTGGTAAAAAAGAAACAGTCAGACTTCGTCTTAGACAAATATGGCTTAAATGGTTCCAAATAGTGCACACTACCTTCGCCCACCAGCTTTGCACCCACCTTCCAATCACCCAGTATATTATTGTATTTACAAGTAATTTATATAAATAATAGTCATATTTTATAATTGACGTCCTCTGTAGCTCAGCAGGTGAAGGTCCGCCTGCGACCGCGGTTCGATTACCGCTTCGTTACGTTATTTGTACGATCTGCAGATATTTGTTCAGGATTTCTTGGTTTAAGAAGATTTCTATATGTATGATAAATTTTATCTGTCTATGTAGTTTATAGTATTAAGTATTTCAGTCACTAGTACCTAACACAAGCTCTGCTTAGCTTGGGGCTAGATAATGCTGTGTGGATCGTCGATTCTTCCGCCATAAAACTGCGTAGATAATCAGAAATCTACTCGTAGAAGTTGAATTCTGATTATTAACGCAGTTTTATGAATCGTTAAACATGTTTTCGCTTGTGCAAAAATTTCTACAATTAGCATAAGAATGTATTACAATTTCCATTCCAAAATAATCTTTTAAATCTTAATGCTTTTTTTAACAATCTATTATATAAGACTTCTAGCCTTCTAAAATGCATTCGAAGACGCGTCGCAAGTGTTGCATTCGCTTGTGAGAGCAGGATAAGAATAAATTTTGCGTTCATAGGTAAAGCTTTATTAACAAAGAAAATTACAATCAAGGAATAGAAACAAATTAAAACCAGTAAACAAACAGTCTAGAGGTAGCTTAACTGACCCATGTCAATACCAGTTGTCGTGTCCCCAAGACACTGTCTGCATTACCTTACCACGCTGTATGACAATGCTGATGCGCTGCGACAGATACTCACCAGCTCTCAGGTCACGCGTCGCATCGACCAGACGCTCAGATATTTTTTTAAAACCACAGCAAATGTGTATGCTTTGTCGAGACCTGCATATTTGCGCCAAAAAATAATCTTGGGACAAATTGTAGCTCTATGGAAATAATGTCTATGGTTTTTATATCTATTTGCGCTAGAATTGGTTATAAATATTTGACAATAGAATTTCTTCGACCTCACGATCTCAGGCGAGTCTCAGCTACATAAACATCTAACAATAAACAAACTTTATGAATGTAAATTTGTTTTTAATGGTACTATTTCGACACGATTGTCGAAAGCTGCGGATACAGTCCTTTCTCGTATAATAGAGGTAATTTTACTAAACTGACTACGTGTTTGCAGAATTATGAGCTATATTATGACTTGTATAACCTAAAATACTTACTAAGTTGATACCTATGTCAAATCTAGGCACGGTAGAAAAAAAAATAAGTATACACTTACATTACATATAAATTTATTAGATTCAGTCCATCCATCCAGTCCACACCTGGGCCCGAATTCCACTAAATAAATCGCTTCAGCATTACAATAGTATCGTGTCAACATGTCAGTGTTAAAGTCTTTTTGGTATTCTACTAGCACAACTTTTTGAGGTTCATTCATAGTTCTGACGACTACGTTTATGACTACCGATTTGACATTCTAATAATGAAAGTCTCTTCAAGCGCAAAAAATAGTAGAATAACCAAATACAAAAATGACATTTTAGCTATCTTGTAAGTATGACGTTATTGAGATCTTTGTTTTGAAATTAGTGGAATTCGGCCAATGGAATTGATCGCTTATATCTCATATAATTTATGTTGGTGACTGTACCGAGGGTTATATAATAGTTTTTAAGTAATTATTCTTTTATTTCCTGACTCTCCTGATCCTTTTCCTATTTTTTTAGGGTAAGCTTTGACATAAGTACGATATGGTTTCCCAAATTTTCAAATTTTTTAATAAAAAACTAGCGAGTCCTGAAAAAAAAACCTTTCTTTTCGTGATGTTGATATACCTAGCTAAAGTGTTAGGACTTCGTTACTTCTGCTTTTTAATAAGAGCTTTGAAGTTTCCAAGTCACACTAAAGGAGTCATCATAACATAACTTAAGAAAAAATAGTTTTATTTACTTTGTTTCTTGTCATCCATACCGCAATATTTGAAAACGAAAGTTTCAATCAGTGCGTCCTACCCATAATGACCTACGGAGCAGAGACGTGGACACTCACGGTAGGGCTGGTCCACCAGTTCAAAGTCGCTCAGCGAGCTATGGAAAGAGCTATGTGAGGAGTTTTTCTGAAGGATAGGATTCCTATTGAATACATCCGACAGAGAACCAAAGTTATCGACATAGCTCAAAGAATTAGCAAGCTGAAGTAGCAGTGACCGTGTTCTTGAGAACACGTTTACCTCAACTGCTGTCGGTTCGGTTGTCCACTCTAGTGGAGGACTTGGAAAACGTAGTGTAGGACGCTCTCCGGCCAGGTGGGATGAAAATCTGCGAAAGACTGCTGGTAGATGCTGGATGCAGCAAGCAGACAAGAAAGACAGGGCGCTATGGCGCTAATTGAGGGAGGCCTTTGTCCAGCAGTGAACTAATATGCTGATGATCATGATGATTTAGTTTGATAATATTCTGGTATTGACATGGATCAATTGAGCTACCTTTAGACTGCTTGCAACCGTCTGTAGTTAGCTCAATGGTTTCAATTTTATATACTTGTTGTAAGATTTAGTTTTCGATTCGTTGATTGTAATTTTCGTTGTTAATACATTTTGTGAATGAATAAAATGATGAAATAAAATACCCTCATAAAACTCCATAATACAGCTTAAGAGACTAAGCAAGACAGCTCTTGCTCTGAATCCAACACAAATGACATACCCACTGTTGGGTAACATAACAATGGAACTTTTACCAATTGTATTATAATAGCCCCGTGTGAAGGTCTTTTATCTCGCTTTTTAGGGTTCCGTAAATCTACCTACTTTAATGCGAAGTCATTGGCATTACAAGACAAGATTTTTTTAAATAAATTTCTTGTTCCTCTAACTTGTATATTTCGATAGATAGATATTATTTAAGTAGAGCTTGTGTTATGGTCACTTATATAGGTAATTTATTAATACAATTGCGTAGGCTTTGTCAAGAACTGCATTTCGCCTCTTGAGATCTTTAGCCAAATTTTACGCCGCACCAGCCCTCGCGGTTGAAAATAGAAAACTTACAAAAGAAAGAATACTTACAAACATAAATAGATATTATAGATAGGTAATACTTAACATATAAACATGCTTGGAAGATGAAGGTAGCAAAAATTGTTTTACATAAAAACAACATTATTTAATAATGACACTAAAACTGATTACGAGAAATAGAATACTTTAACTTGATTACCGATCTTTGTATGTCTGTATAACTACCATATAAAGTCTCTTCTAAATTTAATAATAACTCAAGGCAATTTTCTTTTCTACCTTATTTCTAACAAGATGGTAGACAGTATGTCCTGCCTGACCAGGCTCACAGTCGCCGTAGCCGACATCGGCTTGGAGGCCATCAATCAATCAAGACAGTATGTGAGATTATATTTACTTAATTAGAGATATTCTAGTTTTAAAATATTTCAGCATCAATAGAAAAAAATACATCAAACTAGCCAAGAAATTTAAAGAGATTAGATAAACTAGATAAGTATTTGTATATTCCTGCCATTCGCGTGATTTTGGTTCCACTTGGAGGCAAATACATATTTTTATGTTCCTTTATCCACCCTGCACAGTAGTAGGTACTTATGAAGACATTATTTGATTTAAATATTTATCATTCGAGTATTATTATAATCCTTTCATCCAAAATCAGGCTTAATAAACCATTAAACTTTCTAGTTTCATCAAAAAAGTTTTTAATGTTTACTAAAAAGTTCACGATTCAAAAACGTGACTCCGATGCTTCGTGATAACTTGACTTTGAACTGAGAACCTTTCCTGATTGGTTGGAAAAAGCACTGGTGGAATATAAAATGGCGGTTCTACGTTCAAATACTTGAAGTTTTGAAGATCAAGGATGTGAATAATATAAGGATATATTGTCTCTTTTTTCGTTTGTATATGGAAAATTTAAATGAATTATTTTAATTCTTAGAAACCTTATTTCTAGGTACCTAGATTACTAGTATTATAAAAGCTGTGGCAGAGTTAACGTTTCATACAGACAGTTTGACCATTGACCAAATTTAAAATATATTTTGGGATTTAAAGCATTTTGAATAATGTTGGTATTCTATATATAATATATAGGTATATACAGCGGAAAAATATACTATTTATTAAATAAATTTTTGTAATTAGTAAACAAATACACCGTGGTAAGGCAGCCAGCGTCCTATGAACGCTTCTGACTGGTTGGTATTGATATGGATCAGCTGAGCTTCCTTTATACTGTTTGTAAACGTCTGCAGTTAGCTCAATTGATTTGTTTCTATTCCATACCATTTTATATATAAGTATAATTGATAATAAATTTATTTTCTGCTTACATACGTTAGAATTTATGATATGAACTAATTTTCTTGTATTAAAAACCTCCATAAATAATATGATACTATGTGTTAATTTACTGAACGTTAGTTAATTTGTTCATAAACGTAAGGGAAATAAAAGACAAGGTACGCAATAAATGCCCGATAAATAATCGTTATTATGTTGACAATCAACTTCCAACCCTATTATTGTCGTTTCAAAGTTGATTATGACAACTATCAGCAAGTCGCGTTTCACAAGTCGCGTGCGTATTCAAATGAAAGGAACTGCGAATTCCACTTTTACTTGAAAACGTGCGAATTTCGGTATTATAGGAGGGACATTTTGAATGAAAAATGAAATATATTTAAAAAAATACAATCAAAGAATATAAATAAATTTAAAACCTACTAAATTTTAATACGAATACTAGTAGGTACATAGAAATTTTATTAAAAAAAATACAATCAAAGAATAGAAATAAATGAAAACTAGTATAGTCTAAAATTAGCTCAATTGATCCATGTCAATACCAGCCGTCGCGTCCCCAAGACACTGGCTGCATTACCACGCTGTATGACAATGCTGATGCGCTGAGCCAGATACTCACCAGCTCTCGAGTCACGCGTCGCTTCGACCAGAGGCTCAGATAATTTTTAAAAACCCGGAGAGCCTCGGTGCCCCCCGGACCTAGAGTCTAATTAAATATATTTGTTGAAATAATAATAAAAGGAATAAATAAAAATATATTAAAATAATATAACGCATTCTTCTGAAATAGGTGAAGGAACACAGCCGAAATATTCTTAAAAATAGGTATCATACGACACGTATTTTTTTTACCAAAACATTTCACTAATAATGAGGTTTCAAAGTGTTTCCGTATAGTCAAAGTTGGTTTGAAAGATATGAAGTAAACTAGGTACGAGTATGATAAGTTAAATTCATACAAATTTGATATAGTTAACTTTTTTTTAATTACCATATGTACCACCACCTTAATTAAAATAGAGTGAAATAAATTATAAAAAATAGAGTGTACCTAGATCATTAAAACATGGCCATAACAACAATACCAATGCAACATCAACACCTGACTACATGGTTTAAGCGACTTCTAATTAGGAAAGTATAGGAAAAATGTTATAATATATAGTTATGTAGGTACATTCCTACTTAGTATATAATTTTTCTGTTAAAATTTTAATTGCATGCGAGCGAAGTCACGTGACACTGCAAGTCCTATAAAAAAGTTTATTTAATCGCATTAAAACGCAAACGATTTCGATAAACCCCATTTAAGTTCAAAAACAATAACATTTACATTACCATCCGAAACCGGTCATTTGTGCTTCATCTCTTTCGTTTATAAGAACAGAGAGCGAGACACAGATATCGATATAGAAAAGAGGTTGGTTGCATAAGAATTACATCAACATTTGTCGGAAACCATCGTTGTGGCGTAATGCCGTAGAAAGTAGAACGGTTTTGGCGCCAAAAGTGAGGTGTGATGTTTTTGTTTTTTATGCGAAATGTCATGTCATTGCGTGGAACTACTTACATATTATTATAAGTCTATAATATATTGGTAACTAGCGAACCGCCCCGGCTTCGCACGGTTTTATTATACGTATAAACATTCCTCTTGAATCTATCTATTAAAAAAAACAACCGCATCAAAATCCGTTGCGTAGTTTTAAAGATTTAAGCATACAAATAGACATAGGGACAGAGAAAGCGACTTTGTTTTATACTATGTAGTGAAGTGATATTCAGGGTTATAGGTGTTTTAATGATTAACCTCGAAAAGGCGATTTGGGTAGATAAAGACTAACAACTTCTGTTCTACGATTTTTTCTAATTCAATGATTTTTTCCCATACAAAAAAAATATTACACGCAAATTTCCAGGTCTAATCTTCTTAGCTCTATCTAGGCATCACAGATTGAACACAGATGACACAGAAATATAGGTACATATTATTATCTACTTATTAGACTTAGCTTAAACTTGATTTACACTTTGTTAAGTATCAAGTGCCGTGTGGTGCCGGCATAGAATTGCACCACCCCAACTCCTCCCGTGGGTGTCGTAAGAGGCGACTAAGGGACACACCGGGGGCGGGCAGCAGCGCCCCTGCAGAACCAACACCATCACCTAACTGCGATCCCCAACCCGCATGCCCAGCGTGGGGATTACGGGCATTACCCCCTCAATGAATATTACAGCCAGAAAATGGCCCCCAGTTCCCGGTCGCCTCGCTATTCCTGGCTATGGTGGCGGTCATGGTAACGGCGGGGCTGGGGGTGCTAAGAATCCCCGGGCTACATTAGGCTACCACACACTTTCAAATTTGACCCTGGCTACGTTTAACGGACGCACTCTGAGGCTTGACCATCACCTAGCGCAGTTGGAAGTGGAGTTAGAGAACATTAAATGGCATGTTCTAGGGTTATGTGAAGTCCGTAGAGAGGGGGAGGACACCATAACCCTAGACTCGGGCCATCTTCTCTACTTTCGCGAGGGTGACAAAACATCCCAGGGTGGCGTAGGTTTCCTCGTCAATAAGGCTCTCTCTAGCAACGTTCAAGAAATCTCCAGTGTGTCGACCAGGGTAGCGTACCTGATCCTTCGGCTATCCAAGCGGTATAGCATGAAGGTAATTCAGGTTTACGCACCGACCTCGGCACACTCGGATGAAGAAGTGGAGGATATGTATGATGACATATCCAAAGCCTTACACAACACCACTAAGGCTCACTTCAACGTTGTTATGGGGGACTTTAACGGCAAGGTGGGAATCCAAACTGGCAACGAATCCCGAATAGGCCCGCATGGTTATGGAGTTAGGAATCACAGGGGGCAAATGCTTGTCAACTTCCTTGAGAAAGAGGGGTTGTTCTTAATGAACTCTTTCTTTAAGAAGCAGCCCCAAAGGAAGTGGACATGGCGAAGTCCCGACACTGTGACTAAAAATGAGATCGACTTCATCATGACGGATAGCAAGCACATATTCAGAGATGTCTCAGTGATCAACAGGTTCAATACCGGATCTGATCACCGACTGCTCCGAGGCACTCTGAATATCAACTTAAAGCTTGAAAGAAACCGTCTGATGAAGTCCACGCTCCGACCTAATTCAATCCAAATCATGGCGGGCACCGAGAAATTTCAGCAGCTTCTCGGGGATAGATTTGTTGCTCTGGAACCCACTGATGACGCTGAGGAGAACCTACACAATCTGGTCGAAACGTTGAGGGATGAGGGCATTAAATTCTGCAGAAAACAAGGTACTGGCAGGAAGTCCAAACTCTCGGATGAGACTCTGGATCTGATGACAAGAAGACGGGAAACCACCCAAGTGACTTCGTCAGAGAGGTCAGACCTGAACAAGCGAATCGCGAAGATGGTACGGCGCGACCTTCGGAGCTCCAACACACGCCTCATTGAAGAGGCGATAGAGCACAACCGAGGGTCCAAAGTATTCACTCAGCAGCTTGGCAGGAGCCACCTGACGAAGCTTAAAACGCACGATGGGAGGACCGTTTTGTCGAAGCCGGAGATCTTGGCCGAGATAGAGGATTTCTATGGCCGTTTGTACACTGCACATGCCCCTCGTTCCCGGCGAGATGACCATGATTCCAGAGCCACCCTGACACGCCACTATACCGACGAACTGCCAGATATCAGTCAAGATGAAATCGTGTTAGCTCTGAGGCAGCTTAAAAATGGAAAAGCCCCGGGTGAGGACGGTATTACTTCAGAGCTTCTGAAGGCAGGAGGAGCTCCCGTTATACAGGAGCTACAGAGCCTCTTTAATGCCGTCCTTCACAGTGGGAGAACTCCTAAGGCGTGGAGCGGGGGTTTGGTGGTGCTCTTTTTTAAGAAGGGCGATAAAACCCTCCTTAAAAACTATAGACCCATCACACTCCTGAGCCACGTCTATAAGCTATTCTCGCGAGTGGTCACGAATCGTCTCGCCAGGAGACTCGACGAGTTTCAGCCACCGGAACAGGCCGGGTTCCGCGGAGGATATGGCACCATAGACCACATTCACACAGTGCGGCAGATTATACAGAAGTCCGAAGAGTATAATCAGCCCCTGTGTCTCGCCTTTGTGGACTATGAGAAAGCCTTTGACTCTGTCGAAACCTGGGCTGTTCTGGAATCCTTACAGCGATGCCAAGTAGACTATCGTTATATCGAGGTGCTGAGATGTCTTTACGATGCCGCTACTATGAGTGTCCAAGTACAGGACCAGCAGTCTAAACCCATCCAATTGCGCAGAGGAGTGAGACAGGGGGATGTCATATCCCCGAAACTGTTCACGAGCGCATTGGAAGATATGTTTAAGACGCTGGACTGGAAAGGTAAGGGCATAAACATAAACGGCTACTACATCTCACACCTACGATTCGCTGATGACATAGTCTTAATGGCGGAGTCGCTAGAGGAGCTGACCCACATGCTGGACGGCCTAGCCTCAGCCTCACGACGCATCGGTCTTGGCATGAATTTGGATAAAACCAAAGTCATGACCAATAACCACATTAATCCAGGACCGATCGTCGTAGAAGGCCACCTTCTCGAAATTGTTTCCGAGTACACTTACCTTGGGCAGATTGTGCAGTTAGGTAAAAACAATTTTGAAAAGGAGGCCAAGAGGAGGATTCAGCTGGGCTGGGCAGCGTTTGGAAAACTACGTCGAGTCTTCTCGTCATCCATACCGCAATGTTTGAAAACGAAAGTTTTCAATCAGTGCGTCCTACCCGTAATGACCTACGGAGCTGAGACGTGGACACTTACGGTAGGGCTGGTCCACCAGTTCAAAGTCGCTCAGCGAGCTATGGAAAGAGCTATGCTCGGAGTTTCTCTGAAGGATAGGATTCGTAATGAAAACATCCGACAGAGAACCAAAGTTATCGACATAGCTCAAAGAATTAGCAAGTTGAAGTGGCAGTGGGCCGGCCATATCGTGCGAAGAACCGACCACCGTTGGGGTAAACGTGTTCTTGAGTGGAGACCGCGACTCGGCAAACGTAGTGTAGGACGCCCTCCGGCCAGGTGGGATGACGATCTGCGAAGGACTGCTGGCAGATGCTGGATGCGTCAAGCTGAAGACAGGGCGCTATGGCGCTCATTAGGGGAGGCCTATGTCCAGCAGTGGACTAATATAGGCTGATGATGATGATGATGATGAAGTATCAAGTACGAGTGATAAGTGCAAGTGACACTTGCGTCTTGTAAGCGCGATTTTTAGACGCGGCGCGTCTTCAAATCGCAAAACTCAAGACGCGGCTGTGTGAAAGATTACAAGCGTCTTAGTTAAAAATTTTATCTTGAATAATTATGCTTACTGTCAATTAGTTTATATTTATGTCATGATTTTAATCATCTATCACCATTGTTAAATAATTATGAGCTTTGGTATGTGTGACAGAGAAACGACTTTGTTTTATATTATGTAGTGAGTAGTGATTTCCCTATTCGTTAGTATGAGTCAATCTAAAACAAAAACAAAATACTTAATTAAAATTTTGTATTAAAACATAATACTTACCTTTTTAGATAAACCCACGACGGATTTGTAATAAAAAAGAAATACATATGTACTAACTTAGATAATATGAGTAAAACCACCAACTAGGAGAAATATACACAGTTCGCTCACTTACTTACTGCGTACGGTTACCCCAAATCACTCTAATTTGAGTAAAACCTCTAACTAGGGGGAATTTAACAGCTTATTTAGCGAGGGTAAAGTCAAGGGGCACTTTTATTAATGAACATAAAATAGTTGGAACAGTATAAATACTTCAACATATATTAATTATTTATTTTCAACTTTCCATAAACAATGCTTCCCATGCGTTATCTTTAAGTGAAACTTGCGTTTTCACCCGGCGCCGCTTGCTCACACGGTCTTGAGATATAGAAATTATATCATTGTTTAGTTTTTGTGTTTATTTTTGAAGACGTGTGAACATTTTAACTAAAGGCGGGCGGGGTGATGTTTTTAGAGGCTTTTTAACTTGGATTTGACAAAGTCATGAGGTATACAACTATAAATATAAATATATATAAATATTATAAACGCGAAGTTTGTAAGTATGGATGGATGGATGGATGTTTGTTACTCTTTCACGCAAAAAATACTGAACGAATCTGGATTAAATTTGGCACAGAGATAGATTGTAGTCTGGAATAGCACATATGCTATATTTTACCCGGAGTTCCCACGGGAACGGGCATTACGCGGGTATACTCGAAATACTAATCCAGCGCAGACGAAGTCGCGGGCACTATCTAGTTACAAATAAAAAAACTAATATCAACAATAAAATATAACGATAAAAACTAATGCTGGACAATCCAACTGCATCACCAGCCCCAAGCAAAGCAGAGCTTGTGTTATGGGTACTAGATGATCTGAATGATATACCTACAATCTAATCTATGTACTCATGATTTGTCCCAAGGCGGGAGTCGAACCCGCAATGTCCTGTATCGCATCCAAAACTTCGCCCGCCGCGCCACATCGGTCGTCTACATTCATCTATGAGAAAAGTTATGGCTACGATACGAATGATTATTTTTATTTACACATATTTTGATGACACCTAATATATTTTTTTACAAATCATCACAGGTGGTTTTTTTAAAATGTACTTATTTGGGGGTTAAAGGTGGAATTCCCCCAAAGAGTTACAGGGGAAGATCTTCCCTGTACCGGGTCGGCCCATCTGGCCCACATACCCGGGGTCTTTCGACCGACAGTTGATGTCGGAAAGTTCTATATAGGCTAGATGTTGTAGAAACCAACGCTTGCGCGATCTAGGAATAGTGGTCACGTGATCCACTTTTTGCACTCAGAATTTTTTGTTATTTCCATTTTCATTTTTTAGTTCAGCTCACATCATGCTAGATGTCGCTACATCACTCCCTTTCCAGACCGAAGGTCGATATAGGTTTTTGATATCAGCATATCCACCATGTGCATATATAGCATATGGGGGAATTCCACCTTTAACCCCCAAACTTACATTAAAGCTTTTTCAATCGCCTCCTAAAATGAGGTTCTTATTCGACTGTATTTCCTTAAGTTTTGGTAAAATTTACCAATTGGGTCCATGAAAAGCACCAATTTTCAAATATTAAAAAAAATAGGAAAAAAAAAACTTATGAAAAAAAAAAATCTTATG
The DNA here is from genome assembly GCA_944547425.1 of Eupithecia centaureata. NCBI lineage: Eukaryota > Metazoa > Arthropoda > Insecta > Lepidoptera > Geometridae > Eupithecia > Eupithecia centaureata. The sequence continues at coordinate 3,254,551 of OX155706.1, forward strand.
AAACACCGTACTTGCACATAAAAAATAAAATAGTCGAAGTCATTCTTTTTTTGAAGTTTGTTGTTACACCTTTTTTAAGTTTTACTAATACTTTCGCCTGTATTGTAGTTGTGTGTGGTGTTTCATAAAATTTCCCATAGTTTTTCTCCAACATTAGCGTGACTACCATAAACACGATATTGGTCTTTGTGTTTTTTTATCAACGTCTCAACAATCAATATGTACTTAGTAAATGTGTTATTGACCTTAAAAATGGCTTACGAACAACAAATGTTGTCAATGTAAAACTTCTAGTACCTAAATTGAAAAATAAATGCCACGTTTAACGCATTTGGAAACAGCTCATAATTGGAACAGTGAAAACTATTTAAGTATTCCATTTGGGACCCGAGAGGTTAAGATTATGTTTATTAAATTATTACCTATAGCGACCCGCCCCGGTTTCGCACGGTTTTATTATACGTATAAACCTTCCTCTTGAATCACTCTATCTATTAAAAACACCGCATCAAAATCCGTTGCGTAGTTTTAAAGATTTAAGGCCCCTATTACGAAAAAACGCGAAAATGCACTTATTCGTCGTCCAAATTCTATAGCTTACGTTCGCTGCTTGAAATAACAATTCCTTGTTAATAGTAGATTGTTTCCTCAACTTCAGTAATAATTAAACAGATTTTAGATAACTTATTTGGTTATTTAGTTATAATCATTCTCCCGATGCAAGTTTAGGCAAAAACGCTCGGAGACCTGTTTTGGGATCTCTAATTTGAAGATTCCATTGAATATAGACCATAAAACTATTTTTTTTAAGGTAACAAATATCCCATTCTTCAATAATAATTAAATACATTTTCGTTATATGCCTTTATATGAAGGGAAAAAAATCTGAACCGAGGTTAACTATCGATCGAAAAGGCTTCGAAACAAACCCTAATATCTCCAAAGTTCTACATCATTTTGACATAAAATTTATACCAAAATAATCTTCATTGTTTTCTTAAACTACAATATTAATTTTACGTTTTAAATCCCAACTAATTTTTTTTAATGATTTTATTAAAAAAGGTATATATTTCATTGTGCCGGCAATCTGCCCTCAGTACCGCGCGAGCGCTTGTCGAAGGTGGACTTATGTCACTTTTGCTCGCACTCTCCGTCGGACGAAACGCCCAAAAAATGCTGCGTTTATGAGCGAGTTGGAACGTTTTGATCGTTGTAAATAGTTACATTCGCATAGTATATTTCAATAATTTTTAAATTCGTACATTATTATTACATATTATACCAGATAGTTATTTTTATTATAACTGAGGTTTATCACAAGCCGAAATGGGGAAAAATAAATAGAAATGAGTTACTAAACAAAAAAAAAAAATATTCTATCGTTGAAGAAAGCAAGGTATGGTATTATTTAATTTTACCCTTTATATAAAATTGGTTTACCACTCACTGACTCACTCACTCACTGACTGACATGATTGTTCTCCCTGTTGGTGGAGGGGGAGGTATTGTTTTTTTTTCGGAAATGTGTAGGGGGGGTAAGTTTGGGAAAATTTCGACTTTTTTAAACTTCGAACCCCCTCTAGGACCCCCCGGGGGTTCTTCGGCCGTATGGGGGGGTGGGTCAGATTTTTTTGTGAGGTCGTATGGAGGGTTAGAATTCGTTTTGGGGGTTGAAATTTTTTTGAACCCCAAGACCCCCAACACCCCCCCGCTTTTGACTTGCTACCGGATAGCGTACCGATAGAGGATTTTGGATGGCGGGATCGTATAGAGGGTTAAGTCCTTAATAGGAAAGAAAAAAAAATCGACCCCCCCTCATGACCCCTTTTTAGAACCCCCCTTCGTATCTCCCGAACGGTTAATGACGTTAATAAAAACATAACGGCGTTAATGACGGCGTTTTTTAAATGAATATTTAATATGACGTCACTGTAATAGTTAGACATATATTGTAGCTATATTTTTTGTAGATAATAATGTGTTCTGCAAAGTCGTAGTAAATTGTTTTGTTCTATCATATTGATGATAGAACAAACAAAAACTATTGAGTTTTCGTAGCGCACGCGCCGAAAGACATTTTGTGACTTACTTTTTTACACCTTGTTTTAGATAATTTAAGTTTTAGTAGGGATGCTTTTTTTTTACTTATAAATATAGTCTATATTGCTGAAGGATAAGTAGCATTCTAATGGTGAAAGAGTCTTCGAAATCGGTCACTTTGTGAGTTTATTCGTTACATATACAAATCTTTCACATTATAATATTACTAGTTGCGCCCCACGGCTTCGTCCGCTTGTAAATTTATTTGTCAAATTGAGAACTATATCGATGTCCAAGGCTGAGAATAATCACTACGTTTGATTTTTTGGTGGGTAGGCCACGTTTTGGAATTTAGAGCCGACGCGGAGAGCGGATGCGCTTTTCTATTATTTACATACGTAATGGTTTTCAGGTAATGGTATCATGTTTTGAGTGAATGATAGAAAAAGGAAAAGTTATTTTTCTTTTCCTAAAAATTTATTGCAAAAGCCCTAGGGGTTATATTGTAAAACATAAAAATACGTATTTAATTATTCACTTCAAAATTTTTCACTTTCAAATTCAAAATAATACTTCATATGTGTTATTCTAGGTAAATTAAATTAGTAGTTACTGCAATAATTATAACAAACATTCACACAGACTTTCACTTTTAATGTAATAGTAACATAGAGTATATATAAAATTACCTACATAAAAACGATAAGACAAACAGATACTATTAAATTATTTATAAATCTATGGAAGCGATATTTGATTCACATAAAAAAATCATCTACCGAAATCAATCCTAAGAAAACTTTGTAAAAACTACTTGTGGATCAAGAATTTATAGCAATACTCGCTTGCGTAGCACGATGCCCCGCCCACTCGGTGTCGAAATACCTAAATCAGCATAACGTAGATTTGTGAACCCCCTCTTAAGCATACATAGGGACAAAGAAAGCGACTTTGTTTTATACTATGTAGTGATAATGATTATTTATTACCTTTAGAGATTAAATAAGCTTAGAAGTGATACTATAGTGATTGTCCAAGATTATTTAGGCGACCTCTGTGAGGCAGTAGGCGAAGGTCCATCTGCGTGGAGATTGCGAGTTCGAATCCAGCCTCGGGGAATATACTTCGGATGTTTCTATGTAATAAAAAATATCTACGAATTAAATATACTGGACTACACTCAACTACAACTTTCGGTTAAGTACCAACATAACAAAAGTTGAATCACATAAAATGAGGTTACAACCAAAAAGGTCCATAACACGACCTCAATAAGGTCAACCTAAAGGTCATGAATGTTGGTCAATGGTTACAGATTACATCAATGTACATAGTAATTATGTAATCTACTTCCGCGGAAGTGACACAGTTGTCTATGGTTTGATTTATTATGATGTGCTTTTAACGAGTAATCATACTTATTGGTCCAACAATTTGACAAATGGTTGTATTATTGAATGAGAGAATCATCGATGCACCTGCGTAAAATCTATGAAAGGCCTTCAAAATTTCAGCGCGATCTGTTCAGTAGTTTTGGCGTGAGAGGTAAGAAACATCCGTCCATCCAAACTTTTGTATTCAAAATAACATTATTAGTGTGATGATGATTTCCAAAAATACACCTTAAGTGGAACGAGGCGGCTGTGAGGCCGCAGTACATTCCCTTCGTACATTTTTGGATCAAAATTATGGGGAGGTAGTTCTGAAGGTAGACGTCAAAAATGCCTTCAATTCCGTAGATAGGGGCGCCCTGCTAAACGAAATAAAAAATAAAATTCCTGAAATTTTCCCTTTTCTCTGGCAGTGCTATGGTTCACCCTCAAAATTAATTTACCGGAATAACATTATTTCGTCTGCCGTTGGCTGTCAGCAGGGCGACCCTCTTGGTCCGGCCATATTCAGCCTTGCCATTCATCCAATAATTCAACGTCTTCAATCCAAGCTCAATGTTTGGTATTTGGATGACGGAACTTTAGGTGGAGAAGTGGACACCGTTTTTAATGATTTAAAAATCATCACAGATGAATTTCGACAAATAGGTTTAGAATTGAATTTTTCAAAGTGCGAGCTTTTTATTTCGGACTCTTGTGTAGACAAAAACAATATCATTGCAAAATTTAACAGTTTGGCCCCTAACATTACAGTTATAGATAAATATTCACTTCGTCTCCTAGGTTCACCAATTCTTGATGAGTCTTTTCGGCCATTTGTAGATGAAAAAATTCAAAATTTCAACAAAACTTCAGACAGACTTCTCAAAATTAACAGCCATATGGCTTTTACTATTATTCGGTTTTGCCTGTTTGTACCTAAATTTACGTATTCTTTAAGATGTAGTCACCTGTGGAAACACAGCGAGCTATTGGAAAGCTTAGACAACATAATAAAGAATACTTTATCATCGGTTTTGAATATTGATTTGGATGACAAGGCGTGGTCGCAGGCCTCCCTGCCTGTCAAATTGGGAGGCTTAGGTATTCGCAAAATTTCCAGTGTAGCCCTACCAGCGTTCCTATCTTCCGTCTACAGCACTAGTTCTTTAGTTGAAAAAATTTTAAACACGTCTGATTTGGTCCGATCACAAATTTCTTTCAAAATTTCATATTTAGACGAAGCTAGAACGGCTTGGCATAGTGCTTGCCCCGATGCTGCTCCTCCAAAATCTCTTTCGTCCCAACGGCAATGGGACGGGCCTTTGTGTGAGTTGACACGGAATTGTTTGTTACAAACGTGCTCCAGCTCGGCAGATCGTGCCCGTCTCCTAGCCGTTTCTAAATGGGAGTCAGGACATTGGCTGCAAGCACTTCCTTCTTATAACACTGGCACTTTATTGGATACCGCTACTTTCCGTATCGCAACATGTATTCGGTTGGGTGCAAGGTGTTGTGCGCCTCATCAATGCCAGTGCGGTACTGCAGTCGAACAGCTTGGTCATAACGGATTATCGTGTACTAGGGCCGCTGGTCGGATATCTCGTCATGCCAGCCTTAATGACATCATCCGGCGGGCCTTTGTCAGCGCTAACGTACCAGCTATTCTCGAACCGAATGGTCTGTTCCGTGACGATGGCAAGAGGCCCGACGGTATGACACTAGTCCCATGGGAGTTGGGGAGGCCCATTGTGTGGGACGCTACATGCGTCGACACACTTGCACCTTCCCATCTTTCAAGGACATCCACTAGGGCTGGTGCGGCGGCAGATCTGGCCGAGGATCTCAAGAGGCGCAAATATGCAGGTCTCGACAGAACCTACGCATTTCCTCCCCTTGGATTCGAGACCCTAGGTCCGTGGGGTACCGAGGCTCTCCGGGTTTTTAAAAAATTATCTGAGCGTCTGGTCGATGCGAAGCGTGACCCGAGAGCTGGTGAATATCTGGCTCAGCGCATCAGCATTGCCATACAGCGTGGTAATGCAGCCAGTGTCTTGGGGACGCTTCCGACTGGTATTGACATGGATCAATTGAGCTACCTTTAGACTGTTTGCAACCGTCTGCAGTTAGCTCAATGGTTTCAATTGTAAATACTAGTTGTAATTTTTCTATTCCTTTGCTTGTAATTTTCGTTGTTAATAAACACCTAAAGTTATAATCGGCTTATTTCGCGAAAATATCGCCATAAATAAGCATAACCAAATTATAACCAAAATATTATTTTAAGTTAAACAAAAATTTTGTGTTAATACGGAAGTAATACAGCTGTATGTCAGAAGTGGGATCCTTGCAATCCTTGAAAGAATTCACCTTCCTATGAGTTATCGATTCAAACGGTGTGTTTTGGAACTAAGCGTACAAAACTCTCTGAGTACCAGTAAAATCTATTAAAAATGAAAAGAGGTTTTTATTGAATTAAAAAATCTTTATCTTAAAAATACACTCTACAGTAATAAAGAATTTTTAGATTAACGACTGCAGAAAGTTTGAAATAAAATCAATTAAATTACATGATACGTGGCTAACAATCACTAAACCTAAAGTAGAGTCATTGTTTTAAAAAAAAATTATAATCTCCCCTTTACATAAAAATTATGTGATATATCTGTGTTCTGACGAGTCATACCTACTTTTATTATATGTATGGTGTGACAGTAAATGGAATGAATCTAATCTGAAAGTAATAAAAAATATCTAAGCGTCATGCGCCGAATGTCAGGACCTTCTATATGTATAGCTGGTGAGTATCTGTCGCAGCGCATCAGCATTACCATACAGTGATACAGCGTTATGCAGTCAGCGTCTTGGGGACGCGACGACTAGTATTCACATGGATCAGTTGAATTACCTCTAGACTGTTTGCAACCGTCTGCAATTAGATCAATAAAATTGTTTCAATTTTATATACTAGTTTTTATTTGTTTCTATTCCTTGATACTAATTTTCGCTGTTAATATAGCTATCATGTATGTTATCTAATCTGAATCTAACTGGTTTTGATTTACGCATACGGAAGCATTACACTATAGAGAGCCTACTAAATGTCCAATCATTTTTAAGCCTAGAGAATGCACTTTAGAGCAATAACCGTTATGTATTTCGTAACCTTACGACTTACCTACCGTTATTTATACACCTAACGGTTAATGCAGTTAACGGTATCGGATGCATACGATGCAACTCGAAACTACAAGAATTTAGGCAATAAAATCTACAACTAGTTTTGACGAACTCCATGGCGCATGGTGTTAAAATCATGGGATGGCGTAGATGCATGTTCAATTATATATAATAGATACAAATAGTATTAATTTGCTTAAAAACATATACTTATGCTGTACATGCTGTACTTTAATTGACATAGGTATAGGATGGTTTTTGCAAAGGGCAATTATGACCAATTCCGAAACTACGAGAGTTGGAGAAAAGTCGTCAAATGAGTCATGCCCTCATTTTTATGAACAAAATAACTTCTAGTTTTTTTTTCGACGGAAATCGACACGAATGATGTTCAAAAAAGACATCCTGTATTCTTGAAACAATGGATTCTGTTGCTAATAAGGATCGATCTTTAATTCTATTCTAATATACTCTACCATAGCGACCCGCCCCGGCTTCGCACGTTTTTATTATACGTATAAACCTTCTTCTTGAATCACTCTATCTATTAAAAAAACCGCATCAAAATCCGTAGCGTAGTTTTAAAGATTTAAGCATACATAGGGACCGAGAAAGCGACTTTGTTCTATACTATGTAGTGATAACAATTTTCAGTGGACTTCAACTATCGATAACAATTTTCAGTATTATGTATGGAATCATCATCATAATCATCATGTCAGTTGTCATAACAAACAAAATGACACATCGTTTAGAGCAAATGTATGATATTGCATGGCTGTGTACGGTACGTGAAAGTTGTAGCGTTGGCAAAAACATGAATACAAACATGTTTATTTTTGTATATTAGAAACTCTTTTCAGTTTATTTATTTTATTTAACTATTTTAGGAAAACTTTCAGCTAGGTAACTTTAATTACCTACAAATATGGTGCGTAACCAACGGTTAAAATGTTTAAATTTAAGACTAAGTTAGAATAATCTATGTACATCTTTTGTGTTCAGTAGTTTATTTTAGCACATTCTGGTTTACATACAACATAGTAACCGTATGTTATGTTATGCGTCCGAGAGAGGATTTCAGGATTTACTCAAGCCCGTCAGATTAGCGTTTGTTTTTTGGGGATGCGTTGTCAAGTGAAGGATATGGGGATATCTTGAACCCTGTTGAAAACATCCACGTAACACGGGCTCTTTGTCGTATACAAAGACGCCGTTTGTTAAAACAAAACTTTTTTAACTAATAAAATCTATATTAAGAGAGCTCGAAATCAGATTAAGGCATAGTAAGTTAATTACATACAGATAAGTGTGCATTTAAAAAATCAGACGGTTTGCATAGAACATAAGGAAGTAGGAGAATCACAAAGTTGATTGAACAAAACGTAAGTTAGAAATACTCCAGCGCTGTTACTTAACTTTTTTTATTCTTAAATTACCCAAATAGTATAATAAATTTATAAATAATATCATTAAGTCCATTTTAAGGAAATTTTAGGGTGGATATTGTAGAATAACACGAGGTTTTGTTTATTTTATTTAAACTGTTTACCTTCCTAATACATAAGTTCCGTATAAAAAATATTTATTTCATTCTTCGTCTATCTTCATAAATCAGAAGAAAAATACCATAGATAAGAAGTCTACATTAAAACCTAACCTTTTTTGCTATCTCTACGCTCTACTTACCAACTGAGAAGAATGTTACTTGCGTAACACAACGTAATATAGCTTTAACGTCTTTTGGACTTCAAGTTTACTATCAGCTGATTACTGTACTATCTTGTTCTCAATCTGATTTCAAGATGGCTGATTTAAATATAACTCAAATTCAAAGTGCTTTATTTCGTTTATATCTAACAGGACTATTGGACACGTCAATAATTAAAATTACAATTAAGTGATCGCTTTTGATTTTTTGTTCACTTAACTAAATATTTAAGGTAAAGATAAGAACAAGAAACCTTTACCGTCTTAGTGTGTTAGTTTTCAAGTTGGAGCAAAAGTATTCTTAAGTTGTTTTTATTCTAGTAGCTAAATATCTAATCAGATAATTTATAGTAAATCTTTTTAAAAATAATAGTTTTGATAAATTGTATCTACAAAATGGAGTCACATTTGACTCACAATTGGTTTTGATTAGAATATAATAAAAAACCACATATTTGTAAATCAGACATCATACTTTTAGAGAAAAAAGACTACAATAACGGTGGACAATCCACACGTCATCATTTAGCCCCAAGCTATGAGAGCTTATGTTATGGGTACTATACAACTGATAATACTTAATACCTACAGTGTATAAAATACATATATGTCGTAATTAGAGGGAAAATAGGATCATCTTCATAATCATCTCCATAAAACCGGATCACCGAGCATCAATGTGGTTTTGTCAGGAAAGTGCACTCAAGGTGTTATCCGGTACACCAATCTTTACTTGGCTAATGCAGTGCACGAGCGCATGAAATAATAAAGCGTAGCTACGATAATCATGCGATTTAACTTAAAATAATAATCTAGAAAAATGCAAGAGATGGTCACTGTCATTATTTCAACCAAAGTAATTAATTTTCTTTTATGACATTTGTCCATCAACAGTCTGTTGTCCTTGAATCACATGTTCTATGGCCTGGCCGCCTATAGAGCAAAGAGACCGAATACATATCAAGAAGTTATCATTACTCTTGACTATGAAATGCATGGTATCAAAACGAAGGCTCGCTAGTATGAAATAGAATGAGGTCTGGAAACGCAGCGATCTGCGACATATATATTTTTTAATATACATAGAGAACAGCCAGAACCCCGGAAGAAATATTTGCTGATCATACAAACATTAGTCCAAGGTGGGAATGGCACCCGCAATCTCCTACATCGTGGCTTCGCCCGCTGTAACACATGAGTCGCCATCAAATATAATTGGACCGATTTATGCAAAAACGATCCAACCCGCAACGTAGTCAGTTGTCGTAGTCGTTGTGGGTTGGATCATTTTTGCATAAATCGGTCCAATTGCAATCGCAAGCTCAGAGGGGTGAGTCACTATGACATATGAGATTCCTCGCTCAAACCGTATGACGTCACAAATAGTCACAATGTGTTCTAAATACGATTTTGTCCGATTCCACGCCGCTGTCTTGTCGTTTCTGTGTAACACGTGTGAATTTTCCATAGTGAATAAAGTCCCTAGGTGTAGAAGTAATTGCGAAGCATCAGGGTCGATTATTTTGCGAATTGAGTTCATGGAACTAGTTGCACACAGAAATTAGTTCTTCTTCTTTTTTTTTTAATATTTGATTTATTTAAATTCCGGACCTTATCCCACGCTAACTCATCTCCGTATTCACGTCTTTATTATGCATATCCTCTTTCACACAATCCATCCATCTTTTCTTCGGTCTTCTATAGAAATGATTTGCCAATACGAAAAAATACGGATATTCCTAATCTGTCCATGTCCAAGCACAATGGGCGCCAAATCTGTGCGCTTATGAAACCACGTCCAGACCATTATGTCGGTAGTGAAAATCGAAAGCGAAGTGAATTTGACTTCTCCAAAAGAAGTAGGTGATGTCATTGCTAAAGTATAACAGAGTCCTTAGTAACGGTTGTGCATCATTTTACGATGACGACAAAAATAGGCGTTTCTATCCATGTATTTAGTGCCTTATAGCAGGTTGCAGCGTCTAATATACTTCTAGCTTGACAGCGGTAAAATACTTTCATGTTCGTATGCTCGTTGAATCTATATTTATGGACGAATACAATTTTGATTTTCGAATATTTTTGAAATAATATTTGACGGATAATCTTCAAATGGTTTTCTTATATTTCATGGAAGATGGAAGTAATTTTAACGGAATATGATAGGTATTTAGTCTCATTTTAACATGGTAGGTAATTAAATTATATAGAGTTTGAAGTACCTATTTTTTTTTTAAGCAAACCTAATAAGCATATGGGTCAGTTTTGCCTTTCTTTATCGATAATCAAGTTTCTAATAATAAAACATTATTCACCTTTTCACAAAATCATCGTTATTTAATTTTATGAAAAAGCTGACCGACATTTAATAAATCCGATGCAATGCGGGCCAATAGGTACAGCCAGCGTCTTGGGGACGCTTCCGACTCGTATTGATATGGATCAGTTGAGCTAGCTTAGCTGTTTTATTCTTCCATTTTAATTTTCATCAAACTATTATTTTAAACTTCCAAATAACCGTTAATAATTTATATTTATTTAAGGAAAACCAGCGCATACAAAAAATAAAAGATCTTTATTAACAACGAAAATTAAAATCAAGGAATAGAAAACGCCGCGCGCGGGCGCATGGCAGGGTCGCCGTGAGGCGCGCGGAGGGAGGAAGGGCAGAGGTTTTATGGAAACAACTGCATTGTCCGGAAGTTGCTTTATTACTACTGAAGTACCCTAATACATTGGTTATACCTATGTCTTATACTACACCACTTCATTACAACTAGTATATAAAATTGAAACCATTGATCTAACTGCAGACGGTTGCAAACAGTCTAAAGGTAGTTCAATGATCCATGTTAATACCAGTCGTCGCGTCCCCAAAACACTGGCTGCATTACCACGCTGTATGGCACAATGCTGCTAAAAAATAGAAACTAGGAAAATAGAAACAGAAGTCTCTTAAAACTTTTTAATGAGATTTGTAAAGAGATTAGATGACACCCAGACATATATTATATACTATTTAACCAAATGATTGAAAAAACTAGTTTTACCGCGACCTTACTTAACACACGTTCTGCTTAGTTGGGGCTAAATGATGTCTTCATAAATTCTCCCAAAAAGTTATAGATAATGCAATGAAGTCAGTGGGTGTCGAAATGCGTTTAAGTCGTTTTTGGATTTATGTTTTTTATGTTTGGGCTTAAAATATAGATAGAAAATTCTTTATTGCACACTTAAAACTAAGAAACAATTCACAGAAACAATTAAGCTTAAGTTTGTTGTTGTTGAGCGATAGCTCAAGAGCGATCTCTGCCAGAAAACCTGGTATGGATAGGATCGTCGGATTGTACATGGGGTAAGATGTGTGTGCGTCTAATACAAATTAAAAAAAAAAAATATTATTAGATAATACTAAAAATTAAGTTATTGTAATACAAAAATGTAAACAATAAAATACATTTTATACGTACTATATAAAATTATAAAGTATATATAAATATATTTACTATACTTTTATATATTTACTTATACCGCATGCTAGTTTTTGTTTTATGATAAGTTAAAAATGTGATGCTTTTTATATGTTTTAATGTAAAATATTGCATGGTTAACTAATTTGTGGGTATATCCTACTAGATATTGCTTGAGTGAGTAGTGTTTTGTGCTAGTTACTAAAAATATTTTATGTAATATTATTATGGTGATCGTCATTGCTTTGCCATTTTATTTATTGTTATTTTTGAGACGTAGATAGGAGGTAAGTAATTTATAACTTAAATAATATATTGTTTTAAAAACTATAAAGTACTTAAAATACTTTTAAAACTATGAAAATTCTTTGGTTTATCAAGAGTTTGTCAGATTATTTTATTGTGAACTTTACTTTCCTAATTTATTTTACTATCCTATCTATGTCTCATTCTTTAACATTTGTCATAGTTTAATTCGTTTATTCTGTCCATCTATTTCATTAACCCTTAATTTATCACTCTAAAAAACTATCTAGATTTTTCCTTTCATCACAACCCTTTCTCCAAACAGATGCCATCGTACCACATCGAGCTCTAAAAATACTTTTCCAAAAACCAATGTTCATTCAAACCGACGGTCTCCGACTAAAACGAAACGACATCTTCCCTAACACGTCGACAGATCTGCCGAAATTCAAGCCTATTTCCGACGAGCAAATAAAAAAAGTAAACAAGATATTGCGAGAAATGCCTAGAAGAGGCAGATTGATACATGATGAGGAGCTAGAGAGCTTAGATCGAAGAGAAGAGACGCCGTGTACTCAAGGAGGGACGTGCGAGTTTTTTTTCTATTGCTGGATGGTCGGAGGTTTGCTCGATGGATCGTGTGGGGGCGTTCTTAAAGGCTGCTGCCATAGAGTAGCAAAAGCCGGGATCCTGGGGGTTCAAGACTCGAATAGCATTGACTATGAGCCCCCTAGTTACGGACCGGTGATAAACGACGAAAGTAAGTTGAGCTCTGTTGCGTAATGTAGAGGTAGATGTGCATGGTATAAGCATGTTGTGTACAAGATTGGCTTGTTCACTTTGACATTGACGTTTCTATTTGACAGTGACGTGACTTTGACAGCTTAATGACTTACTTTTACAGGATGTTGACCACGTTCTCAAACTTACATAAATTCTAAACACTTGTATCTTTGTTGTATTATTGGCTTTTTTTTATTAATTGATTTCTTTTCGATATTATTATATATTTTTTTGCTTTTATCTAAATAGTAATTATTTTACTTATCTATGATCAAATTACAGAATGCCTATTATATTCTACAAAGTTAAAACATCAATACACCTACATTACGCTACAGATCATCAGAAAAACATGAAAATAACGAAAACTAACAGAGCTCAGATGTGGTCGAGGCAAGACATAGCTAGGACATTCTAGACTGTTCCAGAGAATCTAGAACCTCGCTGACTTCAGGTATTTCATCATTACGATTGCCTACATTAATTATTATAATTTATTCGCTCAAGCTACAGAGCTTTTCTCTTATTTGCAAAATGACAAGAGTTTAAAAGAGAAAAACTTTGACGTTTGCTGTGGTGCGAATAAATTTTTAATAAATAATGAAGTAAAAATATTTTGCATTAATGTAGTAAATCGGTAATCCAATCAGTTTTAATCAGCATTGGGTTTCAGGTTGTAGTTAAGGGTTGAAACTGATTTTCTCGTTTTTGCAAAATACATGACATGTTCACGTAAATAGTAAAATGTAAATATACATCTTCATTTTCTATCTAAGCCTCTTTCTAACTATGTCTTGCTTCCTCACAATGTTGAAATATATATTATATCAGTTATATATTTTATTAACACACTAACTTATCCTTTCATTTATTTTCTGTGTCATTTCTTTTTCAATCTATAGCGAGGTAAGTTTTTCATTTCTAGAGTTAAAAATGTTTTCTTTTTTTGTATTTTTTACTTTGTCGTTTTAATTTTTTATACAGCACAAACTCGTTATGATTTTATCCAACAGTTGCGGCCGAAATTACATAATTTTTAGGTCAATGTTCGATCAACAGTGATGTTGGTAGGTACATAAGACTCAGTTTTCGAAAAACTACAACAGCTTGCGTGTATCGTGTTACATCTTAGGCCACATCTTCACTTACGGAGTTGAGATAGTGACCATTTGGTCACTATCCTATCTCGACCATTCTCAATAAAAATAAACGTACATCAAGGGTTATTTTTCTCCACGTGGGACAGGCTACAAAAGTCGAAAAGTGTTATTAACCCTTCAGCTGAAACTTCGAATTAAAGAGTTAATTTCGTATGAAGTATGCCCGTAGTGTAGTACGCCCTCTGGCCAGGTGGGATGCGATCTGCGAAAGACTGCTGGCAGATGCTGGATGCGGCAAGCTGAAGACAGGGCGCTATGGCGCTCGTTAGGGGAGGCCTATGTCCAGCTGTGGACAGCCTGATGATGATTATTATTAACCAGGTGGGTAAGTTAGTAGTTATATCTGAAGAATGAAGTGGAAAAATATCAATTTTTAATGTAAGGCTACGTAATGTCAGAAGCTGATAGGATTACGGTATACGGGAGAGCACAATCTCCTCGCCTTACACAGTAACTTTCACTGGCGCACTGTGTATTTATTGTGTATTAAAATAAATAAATAATACTGGAAAAATATTATTATTGCATATTTATATGAAAATATACAATTGTAAAATTTATTTACCTATTAACTAATACTATTTAACTAAACCAATTATATTTACCTAGTTACCTACTCACTTACTGAATCATAATTAACCTTATTGATTGTCCAGCATTATTTATTTATTTATTTATTAATCAAAGTCAAAGTCAAAATGCTTTATTTCCTTAAGACCTTACAGGACACTTGGATACGTCATAAAATTCATGTTATTAATAATTAAAACTTTTACACACAACTTATTTACATTTTTATCTAAGGTCTTAATTAAAATAATTATAAGAGCAAACGAAATTCATTGAAATAATAGATTAGATTTTCGTAATATTGAAACAATAATAAGGAATAATAATAACACAAATTAAGAATAAAATCAATATCAAAGAAGCATCCTTTCATTCATCACTCTCGCCAAACCTCAAGCATACCATAATTATATGCAATAGTAATATACTGGCGACCCGCCCCGGCTTTGCACGGTTTTATTATACGTATAAACCTAACTTTTGAATCACTCTATCTATTAATAAAGCGCATCGAAATCCGTTGCGTGGTTTTAAAGATTTAAGCATACAAAGGGACAGAGGGACAGAGAAAGCGACTTTGTTTTATACTATGTAGTGATAGTGATACTATTGAAAATCAAACCACCACAAATGGTAGCTAAAGTTTATTCTAGTTTATTTTCTCCAAAGAGTATTGTTATAAAAACGCATAGATTGTAAATAAAACCTATAAAATTCGACCTCCTTTCCCAAAAACTGACTCATCCTTGCATCCGCTTTGGCAAACTATAGTCGTTTTCGTTTGCTCAATACGGACTTTACGTTATTGCAAAACAATAAATATCATATTCTCAAGGATTTATGATCTATTTTACCTTGAAAAAAGGTGCTTAAGATAAGGCCAATTTCGAAATGACATGGCTATTCCGAATTTGGTCACGATAGGTTAATCTAGGTAGTGTGACCACGAAAATGGAATTAAGTAGGGAACAAACTACTGTTTTACTATGTGCAATGTTGGCAAGCTTTAAACATAAATAAATAAACAAAACTCGACTGTCTTAGGCTTGTGTTCACAAAAAAATAATCTGATAACTACCTATTATAGGCAGCTTAGTCGGTTAATGTAGGACTTGTTTCACAATCGAAAAGTAAGTTCCTGTTAATCCATTTCATAGATACAGTATTGTCCTCGTATACTGTTAACTTTAATACGACAGAGACAACACTATAGATATCTATCTGTCAGTTAATTTAAAAGGAACTTTCTGAAACAGGCCCTATGTGTGAAAACTTGTGTCAAAAACGTCCAAATAACTATTGAAAACCATTCGGTGAATACTGGTCCCAATTTAAAAATAATTGATGTTGCATTTATACTTTCATGGAAAAAATAACTACTCGGGAAATATTCTTACTACATCCCCTTTTCCCCTTTGTGATATTTCGTGATTTTGTACAATGAGGCAACCAAAGAAATAGAAAGATAGATAGATAATACTTTATTTCAAAGCCTTATTTAAACATTTAGTCCTTAATTAAACTTATCCTAAGGAGAGGCAATAGAATTGGCGGCCTTATCGTTTAAAGCGATTTCTTCCAGGCAACCAAGGAAAGAAATTGTAGTTCACAATTCATTGCATGAAATTTTGTGATATAAAACCACTTGTTTATAAAGTAATAAATAACGTTATAACATAACGTTATTTATTACATCTTAACAACAAAATAACGTTAACAAGTAACTGTTAACTTAATTCCTTATTTCCGTCACTAAACGATAAGTCATAAAAACAAATCGACTTTGTTTATTTGCTTTTAATTATGCATCGTCTGGCCGGAAGACAGCTGGTCTACTGAACGCGAACTGTGTGGTAGGTATAAGTCAGAAGCGGGAGCGTTATTTTTATGAGTTGGGGTCATCAGTTAATTACAAGATCTCACCAGCTCCCTTCCACTCCAAGATATGTAAACATTTGTCCTGGAGTGGAAGGAAGATGGTGGTCACAAATTAAGGATGGTATTGCGCTGTACAACCGAATAAAACCATCTTAATTTTAAGAGTTCTCCATCCCAGCCGAGCATGAGTATTACAAACGAATTGACATTCTTTGGTAATTTTAGCTATACTTACCACGTCAAAGTTAAGTTTTAGTTAAGTTAAGTTACTTACGAAACTATACATTTTAATAAGCTGCCAATTTTATGTACTTACCTACCGATTTTTTAAGAACATTTACTTATCATTCAGTATATTTTGTTAACTTTTATTTGTTATTGATCTAAATATCCTTGGTTATTTTATAAATTTCTATGTAAATCGCTTCAGCTCATGACTTGTAAGGCTCGCGCTTGACGACGCGTTACTTCCTACCCTTTCACTTATCGTTTGATAAATGGACATCTGAATACCCACAACACATATATCTACTTTTTTTCTGACCAATCGCAAGATACAATATTTGTAAACATTGCCCACTTAACCTTAGAATAGAACCATTTCTTTCTAATAGAAGAAAACTATCTTGATGTAGATTTCTGGACAACATTTGCACTACAATATCCTTATTTAATATAATAAATGCGAAAGTTCGTATGAATGTATGGATGTTTGTTCCTCTTTCACGTAAAAACTACTGAACGGATTGGGCTGAAATTTGGACAATTATTTTACTACATGGACGCCATAAGCTAAGGTATTTTATCCAAATTATATATAGGTATATCCCCATTAAAACAATTACATTATCCAAGCTTAAAACCATAAATATAAAAGCAGCCCGTATAACCAAAATGTTACCTTGTTCATTATCACAAAGAATAACTACCGTGTTATCACCACGTAACGAAATAACGCACATACGTTAATAAGTTACCAACTTCCTGTACATCCGACAGATTAGATAAACTATTACATACGTTCAGTTAAATAACAGTAAGTGAAGTTAAATAATAGCGGAACGTAATAGTAATTATATTTAAATTAGGAATGTAAGTTATGTAGATCGTAGAGTGATTTTCACGAAAGAAGTTCCCTAGACGCGGCGCTGTAGTAGTGCTACCGAATGAAGCCACCAAGCATGTGGCAATCTGTCAAATTTAGTTCCACCAGTTGCCGTGGGACTTTTTTCATGAAACGGACTCTAGAATTTTCTTTGAGCTCTGTTTTTAATTTTCATTTGACGTTTGCTATTTTTATAAATATCTTATTAATTTCAGAAGAGGGCGTTTTCATCTGCGATAGGTACAGTTTATTATACTTCTCCAAAGGCCATCGTTTTAGTTTTTGACCATGAAACCATTGTTATTGTTCTACAATAAACGATTTATTTATTTCTTTTTAGTCTACGAGCGTAGTAATATTAAAAACGCGAAAGTTTGTAAGTATGGATGGAAAGATGGATGGATGTTTGTTACTCTTTCACACAAAAACGAGAATCACGCGCGTGAAACCGCGAGGCGCTACTAGTTTTTCGAAACCTTCAAAGTCTTTCAGCGCGTTTTCTATCATCATTCCCTCTTTCGCTGATCATATTCCTCTTTCAGCTAGCTAGGTAAAGAGAAATGTGTTTTTCTTATGAACCTACAAAAAATCTATAAGACTCGAAATGGAGAATTTTAAGTGTTTATAAGACTTTTCAATTGATTATCAAGGGTTAAGCTTTGCAATGGCTATCTAGATCACAGATAATATAAAACTATACCAGTCTAAGTACAATATAAAGTATGTTTTGTGGGAATATTCAAACAATATCAATAGCATGCATTTTTTGTGGTTGCTTAACATAAGTACAGAAAAACTAGAGCTATGGTTGATGTTGCAATATTGTTTTACAAGGTTGATTTTGAACACAAGTTTATTAATTAAAACAATAATAAAATTGTAATTGCAACTAGTATTTACACTTCCAAAAAAAACTTCTAAAAATCAAAGCCGTCACCAGAAGGCAGAGTGCCCAGACTGGTGGCAGCATTGCTACTTTGAATGGCAATGTTAATTCACCGACCGAAATAACCAGCATTCCGATCACCTGTGAATTCTATAAGAAGTTTGGTAAGATCTTTATAAGTTAAGTGTCAATCAGGACTCCAAGGACCAAGGGTTTCCACCCCAAACGGTATTCACGAATAATAAATCTTACTTCTTACTATTATAATAATTGGGAAAGTCTGTGTGAATGTTTGTTATAAGTAATCTCCGTCCCTACTTAACTTATTTAAAGGAAATTTAGTATGTAGGTAGTTTAGGACCTAGAATAACACGCAGGATATTATAATGATGAAATTTTAAACTCTGAGGGGGTTACATAGGGTGTAAATTTTTGTATGGAAAATTATTTTTCCTTGATTCGATTTACTCAAAACTCGATACAAATAAACTAAAAAGTAAATATTAAACACGTATTTTTTATTTTTAAGAAACTACTCCTAGGAGGCGTGCAACAAATTTCTGAAATTTGTAAATTTTCATGCGGGTGAAAACGCGGGGCGCATCTAGTTAATAAAAAACTAAAAACATGACCCATAGACCTACAAATAGTTCAAACAATCCACGCACACCTCAGTCAAAAAGAATCATTACATAATAAACAAACAATGCATAATAAGTATGCGTGCTCAATTGAAGACATGTTAAGATACTTAAACTAAATTTTATTTATTTATTCTATGCGTAAATGGCCTAACCTTGACCTTGATTGTAGAAGTAAGAAACTCTCTAGGGTATTTAAGAAAATAATTTATTTTCAATATGTTGTATTAGAGAAAACAACAGTTGTACCTATTCATCATCATCATCGGCCTATATCAGTCCACAGCTGGACGTAGGAATCAAGGTACGATATAATAGCCGACAAAAAATCAGTATTCTGTGAATAAATCGCGACAGTTTTTAAAGTATAACTTTGTAGTAAAGGGACGCATAAACACCGGTCGTTCTAAAAACCTATTGAATATTCTTTTATAATTTTACCTATGTAAATTTTTGATTATTACTAGAGTGAAATAAATTGTGTTTCATTGTTAGTAATTATAGAATTGCTTTGAACTCGCAATAAGTGAAGATAAAACGTAAATTTCTAGTCACAGATGCAAATGTTCAAATAGAAAACTCCGATATAAAAGACTTAAACGCGCTCACGACATTTTCGAACTAAGGGTTTTTAAGATTTTTTTATATATTCAACAAAGCCTATGAGCCTATGATTCTCGAAGAATCGAGATTTTGGGTCCGTTGGGTACCGATACTTTCCTGGGGCGTTATTCACTATGAAATAGGAGATTCCCCGCTCAAATCGTGTGACGTCACAATGTGTTCTAAATACGATTCTGTCCGATTCCACGCCTCTGCCTTGTCTTAGGTGTGTAACACGGATTGGATGGTCATAGAGATTCACCCCACGGGTTTAAAAAAACATCTGAGCATCTGGCCGAAGACTCTGGCGTGACCAAAGAGTTAGTTTGTTTCTGGCTCAGCGCATCAGCATTGTCATACAGCGTGGTAATGCAGCCAGTGTTTTGGGGACGCACAGACTGGTATTGATATGAATCAGGACGTTCTAAATTTTTTGCAGATAGCTCAATAATAATTGTTGCACGTAAAAAAATAAAATTTTAATTTATTTGATTGACAATTTTATATCCATACTTTGATTGTATTCAAAGAAATAATCACGTAAAGTCTAGTACTCGTTGTCGTAGTCACTAGTAATTATAAATGTGAAAGTTTGTATGGATGGATGTTTGCTCAAATTCTGAATAGACGTAGTTCTAACCCTGGGATTAACATATGCTACATTTAATTCATCCCATAAATCAGTTCCCATGGGATAAAAATAGCCTTGAAATATTTCCATAGAAACAAAGCGTGCGAAGCCGCGGTCAGATACTAGTCACAATCACTACATTGTATAAAACAGTGTCGCTTCCAGCTGTCTTTTTGTCTGTCCCTATGTATGCTTTGATCTTATAAAATTACCTAAGCATTGGATTTTGATGCGGTTTTTTAATAGATATAGTGATTAAAGAGGAACGTTTATAATAATATGTATTTATAGCTAGCGACCCGCTGCGGCTTCGCACGGTTTTATACGTATAAACCTTCCTCTTGAATCACTATATCTATAAAAAAGCGCATCAAAATCCGTTGTGTAGTTTTAAAGATGTAAGCATACATAGGTTTTATATATGTAGTGGAAGTAATACATCAATGCGAAGCCGTGGCGGGTCGCTAGTAAACTTACAATAATTTTAATTCTGGAATTTTTCCTTATTGTTTCGAAAGAAATTAAAATCTCACGAAAACTTTATTCGTAATCAAGCTTTACTTAACGTAATAGGGATTACCAACATCACCAATTCTCGTATTCCCATTCCTCACAGTACCTATAGTTGCATCGGAATCGACAATCTTTAGCTTAATCTACAATCCAATAGCCATTGCATTCGTAATATATAAGGACACCGTCTACTAAAGCGCGACGTATACACCGAGTGTTTACGTAGTTGCATTTTTATTTTCCTGTTTCCGTGATATTGATAACAAGGCGAATGAACGTAGTAACCCGGAGTATAGGCAAGGATTGACGGTAGTTTCCACGACTACTCTCAATTCGTCTTGAGAATCAGGAATTATTCATACTCTTAATGTTATTAGGCTAGATGATGCTGTGTGGACTGTCCGGAATTATTTATTTATTTTATTTATTTATTAAAAATTATTATACATATACCGATACATTATTTTACTTATTTTTATTGACATGAAAAACATATAGTTATAATTATCCAAACAAAAACATACTTAAATAAAACACAAACCAAGCTAAGTTTAGCAGATAAAGCAGATATAATTGTGATCAATATGATCATCTTTATTAACAAAGAAAATAAAATTTAAGGAATAGAAACAAGTTAAATCTAGAATTTACAATTGAAATAATGGAGCTAACTGCAGACTGTTACCAATAATATAGAAGTACCACAACTGCATGTCAATACCAGTCGTCGCGTCCCCAAGACACAGGCTGCATAACCACGCTGTGTGACAATGCTGATGCGCTGCGCCAGATACTCACCAGCTCTCTGGTTACGCGTCGCATTTACCAGAATCTTTGATACATTTTAAATCTTATAGAGGTACTTACGTCAACTTTTCGTACATCATCGCGCTAGCAAAACCCACGCATAATGGACTGAACAGAGTCTAAATGCGGACATAAGAGTACCTACACCAACGTACATCGTAGCAAATTTAATCCGATTGCGCTATAGCTGACACCTTGCCTTACAAATAAGTCAATGTTTGTATACGTGAGGCACATATATAAATCTTGAGTAACGAGAGACGAGGTTATGTCATGAGAAAGCTACCTAGTTGTGTGGCCGAGTTAAATGTGACATAACGTACACTAACATGGTTTAATTTGTTTTTGTTCGTTGACCGAGTTGGCCCTAAACCATAAGAATAAATAATAACTACGCCTAAACCTACTTTAGGTTCTTTTGGAAGACGGCGGAAGAGGAAGTGTTTTTGTCAGGTTTAAGGGAATTCTTGAAAGCTAAATAAGAGAGGTGTAATAAGATTTATAGGTCCCTAATTAGGGCGACCGGACGCACCCGGCAAGCCTTGCCTAATCGCCCTAACTAACCGCTTTAAAAGCGGTATTACATTACACGTTATTCAGGGCCCGGTAGTTAGGGCGATTAGGGAGCAAGGCTTGCCGGGTCCGTCCCCTAAATCATAATACGCCATTCTTAAAGGTTATTACACTACACTTATTCAGGGACCCTGACTACCTGGCCCTGAATATCGTCCGGGTCCTGGGTCTGTCCCTTAGGGACCCTAAATCTTATTACACCACTCTTAGTTAGGGTTAGGGTCCCTGAATAAGTGTAGTGTAATACCCCTTTTAGTTAGGGTTAGGGTCCCTGAATACCGTGTAATGTAATACCCCTTTTAAGGCTACAGAAAAGTAAATTTAAAAAAAGTACACCAAGGAGGTTCAGAGTCTAAGTTTTTAACAAATTAAAAAATGTTGTATGATAAATTGAGCACCATGGAGGTAGAAGTAATTAGGCTTATTGATGTTTTCAATTCACAAACGAATCACTTTCACAATGAATTCACAAATGCACACGATGTTTTCAATTCAATTTCATTAATCCTCTAGCTCGTTGATAAAAACGGCTTTTGCACTCAGAAATCGAAGAGCAAAAATACCTTTTCCGAGATTAGATGAAATAGTACATTGTTACCCAAGGGTTGAAAGTAACTTATTTAGTCCCGAGACGGGGTTTGGCGCCCGAGTGTAGCGAGGGCGCCAATAGTTCGAGGGACTAAATAAGTTACTTTCACCCGAGGTAAACACTGTGCTTTTCATTACGAATACAAGGAAATATAAATAAATAAAAAACATGAGAAAACAAATTAATCAAATTGCCGCTAATTTTTTTTTATATCTTAGTCCATCTAAGACAGGCGAAAGCCATAAAGCCATACTGCCTTGTCTTTCGTATTTTTTGAATTCAGTGAATTGTCTCTAAGGCGAATTTTTTTTTTAAGCTTCATTATTTATTCTGCCACTATCATGGTTCAATAGTAACATTATATTTGTCAGTTGAAAACGGTTCTCCCTAAGGCGGAAAAGTATCACTTTCAACACGCTCTTCAGGCATGTTTAGACCTACTTTCCGAGTACGAGTAATGAAAAATAATCTTAAAAACTCTATAAAAAATTCTAGAGCAAAATACATAAAATCAGGAAGGTCATGCGTGCTCGAAATTGAAAGTAAGACCATGAATTTTCTATGACTATTTTCACCGCATAATTGTTATGTCAAGGCCACTAAATACAATGAATAAATAAATAGTGATAAGTGTTAAGTAATTGTGCTCAATAGACACATAGTTGACGAGCGATGTGGCGCGGTGAAAGTTCGCCTGCGACGTGGGGGGTTGTGGGTTCGATTCCGGCATTGGTTTTTTTTTTACGATCTATAAATCTTTGTTATGGGACTCTCGATGTTTTATATTATCCTACTAATATTATAAACGCGAAAGTTTGTTAGTATGGATGGATGGATGGATTTTTTTATTCTTTCACGCAAAAACTACTGAACGGATATTAATTTGACAGAGATAGATTATAGTTTGGAATAACACATAGGCTATATTTTATCCTGGAATTTCCACGGGAACGAAAATTAACGCGGGTTAAACCGCGAGGTGCTGCTTAAATAATATTATAGAAAATATTATATACCTGTAGGTATATAATATTTTCTATGTATATTATTTAAGTTCTATGTAAACTCAGACTACAGTATGTAAATACTGGACTTCTCTAGTCTAAGATAGCGGAAATTAAGGAAAATCTTACGAAATCTCACCAGGGGGGTTCGAAAAATCCTAAAAATTCCTTTCATAATTTGTACCCTAAGTTTCAAAGAAAAGAATTGTACACGTACCCACTACTCTAACAGGACTCTCCCAATAAGGTTTTCTGGAAGAGAACTCTTTTTAGTGCCATAACTTATCTAGTTTTAAGATTTTCTTGTGTATATTGTTTATTTGTGCATTAAAGAATCAAAGCCGAGAGTTGCGTGTGCGCACCTTAGCAGGTAAAATGCCAACGCGAATACATTCTTATCGTAAATTGTAAGGAATACATCCGGATACTTTCACTCATTGCAGTCGATGGTATAATAGTCGGGCATATAAAAGTACATAATGTTTTGATTATTTATTAAACAACTAATTTTCTGCTCGCGATTTTGCTCGCATAGTGTTACTAAAAACCTCCATAACGTTTGCTTTAACATAACCAATTTTGCTATTTATATTATTTTTGAATATTCCTGAAACATGTGTTTTAATTTATGGTTACAAATACAAAATACGTAAAATTACAGATCAAAAGCATCCTACATTAAAAGTTACTTTTAAAGTTTAAGACATCAATAGAGCTAAACTATGAATATCAAATTCTAATAACCCATTTTTAGGATTTTTTTAAATAATTCTGATACACGTGTTCAGTAATTTTACATTCTCTGTAAATTTCAAGTAAATGGGATCACTGGTTACGGAGTTACAATCGCTCTCGAGATGAGTTCATTTCAACACTCGTGTATGGCTTTCTTGTTTAAGAAGTTCGAGTGGAGGATTTTTTTACGATCAAGCATACCGAAACGTGTTTGAATTTTGATTCGAGTCTAAGATGAGGTTGAGGTTACGACTAAAGATGTTAAAATAAAAAATTAGGTAACTTTATTAAAAACGAATAGAGTTAACTGCAGACGTTAATAATTATAATGCTGGACAATTCACACAGCTTCATTTAGCTCCAAGCTAAGCAGGATGTTGTGGGTCCTGATATAAATAGTACAATACATAATATATTTATAATATAGATTAACTAGAGACCCGCCTCGGCTTCGCACGGTTTTATTATACATATAAAAACCTACCTCTTGAATCTATCTATTAAAAAAAACCGCATCAAAATTCGTTGCGTAGTTTTAAAGATTTAAGCATACAAAGGGACAGAGAAAGCGACTTTGTTTTATACTATGTAGTGATTGAAACAATAACAAAACGAGTAATTAAGACTTGTATTTAAAATTATATCAAAATTCATAAAATCTAAACCGTCACCGCAGAGTGCTCAGAATACTGGTAGCATTGCCACCATAAATAAATATGTTTTTACTAAACATATAAAACACCCAGAACCCCTGACCAAAATATATTTGCAGATCGTAAAAACGAGGATCCTAAAGCGGGAATCAATACCGCCTCCTCGTCGCAGGCGGACCTTCGCCCACCGCGCCACATCAGCCATCATAGGCTTTCCTATTTCAGAACAGTCATTTTAGATGTCAAAATTACCTCCATTGTAGTCCTTGAGTCTTTTTCCTTTCCCTCTATGTGTAGCTGTATGGCGACATACCTTCTTTAGCATTGTAACTGATGAGCAACGTACCATGTCAGTTTGTAACGTCCTGCTTCGTTGCTGGTCTATGATTAGTTTGTCATTAAATTATTACTTTCGATCATAGTGCTGTCAGATTGGGATGTTGCCTTTATGATTTGGCAGCTGGGAATTCCCTACCAATTGGCACCACCTACACATTGTTCGGGGTAAAGGGTTAGCGTCAGGACCCCTGGGCCAAGTTCATTATGAAACTATAAAATTACAATACCTTTTCAATACTATTTGATACCTCAGTTAAAATATTTAGTACCACGATAAGCAGTGAAATAATTAAAAAAAAATGGTCAGATATTCTGACGTCAGGTTTTCTGAACCACATCTTTTTCAGATAGTTACAGTAAAATTTTAAAAATCCTTTGTAAATATTTAATACCTTTATAATACCTTCAAATACCTCTTTATTTCAAACATTTACGCAGAAAAAAGCAACGTATGAATTAAATTTTGTAGGAAGCAATGGTTTTTCGATACATATCTAATTTGCTGCAGATATCACACTAATCTTATGAATTCGTAAGTTTGAGATGTATGTATGTGTGAACGGATGGAGGGATGGATGGATGTTAGTTGACTCTTCACGACAAAGGACGAAGGAAAAAGTTACTAATGAATAATATTTCATCGTATCCTACGAATGGTGGTATTCCCCCAAATGGTTACTGGGTAGGATCTTCCCTGTACCGGGTCGGCCCTACTGGTCCAAATACCCGGGGTCTTACGAACGACAGTTGATGTCGGAGGTGTAAATAGGTCAGATGTTGTTGAGAGCAGCGTTTGCGCGATCTAGGATTATGGGTCACGTGATTTACTTAAACTCTTTTAAACGCTTTCGCTTTTAAACTCTTTTTGTGTCATTAGTGGCTCAACTCACGTCATGCTAGAGGTTACAGTGGGAATTGTCTACCAATTGCCACCAACTACACATTGACTATTGAAATCGAGAAGGAAACCATTTAATTTCTTTGCTGATTGTCGTATGAAAAAGGCCTTCAAAGCTTACTTGTACGTCCAAAAATCTACTCTTTCGAGCGTATAAAGCCTTATTTGTTAGCATGCGTTTATAAATACATTGCAAAGGAACATTTAAAACAAAAACTTTTGAAAATAGTTAATTAATACCTTTACCTCTATACTGTTTGCAACCACACATTTTGATACATTAACTTTTTAGTATGTTTGTTTGTATTCAGTAGAAAAAGATTAGATATCAATAAACAAATCTTATATAGCGCGTTGAAGTCATTTGCATCGAAGCACGAATTCGTCGCCCGCGTCTTACTTATTCATAATGGTCTGTTTACTTAAAAGAAGCAGTATTATTTCTCACTCTTACTTATGTCAGTAGTAGAAGACAGAGCGAGAAATAACAATGCTTTAACTTAGCCAACTGTTATGAATAAGGAGGTAGGACGCGAGTGTCCATATCATACTCCAATACATAAGACTTCGACGCGTTATGTTTGGTTTTTTAAGCATTTTTTAGTTTTTTCTACGGATTACAAACAAATAGTTACAAGTTTATTAAACAATGAAAATTACAATGAAAGAATAAAAAAAATTGCATTCAAATAATTGATTCAATAGTGCATAAGTTCTCCTACATCCGATTTAATGTACTTAGGTTTTTTTTCTTAGACTTTAGAAGCAGTTTTTGACAGCTTTTCAATTTATTTTTAAATATCAGACATAAAAACTCTTTACTAACTAAGTAAATTACAGCATACTATAGGTAAATGACTGAGTTCGCCGCAAACGTTAGCAAACTAAAATAGGAATACGATCAAGGAGTCTTTAAATCAAGAATGAATAAGTTCCTTCTGGGAAAGCGTGCTCCATCTTAGGCCACATCTTCACTTACGTGAGATAGATAGTGGCCAAACGCTCGACCATTTCTGTACAACTGTCTAAGTGGCTCAACCAAAAAAAGTTAAAAGGTTAAAAGTAAGAATTAAAGCATATTGAGCAAACGTTTTTTGAAAACATTCGAAATTTATCAGTTTCCGAAAATCGTAAACGTGCTCTACCTATTTTCGTGAACGATATAAACTATAGTAGTTTCAAGATAATGAACTTAACTGATAAATAGCAACATCGGAATAATCCGAGAAAAACAGCGAACCATTCTTCTTGCATTCTTGAATCTTGAACTTTCACATTGCGGTCGCTCTGTGGCGACGCGTCGGGTTTCCGACTGCCAAGTGCCAATGTTACGGTACACTCGGCGTGATAGATCCTTACTGAATTAAAAAGTATTTATTACAGCAAGACAAAGTAGAAGTAAAGATAACAAGTATGTTGCACATACTAGTTATCTTTACTTCATTTTCATCATCATCAACCTTCATTAGTCCACTGCTCGATATAGGCCTCCCCTAATGAGCGCCGTATTAATCATAATTAACCTTACCTCTTTCTAATATTACTAACTAGCGACTCGCCCCGGCTTTGCACGGTTTTATTATAAATATAAACTTTCCTCTTGAATCACTCTATCTATTAAAAAAAACCGCATCCAAATCCACTGCGTAGTTTTAGATTTAGGCATTCAAAGGGACATAAGGAGGAACATAGGGACAGAAAAAGCGACTTTGTTTTATACTATGTAGTGATATTGAATGACTAAGTTTATATAGATGTATGGATGGATGGATGTTTGTTCCTGTTTCACGCAAAAACTATAGAACCGATCGGGCTGAAATTTAGAATGGACGTAGTTCTCGCCCTGGAATAACACATAGGCTACTTTTCATACCATAAATCTTTATGCCCATTGGATGTAAATGGCCTTGAGACGTTTCCATAGAAAAAACGCGTAGTTAGTTATAATTATTGCATGCTAGAATATGGTGAGACATGCGTGCATAAATTTTATAGTTATACCACTTTTATACCATGTTTCACGTAAGAAATATCTTTGAATCTTGATAAAATAAGTTTTGTTGTTAGTCTTAAGGCTGGTAAAATATTTTCTATCTTTCTTTCTGCTTTATTTACTTATTACTAATTTTCAACTGTGTATTCCAGGTTGTGGCATAGCAGTGGGCAAGCAAACAGCTCAGCGAAGAATCGTGGGCGGTGATGATGCTGGCTTTGGAACGTTTCCATGGCAGGCGTATATACGGATTGGATCTTCCAGGTATACACTTAATTTTATATAAAAAACGCTTAACTAAAAATAAGAAAGTAATATTATTCTAAAATAAATCTTTATCATATTAATTTGATAAGAAACTGGGTTTAAAGATTTGTATATATTTTAACGCACATGAAATACAGTCAGCATCAAATCTTTAGAATTTGATGAAAACACTTTCCGAGATGTACGAGTTTTGACACTTGTGAGATCATTTAATTTTGATGCTGACTGTACAGCTGGGAAAATAGAGGTATCTCCGATAACACAGTTTTGTGGTTTTAGACTTGCGTGTATTTGTACAATATTTTAACTTTCATTGGAATCTGGCTTGTACTATTAGTTCAATTGCAGTTAGTTCTTCAATAATTATCAGGAATTGTATTACTTAGTTGAAACTATACTGTTTTTAAATCAAGTTTCTTAAAATATTTAATCAGAAAAATAAAACCATTTTCGTTACTGGAACTAACTTCCAAATAAACAATAGCAACTCAGATTCAAGTACTCGTGCGTAAATGTAGGTGCGATTGATTATTCGGAGGTCAATTGACAAAAAGGTACCATGTCAAATTTACAAAGTTTCAGGTTTCTGTGTGCTTATAAGTGTTCAATAACAATTTACCTCAAAAATATATTGAGTTTTGGCAAGACTGATGGTATAACAATGTGTTCCTACTAATATATTAACAAATTAACATTTCAGATGCAACATGCTTATGTCGATATTCGAGCTAATTGGTTGGAAGCAGTGTTGGATAGAGAGGTAATGTGCGAAAGAGATAGCATGTACAATAGGCACGACTTTTGGGATTTTTGGGTTAGAGCTTTTTACATATAAGGTCTTGATTTGTGTGGTAAATTTTATATAAAAATTAGTTCAAATTTTGCAGGCATTTAGATAGCTTAGTTTTGGATCTTGTTGGATTATATCTTTTTTGGGTTCTTCTCTACTTTTTCGCACATTCCTCTTAGCTTGTATTTGTTGTATTATTGTAGATTCTTGAGGATATGGTAAGTTTTTAGTACTATTAATTTTGTGGTCCGTCAAGATATCTGTAAATGTCTGGAAAATACTTACCTACATTCGACCATCAGTTATATAATTCAATTTGAAAAAAATAATAAAAATATAAAAAAAAAGTATTTTTGATAATTAAAGGTTTATAATTTGACTTGTCTGAATGCTTATTTTATAAGCCTGAAGAAATAAAGTAATTGTTTTTTGATTTCTAACATCGACACGACGCCACGATTTTTGAATTTATGATAATTATTTGCGTAGTTTGATGTTCGACAGTCCGCACGATAACATACAGTCACGTCCACTTTTACAGTTAATTACAGAGTTAGTATAACCAAGGCAATTCAAGCAAGATAAACTTAGAACTAATATGCCTACATACTATATGGGGTGAATTTTTTGGTGAACAGAAAAGAGCCAGATTGACAAAGAGATGTCATGTATTTTATTAATTTAGAAGGGACGCGTAAATAAAGAGCCCTATTTTGAGTTAACTTGTTTTTGTCCTTAATAAAACGATTCTTTCACAATGTACAAAAAGAAAAAAAGGCCTTGTTATCTTGGTATTAATAAATGGCATAGACTTTAACGGAGAAGAGTAAGAATGTCAAATCAAAGAGATGCAATATCCATATCTGCATGGTATGTGCCACTTTTATTGAATACCCTACTAAACTCTCTTTTCAATTTGTTTCAACTATTTTTGATATTGGTAAAAGCTCTCATTTACAGATATCTAGGTGGAACTTTATAGTGTAAGCAACTTGCATGCTGTAGGTATTTCACATTTCTTGCATGTTACACAGATACACAGTACATTTAGAAGTTCATTTAAATCGCTAGTTTTGTAGAAGTTTTCCACTGTATGGACAAAACTGCACTCGGATCGCATTATAGGCCCCTAAGGGCAATGTATGTGACTTAACCTCAGAATGAGCAAGTAGGTAAACCTCATATAAATTTCTTCATATAAAACAACCACTAAAACATTTAATTAATTTGGATAATTTTCCCAAAAACAACAAGTCATTTTTTTTAAATGAAAAAAAAAATGAAATGAAAAAAAAAAGACTAAATGAAAAGGGCTTGTACTGGTAAAAACATAGATTGAATTTTAGCCTTTTCAGATTCTAGCACGTCTAGCACCCATAACACAAGCTCTGCTTAGCTTGGGGGAGAATGATGCTGTGTGCCAGGATTTAGTTATCTTATCTTATCAATCTATCTTATCAAATGTTACCAACATTTTCAGGGATATCTGTAGCAGATTTCCGCATTGGGTGCTTTTCTACTTATAACCTTTATTGTTCCCGTTGTATAAAAAAATAATTCTTAGCTTAGCTTCATAAAACATCTCATAATTCTAAACCTGTATAATTTAACACGATAAAAGTGATTATTTCTACACATTCCCAAGTAGATAAAGGCGGTAGTTTTATATCAGTTATTATTTGCAATTATCAATTTTTATTGCAAGCAAATCGATAGTTATATGGCATTGCGTCATAAGTCTATTTCTTCAATATTTCCGTGGATATACAGGGTGCTATAATTTTAGATTTGATTAGCTTTCTCCGTGATGGGCTAGCAGTCGGTAGATGAAGGAAGTCGTTTTGTGGCTTGATTTGCAAAGCTATGCACCGATTAAGTTTGATGTAGGTAATCAGAAATATTAATAACGTAAAATCTTAGTTACCAAGTAGGTAATGCAAAATTTTATATTTGTAAACAAATTAAGGTCTTATTTATTGAAATAAATATCAAAAAGAGACGAAAAATGTTATTTGCGTATTAAAACACACTGCAATAAAGTGTGGTAGGTTAAGTTAGGGTGGATTATTTACAAATATTTAAAATTAAAATTGGCTGGAGTATTTTAAGTCCTAGTACGTCATTACAGTCGGGTTCTCGAAAGCAGATCATCTTTCAAATTAACTAATCAAAAATATCTTATCAATGGCACTTTGAACACGTTAGCAAATTGGTCTTTAAATTCATTCATCAAAATATTTATTCTTCAATTTAACTTAGTTTCACGAACGTAATAGAGGCATTTTTAAGGCCAATCAATCAATCTTTGGTCAATTATCTAATCAGCGTTCGACATAGTATAATAAATTTGTGGTTTATTCACTCACATTCGTAATTGTATTGTGAATTGCAATTAATGTATAATCAGCGCACCCTGTAGATTAAAAAGGCACTGATCATCCACGCATCGCAACATACTTACGTAAGACGTAGTAGGTACATGTAGACGTAGGTACGTAGGTAATTCTGTGAGGTATTGTTAGAGTTACGAAATTTACGTCAGTAATTTTTGCGACAGTTCTACGCAATTTTCTTTTATTGTGTTCGGGCTTTCTGGTTTCCCTCAATTACTGGGTTGTGGCGTTTTTATTGTAAAGTCCCGAGTCTAATCGTAAAGGTTATCGCACACTTACCTTATATCAAATTGGAATCGAATCATCACAATCTTTAGTCGATCCGAATACTTCTATCGAATCTCAAAAGTCTAATTACAAACAATGTAGGTAAAGCTTTATGAAGATTTTATTGAACAAATACATACATTTAATTAAACATTATTCAGAATTAAAATCCCCATAATAATCCCTGTATTATAAATGGTATCACAA
The DNA here is from genome assembly GCA_944547425.1 of Eupithecia centaureata. Taxonomy (NCBI): domain Eukaryota; kingdom Metazoa; phylum Arthropoda; class Insecta; order Lepidoptera; family Geometridae; genus Eupithecia; species Eupithecia centaureata. Next base: position 3,286,855 of record OX155706.1, read on the forward strand.
TAATCAGTATTTTATCATATTGCTTCACCCCACTACTTACAGTTTTCAGTTTATCAGCCGATTGTTCGTAATGATAATGCTGATTCAGCATATTACTAATGATCGAATTTCCTATCAAACTTTGACAATAAATTTGATCGTTGCTTTGTTGTTGAAAAAATTATTATCTGTACGCTAAAGCGTACAGATAATAATTTTTTCAAGTATAAGTTAGTATTTTCGCCTTACGCCTCGTCTTTGTTAAAACAAAGACGAGGCGTAAGGCGAAAATACTTTCCCTTTTCCTATTTGTAATGTGTGAAAACGTGTTACTAAATATATTTCTGCTTAATAGCATTCATCTCATTGACATAGAGACAGACAGAAAATCACCATCGAAAAAGCCACTTCAAAAATGTCACAAATGCAACATGACTTTTTGACACTTATTGCATGGGATTGCTTGCAGAGCAGAATACAATAAAATAATGTGCGCATGGCATCTGTAGCTATCTCTGTCTTTAAAGAATCTTTAAGAAAATACAATACAAAACTACTAAATCTCAATATTCTTCTTAATCCAGATGCGGAGGTTCCCTAATCTCCCGTCGACACGTGGTCACCGCCGGTCACTGCGTTGCCCGAGCACAACCGAGGCATGTACGAGTGACGTTAGGGGACTACGTCATCAACTCGGCCGCTGAACCCTTGCCGGCTTATACTTTCGGAGTTAGATCTATCAAGGTACAGTACAATATAGTTGTCTGTTAGTAAAGACAAAGCATGTACGAGTGACGCTAGGGTACTACGTCATCAACTCGGCCGCTGAGCCCTTGCCGGCTTATACTTTCGGAGTTAGATCTATCAAGGTACAGTACAATATAGTTATTTGTTAGTACAGCCGAAGCATGTACGAGTGACGCTAGGGGACTACGTCATCAACTCGGCCGCTGAGCCTTTACCGGCTTATACTTTCGGAGTTAGATCTATCAAGGTACAGTACAATATAGTTGTCTGTTAGTACAGACAAGGCATGTACGAGTGACGCTAGGGGACTACGTCATCAACTCGGCCGCCAAGCCCTTGCCGGCTTATACTTTCGGAGTTAGATCTATCAAGGTACAGTACAATATAATTGTCTGTTAGTACAGACAAGGCATGTACGAGTGACGCTAGGGGACTACGTCATCAACTCGGCCGCTGAGCCCTTGCCGGCTTATACTTTCGGAGTTAGATCTATCAAGGTACAGTACAATATAGTTGTCTGTTAGTACAGACAAGGCATGTACGAGTGACGCTAGGGGACTACGTCATCAACTCGGCCGCCGAGCCCTTGCCGGCTTATACTTTCGGAGTTAGATCTATCAAGGTACAGTACAATATAATTGTCTGTTAGTACAGACAAGGCATGTACGAGTGACGCTAGGGGACTACGTCATCAACTCGGCCGCTGAGCCCTTGCCGGCTTATACTTTCGGAGTTAGATCTATCAAGGTAGACAGCAATATAGTTGCCTTTTAATTTAATGGTGTTATTATTTTATTAGGCCTATATCCAGCAGTGGACTAATATGGGCTGATGATGATGATGATACTTTTATTTAAAGATGACATAACTTCAATATGAAATGCATAACTGCCTGCTACAAAACACAACACTACAATGCATAACTAAGAGGCCGTTATGCATTTTATATTAAATTTAAGTCATCTTTAGAAATAGATTACATTTAATTGACGACCGAATTTGACGACCGATGTAGCGCGCTGGGCGAAGGTCCGCCTGCGACGCAGGAGGTTGCGGGTTCGATTCCCGCCTTCGGAACAAATTTGTGTACGACCTGCATACATTTGTTCCGTTGGTCTGGGTGTTTTCTATATGTAATAAAAATATCTATATACATATGTAATGTATTGTATTAATTAAGTATCAGTCATCTAGTACCCATAACACAAGCTCTGCTTAACTTGGGGCTAGATGATGCTGTGTGGACTGTCCGGAAATATTTATTTAATTTCATAAATAATGTCAATTAGGAAGTATAAATTAAATAATATCGCAAACATTTTCGATTTCGGCGGGACTTGAGCCCTTCCTCAGTACAGGTTGCGCTAACAAACTGCGCCACGAAACCAAGTGACCACCTGCTCGAAAATGAATTAGGAAGAACCTACTCAAACTGGACATAAGTAACATACATTTTTTGTTCTCCAGGTGCATCCAATGTTCAAGTTCACGCCACAGGCTGATCGGTTCGATGTCGCCGTGCTGGCTTTGGATAGGAGTGTGCATTACATGCCGCATATTTGTAAGTACCCTGTAGCCTCTCGATAAACGAAAAACGAAGTTTCTGATTCGTTTTCGTGTAAAACGAAAACGTACGTCAACTACATTCATATATAAAAAAAAATGTATTTCAGGCAATATAAGAAAACTGCTATGGCACTCATTCGGGGAGGATTATGTCCAGCTGTGAATATAGGCTGATGAATGAATAAATGAAGAAAAGTTTAGGTGGTAGAAACTAATTCTAAGGTCCATATTATTATATAAATAAACTAGCGGTCCCGGCTTCGCACGGTTTTATTTTATACGTATAAACCTTCCTCTTGAATCACTCCATCTATAAAAAAAAACCCGCATCAAAATCCGTTGCGTAGTTTTAAAGATTTAAGCATTCAAGGGACATAGGGACAGAGAAAGCGACTTTGTTTTATACTATGTAGTGATACCTTAAAGACCCATGTACAGTTTATTAAACCTATCATAAGCTTTTTTTTATAGGTGAATTTTGGAAATTCCTTTGTTTAACAAAATTGTATGATAAAATAAGTGGGGGCGCCACATTAGGTGCTGTTTGCGCCTTAACAAATAAAATACATTCTATTCTATTCTAAACTAGCGACCCGCACCGGCTTCGCACGGTTTTATTATACGTATAAACCTTCCTCTTGAATCACTCTATCTATTAAAAAAAACCGCATCAAAATCCGTTTCGTAGTTTTAAAGATTTAAGCGTTCAAAGGGACACAATGACATAGGGACAGAGAAAGCGACTTTATTTTATAGTATGTAGTGTTATCATAACAAAATTAAATGAGACACGTTTTAATTGCATTTAATTAAACAAACGCGACGCTATGAATGCGATTATGGTGCTCTTTAGGGGAGGCCTATGACCAACACACAATATCCAGTATACTAAACCCGATAACTTTTATTTCCAGCGCCAATCTGCCTCCCAGAGCGCGGCTCCGACTTCCTGGGGCAGTACGGCTGGGCGGCCGGCTGGGGAGCCCTGAGCCCCGGCTCGAGGCTGCGCCCTCGGACGCTGCAGGCTGTCGACGTGCCCGTGTTGGACAACAGGGTGTGCGAGCGGTGGCATCGAGCTAATGGTACGTAGCTTTAGTGGATAAAGGTCTTAGCACATTATAACAACTCCACGCCAACGCGGCAGCAACTCTACTCACGCTCTCGATGAGTAGTCAACTAGTTGATCCACCCCATTGTCACTAGTGGGCAATGCGTTGTCAACGAGTGGGTGATGCGTATTCAACAGACAACTCATCTAACCTCAGTTTTCGGTTGAATTTTGTCCGTCACGCGTCAGTCGCAAACGCATAGTCGTTTCGTGGACAACGTGTGGTCGTTGCGTGGACAACGTGTGGTCATTGCGTGACAAACCAGTGTCGGGGTTGACGATACGTAGGCCACTCGTCGTACACTACTTTATTATCATTTTTTGAAATTAAACCTTGAACATATGACACAGGGCTCTTTTTTTTTTTTTTTGCGCAAGGTGGCTAACTTAGCACTGCGGCCAAAGAGGCCTATTGTGTTCGCCACTTAGTGTGTTCACCCCTGAAAATGCAGCGTTCATAATTCGCCACTTACCCTTGCAGCTGCTAGGAACTGTAGGATTTTCTTCGGGGTGATTTCTCTTAGCTCTTCTGGGCTCACAGGGCTTACCTAAATTGCAATATTTGGCATAGAGTCGAGTCGCTGTTGAGTTGTTTTAATGTGCGCAGACCCTAAAGGTGGCCGCATTTAAGTTATAAAGGGGGAATAACAAAAAAGGTGGTATAGGCTTAAGTTATTAAGACGCAAACAGGAGCTAAAGTACCACCACTAATTATAACATATAATTCGGTTTCACAGCGCAATTACCAAAATTCACACGTAAGTACAATTTGTTAAACCTATCGTAAACTTTTTTTAATGCATCTGTAGTAGTTTTATTTTGTCTAGTTTAGAAAGAGATACGAAGTTGCTCTTGGTGGCCACCAAACTCTGTTTTAGTATCTCTTCCTTTGTTCCTTTGTATGCACTAGTGTCCTCCTGTAAGCACCTTAAGGGGGAATACCACCATACTTCTATTAAGTTCCTTCTGGGAAAGTGTGCTACATCTTAGGCCATATCTTCTCTGTTTTCGTGAAGATCTGCCTGAGATGGAGTACGCTTTTTTTTTAAATACCTACTCCAAGTTTCTACTCTTCCGGGAAGATAGACGCAGGAAGCTCAATCCAGTATCTGGCCACGCTTGTACTGTAGTTAGAAGTGATTATAATAAGATTTAAATCCATTATATTAAATTAACCCGATACGGCGCATCACTGGGCTAAAGTTACCCCAATTTTATTATGTTGTGTAAAATTTAGTACCTAATTTTTTTTTGGTCGCAAAAACATAAACAACCTAACCCAAATATTTCAATTTTCCAGGAATAAACGTCGTCATCTACCCCGAGATGCTTTGCGCAGGCTACAGAAATGGCGGGAAAGACAGCTGTCAAGGTGACAGCGGTGGTCCCCTCATGCTAGAACGTTCTGGAAGGTGGTATCTTATAGGAGTTGTCTCAGCCGGGTACTCATGCGCAAGTCGTGGACAACCAGGGATCTATCATAGGGTAGCGCATACTGTGGATTGGATCTCACACGCCACTACGCTGTCTTAGCCGTCAAGTAAACATTATTCATAAAAATAACCACGGTTTTAAAACAAAATGACTTGTGACCAGTGTTGAATACAATGAAAATTGGTTTTTTAAAGATGGCGCTAGTGGCGACAGCCTATTTAAAGAACATCATTAACAAAATTGAAGGTCTAATTTCTTGTAATTATGTAATTTTTTCACTCATTTTGTAATGTTTTTGACATAGATTACCATAACAGATTTTTAACTATTTGATCTACAAGGGTTTATGATCGAAAGAGGGTGAAAGTGTAGTCAACTCGAAATGTTTATCTTGCTAAATATGATACGACGATGTTGCCAAAAGAATTGTGTACCTATGCAAACCTAATCTTATAAAAAGATTTGAAACGAATAATGATCGAGGGCCAAATTTTGAAAAACTACCTGTTATGCTAGTTTGCCTTTTCACTGTCAAAAAGATTTCGAACGGAGAAATCGATAAACGTAATTTTACAATTTGCAAACTTCTTAAGTCGGGATTTTTTTTTACCCTAAAGTCTTATACCTACCTAGTTGTTGGAAAATTAATAATTTTTATAAACTTTTAAAGCATTCAAAAAACCAGTTACTTGAGTAGGTTCCTACCTAATTTTAAAACCGATCCACCATTTCAATTGTCTGTAATATTATACCTACCTATTGATATTATTTAAAATCTTATTTTAGGTTTTTGTGATAAAAAGCAATGAATTTTCATTTAAATAAGTTCTTTTCTAATAAAACTAAATTGTTATTCATAGTGCCTTTATGTACTTTGTAAATACAATGTAAATAAAATAGTTTGAAATTCAGGCCATATTCACAAACAAAATGTCTTTAATTAACATGTTAAAAGTCGCCACACACTGAAGTCGTGGCCAAGCCAGAGGCGAAGGCGTGGCGGTTTTTCCTATGGCACCGCATCGCCACCGCCTGCGGTGTGTGTGTAGGCTTTCATAGGATTCAATAGAATACAACTCGCACGCCTTCGCCTCCGCTCCGCCTCCGACTTCTGTGTGTTTCGAACTTTAGAAAGAGATAATATTTTGTTTGTAATGATCAAAACATTGATTTTTATTATCCATTATTGACTACCTATACATTTTTTTTATGTTTGATTTTAAATAAAATATGCCTATTGTTAAAGACTTATTTTAAGACAAACGATTTCAAGAACAAACTGTAAAAAACATAGCAAACTATGTCATTGTATTAAAGTTAATTTTGTTTGTGAATAGACTGCACTAGATAGTATTTTAAAAATTACCTACTAATAATGTAAATAACATAAGTATTAAATTAACTAATTTAAATGCAATTAAGTTATTCTGACGCTTGTAATTTATTACCATTCATTTCATTCTTTGATTGAAGATTGTGAACAAAAGTTTGTAATTATTTAATTTTAGTTGAATAAAGTGTATTTATTGTTATTTTATTTTGTAGTTTTACTTTATATTTGTATTCAAAATTCTCAAATCTAAAAAACGAATTTATTAAAGAATATAAATAGGTATTTTTCTTTCCAAAAACTATCCGAAATACCATCCATTTCTTTTATCTACCTCCCAGCCAATAGGAATCTTGTATCTCCGCACTAGTTTCAATAGTTTTTCGTATAGAGGGCGGTAGTATCGCAGAAGAGAAGCTGCAGAGATGTCACTGTCACCTGTCACTTGTTGAAGAATTTCCCGCCAATGCTCCGAGTGACCGCGGGACATTAGATCTCTGAAAAACGACATAATTCACCTGTTTAAATTTATTTGATGCCTTTCTTAACGTGTTTCTTTCAAAACATCATCATCAGCCTATTATTAGACATAAGCCTCCCTTAATTAGCGCCATAGCGCTCTGTCTTCAGCTAGCCGCATCCAGCATCTGCCAATAGTCTTTATCAGATCGTCAAACCCATCATCGTCAAAGTTATACATATCCAGTCTACCCTAAAAGCTAGGCTGCTAACTTATTTAAATTAAAAAGAAACCTGAACTATACCTACGTATACAGTTTTTATGTAAAAACCGACTTTGATTTTTGATTGATAATATGAAATACCTACCATAGGATCATTTTATAAAAAAATACGCACTATTATGGAAAACTCAAACACCAGATCTTCATCAAATTTATAATAAAGGACCACATAAGAATCACCAGCTTTCAAATTAAAAAGAATCACTATATAAAATCGGTTCACCGAGAACTTGGTTCCTAGTTAAGACGGATAACATACAAAAAAATGGAATCGAATGGAGAACAATCCCCTTTTTACGAAGTCGGTTGAACAATACATGTGAATCCAGATTAATATTTTGATATCTACCGAATTTCTTCCTGAGGCGTGGGTTGCGGGTTCGATTCCCGCCTTGGGACATTTGTTTAAACAATCTGTAAATATTTGTTCCGGGGTTCTCGGTGTTTTCTATGTATAGTAAAAATATCTATGTAATGTAGTAGGTAGATTAAGTACTCTTAAACAAGATCCACATATAGCTTGGGGCTAGACGATGTTGTGTGGATTGTCCAGCATTATCATTGTTTTTAACCAGACTCAAAGCTCTGACCTCTTTAATTGCACTCACTTCAAAATCTTCCCAGCAGTCTTGGATCCGTAGATGTCACATCTGTTCAGAGTGATGCTGTCAGGGAGATCATTGTTAGTCCTTTGACCGTATACGGCAGCTTTGCAGAGAGTTTCGAATAGCTGGTGCTGGAGGAAACTGCTTAGGAAGTATCTGGAATGAAGGATGTGAAATGTCAGGTGATGATAAACTCAATATGAGGTGAATGTTTACATAGGACCGCCATATTTTTTTGTTAAAATAAACATCCCTATATGGAAAGCTTAAAACTATATACGTTATCTGAAGACAGAGCGCTATGGCACTCATTAGGGGAGGCTATGTCCAGCAGTGGACTCATATAGGTTGATAATGATATAGGAAGGTTTTGGCAAGGGCGAGCTTACATTAAATAAAAAGATATTTTTTTTAAACATAGGCATCCTTTCTGAGCGCCATAGCGCCTCTCTTCATTTAAGATTTTTTTTAACACAAGTCAATTTATCTACTATCCCGACATATAAATATAAAACAGTCAGAACCCATGAATAAATATTTGCGGATCCTACAAACATTTGTCCCAAGGCGTGGTGAATTGAACCCGCAACCTTTTGCGTCGTAGGCGGACTTTTGCGAGCCGCGTCACATCGGTTGTCGATTGATTGAATGGTTTCAATTTTGACATGCGTCCTCACTGCGTTCAGCAAAAACTGAATTTACTCCCTGTCTTAGTTTTTTTATTTAATTAGTATGGTAAGTCTCTTTTGTTTGTTTTTAACTGTGTAATTAGAATCTAAAGATATAGAAGAAATAGAAGATTAGAATCTAAGACAATAAATACTTTTTCTTTCTTTCTTTCTTTTCTTTCCTCTATCTGTTTTTCTATTCGTTCGTTCAGAGGCAAAATGCCAAAATATTATGTCTTTTGAGATTTTTAATTTGTTTTTTGGAAAACTTGCAGCTGCAACTTATGATGGACATGATTAGGTACATTGTTTCGTAAGAGACTAATTTATTGGAATAAGGGACTTGTATTTTACCTTATGTACGGTGTATTATCAGGAACATGAAACTTAGCACCAACATCAAAATATTCCTCGCCTCTATCTTTAGAGGGCGATATCCCTTGAAGTTCAGTCGCCATTTTCCAAAACTCCCTATTCTGTTCCCCCTTTGAAATACCTCCTTCAAAATACTTCCATCTGAACTCGTCTAAGAGAAGCGAAAATGGGATTTGAGGTAATTTGTTTAAAGCTTGTTTTAGCATGAGTATATCGTCTGTTTTGAATATTTCGTCAAACGGTTCTATGAAGTTATTGTTTTCTTTGGCTCTTTTGTTATTTATATGCTTTCTAGTCACATCTTTTCCTTTATTTTTGTCAACGCTAAATTCGCTAGACTCTTGTCCACAATCTCTTTTAGAAACTTCCAAAGCTAATTCTTCTGTGTTCTCTGAATTTTGGACATTATTATCTGCATCTGTTTCATCGTTATTTGAATTTTGGTGATGATTATCATCAAACATGTATAACAAACTATCATTTATAAGCCCAAGACGATGTAAATGCTGAGGCGTCATGACTCCATACATGATAGAGTCACCTATACTCTCATGAAATGCCGCGTTTGCGCCTCGGAACAAAGCAGGTTGGTTTTCATATGCCATGTAGTATTGAATATGCCCCATTTCGTGGTGGAATACGTAGAAATCTTCTATTGTAGTTCCAGAGCAATAGATTAACCTGAAAATGTTGATTCGGTTATCAGAAGCTATCATGATTTTCGCCTGTTTTCAATTTTTACTTAAGGTGATTTCGCGTCCAGGACTAAGCATAGCTCCGCTACTAGATGGCGATGATTTTCAATTTTGATGTTTTTCACTATTTTCTAATTAAATTGTTCATAATTGTTTAATGGTAATGTATTTGCCGCAAATGGTATGTTGTTTTTTATGTACCAAGCAATTTTTCAAGTGTTGAAAGCATTTAGGGAGCTTGTATTTGGGAAGAGCAAAAAAGATCTTGCCTGTGTGAGTGATCGGCCGCTACGAGTCACTCACACAAAAAAAGATCTTGCCTGTGTGAGTGATCGGCCGCTACGAGTCACTCACACAGGCAAACCCTATAAATTCAGTGGAACTAAAATAACTACTGTTCGAAAAATAACAGAGATAATTGGAGACGCCTTAGGACTAAATATTTTTCGGACCAATATTTCCGTTTTCGGGACATTACTAAATTACATCTAAAATTAATTCAATAAAACCACTAGTTAACAAACTAATTTTTGACTCTTGTTTTTTTTAAGAATAAAAACAGGCCCTATTTACATTTAAAAAAAAATTGGAGGTAGGGGATAGGTGTACAAAATGATCCCTCGAGGTAAAATGATCCCCTATGGTTCCCAGCAAACTACTAATGCCATCTATCTGATTTATAAGCAAACGTCTTTCCCGTTCCCCGCTCAGTGATCTCACAAGGTGTCATGGCGGTGTGAGTGTTGTGCGTCAAAATATTTCGGAAAAAAGAAAATTGGTGTGTTTAATCTAAAGTAAGCATAAAAATAATGTTTCATTGTTGAAATTTGGTTGCATTTTACCGAATGAATGTTTTACTGGCTGTTCCTATCAATATTCAATTTACTCTCAAGCATGCTACGATCTCAATAAGGTTATGTTTCGAGGTTATTTTTAGACATGTTATGAAAAATGTACTCTTGGGGTCAAACGATCCCTTTTTGCAGGTACTAAATGATCCCTGGAATCATAGAACTTAAATTAATGTTTTTAAGTTTGTTTTTTATATACCTGTGTACGATTGCTTTTTTACCTTTCCGTCCCAATTATATAAATATATATAAATGATTTTTATACACATGATGCTTATATTTTTACAGATTATCATACGAGCAAATACGAAAGGAAAACTACACGTCAAAACTGGAATGAAAATGAAAAAAGCTTTAGAAGCTGTGAAAAAAGGATAGTTGATGAGTTATTACTATGTGTTATTAAACATTTCTGATCTCAAGAAAAAGAAAGATGTTTAATGATTGTTTAGGTTCTGTAATTTCTACCTTGGTATTTAGACACAGTGTTCATAAGGTACCTACTATAAGAATTTAAGTAAACTATTTTTGATTATTATTTGTGTTGAAAATAAACATAATCGTGATTATGTACTCTTATCTTTTATTCTAACTATAATAATAGGGGATCATTTTGACCCTACCCCAGGGATCATTTTATACACCTAGGTGTCCAAAATGATCCTTTAGTAATGTTTTTGAAAATCTGAAATAAATCTTGTAAAAGTTAAAGAACGCAAAATAAGGGTATGCTAAAACGTTAGCACTGAAATTATTCATCTTGATCTCCTTCAACATTTTCAATAACCTTCATACTTTGGACATAATCAAGCTTTTCCCTTAGGGTATCATTTTGTACACCTATCCCCTAATTTTCTTTTATCGTTTTGAACAATTTAAGTAAAAAGGCGCAGAGGGTAATGTTATTTACAAACTAGCTTATTAGCTAAAGAATATCTTACAAAACATAGGTAAAAAAAAATACTTTTCATGCTATTTATTAATTTCGTTAAACCATTGGAATTGACAAATAAATTGAATAAGTTCACAATAACAATCATTAATTTTAAATGTACTCACTGTGAAAGTTGTTCCAATTTTATAATAAAATTACATTAAAATTATTAGCGTAAGGAAGTCTCCACTTTTTTTGACTCTGTTCTTTGTGTACTTAGGTATTTTAGCTCCGATTTTACGACCACTTATAAAAGATTAAAAGTAATACAAATTTTCACAGTATTTCAATAACTCACTTTGGACTAGCGGTTTGAACAGTCGGGTGGGTGCGACGATGTATAGTCGTACCTGGGTTCGAAACCACCGAAAATTTAATTTACTTTTTGCTTTTTGAAAATGAAATATCCACAAAATTTTGATACATCCCGTTAGTACGGGCTCGAATCCCTTCAACACTACCAAAATTTTTGATTTTTATCATTTTTATTCTTTATATTTTGAACAATGTCATAGACCTAGTACAAACAAATTCATATTTGTCATAAATTACTTATTGTAAGCCTTCCTAAGTCTATTTGATTGTTATATAAAACTTTGGTAGACTGTTCTGCGTAGGTACATCCCACAAAGGGTCCTGACCTCGTTTCTAACGGTATGACAAAAATAAAAAGAATCAATTATGTACTATCAACACCAACTGATTTTTATTTTATTTTAGCTCTTACGCCAGCTAAGTTCAGGCATTTTTACAAATCGCTCATTGAATGCAAAACGGCCACATTTCAAAAATTTAGAAAATGGTTTTATTTCTGATAAAGTATATTTTCTTTTGAGAACATTTCATAAAGCTAGTTTAATTTAAATATTTATTTCTTTTTATTGGGATAATTATCTTAACTTTGCTTCAAAATTTTAATGCAAAATGGGCTTTTGTAGTTTTTATCAAGTTGGGTGATAGCTATAACAGCGACCATTATTTTAAAAAATAGAACAAAAAATTACGAAAACAATGATGTTTTAATATTAAAAAAGAAAAACTTTAACTTTTCAAAAAAATCATGTTCAAAATTTTGTTTTGGCTCTCTGTAAAAAGTTACGATTAGTCCAATAAAAAAAAAAATTTATATAATTCCGGACAGTCCACATAGCATCATCTAGCCCCAAGGTGAGCAAAGCTCGTATTATGGGTACTAGTTGACTGATAAACTTAATACAATACATTACATAGATAGATATTTTTTTTATAAATACATAGAAAACACCCAGACCAACGGAACAATTTCATGTTCAATTTCTGTAGATCGTACACATTTTTTTCCGACACGGGAATCGAACCCACAACCGGTCGCAGGCGGACCTTCGCCCACTGCGCCACATCGGTTGTCGCTGATGAATGATCGAAATGCTTTGCATACAATCTGACACGTCTGATGCTGGGGCCACACTACCGTGATATGCCGATAATTATTTTAATTATAACTTATACAACACCTAGGTGTAACCACGATTTATGGCCATGATTTTACAATGCCAATCAATATGGCAAATGGCGGTAGACAATAGCTCCGGCGGCGGTCTTTTTTCGCACATCAAAGAAGATTACCGCAGTAATTAATGCGTTTGTGGCCACTACCGTTTGTCCAGTGTGCAATATGAGCTCACCGGCGACGCACGTGATATTTTTACCGCCTTATTTATTGACATATATATGTAAACTCTAGTGTAACCACACCAGGTCATGCAGTAATTTAAACGGTAATTTAATGTCATAATTATTGCGGTAACAGCCCGGTAGACGGTAAGGTAGTGTGGCCCCAGCGTAAAACTCTCTAAACTGGTATCTATAAGCAAACATTTTATCTGTTTACATAGTGTCATTTATTGTTGTCATGGAAACGGAACGTAGGCTTCCTAGATCTTATTTGACATGCAGCAAAAATAGATAGGAATAAATACTTGGACGATGGAAAAACCCTTTGAGAACGGTAGACTATGGTATTATTAGATGATTCTTTAGATAGCACACAGATGGCGATTCCGTCGCCGCCATCACACTCACATGTTCAAGTAAGCGGGCGTACGACACTATCCGTGTTCACTCACGCATTGATAGAAATGGCCTAAAATTTTCACGTTATTTCTAATTATTCCGAGTGTTTTCATGAATCAAACACAATTTGCCGCAAATAATGACGAATAACAAAGCCAAAAACAGTTATTTATTTGTTAAATTATGTCCACATCGCTCATATTTGGGAAAATACAAATGTATGGAAATCGGATCACCTTAAGTATAAGATTAGTTAAAGAATAACTATAATTATAGTAGATACATACTGCTTATGAGGTAGGTTGTGAATCCTAACTGGATGTTTGTTCCTATTTCACGCAAAAGCTACTGAACTGATCGGGTTGAAATAACACATAGGCTACTTTTCAACCCATAAATCTGTTCCCATGGGATAGAAATAGCCTTGAGATGTTTCCATAGAAATAAACGCATGCGAAGCCGCGGGCAGATACTAGTGTGCTATAAAATATGAGCTAAGTCCACTGTCCCAAATTTGGGATCATTTCCGAAACTCCAAGGTGTAGAAATATACAATTAGGAAACAGTAATTATTAAATAACTTGGATATAACTGACCGAAAGTCACCATCTTTAAACATGTCCGCCGCGCTGCCATGACAGCGCGTGTCTTTATTTCCCCGCGCAAATATGGATTCCCGCCAAAATGTATCTGTCATGGCGGGGAGACCGAATGATAGGTAAAAGTCTTCAGCTTTCTTTGCCTGTGAAAAGAAAAACAAAAATCCTTTTCCTTAGAAATATTTTAAACGCGAAAGTTTGTATGAATGTTTATTACTCTTTAACGCAAAAACTAATAAATGGATCTGACTGATATCTTTTGAATAAATAGACAAAGTGCTAGCTCTGCAATAACATATACTTAGGCTACTTTTTATCCCATTAATCAACTCCCATGGGATTGAAACGCTGGGCTTTGAAAAGTTTCAATACAAACAACGCGTGCGAAGCCGCGTACATATACTAGCATGTCAATGAAACTTAAAATTAAAGACTAAGTACAAAATAATATTTTCTTGTTTGATTTTGTACTTAGTTTATCTTACCATGTCCAATGCTGTCCAATTTAGCTTCTTGATACTTTGATTCAAGTCAATAGTTTTAGATACTCTTACCATGTCCAATGCTGTCCAATTTAGCTTCTTGATACTTTGATTCAAGTCAATAGTTTTAGATGTGATCAAGTCAACTAGTGGCTCCCAGTTTTGCGACCATAGGTTACCTACAAAATAGAGAAATAAAGTCGATTTCACATCAGTAAAATAAAATTATATAACCACCATCTAATCCATATCTACTTTACGTTCGTTACGTTCACTTCGTTCCACCTTAACACTCCCGGTGGAAACTCTTCGAATAAAGTTCCCACCGAGTTTCAGAAAGTTAAAAAAAAAGTTAAAATATTTATTCTTTCTCTCTCGCTAAACGAGTGAGAAATAAAATATCCATAAAGATTCTATCCCGCATTTTAGTACGCCTGCAATGATGAATTTTCTAGCTCATGTTTGGAAAAGGAATAAGTCACTTTCCGAGCCTTATCGACTAACTCAACTGGTTCGAGATCAATTCATTTTTGACATTTGAAACCTAGCCTGGACTTCGATTGTAGCATTGGTGGTAAAAGGTTTTGGTCAAAAAACAAAGAAAAAAAACGTATTAGCATATTTATTACTCAGATGCTCACCTAACAGATGCGTGGGAATAGGCCCTCTTTCCGGTACGACCTCTCCATAGAACCTCCTCAAATAGAACCTCACCACACCGTGGAGTACGGAGTACAGAGGTCGGATATCATTGTAGAGCTGGCGGCAGAGTCTGAGGAGATGAGGGGTTTCGAGCTCGTCTCGCCAGGATGCTCCCACGTCTTTGTATCCTGGGAAATAGACAACAGGTCTTGAGATATCAGTCGTTGCAGGTCTTATTTTTAAAAAGGAACCATTGATTGATGGCTGTGATACAAAAGGTGTTTTTTTCTTTATTTAATCTTCATCATAAATTTTCACTCATACTCAATAATCATGTCTGTCAATGGTTTTCAAATTTAAGTGAATCGAACTAAGCTTGATTCTGTCGATTACCATCCAAATCTTAGCCCAATCATGCAATAGCATATCATACAAGAAAGACTAAGTGCTCTATATAGATAGAACTCTCTCTAATAATAAAAGTTATGATAATAAAGATATTGATTTACTGATTTATGAATTCTTTCATGATCATGGCGCATGAAACTGTGCCGAAATATCGAAAAACTCAAAATAAATCATATCATGGTAAATATTCCGTGTTGACATTAACTTTAAGAATGTCTTACCATTCCTTCTAGCACCAACATTTTCAACATCAACCAGTCGTCGATATGGCTCTCTCATCGGAGGCCCAACTTTTTCTCTCCACACCAGCCAAATCCATCTCAAAACCACTTCATTCCTTGACGATTCCAATACTTTCTCAAAATCCTCCTCTCCTTTAAGACATAAACCTTTTTCCTTATTCTCATTGGCTATTTTAGCTGCCAGTGACACTAAATCATTAGCCAGTTCAGAATCTACGTAATGTTCGTTTTTGAAATCCTTAACTTTTGCTAGATATTTCAAAATGGCGGTTTCTACTTCTTGAATGTTTTGGATGTCTATATGTTCTGATGATGGAATACATATTTCAGCTTCTGTGTAAATTTTTTGAAGTTCTTCGTATAGCTGGCTAACGAGTCTGAAATATTAGAGAGTAAAAACACTTTAGTATAACACATAAAGATATGAAACAATATACACAGAAGTGCTTAGAATAGGGGCAGTATAAAGTGCGACCTTATCGCTATTAGCAATCTCTTCCAACCTTAGGATTGACTGGATATGAAAGAACTTTATAGACGATTGCACTTGCAGCAACTAAACGCGAAAGTTTGTAAGTATGGATGGATGCATGCATGGATGGATAGATGGATGGATGTTTGTTACTCTTTCACGCAAAGACTACTGAACTGATCTAGCTGAAATTTAGCACAGAGATAGATTGTAGTCTGGAATAGCACATAGGCTATATTTTATTCCGGTATTCGCACGGAAACGGGTTACACGAAGGTGAAACCGCGAGTATACCTACTCGAAATGTACTAATCCTGCGTAGACGAAGACGCGGGGACCAGCTAATTTATTATAAAGGTACACAAAGAAAACAAATACACTTCATACCATATTGGCTGCCTAACTTTTACAATATATCCTACTAATGGTCTAAGATCCGACTGCAAGATCAGCGCGCTCATCGTTTTTTGCTTACAACCAAATTTTTATGTTTATTTGCAAGAAGGAGAATATACAGGGTGTCCCATAATGAGTGGATAACCTGAAAGGTGCTTATGTGGCAAGTCAAGGCCAATCAGAAACATTTTTTATTTTTTTTCTAACTTGACCCGTTCGGAAAATATTTAATATTTTGAAAATTTGGAAAAAATTGTACCTTTGTTCACATTTTTGGACTTTGTGCCCACAATTTTAACAATATTTTTATTTTTATTTTTGGAATATACTAAAGAAAAACAGTTTTTTTTAACACCGTTTGAAATATTTTGGTAACTAGGACCAGTAATTTTCAAGGCAGGTTTAAAGTAGAAAATTTTAATTTTTCAATTTATTATGCAAAGTTTGAGCTGCTGTGGTTAAAAAAAAAATAAGGAAACCTAAGATGCCAGGTACTTTAAAAACATGTCCATTTCAAGAGCATCCTAAAATGATAATAAACTTTAAAAATTTGTAGGGTAAAAAACTGAGATATTGCTACTTTTGTGCCAAAAGGGGCCAATGCTACTAAAAATAATATTGAACCAAAACATCAAAAAATATCTTTTTCACCATTCTTGTTCTAAAACGGTTACTTTGCTACTTAAAAACAGTGAGTAAAATCTCATCATCCATACAGCAATGTTTGAAAACGAAAGTTTTCAATCAGTGCGTCCTACCCCTGATGACCTACGGAGCTGAGACGTGGACACTCACGGTAGGGCTGCTTCGCTAAGTCGCTTTGGAAAAGGCTATGTGAGGAGTTTCTCTGAAGGATAGGATTCGTAATGAATACATCCGACAGAGAACCAATGTTAAGGACGTAGCTCAAAGAATTAGCAAGCTGAAGTGGCAGCGGGCCGGCCATATCTCATGAAGAACCGACAACCGTTGGGGTAAACGTGTTCTTCAGTGGAGACCGCGACTTAGCAAACTTAGTGTAGAACGACCTCCGGCCAGGTGGGATGACGATTTGCGAAAGCCTGCTGGCAGATGCTGGATACGTCAAGCTGAAGACAGGGCACTATGGCGCTCATTAGGGGAGACTTATGTCCAGCAGCTATGTAATATGGGCTGTAATATGATGATGATGATGATGAACTGTTCAAATTGATGTCCTCCAACTCTGCATCTTTTTAATAAATGATTTTTTAGTTTACTTTCGTAATTGCGGTCGTTAATTTTTTCCGCATCGTTTTGAACTCGACGTCGAAGTTATATTAAGTTGTAATAAATGAAATGAATTTAAGTTATAGCATTTAGGTAATAGGTTTTTTGTACACCAGTTCCTTCAAGTTGCCCTAGTAATAGAAATCCAATGGGTTCAAGTCCAGCGACCGTGCTGGCCACTGGGAAGCGCCACCACGCGTTATCCATCTATTTGGATACGCTGAATCTAAATAACGCCGTTCCTGAACCGTTTAGGGTACTGGACACCCATCATTCTGTAGTTTAAATGGAGTTAAAATCTTCTTTCCAAATTCATACCACCAAATTCGTACTATGAGTATGAATTTCGCACAAACTCTCTTTACTTTCGGCTAGATTATTGTTTATTAAAATATTTCCTATTTTCCAGCATGAATCAGCAAAAATAGATTTCACTCACTGTTTTTAAGAAGCAATGTAACCATTTTAGAACGAGTATGGCGAAAAAGATATTTTATTGATGTGTTGGCATAAGAATAAATAATAACTGACTAGAAGGGAATCTTCTTTGATCTAGTCCCAAATGCCGCCATTTATATACCTACTTCCCCCTTCACCTCGTTACGCCCCTCTGTCGTCCAAGCGTGTTGCCAGGGTTGCTACTGCACTGTACCGCCGCACCCCGCCGCCGTCGCGAGGCGAGGCGAGTGAGAAAAGGTCAACGACCGATGTTCACGTGCCTTTGATTAGGTACCTACCTACCTAATTAGTAAGATAGGAACCTACGAAAACACTATATATATTTAGAAATATATATATATATATTTATATATATATATATATTTAGAATATTTAGAAAATATAACTTTTTTTTTAATATATTTATAAAGGAATCTTAATAATAACAAAATACATAACACTCTATAAACCGTAAGGGTTTGACCCAAGTGTTACTTACATAGGGTATGTATTATCATTATCTTTTATCAATCTAAAAAAACTTAAATTTGTCTTCGTTTTGAGTTATTGTTACAACCGATCACACCACAATAACTCGACCGTGACTTTATATTACCTAACAAACACAAATATTAAAATCCGTGTGCGGCGTTTCCGGCTGTGACAGCCCTACTGAATGGGCCCGCCCACTGCACGTTTAACGTGCAGAATCGCGTAGGCTTATATCGTGACCTTGAGCGCGTTCGGAGCGAAGTTTCCTTTCTAGTCTTGTCTATTCTTATGGTGTTGGTTCAATATAATTTTTAGTAGCATTGGCCCCTTTTGGCACAAAAGTAGCAATATCTCAGTTTTTTACCCTACAAAATTTTAAAGTTTATTATCATTTTAGGATGCTCTTGAAATGGACATGTTTTTAAAGTACCTGGCATCTTAGGTTTCTTTATCTTTTTTTTTAACCACAGCAGCTTAAACTTTGCATAATAATTTGAAAAATTAAAATTTTCTACTTTAAACCTGCCTTGAAAATTACTGGTCCTAGTTACCAAAATATTTCAAACGGTGTTCAAAAAAGCTGTTTTTCTTTAGTATATTCCAAAAATAATAATAAAAAAATTGTTAAAATTGTAGGCACAAAGTTCAAAAATGTGAACAAAGATACAAATT
The DNA here is from genome assembly GCA_944547425.1 of Eupithecia centaureata. Classification (NCBI taxonomy): domain Eukaryota; kingdom Metazoa; phylum Arthropoda; class Insecta; order Lepidoptera; family Geometridae; genus Eupithecia; species Eupithecia centaureata. The sequence goes on from OX155706.1 coordinate 3,306,033, forward strand.
TTTCCAAATTTACAAAATCTTAATTATTTTCCGAACGGGTCATTTTAGAAAAAAAATAAAAAATGTTTCTGATTGGCCTTGACTTGCCGCATAAGCACCTTTCAGGTTATCCACTCATTATGGGACACCCTAATATATATACCAGGTTGTCTATCAAAATTTGGCAGCAATTCTTAAACAGCACATAGGCTCATAGATCTCATACCAGCGAAAGTTTGTAAATATAGATGGATAGATGGATGGATGTTTGTTACTCTTTCACGCAAAAACTGCAGAATGGATCTGGATGAAATTTGGTACAGAGATAGATTATAGCCTGGAATAATACATAGGCTATATTTTATCCCGAAATTCCCACGGGAACGGGAATTACGCGGGTGAAACCGCTAGGTGCTGTTAGTTATAAGATAATGCCTTTAAGTAACATGTTACTTTTTCCTAGTGTCTACCACAAATTGATTATTTACCTTGCCTCATTGAAGTTATACTTCGGTCCTCTGCACAACAAATACGTCTGCCTAGCTTGACTGCTATTCATCAAATGACCTTCACGTAGTATTGCCAGCTTCCCACAAGCTTGCTCCTCCCATTTTATACGTTCCTTCTGGTACTCCGCAGCTTTTTCGGGTAAGTCTGGGTTGCCAGGGTTGATTGATGATTCCCAAGCTATTTCGGCTGCTTTTGCGTTGAAGTGTAAAACTTTTTGGTTTATGTTTTCAAAGAGGTCGTTGATGTGACAAAAATAGGTTGGTATAATGATTAGAAGGATTAAAGCCTTTAGCTTCATTTTGGTTGATCACTCTAAGATGTTTTTAGCATCATTGCTGCGTCTGTGAAATCCTACTAATATTATAAACGCGACAGTTTGTAAGCATGGATGGATGGATAGATGGATGGATGTTTGTTACTCTTTCACGCAAAAACTAGTCAACGGATCTGGATGAAATTTGGCACAGAAATAGATTATAGTCTGGAATAGCACATAGGCAGTAAGTTTAATTTGTACCTTTTTCCTTATATGAGTCTTGTTGCTTGAAATAAATGATTTTTATTCTATTTTTTTAATTTATTTATAGGCTATATTTTATCCCGAAATTCCCACGGGAACGGGAATAACGCGGGTGAAACCACGAGGCGCTGCTAGTGACCTATAAAGATCTCTGCAGGATGTTGCACATTGGGGCTTTCAATACCAGCTTTCACAGGGCAAGTCGATGCATGACTCTCAACTTCTTTTGCATATGATTTACTCACTCAGTAAATGTAAGTCAATAACTTTATTCTAATAGGTTTGCAAAATAAGCACTTACGCATGTCCAATGTTTTAAAGTCTATAGGTACTGGTAGTGATGTGCATCAGTTGAACTATCTCTAGACTGTTTGCAACTGTCTGCAGTTAGATCAATTGTTTCAGTAAATCAACATCTTTATTTCTTTATGCTTACTAAAAAAGCACTCAGACAAGACAAATTTTAAGCTCTAGGTTTATAATTATCAAAATACTACTCCCCTTGGATTCGTGACCCTAGGTCCGTGGGGTACCGAGGCTCTCCGGGTTTTTAAAAAATTATCTGAGCGTCTGGTCGATGTGTCGCAGACGTATTGTATAATCTGCCGTATTACATTACGGCTAGCTGTTTTGAAAAACAGCGCCGTTTTGTAATGCGGCGGTTCAACGATAAGCTGGATTGAATAAGGCTGAATAAAAAAACGCCGTATTGTATTCGGCGCCAAACGTTATTCAATACGGCTAGACATAATGTAATAAAGCGAGAGATTAGCCGCCTCTTTGACTGTTTTAGTTCCGATTCTTAACACTCGTGGCGCTGCCTGACATAACAACAACAATGGCGTTGGGTAAAGAAAGTATGTTGCTAAATTGCGGAGTTACAGAAAATGTGCTAAATATGTCGGTAAAAAATGACTTTAAGAACAATTTTGAGGTGCAATTAAATAATTTCTATTCTTCTCAATGTGAAACTGTAAACAAACCATGGACAAAGGAAATTTTATTTATCTATACTTGCTTACTTTATATAAGAATTAGCTCCTTTTATTTACAGATATTAAAATTTATAATATCATGTACTTACACATACACAAAATAAAAGCATTATAATAAAAATCTTAATTATAATCAAAATATTTTCTTATAATCAATTATATTAATATCAATTATAATCAAAATATTTTTTTTCTCGATAATCACGACTTGCCTTTTTGGTTGAAATAATATTTTTAACCATAATTATATTTTGTACTGATAACTAGTGATCGGATATTCGCACACTTTTTTACCTAAAGTTGGAGTGAAGATAAAACAAAACACCTTTTTCAGGAATTTCTAAAATGATGTTTTTCTTATTTATATAATATTATCATAGTTACATAATTAATATTAAGTAACTATGATAATAATTCTTGATTAGTAAGGAATAACGTAAGAAGAAATCTGTTAGCTTTTTTCGATTAATAAAATTGATTATCATTTTAACTTTGTTTTTTTTTTTGTTAGTATGGTCACTCTATACAATTAAGTAGTTTATCAATGCGGCTAAACGTGGGCCGACTTATTGAAGAACGTATTGCAATGACAATCCAGCTACTCGTTGAAACGCTGCGTTACAAAACGGCGCTGTTTTTCAAAACAGCTAGCCGTAATGTAATACGGCGGATTATACAATACGTCTGCGACAGATGCGACGCGTGACCCGAGAGCTGGTGAGTATCTGGCTCAGCGCATCAGCATTGCCATACAGCGTGGTAATGCAGCCAGTGTCTTGGGGACGCTTCCGACTGGTATTGACATGGATCAATTGAGCTACCTTTAGACTGTTTGCAACTGTCTGCAGTTAGCTCAATGGTTTCAATTGTAAATACTAGTTGTAATTTTTCTATTCCTTGCTTGTAATTTTCATTATCAAAATAATATAAGAACTTCAATTGCATCATCATAACAACAACAATGACGTGGGATACAGAAAGTGTGTTGCTAAATTGCCAAGTTAGTGAATTATACAAAGAAAACGTGTTAAATATTATGTCGCTGAACAGTGATTTCGAGAACAATTTTCAGGAGTAATTAAAGAATTTCTATTCTTCTCAATGTGGAACAGTAAAGAGACCACGGACAAAAGACCGAGTTTCAGGGGTTATATACCTGGTTGGTTGTAGATTTTGGTGTTTGGCGGAATTTTGAATAATTATTTGGCGTAGGTACATAAACGATGTTATGAATGTGGCCAATGAAGATTTGACCTTAAAGAAAAAATACCCAGAGAGTAGTATTTTGGAAATTCACAAGGGAAGTGGCCACAAAAAACAAATTAGGTATTTTATTGCAATAGCTATAAAATAGCTTTTTATTTCATACTAGCTGGTGCCCGCGACTTCGTCTGCGCATGATTAGTATTTGGAGTACTCGCGATTTTACTTGCGTAATTCCCTTTCCCGTGGGATTTTCGGGATAAAATAAAGCCTATTTCTTATTCCAGCTTATAATCTATCTCTGTGCCAAATTTCATCCAGATCTGTTCAGCAGTTTTTGCGTGAAAGAGTAACAAACATCCATCCATCTATCAATCTATCCTCCATCTATCCATTCATACTTACAAACTTTCGTGTTTATCAGTTTAATTCAGTTTGGTTCAGCCCAGGGGAACCAAACTGAATTCCGGGATAAAATGTATCCCATGTCCAATCGTCCCGAGTTCCATTCGAATTCATTCAATTCCGTCGTGATGCGTGTTTAAAGAATTTCTCTTTCACCCTCTCTCCCAGGGGAACCTTACCGAATTCCGGGATAAAAAGTATCCCATGTCTTTCCTTGTACTATGAACTCAAATCGTCCTGAGTTTCATTCCAACTCATTCAGCAGTTTCGGCGTGATGCGCGGTAAAGGAATTTTACTTTCATACCCTCTCCCATGAGAACCTTACTGAATTCCGGGATAAAAAGTATCCTATGTCCTTCCTCGTAATATGACCTATAATCATGCCGAGTTTCATTTCAATCCGTCAAGTAGTTTCGGCGTGATGCGCGTTTACGATACAGACAGACAGACAGACAGACAGACATGAATGAAAAAAATTACAGTTTTGGCTTGAGTATCGATAATAGAGGGCCCTCCAAAAAATTTTTCAAAATATCTTCAATGTACAGAATTGGACCTGTTACAGTTTTATTATAAGTAAGTATAGATAAAGTTACCTTTTTTGTTTCTTATAAATAACTAATCTTGGCTAAGTTTAATTAAAGTACCTAAATATTTTACACTGTTGTCTCTTGTGATTTATAATATTACTAGCGACCCGCCCCGGCTTCCCACGGTTTTATTTTATGTGTAAACCTTCCTCTTTAATCACTCTATCTCAAAATCCGTTGCGTTGTTTTAAAGATTTAAGCATACATAGAGAGAAAGCAAATATTTTATTTGGTAAAAATTAACTATGATAACTCTTGATTATTAAGATATTTCGTAAGAAAAAATCTGTTAGCTTTTCCTACTTAATAAAACATATTTTCATTTTGAATATTGTTTTATTTTGTTAGTATGTTAGCTTTCAATTTAAGTAGTGGTGCGAATGGTGCGATGCTGCTAAACGTCTTATTGAAGAACGTACATAACGCAATTACAATCCGGCTGATCGTTGAACCGCCACATTTAAAAACAGCCCTGTTTTTAATAACAGCTAGCAGCTAGCCGTAATGTAATACGGCGGATTATACTATCCGACTGAGACATATGTAAGTACAACCGCAGACAAATGTTCCGAGCTATTATTCTGTATTATTTCCATAAAACCTTTTCCAAACAAAGCCATAAGTTAAGCTCCTATAATCAATATCCATTATGCTAATCTGGGTATAAGCTGTAATGTCAGAGAGATAAGGTTCAAGATAAAATAAGAGGCCACTCATAGAGGGTTTTTAATGAACGTGGCTTATCAAAAATCAAAGCACTTCAGTTGAGATACTAGATGTAAGTAACGGCATGGATATTGGTTATTAAAACGAAAATTACAAGCTAGGAATAAAAAAATTACAACAAGTATTTACATGGATAATTGGATATGGATTATGGATACATTTCACCAAACTTCACAATCTTCAAAAGTTTAAATATTCCATGTAAATATATAAATGCTCCATGTTTTTTGTGTGTTCCTAGTGTATTTTGTGTATCCTTTCTAACGGCTTGGATTTTTAGGAGTTTGTTCTACTAATTGTATATAATTACTAGCTGTAATTACGTATCATTTCTAGTATTATAAATGCGAAAGTTTGTATAGATTTATAAATGTAAGGATGGATGTTTGTTCCTCTTTCACGCAAAAAGTAATGAACAGATCTGGCTGAAGTTTTGAATAGACGTTTGAAAACCTTAAATAAGTTACTATGGGATAGAAATAGCCTTGAGACGTTTACATAGAAATAACGCATTCGAAGCCACGGGCAGATGCTAGTGAAGTATATTTTAATGTAAATATCTTTATTATCAACGAAAATTACAAGCAAAGAAATAGAAAAATTACAACTAGTATTTACAATTGAAACCATTGAGCTAACTAATGTAAATTTTTAGTATTTTATACATAACTCAGAGCCCTACAACTTACAAAAGCACACACTTGTACATACTATACATTTATAATAAATTATACTCTTTGTATAATAATTGTGATTATAGTAAATAGCTAATAGATATTCTTTAGGATACCTATAGATCGTACAAATACTTGTCCCGAGGCGGGAATCAAACCTACAACCTCCTAAATCTACGGCCGCCACAGAGGTTTAAAAAATTGGTTCTTACTTTCGTCTTGTATCTACATAGAATAATTTCCTGAAAAATCACACGGCTTCTTTAATATTAATATGAAATACCTTCGAATGAATCCAATCTCGAAAAATTCCAACAATTGATCGATTTCCCGCCAGAACTCAATATTCTTCAGCCCACGAGCGCAGCTGGAATGCGACTAATGTCGCTCCACGGCTGCGATTCTTTATGTAGTTATCGATGGTTAGGGTGGGGGTGTACCAAGAGCGGTTAAAACTAAATCAAAAATCAAAATCATTTATTTGACACAAGGTTTTTAATCTTTTGTAATTGGGTTCAGAATCGAGCATCATAATGGCGACTACTTGAAGTTTTAATCGTATTTTGGAGTCGTATTGCGGTGAGCAAAGCGAACAGATACCCAGCAAGGCGAGCGAAGCGAGCAACATACAGTTATCCAAATGTACCCTTATAGTCCTAAACTAGAAATATAAACTATTTCAGAATTCAGTCTCACCATCTACTTACCAAGTAATCGAGTACAACAATTTTATGATAGAAAACATCCAGGTTAAAATAATTTATTTGTAAATGTAAGTACAAAAAGAATGCCAACAGTGTATTCTTATCCCATCCTTTTCCCTACTAATATTATAAACGACAAATTCGTATATATGATTTTTGTTACTTAAAAACTTTACTTAAAAACTACTGAACGGATCGGGCTGAAATATTGAATAGATGTAGATCTAGCCCTGGTATCTAGCCCTGAAATAAAACATAGGTTCTTCCCATAAATAATTTCTGATGGGATAGAAATAGCCTTGAAACGTTTGTAAAGAAACAATGCGAGCGAAGCCGGGGGCTAGATACCAGTTATATATATTATGTTGTTCGAGAACAAATCCGTAGCACCATAGCGTTCAACGCAGTGTCGTAGCATGTTCTACGAAGTGCTACGACAAATAATATTCGTCAAATATTATATTGTTCAGAACAAACATATGAATGTTACCATGATAATTATGTTACCTAACTATATTTATAGAACACAAATACTAAACTTCTCCACAGTAGATCGGAATGCTGGCTTCTATTTCGGTCAACGAATTAGCATTGCCATTCAACGTGGCAATGCTGCCAGCATTCTGAGCACTCTGCCTTCTGGTGAGGGCTTAGATTTTTAAGGGTTTGTTATAATTATTTAAACTATTCACTTTGTTTTTCTGAATAAAATAGGACAGACCTAGAACACAAATCGTGTCAATAAGCGCAGGTAATGACAAAAGTTTCAGAGATATTTCTGGTGCGTGAAATCATAGCGTGAAATCTTTTGGACGCTACGGGAATCCAGCGTAGCATCGTAGCTGAGGCTTCATTTTCATTTCAAAATTATTTATTAAAACTTCAGGTACAGTATGAACTTAATTAGTGTAGGTACATTTTTATCCTAACTCTACAAACAATGTTATTATTTTTTTATCGTTTAGCAAGCATTTCACTGGTACATAAAAACTTATTGCAATGATGATTATAATTAAAGAAAAGGTGAACTCTATGCACGGCAACTATGTAGCAGAGGCTGCAAAACTCTGCGTTAGAAAAGTTTATATTTTTTATTTTGTACTATAGTTTATGAGAAATCAGTATTTTTATATCACAATTATAAATAATAATAATTTTATATAAATAAAGAATAGACATTTGTCTACTTACGTAAATGTAGGTACTTTTAAAACTTAAAAAACGGCCTCATTGTAAATGATTTTACCAATAAAATGAATATCTGACCATCTGAATTAGTACTTACCTAGTCATGAGTTTGCAAGCAATGTCTGCGTATTGGCTTCTGCGTAAGCTCGGCCAAGTATTTTAATAGTTTTATTTAATACTAGCAGCGCCTCACGGTTTCACCCGCGTAATTCCGCATAATTTGGGATTCCGGGATAAATTATAGCCTAGGTATGTGTTATTCCAGACTATAATCTATCTCTGTGCCAAATTTCATCCATATTCGTTCAAATTGTTTTGGTGTGACAAACATCCATCCATCCATCCATCCATACTTACAAACTGTCGCGTTTATAATATTAGTAGGATAGGATTTATTTGACTTTCCCTCAGTACGCTTCGCCCCTTACAATAAGGTTAAGCCGTATAAGCTAGCCGGGGGCAAACAGACAATACCGTCCATCTTAATTCAGGCACAAATAAATAAATGTCTTCGGGGCGGATTGCGAGAGGAAATTGACTTTCTAGAGATGTTTTAAAAATAGATGCTTTACCTTACGGTTACGCATAAAGACTACCCAGAAGATAATTGACCATCACTACATAGTATAAAACAAAGTCGCTTTCTCTGTCCCTATGTCCATATGTATTGCTAAATCTTTAAAACTACGCAACGGATTTTGACGCCTTTTTTTAATAGATAGAGTAATTCAAGAGGAAGGTTTATACGTATAATGAAACCTGCAAAGCCGGGGCGGGTCGCTAGTAGAGAATATACAATGTGATTTTTCGAACCTTGATCAAACGAAATGTGCGGATACACGACACATATTTATCGATAAAAACCGAGATAAAAAAAAAAAATATGTTATTTTTTTAAACACAAGTCAAGTACAGATATCAACAGGAATCTCAACTGATGGCAGAAAGTACCTAATTTAAATGGTGAAAAACATGACAACGGAAAGAGATAGACCCCCAGTTTTTGAAGGATTTGTAGAATAAATTATGAAGTTTAATACAACATGCAAAAAAGTACACCTTAATTACCCAGTTTTAAAGTTACAGAGAAAAAATAAAATAAAAATAGTTTTTTTTGTCTTATTTCTAAAAAAATACTGTTTTTACTACGCTTATGTATCGTATTTGTATTTTTTATTTATTTTATTAGCTAGGTAAACTATCTAGCTTTCAAATGAGACTGCTTCGAATAAAATACACCATTTACTCAAAAAGAAACGAAGAAAAAACCAGATGAAGTAGTCTTCATTTTAAAAAATATTAAAACTGCTTTGTTTTTGAGATAAATAACATATAATTTTTTTTATCCCGATTTTTACCGATAAATATTTGTCGTGTATCCGCACATTTCTTTTGATCAAGGTTCGAAAAATCACATTGTATTATAGAGTTTGACGACCTCAGTGGCGCATCAGGCAAGAGTCCGCCTGCGATGCAAGAGGTTGCGGATTCGATTCCCGCCTCGGAACAAATTTGTGTAGGTACGATCTGGAGTTTGTTCTGTTGGTCTGGGTGTTTTCTAAGTATAATTAAAAATATCTATTTAAGTATAATGTATTAAATCTATTACCTACTTATCTACTACCCATACAAAGCTTTGAGTAGCTTACTTTGGGGCTGGATGGTGCTATGTGGATTGTCCAGCATTACTATTATTAGGTAATAATTTATTATTAAAGATGGACGACCTATATGACACAGTTTGCAAAGGTCTCCCTGCGACGCTGGAGAATGCAGTTTCGATTCCCGATTCGGGATAAATGTTTGTGGGTTCTTCAAATAATTGTGTACCTAGGGTGTTCTGGGTTTTTCTAAGTACCTAAGTATAAGAAAAAATGTCTCTCTGAATCATCAAGAACTCTCTGTAGGTACCTAACCACAAGAGCTACGAAGCTGAAATTTGTAATGGAGGTTCCTTTTACATTAGGACAGTGCCGGATTTATATTTTTTATGAGTGTAGGCCACTTTTTTCCGCCGCCCCATGTACAGAGCCGTTCATTATTAGCTGCGCACCCCCCCTCCCCCCGGTAGACATGAAAAAAAAAATATTGTCTACAATCGAGTGACCGTCCTCTGAAATCTGCCGCCCCTCTAGGACGCTGCCCGCGGCCTATACGGCCTATTTACAAATCCAGGACTGCATTAGAACGTAGATGAATTTCCTTAATCATAGCGGATAAGAACAGATTTTGGAAATTCGTATTCTAAGATACTCAGTTAAAATGGCAATGCTCAATGCCATGCTTATGCAATGTTTGTAGAGTCTACCTATTCTAAAGTTGTCTTCGATTCTAAGCACGATATCATCGCGTTGGTAAATTGAGGCACGCGACTAATCGTCTAGCACGTACGTACAGTTTGTCTATGATAAGCTTTTTTTATTTATAATAAGCTTTTTTTAATGCATTTGTAGTAGTTTCATATTGTTTATTTTAGGGAGAGATCCGAAAAAAGAGTTTGGATGCCACCAAAGGCAACTTCGTATCTCTTCCTAAACTAGACAAAATTAAACTACTACAGATGCATCAAAAAAAGCTATAGGTTTTTTACCTATAGGTTTTACAAACTGTACGTGTGAATTTTGGAAATTCCTTTTTTAACGGAATTAAGGGCTCCCACACAAAACTGCGATTTGGTGCGATGCGATGCGATGTGATGCGATGTCACACGAACTTGATTTGCGAATTTCTGCGATGCGAATTTGTGCGGCGAACCGTTTTGTAGGGTAACTTCAAGTTTAGTCAGCCGTATTGGACGTGTTTTTAGGAAGCGTAAGATGGATCCCAAAAAGATAATTGAACCGATTTAAGCAAAAATGATCCAACCCACACAAACCTCATTTCGAGATAATCGATATTTAAGTTTGTGGCGGTATTTCTCTAGCTTTGTAATACAAAATGTTGTTATTTTAATTTAATTTAATGCTATGTAAACTCAACTTTTTTGCTATAAATAATATAAAGAATAAATTGTAATAGTTTAGTAGATGATTGGGAAAACTTGCACCTGGATCATTATTACAAAATTAATTTTGTATGGAAAGAGCTATGTAGGGTGCAAAAATTAAAATGCAAAAATGATTCAAAGTGTGATAAAAATTAGTAATAATTTTTGTGTTTTAAAAGACAAAACAAACAAAATTGGCCCTACTCCTCGTCCAAATCAGAATAAGGTTCATCACATAAACCATCTACATCGTCTATTATTGCAGCTTCCCTTCGGTTTCTTAAATTAATCAATGCAATCATCTGGTATCTAATATTAGATCTGCTGGCCCTGTACTTATTTTATTTATTTATTTTTCGTTAAAGTACGAAACACACAGAAGCCGGAGGCGTGGCGGAGGCGAAGGCGTGCGTGTTGTATTCTATGGAATCCTATGAAAGCCTACACACACACCGCAGGCCGTGGCGAACGCGGTGCCATAGGAAAAACCGGCACGCCTTCGCCTCCGCCACGCCTCCGGCTTCTGTGTGTTTTGAACTTTATGGTTTATTTCGTTTACGTACTTAGATGGAATAGCAATTTCAAATATTAACTTGTCAAAGCTTAACTTGTTTTATATCATCATCATCATAATCAACCTATATTAGTCCACAGCTGGACATAGGCCTCCCTTAATGAGCGCCATAGCTCCCTGTCTTCAGCTTGACGCATCCAGCATCTGCCAGCAGTCTTTCGCAGATCGTCATCCCACCTGGCCGGAGGGCGTCCTATACTACGTTTGCCAAGTCTCGGTCTCCACTCAAGAACACGTTTACCCCAACGGTTGTCGGTTCTTCGCGAGATATAGCCGGCCCACTGCCACCACTTCAGCTTGCTAATTATTTGAGCTATGTCGATAACTTTGGTTCTCTTTCGGATGTATTCTTTACGAATCCTATCCTTCAGAAAAACTCCGAGCATAGCTCTTTCTATAGCTTTCTGAGCTCTTTGAACTGATGGACCAGCTTAATATTATAGTTTGAATCATTATAGCAAAATAGAACGGTTATATGTAAGAGTAACCAAAGCAACACAAAAATGATTCAAGTGGCATGAAACACTTATACATTTTAAAAAATGGTCTTCGACATGACAGTTGTGGGTTGGGTCATATGGATTTTCCACATTTGTGAACATAGAGGTGTGAGTCTTTGATATGTTAAAATATACCTTATACTGATTACATAGGTTAAAAAAACTCGAAATTGACTAGGTTGTGGGTTGGATCATTTTTGCATAAATCGGTCCAATTGCACTGCTGTTATTGTTAAATAGATATAAAAGAAAAAGAAGATTCTGGATTCATCCATTTAATACGATTATGAACCCTGAACGGAACTATTTTACTCGAAATTACTATGAGTTGAGAACTGAAGCAGCTTTTTTTTTACAACTCAAAGAAGGCGGCTAAAGTTGTCTCAGAGCGGACTAAAAGGGGGGTCACCAAGTATGACGTAATATGACAGGAATGCGCGATGCAAATGAGATCGGACGTTATCGTGCGAGCTCGCAGACAGTTGCGATGCGATGCGAGCTCGCAGTTTTGTGTTTGAGCCCTAAATGATAAAATAAGTGGGGGCGCCACTATAGGTGCTGTTTGCATGGAAGCTCGACGCAACTTTCTTAGGGTTCAGGTAAAAAGGTAAAGAGAAATAAAATATAATCAAGGAATAGAAAAAAAATACAACTAGTTTATACAATTGCAACTTTTAAAATAGATAGAATATAGAAACAAATTAAAACTATTATAAAGCATTGAACTACTTCACTACATAGGTACCTAGTATAAAACAAAGTAGCTTTCTCTGTCCCTATGTCCCTTTGTATGCTTAAATCTTTAAAACTACGCAACGGATTTTGATGCGGTTTTTAATAGATAGAGTGATTCAAGAGGAATGTTTATACGTTTAATAAAACCGCGCGAAGCCGGGTCGGGTCGCTAGTATGAAATAAGGGGAATAGAAACAAATTAAAAGTAACTAGGTAACTAAGTAGGTACCTACTTACTTAAAAACTAAATGTATATAACTTTTACTGGACCTGTCTGTGTTATTTAAAGTGAAATAAATAAAAAATACAATTAGGTATGTATAACTACCTAGGTACCTAGGTATTATTTTGTTTCTGAGAAACCAATCTAATTTATTCCTTTTTCTCAGTAGCCCCAGATGGAAAAAGCGGGGTGTGGGTTGCAGTCTCAACTCAGTTGATTTCAATAGCCGCCATTTTATCTGAGCGTGGGTAATTAAAATGAAGCTCGCAGCCATTGCGGGACACTGGTTTTATTGTTCTTGTTGATTGTTTTATGCTCCCATTCCGTTTTAAATAGCTGACTTTTCTTTGACGACCGATGTGGCGCGGTGGGCGAAGGTCTGCCTGCGACAGGAGGTCGCGGGTTCGATGTCCGTGTTGGGAGAAATTTTTGTACGAACTGCAAATATTTTTGTTCCGGGGTTCTGAATGTTTTTAAGAATATGAAAAAAATCGTGGGAGTAGGTAGGTAGGTATGTATGAAGCTGTTGCGTCGCCCCGTTCGCGAGAAACTTATGACGGGCTGAGATCACCAAGGGTAGGTGCCAAATGGGCGCTGGACGACACCCAAAGGTACCCTAACTACCATTCCAAACATCCAATTAGGTACCTAAGTAGGTTCCTACTTCATAAAAATATAATACCTACCTACTTAGTGGAACGTTGTCATAAGGTCTTTGTCTCATGCATGATCATCATGTAGATAGATTACCAACATAGTAGGCACTTCAAATTAAAGGGGTATTACACTACAAGGTATTCAGGGCCCCTAACCCTAACTAAGAGTGGTGTAATAAGATTTAGGGTCCTAAGGGACGGACCTGGCAAGCCTTGCTCCCTAATACCGGGCCCTGAATAACGTGTAGTGTAATACCGCTTTTAGTCCTGCCTGCCTGCCCGCCCCGCCTGAGCAAAAAGTGCGAAGGTTGGTACCTACCTAGGTAGCATTCGTTTTCCCAGACAGATTACCAAGTTATTTGGTGATCGTGTACGTTACATCCGCACTAAATAAATATAATAAATGACAAATTAACCAGCCTTTAGTTGTAAGTGCAAGCAGATGCTAGCTAGGTACTAGGTTTGTGAGAGAGATCAACATAACTAGGTACCTATCTCAAGTTTTACTTTCCAACATTGCGTTGCACAATGGACGAACGAAACTACAGCTCGCCCACGCCAGGCTGCTGTCATAACTGTCAAAAAACTGTTTTTGTCATTCTCAAAATGTAAATCAAACACTCAAAAAACGTAAACAAAATCTTAGGTTTTCTGTTGATTTCATTCATGCAAAATTACAGAATGCTGTAGAAAATCATACATTAAATTAATTGAAGACACAGTGAAAGACTAGAAATGAGTAATATTTACATCCAAGAACCGCCCGCGCTTGGAAAAGTAAGTACTTAGCAGCTTTAATAAGTTTTTGTTATTTGTGCATTCATTTTTAATCAAAACATTCTAGCAATCAGAATAATTTAAAATACGAGTTGAGTTTCTCTAACGATAATATTTATAGAGTTTGCACCAGTTTCGACTGCTAAGTGTTGTTATAGTTGGAGGTTTGACTAGCCAATTTTTCATATTTTTTTTCTCAAACAGTGATTTCGTAAAATAATACATAGGTATTAGATATTGGTTTTCTTCTTCCAGGTGCTTTTGAAGACAACTGCTGGTGAAATCGACATAGAATTATGGACAAAAGAAGCTCCAAAAGCATGTCGCAACTTCATTCAACTTTGTATGGAAGGTTATTACAATGGTAGGTACGAGAAAAGTACCATAGCTAGGCTAGTCTGAAAATATGGCTTTATTACGATCATTACAATCAAAGAATAGAAACAAATTGAAACTACTATATAAAATTACCTTCTTATGGGGATCCCTATGTCCAGCTTTGGACTGATAATGTTGATTTACAATTGAAATAATTGAGCTTACTGTTGACAAGAGGTAGCGGCGTAACTGATCCATATCAATACCAGTCCGAAGTGTCCCCAAGACACTAGCTACATTATCTGGCAATGCTGATGTACTGCGCCAGATACTCACCAGCTTTTGGATCATGTGTTGCTAGTTAGATTATGTCATGTGTGTATACCTACAGCCTTAATCTCAACATGCTGTAGGCAAAGTAACTTGATTTCGGCTCTGTTTTTAACACATTGTCTGACATTGTTTGTTTACTGTCTAAATAGCATTTTTAAGTTGTAATAATGTAATAGAATATAATGGACTGGCTGCAGAATTTACATGAAATTAAAGAATAGACAAAATTCTAGCCCTGGAATTACACAAATGCTTATTTTCATCCCATTAATCAGATTCCATGCAAGAGAATAGCCTTGAGACATTTCCATAGAAACAAAACCTGTGTCCAAGGAAAGATGCCAGGGCGCTTAAAGAATTATATTGTGGTACTATCAATGAAAGATCGGAATCCAATAAGCAATTTACTTTAGGGCTCAAACACAAAACTGCGAGCTCGCATCGCATCGCAAATATCTGCGAGCTCGCACGATAACGTCCGATCTCATTTGCATCGCGCATTCCTGTCATATTACGTCATACTTGGTGACCCCCCTTTTAATCCGCTCTGAGACAACTTTAGCGAAAGATGCGCGGCGCCTGAGCCGCCTTCTTTGTGTTGTAAAAAAAAACATGCTTCAGTTCTCAACTCATAGTAATTTCGAGTAAAATAGTTCCCTTCAGTGTTCATAATCGTATTAAATGGATGAATCCAGAATCTTCTTTTTCTTTGATATCTATTTAACAATAACAGCAGTGCAATTGGACCGATTTATGCAAAAATGATCCAACCCACAACCTAGTCAATTTCGATATATTTTAACATATCAAAGACTCACACCTCTATGTTCACAAATGTGGAAAATCCATATGATCCAACCCACAACTGTCATGTCGAAGACCATTTTTTTAAATGTATAAGTGTTTCATGCCACTTGAATCATTTTTGTGTTGCTTTCCATACAAAATTAATTTTGTAATAATGATCCAGGCGCAAGTTTTCCCAATTATCTACTAAACTTTTACAATTTATTCTTTATATTATTTATAGCAAAAAAGTTGAGTTTACATAGCATTAAATTAAATTAAAATAACAACATTTTGTATTACAAAGCTAGAGAAATACCGCCACAAACTTAAATATCGATTATCTCGAAATGAGGTTTGTGTGGGTTGGATCATTTTTGCTTAAATCGGTTCAATTATCTTTTTGGGATCCATCTTACGCTTCCTAAAACACGTCCAATACGGCTGACTAAACTTGAAGGTATGGTTACCCTACAAAACGGTTCGCCGCACAAATTCGCATCGCAGAAATTCGCAAATCAAGTTCGTGTGACATCGCATCACTTCGCATCGCATCGCATCGCATCGCACCAAATCGCAGTTTTGTGTGGGAGCCCTTAGCTCTAAGTCTTAGTTACAAGGGTGGCATAATTTTTAAAACCCTGTATAAAATAATAAAGATTAAAATTAAAAAAATTAAATATAAAATAATAAAAATTAAAAAAAAACAATCCATGTGAAGCTGCGGGCAGAATGTAGTAAATCAATAAGTTAATTCCAGGTACAATATTCCATAGAGTGGTTCCGGATTTCATAGTACAAGGCGGTGATCCCAATGGTGATGGCACTGGAGGTGAATCTATTTATGGAGCCCCATTTAAAGTGAGAATGTTGCTCTGATAAATTTATTACATACTATTATATCAATATAACTTTATTAAAAATAAAAATTACAATTAAGGAATAGAAAAATTACAACTAGTATATACAATTGCAACCATTAAGCTAACTGCAGACGGTTGCAAACAGTCTAAAGGTAGCTCAATTGATCCATGTCAATACCAGTCGGAAGCGTCCACAAGACACTGGCTGCATTAACACGCTGTATTAATTATTATATTATATACAGTCATGAGTGTTTTAAATGTGACTTAATGTTTGTTTTTTTCCTGTCCTGTTTTTATATAGAGGTATTATGGTGGGCATAAAGAGTTTTTGTATTGTATTGTTACTTCAGAGGGCCCAATTTGCTTTTTAACACTCAGTGTGACTAGTACGGTCTGTCAGACCCTTTGCTGCATCATGAAGTTCAAAAATTTGTGTAAAAACAATTTAAGATAATTTAATCAAAACACATACCTACATAAAAACATGCATTTTAAATTTCCATAATACTTTAATATGAATTAAATAAATCAATTGTATATTTCAGGATGAGTTCCACTCCCGTCTTCGATTCAACCGTCGAGGATTGGTGGCTTCCGCGAACGCAGGCAAAGACGACAACGGATCCCAGTTCTTCTTTACGCTAGGGGCTACTCCGGAGCTGCAGAACAAGCATACTATCTTTGGGAAGGTTACTGGTATGTGACATACCTTGATTGATGTAAAATTGCTTGAAAAAGAACAATAAATAATTCGGTTTTTGAAAATTAAAGACTATAAATTGTTTAAAGCAAATATGACAATATAATAAGCATATTTTATTGAATTCAACTAAATACCAGTAATTAGTATACCAGTATTGATCAACAAAATTTTACTAAACATGGATAATACGCAAGTGGTCTCCACGACCGACGTCATGTGGTAGTGTCACTAGAAAACACGTCAGGTGGCTAAGGGTTAAGAAAATTTATATAAAGCTATAATGAGATTTGAAATAAAAGAAGAAACCTCTTTCTATGTAATTTATTGTATTAAGTATATCAGTCATCTAGTACCCATAACACCATCTCTGCATAGCTTGGGGCTAGATGATGCTGTTTTGACTGTCCGGAATTATTATTATTATCAAAATAAGTACAACATTTTTTTTCTAACATTTTGTTATAAAAGTAACTTTTGTAAGTAATATCACATACTATTCCACAGGTGAAACAATCTACAATGTGTTAAAACTGTCCGAGGGTCTCATCGGTCCGGACGACCTGCCCGAACATCCGCACAAGGTCACGTCGTCGACGGTGCTTATCAACCCGTTCACAGACATTGTGCCGCGGGTCCGAGAGACCCCGGTCGAGGCACCGAAGAAAAAGAAGAAGGAGCGACTAGGGGTTAAGTTAGTATTTTTTTAGATTGATGAGATTTTTGGATATTCGTATACTATCGTAGTTAAAATGAGGCCAATGGGGTATTACTTAAGTTCAGGTAAATCGCGAGCGGGTCGGATAATCCTAACTAATTTCTAAATGCGAATGTTTGTATGATTCTATGGATGTTTGTTCCTCTTTCAGGCAATATTACTGAACGAATCGGGCTGAAATTTGGAATAGATGTAGTTCTAGCTCTGGAATAACCAGTTTTCATCCTATCAATCAGTTCCCATAGGATATAAATAGCCTTGAAATATTTCTGTAGAAATAACGCGTGCGAAGCCGCGGGCAGTTACTAGTCCTTAATAAAGGGTGAAGCTTGAAATCGGTTTTTAGCGTTATAAAAAATAACGAATCACGTTTTCATAGTTCTTTTTCGTTCTAGAAACTTCGGTCTCCTATCATTCGGAGATGAGGCTGAGGAGGAAGAATCAGAGGTCCAGGAGTACAGGGGGAAGCCGAAGTCTACTCATGATCTGTTAGAAGACCCCAAGCTCAGTAAACTGACCGCAGAAGGTAAGATAATCTTTCGCTACATAGTATAAAACAAAGTTGCTTCCCGCTCTCTGTCTGTCTGTCCCTATGGATTTTGACGCGGTTTTTTTTAATAGGTAGTGATTCAAGAGGAAGATTTATATGTATACTAGATACGTCCCGAGGCTTCGCCCGCGAACCAGAGTTTATTTTCATACAAATTTCAGAAATTTATTGCATACCCCCTAGGGGTTATAGTGCAAACATTAAAAAAAATACTTGTTTAATTATTCACTCCATAGTTTATTTATACCGAGTTTTGAGTGAATCGAACCAAGGAATTATTATTTTCCATACAAACTTTACCAACCCATTTAACCCCTTGAGATGTAGATTTTTCAAAATTTTATTATCCTATATGTTATTCTAGGTCCTTACATACCAAATTTCATTAACCTTTTCACTCACGTTTCACTCAAAAACAGATCATAGAATTCAGGCAAGTTTCATATCATCATCATCATCCTATATTAGTCCACTGCTGGACATAGGCCTCCCCTAATGAGCGCCATAGCGCCCTGTCTTCATATGAACATTTAAAAAAAAAACAATCCTTTGTAGGTAGAATATGATACTAATTCAACCTCGAAATTTGGTTAAAAATTAATTCTCTAATATTCCACAGAATTAGAGAAAACTCTAGAAGAACCCGCCGGCCCGACCACAGAAGAAATAGAACAGAAAAAGAAAGAAACAGAAGTAGCCGTTACAAACATAAGAGACAAACTAACTTCAAAGAAACGAGAGAGCAGTACAGATAGAGACAGCAAGAGGAAAAGAGACGGCAGTATAGAGAAAGAAGAAAGTGAGAGCGAGGAAGAGTATTATTTGGGAATGGAGAGGGATAAGGAAATTAAGAAAGAGAAGTTAGTACATCTTGTTTAAATATTTTTATTTAGGTATATATTTTATATTTCATGATAACTCAATAATTTATATCGACGACGTGGCACGGCGGGTAAAGGTTCGCCTGCGACGTAGGAAGGTTCAATTCTCGCCTTGGGACAAATAATGATAATAAATAAATAATTCCAGACAGTCCACACAGCATCATCTAGCCCCAAGCTAAGCAGAGCTTGTGTTATGGGTACTAGATGACTGATATACTTAATACAATACATTACATAGGTAGATATTTTTTATTATACATAGAAAACACCCAGACCAACTGAATGTACGACTGCAAAAGACTATAAGACTATGCTGGATGCGGCAAGCTGAAGACAGGACGCTATATCACTTATTTATTAGTGGAGGCTATGTCCAGCTGTGGATTTATACATGTTGATGATGAGTATTGTGATAATAACCTAATAAACAAATAAAAACCAGAAAAATATGAACTAAAAATGACTAATAATAATTTTTGAACTTTTCCTTAGTATCTAACTAACACACCTACTATTCCATTTTATATTTTGTTTAGTTTGATTTGAAGTGTCCAACTTTTTAATATTCCTATAAATAATTCGATACTAATGCTTTTTATATTTTGATTCTTGAAATCAAACGCGCGCTCTCTTGCTAAAATAGTATGTATGCGAAAAATACATCCTACACCTTTTATATTGTATCTTTATTATCAATATAATATTATGTGATGTTTGAGTTTTTTAAATAAAAAATCTTTCCCACAGAGAAAGAATCCGCAACGAAATCAAAGCCCTCAAAAAAGAAATGAAAGGCAGCAAAGAACAGAAGATCGCAGAACAGACCGAGCCAGAAATAGCAGAGGTGGATCAAGATAACGAGCTGATGAAGAACTACGTGGAAGAACAGGAGAAGTACAAGAAGATGAAGGAAAAGATTCCTAAGAAGGGTGCTGCGAGGTATGTCAATCACAAATGTCAAAACTATATCAATATATTTTTTCTTTAAGGCGCAAACAGCACCTAAAGTGGCGCCCCCACTTATTTTATCATATAACTCCGTTAAACAAAGGAATTTCCAACATTCAATCGTACAGTTTGTTAAACCTATCATGAGCTTTTTTAAATGCATCTGTAGTAGTTTTATTTTGTTTAGTTTAGGAAGAGATACGAAGTTGCCTTTGGTGGCCATGAAACTCTGTTTTCGTGTCTTTAATTTAATTTAATTTTAGTTTATTCGGAGAACAAACAGTTGTACAAACAGAATACTTAAAAATAAATTAAAATAACTCTTAACTATTAACATGTCCTCGCATAGAGAAGCTAAATAACTTGCTTGCCTGCATTTTAAACCTCCAGAAAAAGTTCTCTTTTAATCTTTTCCATAATTAGACAAAATGAAACTACTACAAATGCATTAAAAAAAAGCTTATGATAGGTTTAACAAACTGTATGAGTGAATTTTTAATTCCTTTAACAGAATAATAATGATATAACAAGTGGGGGCGCCTCTTTAGGTGCTGTTTGCACCTTAAGCTCACAAAATAAGCCAAGCCAATACTAGACAAGTCAATAAAAAAATAAAAACAAAATGAAAAAAATTCCGGAACATTTTAAAAAGTTATAAAACGCCTAATTTTAACATTTTTCTCTATCTAACTATATTATTTAACAAGTATTTATCGCTTATCTTGTGTTTATATTTTCCTCGTGTTTCCATCGCATGATCGTAGTTACGAAGTGTCACAAAATTACAAAATATACACATTTGGTTCAAGCTTTTTTTATGTAAGTAAATAAAATCATAATCCGAGAAACAAAACACAACTTTAACGTGCGGGTAATAAAGTGCTTATCCGTCGCGTTGCAGCAATCGTGGATACGAAACGATTAAAAAATATAAAATTCACCCAATTTATTCGTGGTATTTTCGTATAATAAGAAACCTTTTTTTGATCTTAATGAAATCAAATACACAATTTAAAGATTTTACATAATCCGATAAACAAAATACAATCTTGGTCAATGTGCCAGTAATAAATCATATATTCGAATAAAAGATATTTCATCTCCTGTCAAACAAAATCCAACCTTAATCTGCGAGTTATAAAGTGCAGTGCAAAGTTTCAAGTGTCAAGAAGAATTGAAAATTTCAGAAACCGTCGCCAGAAAGTACCAAGAAAGACATACAAGAAGAAGCCATGGATCAAGAATTTATATTCCAATCGGGACTATCCAGACAACTACACACATCCAAAGTTCTTAGAAGATCTAAAGAAAAACATATACGCTGAAAAATACACCTTATCTCAAGCTTTTGTAGGCTCATTTCGTGTCGTCCTACGAATTTGTCTATGTGTGCTATATGCTATACTATTCGTGTATATGTACAACGAATTAGTAAATACATACACAGTTATATACATAAGTACGATAACAACATCGCTTAGTTATGTACTATTTGTATACGTAAATGGTACAGCGGTGTTGAGCCATTTCAAAACTGTATTAGTTTACTTAGTTTTAGGTTATTTACTGTCACCGATTTTACATACTTTGACAGACACTGTCAGTACTGATACGATTTTCGCTTGGGCTGTACTTATGATGATAATTCACTTGATTTTCTTCGATTATGATGTCCCAGCGGCCATAGTATCAAAATCATTATCGATAAACGCAGCTATATTTGCCTCTGTGTGTCTAGTATCGAGATTATCAACTCCTTTCGACGCATTTGTGTTGCTGACTGTATCTGTAATATTCTTCGTCCTAAGCCCTCAGTTCATTCAGGTATACTTACACACAAAAGTGTTTTTAATTATTTACCTCTTGACTTTGATTTTGACGCTTGTTTCTTTATACACGGTTTCTAAAACCTTGTTGGTTTATTTTGTGGTTTTGGTTTTGGTTTTGAATGGTTACTGTCCGGTAATGTTTGTGAGGTGGCAGAAATATAAAGATAATATATATGGGCCTTGGGATGAAGCTGTCATTAATGATTCCGATGATTTAGATGAATGCCTGGGTATTGATTAACTTATAACTATAGTATTTTTCACCTAGGAAGCGTTCGGTGACGTTTCAGTTTGACAGGTATAGAAATGAGCTAAGTGTAAAAAAATTTGATTCGATTTTTGACTTGATTTAGTAACGAAAATCGATTATTCGTAAAATATTTTCATTAATTTTGAATGACTTTAACAAAGTAAAACATTAAATGAGGTCTATATAAATAAAAACAATAGTAAAAATCTACATTTCCAATAGGTAATGCGTCATAACCTAGAAATAGGACGGTAATAATATCAGCAGATAGGTAGGTAATTGAAAATCAATAACAAATAATCAACAATAATCACAGGTATGTACTTACGTGATAAAATTTTAAAATGATGTTGTTGAAAGTTACGATTTTAATTTGCGAGAATCGATTTATAGATTTGCTGGAATAATATTTGTTTGCCTCAACTCTATTACGTTCTGTTCTACGCAAAACAAATTGCCTCGGATTTCATAAAATTATTGATTTCTATTTTTTATTACGCCTGGAGGCTAAAATAAATTTATTTTTGGATAATTTGTGTGTCGTGCTATATATACTTTTATAGCTTAATTCATATGTTTGAAATGAAATAAAAATTGTTTGAATTTTCGAAATTTCAATTTGCCAAAATCCTAGTCAATTGAAATGAAACGCATTCCATCTGTCAGGGAACGCTTCCTACGTGAAAAAGACTATAGTTAGAATATGCTATTTTACCTTGTCCAGCACTGGACTAATATGATGATATTTTAAAGAACTAAAAATAATGCTGGACGAGCCACACAGGATCATCTAGCCCCAAGCTAAGCAGAGCTTGTATTATGGGTACTAGATGACTGATATACTTAATACAATACATCACACAGATAGAAGTTAGTATTATACATAGAAAACACCCAAAACCCCGCTACCAATATTTGAAATAATATAAATGAGAAGTTTATACGTTTGTTCTTTATAATATTAAAATATTACTCGTACATACTACACACTTAATAACACTTTGAATGACAATGGTAAGTCATTGACCGAATAAAAGCCACCATTCCGATCACCTGTGGAATCTATGAGAAGTTTGGTAGAGTCTTATAACTTGATTGTGACCCAGGACCCAAAGGACCAAGGGTTTCCACCCCAAATGGCTCAAATAAGTAAACTTAAATAAAATAAAATAATAAAATAAATAATTCCGGACAGTCCACACAACATCATCTAGCCCCAAGCTAAGCAGAGCTTGTGTTATGGGTACTAGATGACTGATATACTTAATACAATAAATAGATATTTTTTTTATTATACATAGAAAACACCCAGACCAATGGAACACATTTCTGCAGATCGTACACAAATTTGTTCCGAGGCGGGAATCGAACCCGCAACCTCCTGCGTTGCAGGCGGACCTTCGCCCACCGCGCCACATCATCGGTCGTCAACTTACTCAAGATATGAGTATTTTCGCCGTTTGAGGGACTTCATTGATGTTGTAGCGATGTAGTGGTAATTATGTTCAAACTTAGAAAATAACGTGTGAAATATTAACATATTATATTCACTAGTTGCGACCCGCGTCTCCACTTGCGTAAAAATTCATGAAAAGTAGCCTATGTTTCATTCCAGGCCTAGAAATACTTTTATTCTGAATTTCAGCCCGATTCGTTTATTAGTTTTGGCATGAAGAGGTTACAAACGTCTATCTATTTATTCATCCATCAATCCATCCGAACTGTGAGTAATATTAAAAATTAGTATGTGTGTGTGTGTCATGTGTTTAAATATTTGTGTGATATCACTACATAGAGGTAGTATAAAACAAAGTCACTTTTCTGTCCCTATGTCCCTTTGAACGCTTAAATCTTTAAAACTACGCAACGGATTTTGATGCGTTTTTTTTAATAGATGATTCAAGAGAAAGGTTTTAATAAAACCGTGCGAAGCCGGGGCAGATCGCTAGTAACCTATAAAATTGTTTCGAGGCGTTAGTTGTAGAATAACTTTTAACTTTCGCGATTTTTTTGATAAAATCGATTATTTTTTTTTATATGGTATTTATCGCGTACCTACCTTATGTTGTTAAAGTCAAAGTGCTTTATTTCCATAAGACCTTACAGGACACTTGGACACGTCATAAAATACATTTTATAAATAATTAAAACTAGGAAATAAAGAGCTCACTTTGATTTTTGTTCACTTTAATCTTTTTAAGGTAAAGTAAAAAAGCGAACAGAAATCTTTACCTTGTTAGGTTGTTATTTTTCGAGTTTGTTATTTCTCTCTAGCTAGATGTACGTGTGAAATACCAGATAAATGTGTGTTTTATAAGTTGCACCTATTGTTATTATGGCTGTTATTATTTTTAAACCAAAATGCGATAAATAAAGTCTTATTCTAATCGATCGTATTTTAATAAAAATAGATATAAAGTACCTAAATATCATGTGTTTTATTTTGTAAATTTATCCCGGTAGGTTATATATTAACTACTAGCTGTTCCTCGCGGTTTCTACCGCGTAGAATTCGTATTTCAATTTGATCTTCCATGGAAATTTTATGTTTTAGCAGACCAAAAAGTATCCTGTTCTCTCCATCCTTTCTACTAACTTTTAAAAACTCAAACTAAGACATTATTATTATTATTTAATGCTTTATTGCACACAGTTTACAAATAATACTCTACCCAGTCGGACTTAGAACAACTCATCAAAACGACGGAAGAATTTTCAAACGACATAGCGATGAACTTTGGTATTGAGAAATGTAAGATTAATTCTATGAAAACTGGACTAATTCATCAGCACTCATATCATTTACAGTCAGGTGAAACAATAGATCCTCTAAACGAAAACGAGACTTATAAATATTTAGGATATCACCAATCAAAGCAAACACAGTAAAGAAATCAAAGTCAAACTCAGACTAAACTTTAAGCATAGACTAAACGCTATTCTGAAATCTCAGCTCTACTCCAAAAACATGACCAAAGCCATCAATTCATTTGCTATTCCGATACTTACTTACTCCTTTGGGATTATAAACTGGACAAAAGCTGAGCTAAAAAATCTGCAGCGTCTTATAAATGTAGTTATGACAAAGCATCGTAAACACCACCCACGTACCTGCATTCAGAGACAGCTTTTACCGCGATCTGATGGAGGAAGGGGCATCATTGAGGTGAAAAATCTACATAACCGCCAGGTTACAACACTGAGAGCATACTTTCATTCGAAATCGGAAACATCACCGCTACATATGTCGATAGCTCAGGTAGATAAACATTTTACACCACTTAATTTACACGATCATAATAAGCAAAATAACGAGCACATTACTGACAAGCAGACCTTAATAAATGAATGGACCTAGAAGTCACTGCATGGAAGGCACCACCATGACTTGAGCCAGCCCACCGTCGACAAACAGGCGTCGAACGAATGGCTCAGCCGAGGTGAACTCTTTCCTGAGACTGAGGGTTTTATGATCGCGATACAGGATCAAGTAATAGAGACACGCAATTACCAAAAATATATTATGAAGATCCGAAACCTGCCAACTGACATATGCCGACGCTGTAACAGTAGTTCAGAAACTATACAACACATCACCGGAGCCTGTAAAGCGATTGCTCAAACAGACTACAAGTTTATGCATGATCAGGTAGCTAATATAATCCATCAGAACCTAGCATATAAATACAAACTCGTAGACACAAACAATAAACCACTACCCTACTACAAATATACGCCGGAAACTGTCCTTGAAAATTCCACCCACAAACTCTACTTCGATAGAGCCATTCTCACCGACAAAACCACACATTACAATAGACCAGACTTAACCCTCCTAGATAAAACCAATAACACAGCACTCCTCATTGACATTGCGATCCCTAACACACATAACCTGCAAAACACCATCGCAGAGAAACTATCGAAGTACGTAGACCTCAAGAATGAAATAACTCGTATGTGGCGGCTCCAAAAGGTATCGATTGTCCCAATAGTTTTGTCGTCAACTGGCGTAATACCTAAACAGCTATTTCAATCATTAGAACAACTAGATTTACCTAAATCCACATATGTCCTTTTACAGAAAGCAATAATTCTAAATACATGCAGGATAGTGAGAAAATTTCTGCAAAATGAACTTCCCAATGAAGTTCGCCCTATTGAAGTGCACTTGGCCTAGGCCCGTGTGCTTTAATCATTGCCGGCCTCTTCATAAAGCCGAGAAGATTTAAATCTGAACATAATAATAATAAATAATAAATAAATCCGGACAGTCCACACAGCATCATCTAGCCCCAAGCTAAGCAGAGCTTGTGTTATAGGTACTAGATGACTAATACAATACATTACATAGATAGATACATACATACATACATTACAAATGTATACAAATAGTGGATCACACATAGTAGAAACACAAACAAAAAAACGTGCTTTAATTTAACTAAGTTAGATGATAACTGTACCTATAAGTCTAGTTACAAAATGCAGTTAACCTACTTAAAAACTGTAGCAATTAAACTTATGCAATTAATGTATACTTATTTATATTTTATTGAATACACAAGTAGGTACATAATTCCTAAATAAATAGTTCAGAAAGATCAAGTGAAGAGAAATTATAGTATACCTAACTCGAAGAAGGTATAGGTTTTATAAAAAAACTAACAGCGCCTCGTGGTTTCACCCACGGTAATTCCCGTTCCCGTGGGAATTTCGGGATAAAAGCCTATGTGTTATTCCAGACTAGAATCTATCTCTGTGCCAAATTTTATCCATATCCGTTCAGTAGTTTTTGCGTGCAAGAGTAACAAACATCCATCCATCCACACAAACTTTCGCGTTTATAATATAAGTAGGATTTCAATCAGCGTTTAATACTCAAATCAGCTTTTTGACTTTTCTGACATAAGTTTAGTTTTTTTTGTTTAATTTCTTTGTGTAGTATTCACATGCCTGACTCACTCTTGACTTGTTTAAATAACGGTACATTTTATCTCAGCTACAATATAATCCTTATATTTCTCATCTCCGTTATAGAATCCGTAATTCCCACGTTTTTACAAATTAATTGTAAAATTGAGGTTTCTCTTAGAAACTCTTGATTTAATTAGTGACCATCATCGCAAAAAATACTAATGCTGTCTTAAGTAGCAAAAACTTAATAGGTACTAATTATGTAGCGTAAACTTCAAATAGGTCATTGGTCTAAGTTACCCCCAAACGTCGTTTTTTACAAACTTTTATTTAACTTGCTGTTAAGTATGTATACTAGCAGTATACCACGATATCGTTCGCATATAATTAAGAGCATACCTCATTTAACCCCCTTTTTAAGGGTAGTTTCGTATCATCCTGAGATATGTGTACTTTTATTTTGAATACTTGGTATTCTGACAAATCTTCAATAAAATCGCACTAGGACATATCAAAAAGTTTCATAAAAGCGTTTTTTCCTTTTTCACCCCTTTTTAATTATAGAAAATTCCCACCTAAGTATTGCTAGAAAAGGAAACTACTTTTCAAATTTCAACTTTCTAGTTTCAGCGGTCTAGATAGATTTTTGATTCATCATCATCAGCCTATATTAGTCCACTGCTGGACATAGGCCTCCCCTAATGCTTTTTGATTATTGAAATTTAATTATTTGACTTATCCATTCCATTTTGATGAGTAGTCTATTGTATTGAATCTTTCTTTTAATAATGTCTAGTATATCTGCCCGCGGCTTAGTACCGTTTTTTTGTAAAGGTTTCTGTTCGCTTCTTTACTTTGTACCTCAAAAAGATTTAAGTGAACAAAAATCAAAGTGAGCTCTTTATTTCCTAGTTTTAATTATTAATAACATGAATTTTATGACGTGTCCAAGTGTCCTGTAAGGTCTTAAGGAAATAAAGCACATTGAATTTTGAATGTTTTGAATTTTGATGAGTAATCTATTGTATTATTTAAGTCTTTCTTTGATTTCTACGACTTTCTTCTTTGATTTCTAATGACTAGTATATCTGCCCGCGGCTTAGTACTCTTTTTTGCTATGGAAACTTTTCAATGCTATTTCAATCCTAAAAATTTCAGCCCGATTCGTTTAGTAGTTTTTGCGTGAAAGAGTAACATCCAAACTTGCGCATTTATAATATACTAGCGACCCGCCCCGGCTTCGCACGGTTGTATTATACGTATAAACCTTCCTCTTGAATCACTCTATCTATTAAAAAAAACGTATCGAAATCCGTTGCGTATTTTTAAAGATTTAAGCGTACAAAGGTATATAGGGACAGAGAAAGCTACTTTGTTTTATACTATGTAGTGAAGTAACGTCGGACTAATTCTTATTTATTTGAAGCAATCTATTCCAGGTAACCTATACTTGTAGATCTTTGATAATCTTGTACATGAAACATTATCTTTGTTAACAGGGAAAACTTCACCCTAGAGTTATTAGCGAAGTTCAAGAACAAACTCAAAGACATCAAAGAGAAAACTCAAACCGAAGAAGGAACAACCGAGGCGGTCAACGATGACGAAGTGGATACTGATTTGGTAAGATTCATTGATATCTATCGTTAAAAAATATACTTAAATATTTGTCATTACTCATACTGAAAGCCGGCGGCAAACCCGGCGGTATAAGCTGGCGGCATGTGTGGATGCACCTAGCGACAATTCACTGAATTCAAAAAATACGAAAGACAAGGCAGTATGGCTTTATGGCTCGCCTGTCATCGGTGGACCAATATAATATATATAATCAAATGATATATAATATATATAGATATAGATATATAAGATATAATCAAATGGCCGCTAATTTTTTTTTATATTATAAAAAAAAATTAGCGGCCATTTGATTAATTTTTTTTCTCATGTTTTTATTTATATTTCCTTGTATTCGTAATGAAAAGCACAGTGTTTACCTCGGGTGAAAGTAACTTATTTAGTCCCTCGAACTATTGGCGCCCTCGCTACACTCGGGTGCCAAACCCCGTCTCGAGACTAAATAAGTTACTTTCAACCCTTGGGTAACAATGTACTATAATTATCTCACTTTGATATCTACACTAAGATGCCATGTGCTGTAGGGACCAAAACGTAGGTTGTGTTACTAATTTAAAGTGACTATAACGATACTAAATTATAGTAACTTAAAAAATACGATAATGCTGGACAATCCACAAAGTATCATCTAGTCCCAAGCTAAGCAGAGCATTGTCGAGCGTTTTTT
Source organism: Eupithecia centaureata (assembly GCA_944547425.1). Classification (NCBI taxonomy): domain Eukaryota; kingdom Metazoa; phylum Arthropoda; class Insecta; order Lepidoptera; family Geometridae; genus Eupithecia; species Eupithecia centaureata. The sequence continues at coordinate 3,335,383 of OX155706.1, forward strand.
TTGCATATTATAACTAGTATCCGCCTGCGGCTTCGCACGCGTTGTTTCTATGGAAATGTTTCAAGGCTGTTTCTATCCCATGAGAACTGATTTATGGGATGAAAAGCAGCCTATGCTGTATTCTAGGGCTAGAACTACGTCTATTCAAAATATCAAACCGATCCGTTCAGTAGTTTTTGCGTGTGATACTACGGCCACACTACCGTGCTATGCCAGCAATTATTGCCATAACTTAAACAACACCTAGGTGTAACCACGATTTATGGCCGTAATTTTACAATGCCAATCAATATAGCATATGGCGGTAGGCAATAGCTCCGGCGGCGGTCTTTTTTTGCACATCAAAGAAGATTACCGCGGTAATTAATGCGTTTGTGGCCACTACCGTTTGTCCAGTGTGCAATATGAGCTCACCGGCGACGCACGTGATATTTTTACCGCCTAATTTATTGACATATCTAGGTAAATTCTAGTGTGACCACACCAGTTCATGCAGTAATTTAGACGGTAATTTAATGCCATAATTATTGCGGTAACAGCCCGGTAGACGGTAAGGTAGTGTGACCATAGCATAAGAGTAACATACGTACAATCTTTCGCGTTTATAATACTACCTTACCCGCTCGCGATTTTATTCGCGTAGACTTTAAGGCTGTGTCCCCAGTAGGCAAACTGTGAGCGGCCGACTGAGTGAGCCGCAAATTTGTGGCGAACAGCTACAAACTCAAATCAGTTTGCGTGCGTATCGCAAGCACTGGAACCTGCGAGTCGACCGATAACTGAGACAGTCGGCGCACGTAACGCTGCAAACTGCGTACAGTGAGCGCAAACTAGCAAACTGTGGAAACTCAATTTAAAATATATGGAAGGGCGTACTGAACTGATACGCCGCAAACTCAGTCGGCTGCTCACGGTTTGCCTACTGGGGACACAGCCTAATAATACCCCACATTGACCCCATTTTAATCTTGACCTTTAGTATACCTAACAATTTTAACAAGGTATCTTACAATTTCTAAAAATTCTTTCTTAACCGGTGCATACGTCTTAAAAGGAACTTCCATGCAAAATTTAAGCTTTCTACCTCTTGTACCTAGAGATGTATGTATTAATGAGTCACCCAGTCTTTTATAAATAAAAATAAGAATTTATTTATTTATTCTGTCCTCAGGTTAGGCCACAAACTGCGCTTCGATGACCAAAGACCGGTGTTAGCTCGTGACGCGTCTACCAAAGGCGACGATTGGTTCGACATATACGATCCTAGGAATCCAATCAACCAGAGGAAAAGAGATAAGGGAAAGAAAGATAGGAAGAGAAAATGAAAGAGTTTTTAATAAATTATGTAAGTTATACTTTTCTTTTATTTCATGACGGCTATATCTCTAACCTATAGGTACCTCAGAAGTGACAGCCGCCGAGGTAAACGTGTGTAGCCTGAGACTCGGTAAACGTTGTCTCATCATCATCAATTTATATTAGTCCACAGCTGGACATAGGCCTCCCCTAATGAGCGCCATAGCGTCCTGTCTTCAGCTTGCCGCATCCAGCATCTGCCAGCAGTCTTTAGCTGATGGTCATCCCACCTGGCCGGAGGGCCAAAAATAACAGTGAATGTTTATAATTATGTGATTTGATCGAGTAAGGTAAAAAATCTATAATAGTTTAACTACTTGATCATAAGCTAAATGCCTATAATGCCATAACGTAAAGTATCTCTTTTCTAAATCTTTCTACACTCAGTGGCCAAAAATTATCGATAAAACATCACCGCATCACTAAAACATGTATCCTGTATTTAATTCAAAATATTCACAAAGAAACAACAATTAAAACTGCGGTCGTTCACCTCTATAACAAGGAGTTTTTATTCACAGTACAGATTTATAAGAGGTTGTATTCTCTTAAAACAAGAAGTGTTTAATCTCAGATCTTTGGTAAGTTTATGAGTAATTGTAGGGATGGGAAGTACATAACAAGACATCGATACATTTTTTACTCGATTGTTCAGGCGAATGTAGGTACAATAAATCTTATGTTGTGGAGCGGTTGTGGGTTCAATTCCCGGCCAAGGGCAAATGTTTGTACGATTTGCAGAATTTTTTTAGGGTTTTCGGGTGTTTTCTGTGTATTTAGTCTAGTACCCATAACACAAGCTCAGCTTAGCTTGGGGCTATTATTTATTTTGAGCTTTTTTCGCATCTTTGAATTCGCAAAGACCCTGATAAAACACACTCTATTACCTAGTAATAATATTGTCACAATGTTCAGACTTAACCTTTGAAGTAACCTGCACCGTACAGTCGTAGTTTTAAATTGTAAACAAGATGGTACGATCTTATAACCAATTATTTCATCGATACAATGTTGCTTGAAGCTAAATTTTATCAACAAAGCTCATCGACAGAATCCCAACCCTAAAGTAATTATTAAATTCATATATTTGCCACTTGCCCAGATGTAGATATCAGTTAGCAAGCTGTATAGATAATTGTGGTGTTGCTATAGGATAGGTAGTTATTGTAAAGGATGCGATGTTAGGCTTAGTGAGGATTTCTTATCTATAGTAGTACTAGCAGCGCCTCGCGGTTTCACCCGCGTAATTGCCGTTCCCGTGCGGGATTTCCGGGATAAAATATAGCCTATGCGTTATTCCAGACTAAAATCTATCACTGTGCCAAATTTCATCCTTAACCGTATCTAGTAGTAGTTTTTGCGTGAAAGAGTAACAAACATCCATCCATCCATCCATATTTACAAACTTTCGCGTTTATAATATTATTAGGATTTTCCGAGGAAGCTTTCGTATCATTGCGGCCATGAGGCCTATTCTGATCGAATAAAATAGAATGTATTTCGACACACAAATCGATAAATAAAAACACAAAATCAAACACGGAACATGTTTATGTTTTTAATATGAGTGACATAAATGATAGGTGTCAAATCGAGTTTCGCCTCTATGACCCTGTGTTGAAATAAGTGTTGAACGAGGACAGCTCGGCGCACCGCTCAGGAGCGCTGTTTTTCAGTGAAAAATCTTGACTGTTGACTTACGGATTCAAAGTTGATGATAATTGATGTGTTCACTCTTGAAGATGCTGCGTTCATAATTCGCTATTTAACAATCCTTCAAACTATAGCTGGTAGAATTAACTTTCCCATGATCTATATTTATCATGAGTAAAAATTTGGAATCGAAAAATACAATGGTATTGAAAACCTCTGCTTTTTTAGAACTGGGTTTAATAGACATGTATGATTTAGCTTCATAGCCTTAATAGGATACTTCTCAAAGCTCTTTATTTCTACAAAATCCTTGTCTAAAAGTGTTGCAAATGATTCGTCTTATCCATATTATTATTACTGCATTCGTTCGTTAACCTACCAATTTCTATACCGTTTAGAATTTTACGATCCTTGCAAAAACACAAACGTGTGAAAGTCTGTTAGTTACGTATCTATGTAGAATCTAGTTTAGTTCTAGATTTGGGTAAGTATCCAAGATTTATTAGAGGAAAGGAGAGTTAGAATAGAATACATTTGTTTAGCTTTAAAAGAACAGTACATCCTACTTAATATTATAAACGCGAAAGTTTTGAATTGTATTGTATTCATTTAAATTCCAGTTAGATACATTTGTAGGTACACTTGGAAAAGTCAATTTTATACATTTATGTTACATAATAGTATAGTAATTAAAAACTAAAACAGAATTGGTACAAGCTGTTACATAATAAAAGTTAGGTAGATATAGGTAACAGTAAAATTATCAGCAATAGCTTCGTCGAGTGTATAGTATGATTTTTCCATTTAAATTTTTTTGATAGTGATACAAAATTTGTTTATATCTTTAGTCTGATCGTCAATTTATAAGTATGGATGTTATGTACTCTTTCACGCAAAAACTACTGAACGAATATAGATGAAATTTGGCACAGAGATAGATTATAGTCTGAAATAACATATAATATGCAATTTATATTTTATCCCGGAATTCCCACGGGAACGGGAATTATCGCGGGTGAAACCGCAAGGCGCTGCTAGTACATAATTTGTCTGTCTAATATTTGATTGCATTAAATATTATTTACCAGCTGCTCTTGATTTTTTTTTAATCATTAATCATAAAATCGTAACAGGTTTTAAAATTGATGAAAAGTAACAAATTTTTAATTCCGGGCCACGAACTATGACTATTCAATTTCATCCCGAAAAAACAAACTACTTTTCATCCCATAAATCAGTTCCCATGGGATAAAAAATCCTTGAAACGTTTATTTATTTATTTATTTTATTTTGATTTATTTGGAAAACAAACAGTTGTACAAACAGTAATAATTAAACTTAAAAATAACTCTTAACCATTAAAATGTCCTCACATATAAAAACTAAACAACTTGCTTGCAGATGCATTATCAGAAAAAAAAACAGCAGCAGTTGTTGCCATAGAATCAACGCGTGCGAAGCTGATACTAGTATCAGATATAATTATTCCTGTCAGCATTATTAATCGACAGAGAACTAAGGTTAATAAGATAGCTTAAAGAATAACCTAGCAAGCTCAAGTGGCAGTGAGTGGGTCATATCTCGCGAAGAACCGACAACCGCTGGGGAAACGTGTTCTTGAATGGACTCGGCAAACGTAGTGCAGGACGCCTTCCGGTCAGGAAAGGTGATGATCGAAGATGATTTGCGAAAGACTGCAGGCGGATGCTGGATGCGACAAGCTGAAGACAGGGCGCTATGGCGCTCATAAGGGGAGGCCTATGTCCACTCCACTGGACATATAAAAAAAAAGTCTCCTCACGATCATCAAATCATCAACCTATTCCTATCAGTCCACAGCTGGACCACAGCTGGATGTCCAGCTGTAGACTGATAGGAATGACGATAGGAGTGAGGAGACTTTTTTTCTTAAAATAAACTAGATAAATTTTCGTTAAGTAATTACTATAAATCGAGATTTTCTTGTGTAGAACTGATATTTTACTAGTCGACTATTTCGCTTCTTTGTTATAAAATGAAACATATGAGAATGAAACAATGAGTCTTCTGTCAACAGTAAGGGCTTGGAATGAGTATTATAAATGTAAGTAAGTACTTATTTAAACTTTTCTCCCAATTCGTTCACTATTTATGACTCGAAGAGGTAAAAACCATGTAGGTAACTAAACTAGAGCCTACCTACCCACCTAAATATTTAATCTTTCGCATTTATAATATACGTAAGTGTTATTTCAAGTGCAAATAACAAGATTCAGTTAAAATCTCACATTTTAATGATAATGAGTAAAAAAGTCGGAACAATTTTTAAGTGGGTACCAAGTAGACATAATTATAAAGATAAACATCTATTTGTAACTTCGATAAAAAATTGCACGCACCAGAAACTATGGGTTTGTTCACTTTAGACGTAATAGGTTCAATACCATTTTTGAAAATGGAACATACAATCAAAATGACAGTACGTAATGGCCACACGCCTATAACTTGTATTGGTCCTTCGAGCTGAATATGGAAATGGTTATCCGGATCGAAGGACCAATTATCGCGAACCTTCTCGGTAAGCCTAGTTTATTTTAACAGCCGAAAAAACTTGTGGGGCCTTGTTGATGTACTTAACTAAATGGTAACTTATTAAGTTAAAAAGGAAATAAAAGAACAAAAGAAAAAAATGACTGCATTTTGGTTATGACGTAAAAAACGATTTAACCTGCAACGCAATGTTATCTGAATAAGAAGAGGTAGGTACCTTTTTAACCTGTTACCCATTAGGTAAAGCTAAGGTTCACAGCCAAAGGAAGTGAGGCATCGGACCATGAAACTGCCACTCCCAAGATTTACACATTTTACACCACAATATATTCGCCAATTCTTAAGTGTGCACGTCTTGCCATCATACGAAAAACAAAAAAGTTTGAGTTAGGTTACGATTCGAAAATGGAGCCAACGAAAGAGGTTCTTGTTGGAATCGTTTGATTTGAATATCGAACGGTTTTGTTTTTACTCGGCGGGAGTTTTGTTTTTTGCGTGCATGCGTTTTGATTTAAAAATAGAACGATGTGAGGATTGAGAAGAATTTTTTCTTTTTTTTGTGAAGTAATCCCTGTTTTCCGAGCACTTTCAATTTGACAGCGGTTTCTTAACGATATAAGACTGGCTAAATGGAGACTTAAGTTTTGAAGTTATGTCAGTTTGTTTGTTGGCTAAAATGCTGCACATACTAGTTCTGTGCCCGGTTTTGCTCATTGGAGGGGTGCAGACTTTGACAATTGACTCTCAGCTTGGAACTTCAGTTGAAGGTAAGTTTTTATCCTTTTAAAATTATAATGAAGTGCCTAAAGTAGGTACCTACTTAAATTTATAATAATAGAACTATTAAAAACCTCGGTACCTACATCATCATCATCATCATCAATGTATAATGCATCATCGGGCAATGTATAATGCTTCTACAACAAAACTCCAAGTGAGTTGCAATAACTATCAGTAAATAAATTCAAACAAATTGTCAAAACTATTCTTTGTAAAAAGGCTTACTACTATTAATATCTGATTATTTAGATGATAAAAAAGCTTGGGACGAGTTTTGCTCCAACTCGAAAACTAACAACCTAAAAAGGTAAAGGTTTTCAGTTCGCTTCTTTACTTTACCTTAAAAAGATTGAAGTAAACAAAAATCAAAGTGAGCACTTTATTTCCTAGTTTTAATGATTAATAACATGAATTTTATGACATGTGTGTGTCCTGTAAGGTCTTAAATGATGAGGTTTGATTAGCAGGAAATTATGCCGTCATTTTTATTTTGATCGCTTGAAAGGGACGGCATAATATTTTGTCCTGTTTCAAATTCATAATTTATTGTTTCCAGGGTTCTTGGTGTTTTCTATGTATAGTAAACAATATTTATCTGTGTAATGTATGTCATTTAGTACCCATAACACAAGCTTTCCTTAGCTTGGGGCTAGATGATGCTGTGCGAATTTTCCAGCTTTACTTATTTACTAGCAGCCTCGCGGTTTCATCCGCGGTAATTCCCGTTTCCGTGGTAATTCCGAGATAAAATATAGCCTATTTGTTATTCCAGACTACAATCCATCTCTGTGCCAAATTTCATCTATATCCGTTGAGTAGTTTTTGCGTGAAAGAGTAACAAACATCCATACATCCATACTTAGGAACAAACTTTCGCGTTTATAATATTAGTTGGATGAACAGTAAGTATGTAGATTGTTAAAGAGATGCAACTAAATCATCTAAACTAGATAAAACCAGGAGAATGTACTTATGAAATTGGCAGAAGAATTTGCATAAGTATGTATCGTAATTTAGTTTTGACATAGGATGTTGGCCAATTTATTATTACTTTTGATTACAAAATGACTGTCTGAAACTGATTATAATTAAATTTAATGAATAAATAAGTATGTAAATCAGTTGCTATTGTTTTTGGAGATTCATACAACAAGTAAGTACTTTGGTTGGTCTGAGGTACTTTGATGATTATTTTTTTTGATGACAGGTAATAATTGATTCACCCTTGTCCTCCAGATCTTAAGTGGAAATCTACTTCCTTTAACCCTCTATCACACAAGAACTTCGATTTTTCTAATTTTTTGTATTCGGGTTGATAAAAATAAAACAAAAAACACGTATTTTTTGATTTTTCGTTTTTCCGAATATATTTTAAAAAATGGGGAGTGTTGTTCGTAGCCAACATTGAGTAATCAGACCATTATCGTCGTATAAATTCAGGGTCCTCCTGGCTATCCTAGTCGAAATCCAAACAATCTTCACTGTCTGTGCCATCCTGAAGCGCGTGGTCCACTGACCTCTATCTATGTATAGATAGAGGTCAGTGGCGTGGTCCATGTCATTATCTGCCAGAGTCCGCTTAGAGCCTTCCTCCAAGAAAAATTAAAAATTTCAGATTGCTTCGAGCGTATCTCAATCGGCGAACAACTGCCTCCCACCGCCATCTACCGCAATGTGTCAGAACTAACTACTAGAGAGTGCGAGCAAATCTGCAAGCAAGACAAACAGTGCCAGGCGTATGATTATGGGTGAGTAATGTAGTTGAGCAGAGAAAGTATAGAGGGCGCTGTGGCTGATGTTTTGTATTTATTTATTAGAAGCCCGCGGGTTTGCACGCGTTGTTTCTATGGAAACGTCTCGAGGATTTGTCTATCCCGTTGGAACTGATTTATGGGAAGAAAAGTAGCCTATAAGTTATTCCATTTTTTATGGAATAACTTATACGATAGGGCGCATTTTAGTCGAGGCTTAGGTCCAGCAGTGGACTAATTTATAGTCGATGATGATGATGATGACCATGGTTCTGAAACCTTATATGAATATTTATTTATTTATTTATTTATTAATCATAACATCATTACAGGTTTCTTTTTTTAGCCCTAAGTCGATGCTAATATATGCATATAAAATTCATGTAATACAAGCTGTTTTCTAGATCAATGTAGGTAGGTAATTTCGGTTCTGATTATGGATTTAAATACTTACATAAAAAATAAATACACTCAACATTTTCGGACAATTCATTCAACATTACGTAAAAACATCAGTCCCGAGGCGAGAATCGAACCCGTAACCTCCTGTGTCTCATGTAAACTGAAGTCATATTTTTTTCAGAGACTTTAAAAATATTTAACATTTTCCAGCGTTGGCGCCAAAGGCAACGCAACCTGTAACCTCAGTACCCAATCAGAGAAAGAGGTCAAAGAAAAGAGCTTTCTAACTCGTCACCCTGACTACGATGTCTACGTACGTCGCTTCCAATGCGAGCAGTCACCACCTTCGCCGATACAGACTCTACTTGACGACCCAGAGAGTGGATCCAACAGGTAAAACTGACTTACAGACAACTTATAGACTAGGATGACAGACAACATAAAATAGACTAGGCTGACAGACTTGTCTGTCAGGTAAAACTGGCTGACAGAGAACATATAGACTAGACTGACAGAATGAGAGATGGAAGTGAAGAAAAGAGTTTCCCAACTCGTCACCCTGACTACGATGTCTACGTACGTCGCTTCCAATGCGAGCAATCACCGCCTTCGCCGATACAGACTCTGCTAGACGACCCAGAGACTGGATCCAACAGGTAAAACTGACTGACAGACAACATATAGACTAGGCTGACAGACTTCAACATAGTAGACTAGGCTGACAGGTAAAACCGGAACGTAGTAATGCTAGATCTTAGGGTAAAACTGACTGACAGCCTACTGTACATTATTTTATTTACAAGCAACAATACATAATTTGCATCAAAAATAACCTCACTTTTTTTTTGGTCATTGAAATTTAATATAGTTTCTTTCCAATATGTCCCATTTACAATATTTATCTCCTTTTTATTTTTTTCAAGTCCATGTCACTTTTTTTTTTTCTTTCACATATCTTTGTCAAACTGCAGTATAAGTTTCCAGAAGCTAGCTGAACAGTGAAAATCGAATCTAAACCTTATCAAAACAAAGATTAAAACTGATTTTACTTTGTTCCAGCAACAACAAACCACAACACAGGCCAGTCTTCCGTCCAGACGTAGACGAGCGTCCTCTAGCAGACGACTATCTAATCTCAGGGGATATTGACCCTTACAACTCGGGAAGTAAGCCTATTTCTCCATACAGACCTGATGGTATATCACAAAGACCAGTCATCGATGTCGGACCTAGCTATGGAGACCACAAACCACAAGATATTTCGTATCCGGAAAGACCTAGACCGGACTCTTATAGACCGAATAGTCCGTACAGACCAAGTGACCCATATAGACCTAATGACTCATATGGGTCAAGTGGAACGGAATACGGAAATAGACCTAATGATCCGTATCGGCCTCGACCAGATCCTTACAGACCGGAAAGACCAATCGATCCGTATCGGCCTCGACCAGATCCTTACAGACCGGAAAGACCAATCGATCCGTATAGACCAAGCGATCCGTACAGACCAATTGATCAATACAGACCACAAAGCGATCCGTATTCAAAACCAAAACCAGAAACTAACGATGTTCTTCAATTCGACGCATACAGACCAGAAAAACCATCACACAATTACATAATCAGACCAAACAGAAAACCACGACCAGAAGAGGAGTTTTATAAACCCTTATATGACCCGTACGGACCATCTGGGCCAATTGGACCACCTTATAGACCAACCAGACCAGAAAATCCAACTTATAGCTACAATAGCCAGTACGCCAGTAACTATGGCCAAACCAATGATGTCCAAGTAGCAATATACGATCCACCAAGACCATATATACCTATTAAAGACAGACCAGGTTACTACGACCAAGGTTTTCTTGGTTATGGCACATATTCGAGCCAAAACTCGCATATTCAAAGTCAAAACTCATATACGGGAACTGTTACAGAAATTGGACACCAAAATCAACCCTATGGTAAACCACAGAGCGGTCAAAGTTACGGCCAAAGTAACAGCAATCAAAGACCAATAAATGACAATCAAAATGGCTACCAACGGCCTAACGATCGGTACAAACCAGTCAACCAATATGGCGGTAACCAAAACTCTTATGGCAGCAACCAAAGTTATGGTTCCAGTCATAATTCGAATTATAACTCATTCGAAAGTCAATCTTATGGAGAAACTGGTTACCACAAACCAAACTATAATAAACCTTCTTACAATGGCGATAAAGGTGATTACGGTAGTCAAGGCTATGGCAACCAAGGTTACGGAACAAATAGTTGGAGCAACCAATATGGCAGTCAAAACAACTATGGTTCATATGGAGTGAATAATGGTAACCATGGATCATACGGCGGGTATGATTCCTATGGGAGTGGCAATGGTTATGGTAATCGACCAATATACCATTATGAAACTCATAAGCCGGCATATGGTAACGAAAAACCCGCTTATGGCAGCCAAACACCTGAATACGTTCGCCCGAAACCTGATTATGGCAGTCAAAAGCCCAACTATGACAACTTAAAACCTGGTTATGGAAATGATAAACCAGAATACGACTCAAGACCGGGCTATGGCGGACAAAAACCTGACTCAAAACCAAACTATGGCGACGATAGACCAGATCCTGGTTATGGCAGTTCAAAACCAGACATCGATTACAGCAATCCAGGATATGGAAATGACAAACCTTCTAAACCAAGCTATGGCAGCGACCGGCCAGACACTGGCTATGGCAGTTCTAAACCAGGTCACGATTATAGCAATCCAGGATATGGAAATAATCAACCTTCCAAACCAAGCTATGGAAACGACCGGCCAGACACTAGCTATGGCAGTTTTAAACCAGGTAACGATTATAGCAAACCAAGTTATGCAAATAACAGACCTAATTATATTAAACCAAGCTATGGTAATGACAGACCAGATCTGGGTTATGGCAGTCCTAAACCAGATACTGATTATAACAGACCAGGTTATGGCAGTTCTAAACCAGATATTGATTACATCAGACCAGGATATGGCAACAACAGACCTGATTATTCAAAACCAAGCTATGGAAATGATAGGCCAGACCCTGGCTATGGCAATAATATACCAGAAATCGATTATAGCAAACCAGGATATGGAAATAACGAACCTGGCTATTCAAAGCCAAGCTATGGCAATGACAGACCAGACCCGGGATATAGCAGTTCTAAACCAGATAGCAGCTTCAGCAGTGGTTATGGCAATGATAAACTTGACCTGAAACCTGGCTATGACCAGAAACCTGGAAACCAACCAGGATATGGAAATGACAAACCAGATAGTACAGGTATATTATAATTCTTTTTTTCTCCTCTTTGCTCATAATTAAACAAAAAAGGTCTGTTTTTCCGGGAGTGACACATCACTTTCCAGTATCTATGCTACATCCAGCAATTAACTAATAGTTTGATTTTGATGATGGTGCAAGAAAATTAGCTTTGTTCTGGACATCTGGGCCCACCACATAATAAGACGTCTTGATGTGCCTTGTACCTTCACTACATAGTATAAAACGAAGTCCCTTCGCGCTGTATGTCAGTCCACATGTATGATTTTATCTTTAAAACTACGCAACGAATTTTGATGCGGTTTTTTTAATAGATAGAGTAATTCACTATGTAGCTGTAGTCGTAGCTCAATAGGGTAGATGACTGGGTAAAAAAATATCATTCTATTCAGTCCGTGAATTAGAAATTTGAATTTTTTTTCAAATTTTTTCTTTTGTCAATCAAACAGAAAATGATAAAGATAAAGCAGTTCAGAAGTGGGAGCTCGTGACGTCACGTCTTTCTATAAAATGTCCCAGGGCGTTCGTTACGTCACGAGCCCTCACTTCTCATTTTTGGCATATCTCTCTCTCTCTGCGCGTAAGTCCCAGAGTTCGTCAAAGTTTGACGTTTTACTAAAGTTATCATTTATTTTACAGGTTACGGCTCAAACAGCACGCAATCCTACCGCCCTGATGTAAGACCGGTCTACGAATACGAACTGGACAAACCGACGAACGTTCCATCTTATATAGCGCGACCGGGGGGCGAGGTGGTGACGTCACGACCCGTGGTCATCGCTGAATATGACAGGCCGGGGTATAAGCATCAGTCTTATGAAGGTAAGCCTTACTTCTTAGGCAATAAGGCTACATTTCAGAGAGCTTTAACGAGTGAGAAGATTTACTCCTTGATGGATATGCTCGCCTGGTACTTTTGTCATCTTAATATTAGTGAATACAGGTTGTTATATGTAGAGTTTGAGTTTGACAGTCTATGAAATAGACTGGACAAACCGACAAACGTTCCATCTTACATAGTGCGTCCGGGAGGCGAGGTGGTGACGTCACGACCCGTGGTGATTGCCGAATATGACAGGCTGGGGTATAAGCAGCAGTCCTATGAAGGTAAGTCTTACATGTTTTACTCCTTGTTGGATATGCTCGCCTGTTACTATGGTCTCTCATTGTGAATCAGTTAGATATTTGTCAATAGGCACCAGTCTTATGAAGGTAAGCCTTATTTCTTAGGCAATAAGACTAAATTTCAGAGCTTAAATGAGTGAGAAGTTTAACTCTTTGTTGGATATGCTTGCCTGGTACTTTTGTCATCTCAATATGAGTGATAGTTATAGGTTTTTTGCTTCGACCAAATATTTTTACTTAAAAGTTAGTTCAAAGTCATTATCCCAAGAGTCAGTCTACAAAATGGACTGGACAAACCGACAAACGTTCCATCTTACATAGCGCGGCCGGGGGGCGAGGTGCCGGAGGTGTTACGGCTCAAACAGCACGCAATCCTACCGCCCTGATGTAAGACCGGTCTACGAATACGAATTGGACAAACCGACGAACGTTCCATCTTATATAGCGCGGCCGGGGGGCGAGGTGGTGACGTCACGACCCGTGGCGATCGCTGAATATGACAGGCCGGGGTATAAGCATCAGTCTTATGAAGGTATGTCTAGAAGTTTAACTCCTTGTTGGATATGCTCGCTTTGTACTTTTGTCACTTATTGTGATTGAAATAAAGCTTTTTAATGTAGAACTTTTTTAATTTTTAACAACGAAAATTACAATCAAGGAAAATAAAAAATTAAAACAAGTATATAAAATTGAAACAATTAAACTAACTGTAGACGGTTGCAAACAGTCTAAACGTAGCTCAACTGATCCATGTAAAAGTTGGATAGACGATTTCGACACGAACAGAACCTTTTTGGATCCCAGGCCTAAACAGCATTTCAATGCAGATTGGAATCTACTGCCCAAATTCAGAAGGTCAGTACACTTCAATAGTATCCAGTCAGTTAACACCATGGACAATGATTTGACCGACTGTAAGGTCGCAAGATTTTATCTGAACGGGCTTGTTTTATGCGTTTATTCGTAGAAAACCAGCACTCTTTCACAAAGAAGCATTTATTTCGGAACACACATATACAATAAGGTGCAAACAGCACCTAAAGTGGCGCCCCCACTTATTTTCTCATATAATTCCGTTTAAGAAAGGAATTTCCAAAATTCACTCGTACAGTTTGTTAAACAAATGTATCATAAGCTTTTTTTTAAATTATCTGTAGAAGTTTTATTTCGCCTAGTTTAGGAAGAGATACGAAGTTGCCTTTGGTGGCCACCAAAATCTGTTTTCGTATCTCTTCCTAAAATAGACAAAATGAAACTACTACAGATGCATTAAAAAAAGCTTATGATATGTTTAACAAACTCTACGAGTGAATTTTGGAAATTCCTTTCTTTAACGGAATATGAGAAAATAAGTGGGGGCGCCACTTAAGGTGCTGTTTGCGTCTTAACACAGTCGCTACGTAGTTGCTATGTAACTCTGAAAAATTTAACACCGAATTATAGGTACATCCTCGTAAGCTTACGATACGAATGCACGTTACAACGAAACGCAAACGCCGAAGACACGCTACACATAACCCAACCTAGAAGAAAGAACCTCCAAACTCTAGTAAAGATAAATTTTTTAAACAAAAAAGCCTTTATCCAGTTGACAAATCTACACAAAGCAACAGGTCGTCACTTGTGGTCGTCACAATAAAGTCATGGTGTGATGTCACTAAGGCGAAGGTGGGTAATTCTGAACCCCGAGTGAAGTGAAAATAGTGACAGAAATGGTGGGATATGGGGCGAGTGTTGCCACCTAGAAGCGATGGCAAAACGGTATCGGCACAGTATGTTCTGTGCGTGAACCGCTCTTTAGATTTCACGAAAATCGCGTAAAACTGTTTCGTACCACTGCTGGACAAAACGTAGCTATAATCCATGGACACAAAAGGTTATAAAACTGACATAATAGATAACTACAAAGCCTTCATATGACCATCATGGGTTGTGGATGCAAATAGTTGCCTACTAGCTGCGCCCCGCAGCGTCGCCCTCGTGGAAATTTATTTATTTGTCAAATATCATCACTACATAGTATAAAACAAAGTCGCTTTCTCTGTCCCAATGTCGCATCAAAATCCGTTGCGTAGTTTTAAAGATTTAAGCATAGGTACATAGAGGGACATAGGGACAAAGAAAGTGACTTTGTTTTATACTATGTAGTGATTTGTGCAATAAAGAATTACGAATAGGCTACTTTCATCTCATAAATCAATTTCCATAAGATAGAAATAGCCATGAAACTCCAAAGTTCAAATCTTCAGGCCGTACACAATCGTCAGTATTTCATTGATCTGTATCACTACAGAGTTCTTCTGAGTTGATCTCTGAAGGTAATCTAAAACATAACTAATCACCATAGCTTCTAATATCAATGGAAGGCCTTAGTTATTTAGAACCACAGAATAATCTGTAGCTAAAACAAAATCGAACTTCCGGTCCAATAGACCGTGTGAAATGTTTAAATTTATAGAAATATGAAAAGCGATGTTGTAAAGCTGAAATCTGGCTTTAAAATGTAGACTGTAGGTTTTCCGACTGGTTAAAAAGACGGACGAGGTTCTCAAATCGATACGAATATTGTATAAATTTATATTTTTATTCTGCCCGCGGCTTCGTAGGTACCTACGCGATGTTTCTATGGAAGTCTCAAGGCTATTTCTATGCCATGGGAACTGATTTATGGGATCAAAAGTAGACTGTGTCCAGGGCTAGAACTACGTCTATTCCAAATTTCAACCCGATCAGTTCAGTAGTTTTGGATGAAAGAGGAACAAATACCTATCCATAAATACATCCACACACCCATACGAACTTCCGCATTTATAATATTAGTAAAGATAAGGAAAGTCACCAATTACTAGAAGATGCCTGAACCAATTTGGAAAATAATTTTTCTTCAAAGGGAATACCTACTTCTCAGACATAATTAAAAGTTATAGAAATCGATCGAGCAGTTTAGAAAAAAATCAACGAAAATCAAAAAAAATTAAACATCGACGATATTTTCGTTTACTTACCCCGAAACGGCTGTCTCATTTATTCATTTTAAGTACTTACCTATTTTAAAAATTACATAATGTTTGACGTTTTGAAATATTATGTAATTCTGTAATTGACTTACATGAATAAATAAATAAACTCGTTACCAAGGTAACGGGCGTTAACAGAGCGAGCGGAATTGAAATCGGTTTATAGTTTTAAAAACACTTTAACTTGTTTTAGTAGAATATTTTATAATGATGACTCACAAACGATTCTAAACTAAATATGACGTAATAATTAAATCGGCTATTGTTTAGCAGCCTTGATTTTGGCATAACAATAGCATAGAGCTTACCCAAATGAGTTAGATTCAAATATTTCTAATTTTTTGTGCTATAACATTAACCTTGTAGATCTTTATGAAATCACCGAAAAAGGTACGTTAATCGTTGAAGAAAAATCCTAATTACCGAGAAGGTTTTATCACTACATAGTATAAAACAAAGTCGCTTTCTCTGTCCCTATGTCCCTATGTTTTCTTAAATCTTAAACTACGCAACGGATTTTGATGCGTTTTTTTTTAAATAGAGAGAGTGATTCAAGAGGAAGGTTTATACGTTTAATAAAATCGTGGAAGCCGGGGCGGGTCGCTAGTAAGTATATATAAAAATGACTCCCTATTTCCCTAGGTCACGCGCCATCACGCGTGAACGGCTGGACCGATTTCGCAAATTATTTTTTGTTATGTTCGTTATTGTTAGGAGAAGGTTCTTATGAAAGAAAAAAATAAGCAAATTCATAATTAAGACAGGACAGTCTGTCGGGTCAAGTAGTAAGTAATAAAAAAGACTTGTTAACATAATTTTAAAGTCTACATGGGAGTATCATCTAATATAGTAAAGTTTATTTTAATTTACGAATTTATCGTAGTTTTAAAAATCGTATATGGACAGACAGACATACAACGGGAAGCTACTTTGTTTTATACTATGTAGTGATAAACAATATGACTTTTTCCGAGTATTCAATTCAATTAAATTCGTTTATTTCAGACACAATGAATTAAAAATAGGCACAAAGATAAATTAAAGTCTCCATATTTGAAATTATAAGAGCAAAATTTAAATAAAATGAATAATTAAAATTACAAGTAATAAACATCAACAAGTAGTATACATCTATTGTTTCTACGGAAATTAAAAATAATTTGAATTTTTATATAAAATGTTAAAGATGAACCAAACTAGACATTTTTCTAAAATCTCCGCAACATTACCCTAAGGCCGATCTAACGATACGGATGCAGCAAGGTCGAATGTGTTACATTACAAAGTCACTGGTTTCGTTCAGGTAAAGCTAAGCCGGCAATTGTGAGTTGACATTCGCTGAAAAGGGTTCCGTGGAGGGGCCAAATTCCACTAATATCAAAACAAAGGTCTCAATAGCGTCATAATAACAAGATGGCTAAAATGACGATTTGGTATTCTACTATTTTTTATCATCTTCTCTTTTTTATCATACATCATAATTAGAATGTCAAATTGGTAGTCATAAACGTAATGGCCACAGCTATGAATGAACCTCAAAAAGTTTGTGTTAGTAGAAT
Organism: Eupithecia centaureata; assembly: GCA_944547425.1. Lineage (NCBI taxonomy): Eukaryota > Metazoa > Arthropoda > Insecta > Lepidoptera > Geometridae > Eupithecia > Eupithecia centaureata. The sequence goes on from OX155706.1 coordinate 3,352,875, forward strand.
ACCAAAAAGAGTAGGTACCACTGACATTTTGACACGAAACTATTGTAATGGTGAAGTGATTTATTTAGTGGAATTCGGACCCTGTCTAAATCTAACAAAGAATGACTACCGTAACTTACATAAATGAATGATGATTATGTATTTAAGGAAATAAACAAAAATTTTACACGAAAAAAGAAGCTCAATGCGAGTCGCTTACATATCATTTAAAATACATAAGTATTTTGAAACAAAAAACTAAGTAGGTACCTAGAGACCTAGATGAATACTATACAAATAAAAAAAACTTAACATGGAGGAAATCATCTTCGGTCGGTGGCATCTTAAAGTTAAAAATTTTGGTCTCGTTTGTTATATTTATTTTTACGGAACCCAAATAAAACAATTTAAGTAGTAACACAAAGCAGTTAGACACCGGCGGAAAATTGCAATTTGCTAAATTACGCGGAAGACTTTGTTTTTTTTATCTTAAAGTGTAGTTTAGATGTCATGATATCCCTAATAGTCACGTAAAAAACCGATAGGGTGAGGTGAGGTGAAGCACGTTTCTCACTCCTTTGGTAGGTACACTATTTAACCCTCTGTATCATAGTGTAGGCTATAACCAACATACCAATCGATCTCCCTTAAAATTGGTATGATTAATTGTATTTCGTTGCAAAGCAATGTACGTCGTAGCCTACAAAACAAGAGAGTTTATACGACGATAATGGTCTGATTGCTCAATGTTGGCTACGAACAACACTCCCTATATTCTAAAATATATTCAGAACATCGAAAAATCAAAAAATACGTGTTTTTTGTTTTATTTTTATCAACCTGAATACAAAAAATTAGAAAAATCGGAGTTCTTGAGTGATAGAGGGTTAAAACGACTTTAAAAAAATCTGTTTATTTGTTTTGGCTTGCAAAATAAGGACTTAGACAAGTCTCATTTTTAATTTTTAATTATTATAAGCAATTATTAAAGTGTACTTTATTTTATCTTCACTTCAATTTTTGTTTTCGTCTGTGGAAAAAGAGTACTATGTTGCATTGCAGCCGTGCAAAGATGTTTTATAGTAACAACGTACATAGTAATGCTAGATCTTAGCAGCCGTGGCTTAAAAGACTCATGAGAACGAGAAAAAAAAGGAAATTCTGGAATTTTAAATAAACTTTGTAGTTCTGCGTCTTTGTTAAATATAACTCAGAAGGGAAAAGTGAAATGAGAAAAAAGTTGAAGGGAAATTCTGAATTTTTTAATACACATTTCAGTTCTCCCCACTTTCATTAGGTAATTTTCACGGAGGGAAAAAGGGAAATTTAAAAAAGGAGGGAGCTTTTTGAAATTAAGTTTTCTCTTTTGCCCTTGACTCTTCAAACAAGTGAAGTTTGGTAAAAATTTTAAAAAGCTATTTTAATGATCTTTCATGTTTTCGTCCCGGGTTCCGCAAGATAAAAATTTACTCCGACAAAGACTTGGACACATAGAATATGTATAATTGAATCAAAAGTTTTAATATTATAATATTATGCTTGGCTTCCTAAAGGTACGTTCACATTGGCGTACAATGGTCGGATATATTAGGTTTTTGCGTTAAATAAATCCTTTTTCGAGAGACAATAGGCCGAGTGCCGAAGTTATCTGGTTTTAATCAAACTTGTGTTGGAGTTGTGTGGATATGACTCCACCTGTGGCTTTAAAGTTTAGACCGTATATTTTTTGCAAACCAAATAAACTTATTATCTTATCAAAATCTAAAATTTTTTTGGATATCATTTAATAAGCGATTTCCATAGTATTATGGCATACTGCTGTGGGGGAACGCTGCAGACATTAACACCATATTTGTGCTGCAGAAGAGGGCTGTTCACGCAATCCTTACCAATATTATAAACGCGAATGTTATAATTGATGTTTGTTTCTATTTTACGCAAGAAATTACTAAACTGATTGAGCTGAAATTTCGAAAAGACGTAGTTTTAGCCCTGGAAACATAGGCTACTTTCATCCCATAGTTAGTTCTCATGTGATAGAAACAGCCTTGAAACGTTTCCATTCCAACGTGCGTAAATAAAAAACACGGGCAGATACTAATTAGTAATAACTAGCGACCCGCCCCGGCTTTGCACGGTTTTATTATACGTATAAACCTTCCTCTTGAATCACTCTATCTATTACCAAAAACCGCATCAAAATCCGTTGCGTAGTTTTAAATATTTAAGCATACAAAGGGACTAAGGACTTTTATACTGTGTAGTGATTAACAAAAGGCTTGAATTTAATGGTGAATATTGTTAAAATATAGAAGAAAATACTGAAGATGGGCAAACGGGAGGTCAAAGTTCATTTATGGCATATCCATGCTATGGAAAACTCAGTTTCCCATTCACATATAAGCTTATGTCGGACAATGCTACTGTTCAGTCAGTCTATGACACGCGCGACCTCGGTGACCTATAAACGCATAAAACACCAAATTTTAATAAAAAATACTAAAAACTACGATAAAAACATTGTTATAATCAAAAGAGTTTGCATATGTTTTTCTAGTGGCCAACCCAGTGTTCTAAATTTTAAACTGATTTAAAAAGTTTGTTTCCATAAAACAAAAATGCATTCGATTTACGAATTTCGCGCGTGATAGTTCATGAATGTGCGTTCGAAACTTTTTAAATTGCGGAATGATTATATTCTACAAACGCATTCTACCATTATGATAATTACACGTGTGATATTAGTTACAAAACTGTTTTCACATAATTATTGCACAAAAAAGTGTTAATAGCAGTGATGATATCAGTGTAAAAATGCATGTGTATGTGATATTATTGCTTGCGTGTGTGCCTTATGGAATTGGAACAAGAGTTATTTTAGTGGAAAATGCACCCAGTAAGTATACCTCATATTTCGCGAAGAACCGACAGCCGCTGGGGTAAACGTGTTCTTGAGTGTAGACCGCGACTCGGCAAACGTAGCAGGACACCCTCCGGCCAGGTGGGATGACGATCTGTTTAAGAATGCAGGCAGATGCTGGAAGCGGCAAGCTGAAGACAGGGCGCTATGGCTGGCTCTCATTAGGGGAGGCCTATGTCCAGCTGTGGACTAATATAGGTTGATGATGATGAAATATACTTCTATATGCATTAATAAGCTGCCCACTGTATAGCCCTCGTAGAATACCTAATTTTTTTATAGTTTACTAGAGAACCGCCCCGGCTTCGCACGTTTTTATTATACGTATAAACCTTCCTCTTAAATCACTCTCTATTAAAAAAAACGCATCAGAATCCGTTGCGTAGTTTTAAAGATTTAAGCATGCATAGGGACATAGGGAAAGAGAAAGCGACTTTGTTTTGCACAATGTAGTGATAATTTTGAAAAATTAACCTCGGTAGGGGCTAAATGGGGTGGTAAAGTTTGTAGAAAATAATTATTAATTGGTTCGATTCATTCAAAACTACTTAAACGGTATAAATAAACTATGGAGTGAATAATTAAACACGGAATTTTTATTTTTAAACACTCCTAGGGGTGTGCAATCAATTTCTAAAATTTGTATTAAAAAACTCTGGTTCGCGGGCGAAGCTGCCGGGACGGGTACCTACATGTAGTATAGCATAAGGCCAGACAGGATTTTCATGTATTAAATTTAAACCAAATTGACGATCGATCACTGAGCTAAATTAATTTTTAACAATTTTACTCAGCAATTACTTAAATATAAATTTTAGATAACTAAGAAATTTTGAAAAAAAACCTAACTGTTGGTATTTGCTTTATAATTTTTAACCGTCTAGAAAATTTATAATTTTACTGTTCTAACTACACTATGGTGAGATAATGGATTTCATGAGATCTTGGCTGACCTGAACAAATCAAAGGAATAATGATGCGAAATCCAAAACCCTCACATTTGATACGATGAAGCTGAAATTACAGATTTTCCATGTCCATTCTGAACAGCTATAAAATGTGATTTTTTGAATCTTGATCAAACGAAATGTGCGGATACACGACACATATTTACAAAAAGGAAAATTATCTAGCTTTCAAATGAGACTACTTCGAATAAAATACACCATTTACTCAAAAAGAAACGAAGAAAAAACCAGATGAAGTAGTCTTCATTTTAAAAAATATTGAAACTGCTTTGTTTTTGAGATAAATAACATATAATTTCTTTTATCCTAATTTTTATCGATAAATATGTGTCGTGTATCCGCACATTTCGTTTGATCAAGGTTCGAAAAATCACATTGTATATTGACATATACGTACTCAATGTAAATTGTAATACATCTAGTAGAAAGTAAAAACACACTATTCTAGCTTAATAATAGTTTTTTTTTTATTGAATATAGTCGAGCGTTTGGCCACTATCTCAGGTAAGTGAAGATGTGGCCTAAGATGGATATAGCTTGTGTTATGGCTAACTTTTAGATAATCAATTGTTTCAATTGTAACTTACTAGTTTTAATTTGTTTCTTTCTATTCCTTGATTGTAATTTTCGTTGTTATTAACGCATCACTACATAGTATAAAACAAAGTCGCTTTCTCTGTCCCTATGTCCCTATGTATGCTTAAATCTTTAGAACTACGCAACGGATTTTGATGCGGTATTTTTTAATAGATAGAGTGATTCAAGAGGAAGGTTTATACGTATAATAAAACCGTGCGAAGCCGGGGCGGCATTTATGTGATATGTATGTTTTTTTAAACATCAAATTGAGAGAATCAAATTATGAAATTAGAATTTTACGCAGGTGAAACCGCGGAAACAGCTTTTTTTTATATTTCTTGAAAGAAATGACTCAAACCTAGACTACATTGAATCATACCAACAAATCCTATATTTTTTGTGCTCTATCGTACAAAACACTATAAATCCAAGCTATCTGACAGATGGGCAGTACAAAAAACAACCTTGCGGCTGACTCGTAAAGGATATGAATGGATATGACCTAGTAACTCACATAATTTGATACTATGCAGATTGGTTTAGGATTAGGTATACTTAGGTACAGTCAACTGCGTAGTTTCAAAAATCACACATAAAAAGCTACAGTCGAATTGAGATCTTCTTCCTTAAAAGAGAGAAGCTGATTCTTTTCATTAAAGTCCCGTTAAAATTTGATAAAGATGTGACCAGTCGTTTTTGAGTTATATTTTGAGCTCTGTAATGTAGGTATTGTATTAAGTATAAGCTAGTAGGTAACCATAACAAAAGCTCTGCTTAGCTTGGGGCTAGATGATGCTGTGTGGATTGTTCAGCATTAATTATTTATTAATTTTCGATTGTCGATTTTCTCATTGTTGTTTTGAAGAATAGGTGATCAATTGAACTTGCAAAGTGAAGTTCGATCACTATTATATGAGTCACTTCATTCGAAGATATAATTAACCAGGTAGTACTTTAAACCTAGTAGGTTTAAAGTACTACCTGGTTAATTATATCTGAAGAATGAAGTGACGAAATATCAATTACAAGTTTTGATGAGGTAAATTTTAAAATAATGCGAAATTAGATATTTTATTTTGCTGATGGCAAATGGGCAGATGCTGGTATAATAATAGTCTTCTGTCCCCAGCCTGCTTCCGTCGAGTTCTGGCCGGGAGACGAGCGTTACGCAGCTTCGTCCGTCGCGTGGTGCCTTGCGAGCAACTGGAAGATTGCAGGAGAGAATGTGCTTTGGAGAAGACGTTCCACTGTGAGAGTTTTAACTATCGGTAAGAGTCTACCAAAATGAACACCAACAGGGATGGGACGCCATCTCTCCTCCTGAGTCCAGCAAACGACACCTAAAGTGGCGTCCCCACTTATTTTTTCTCATATAATTCCGTAAAACAAAGGAATTTCCAAAATTCACATGTACAGTTTGTTAAACGTATCATAAGCTTTTTGTATCTGTAGTAGTTTCATTTTGTCTATTTTAGGAAGCGATACGAAAACAAAGTTTGGTGGAGAAAATAAGTGGGGGCGCCACTTTAGGTGCCGTTTTTGCCTTAACTCATTCGATTCGTTTCCGTAACGGAATCGTCAAATTCGAATTCGCTTCCATTTCCGTCTGATCTATATAGAACGCTATTTTGATTTCATATCTAAACTAAGGAACTAAGGATCTAAATTCAAATGGCGAAAGTTTTCGAATACGCTCTTTTTAAATAGCACTCATAGTCAAAAGTTTCCGATATCGAATCCGAAGGGTTTCCCGATGAATTGAAATACCCCTCCAGTTCTCAGGAGGAGAGATGGCGACAAATAAAATCAAATAAAATCATTTACCTACACATAACACAGACATATCGTGACGCGAGCTATGTCGGCCCATTCCACAAAAACTCGTCATGACCATTGTGTAATCTTTGATAGTGTATAGGTTGGTAAAAGAAAACTATGGACAGTACCTATTTGTAGATAGGACCTGTATTCACGGACAAAAAGGGTGCGTAATATTGGTTCGTTCTTGAATATCCTCCCCGACGACTCCGTCGGCTCGGTTCGGCTAACATCGGTCCGATGCGCGCGCGTGGGTCACATGACCGATTTGAAGACGTTTGTCTCCGAATACGACCACGATCGTTCTGACAAGAACGAAACAAATGAGAAGAAGAAGAGCCTATTAAAAGTAGTGCAGGACGCCCTCCAGCCAGGTGGGATGACGATCTGAAAAAGACAGCTTTCAGATATATGCGTCAAACTGAAGACAGGGCGCTATGGCGCTCATTAGGGGAGTCCTATATCCAGCAGTGGACTAATATAGGCTGATAATGATGATGATGATAATGACTTATGAAAAATGGTTCCAGATAGGTCTCCTCTAGCTTCATTTTCAAGCTTTGCACCCCGCCACCTATCACCATGTATATCCTACTAATAGATAAGATAGATAGATAAGAATTTTATAAGAATAATACTACTAATATTATAAATGCGAAAGTTTGTAAGTATGGATGGACGCTAAAACTACTGAACGGAAATTGATGAAATTTGGCACAGGATAGATTATAATCTGGAATAACACAAAGGCTATATTTTATCCCGGAATTCCCAAGGGAATGGGAATTACGCGGGTGAAACCGCGAGGCGCTGCTAGTCAACGATATTATATTAACAATCAACTAAAAAATCAGCATTGCCATACAGCGTGGCAATGCAGCCACAGTCTCGAGGACGCTTCCGACTGGTATTGACAAGGATCAATTGAGATACCTTTAGTTAGACTGTTTGCAACCGTCTGCAGTTAGCTCAATGGTTTTAATTGTATATACTAGTTATTATTATTTTCTATTTCTTGAGTATAATTTTCGTTGATAATAAAGATAATTACAATCAACTAAACAATGATAAACATGCGTAATTCGTAGTAAAGCTGAACTTCTGTAATAGTCGCACGGCCGGTTCACACTATTGTTTGGTTTCCTGATCATTCACTAAGGTTTTATTGTCATAGTGTCGATAATATGTCGAACGCGACATTTCATTTATAACTTCCGAAGCAAATATCATCAATATGAGATTTATACGTTTAATGTTAATCTTACTATCACATCACACTAACTCTCTTCACGCCAAAACTATTGGACAGGTCGGGCTAAAACTTTAAATACGCGTAGTTCTAGGTCTGTTAATCAATTTCAATATGTGGGTGAGTATATTTCTTCTATTGAAGTTCCACAACTTTTGATTTTTGAGTTGTTTTTTCTTTGAAATGTTTTTTGCTTTGAATCGGTGCATCGCTCTGTACCATGCCGTAATCGTTGTTTTTAATGTTTCTAAAATTAACATTGATTATGTAAAATACAGATTGAAACGTTACTCTCCCGCACATTAAATAAATAAATTTTGAGAAACAGCGTTAAAAATTTGCTGTGTTACTTGAAAAACTTGTTGTGGTATATAAATCATCAGTTTCATCATTATCATCCACCTGTATTACTCCACTGCTGGACATAGGCCGCCCCTATTGAGCGCCATAGCGCCCTGTCTTCAGTTTCTCGCATCCAGCATCTGTCAGTCGTTTTTCACAGATATAATGTAAAAATACTTGAGATTACATATTTCAACGTCTATGTCTATAATACAAGGTTTCTTCTTTCTTAAAAGAGCTATTCTCGAAGAGGTCTATCATAATAATCAGTAGACGTCGTATACGGACTTATGATGGTGATGTTTTTTCTCTATTACTCCCTACCACGTAATAGAGGCTTTGTTAAAATAATGTCGAAGCGACAAGAATAGGGCCCGACCGTAATTTGCTCGTTTGAAGTGCAGTGGATACTCAAAGATAATTATAATTTGTTTGGTAATGTTTATTACAAGCCAGCGATAATGTAAACTAACTTCATAATAGTGAGGTTTTGATCTCCACTATGTGACTCATATATGTAGTTACACTATAGACACTAGAACACATCACTACATAGTATAAAACAAAGTCGCTTTCTCTTCTCTGTGTCCCTATTTACGCTTAAATCTTTAAAACTACGCAACGGATTTTGATGCGGTTTTTTTAACAGATAGAGTGATTCAAGAGGAAGGTTTATACGTATAATAAAACCGTGCGAAGCTGGGGTGGGTCGCTAGTATATTTATAAAAGAGAAAACTGGGTGACTCAAGGGAATCTGGAAATACCAAGAGCTACAAAGCTGAAATTTTACATGGAGGTCCAAAAAAGTCCGTTCATAGCGGGTGCTACGTACGACCCGATAAGAACAGATTTTTGGAAATTCGTATTCTAAGGTAGTTAAAAAAGGCTCAATAGGGTACTACTAAAGTTCAACGCGAATGAAATCGCGAGCGAGTCAGCTAGTGATTGTATACGAGTGAAACAGCCTTGCATTTAACCCAATTGTGTCAATATTTAGGGCAAAGGCCGAAGCGCTTTGGGTTTGATTATCTGCTATGCAAATTATGTTGGTACCACTGATTATAGTTACAGAGACAAATTACTGTTTTGTGGGTATGCAAATCAAAGCTTAGTAGTTTATTGGTGTGAATGTGTGATAAAGTCAAAATTTAAGAGTTTGATTTATTAGGCTGGTGTGCTATATTAACCTCTAAAAATGGCCAAGTGCTAGTCAGAATCTCGCACGAAGGGTTCCGTACCATTATCTTTATATTTTTTAATATATTTAGTATGTTACTAAAAAAATTATTTGTTTCGCAATTTCTCCTTTATTTGTGCTATTATAAGACGTTGCTTCGTACCAATTTTAAGATTCTGAGTTTACGGGAAATACCCTGTAGGTTTTGATTCCCTTACGAGTGTTGAAAATTTGCAGCATTAACGGCTGTATCTTATGATTGCGTGGCTTAAAATTTTGAAATTTTTCTTAGCTCCAAAGGATAGTAGTAGATCTGAGGATTTGATATGAATTTCGGCTTGATACCCCTCCCCTACTCGTTCCTGAAAAAAAGGGTCTTGACAGACAGACGGACGGACAGTGAACTGATCCTATAAGTGTTCAGTTTTTTCTTATTGAGGTATGGAACCCTTAAAATAAACATAACGTAATGAGATATTTATACCGATTTTTATACGATATTTATACAGATATTCGACTTAATATACCAAATAATACATAATACATATTATATCAAAACAAAAAATCCAAAAAAATATAATTTTCAACACCCCATATAATTAGCTGACCGTGCCTAGTATCATATTGCGTTAATAAGGGAAAAATGGTGATAAAATAAGGAATTCCCACCCAATCACGTGAACAAAGTGATGGGCAAAACAGCCACACAACTCATAAAAACCTTGACAGAACAAAATGTTATCAAAAATACTTGACTCGTGTGAAATTCCTCATCAGATAATCTCACAATATGCTTACTGTGAATTCTTGTACTATGTAACTGGGCAATAAATAAATACTTCCGTTACGAGGAACAGTATAGCAAGTCAGTCAGTCAACTACGTCAAGTCTTCTCGTCATCCATACAGCAATGTTTAATATGAAAGTTTTCAATCAGTGCGTTCTACCCGTAATGACCTACGGAGCTGAGACGTGAAAACTCACTGCAGGGCTGGTGCACCAGTTCAAATTTGCTCAGCGAGCTATGAAAAGAGCTATGCTCGGAGTTTCTCTGAAGGATAGGATTCGTAATGAACACATCCGACAGAGAATCAAAGTTATTGACATAGTCAATAACTTTGATTCTCGAAATTAGCAAGATGAAGTAGTAGTAGGCTGGCGAACCTGTAACCGTTGGGGTATATGTCATTGAGTGGAGACTGCGACTTCCCAAGAGTAGTGTAGGATGCCCTCCGGCCAGGTGGGATGACGATCTGCGAAAGACTGCAGGCAGATGCTGGATGCGGCAAGCTGAAGACAGGGCGCTATGGCGCTGATTAGGAGAGGTCAATGTCTAATTTAGGTTCATGTTGATGATGATTACTATATATCCCGTTAAATTTATAAAACAGTATAGATAGATGTATGTCTATTAGAGAGTATATTTGTATTTATTTATAAAAATTACATCTATTTTTACAGGTATAACCTAATTCAATAGAGTAGTCAACATAACAATTCATAAGCACATAATAATATATGGTTTTTAGATTTTTTTACTCAAATCGAATTATATAAACGTAGTATACACTACATAAAATATTACTTAGAACTAAGTGTATTCCATAGTTGTAATACTGTTTACAATTTTACTATGCGCATGGCTATCTGTTGAAAGCAAGGTGATCGTACAATGGTGATGGCATAATCCGATAGTGTACACATAGCCGAGGTTAGGCCCTATGGATTTGGAGATATACCTACTACTGTATACGTATTCAAATTCTGGTAGGCAATGCAATTCACTTATTATTAGACTGCACTTATTGTCTAACTTGAAATCGTAGATCAATTAAATTCAAATGTCAATGGGGTACAATCGAAGTCCAGGCTAGGTTTCAAATATCAAAAATGAATCGATCTCGATTTTAGTTAAGTTAGATGATAAAGCACCAGCGCTGGGTAGACACATCAGTTTTTTATTTCTGGACTCGATCGGCCTTACCACAAAAAAAAGTTACGACTTAGACACGTGTTTAACATAGTTTTGTAGGGTGACTTTTGCTAAACAACTGTTAAACACGTGTCTAAGACGTGATTTTGTTTTTTGTGGTAAGGCTGGATATGTTTTAGCATTTGCCATTTTCATGTTTTTTAAGCCATATCAGTTTTAATCCAACACACCTAATATTTATCTAGGGTTCCGTACCCGAAAGAATACATGGGATCCTATTACTCCGCCATCCGTCCGTCTGTCTGTCTATGTAACAACAAACACTAAAAATAAAATATCTAAAAAAAATATTCTTAGGAGGCACCCATACAATAGACATTGTTTTTTTTGCCTTTTCTATACCTAGATGGCATGGCACCTAACTCTTCGTGGGTGTCCGACTCGCACTTGGCTGGTTTATTCTTTATTTCTTTTGCTTTATACAAAAATAGAGTTTGGTGGCCACCACGAGCAACGTAGAATAGAATAGAAAATCATTTATTGCCTATAAATTTCTTAACCTATACTAGAATTAAAAACAAAAATAAAAACACTAATCATTTAACCACTAATCGGTTTTTTCTGTATTTCATTTGCCTTATATGAAAATAGAGTTTGGTGGCCACCACGAGCAACTTAGAGGTAGAATAGAATATAATAGAAAATCATTTATTGCATATAAATTTCTTAACCTAAACTAGAATTAAAAACAAAAATAAAAACACTAATCATAGGCAAAGGAAGTAGATTCAGCTATGTGCTGCATGCAGAAAACATGCGACGCTGATTTTAAACCTACTCCCCTCGGATCGGATCTACTAAACTTCGTATCTCTTCCTTCTTAATTTATACAACAACTAAGTCGTATAACTAATAATATGCATTAAAAAAGGTTATGATAGGTATAAAAAACTGACTGTTTGATTTTTGAATATTTCTTTACTTACTTAGATACTTACTCCTGTGGCTCAGCGACCCAAAGTGGATATTGGCCTCCGATACAAGACTTCTCCAGGCATCTCGGTTCTGAGCTGTCTCTCGCCAGCTATAAGCGTCGAGTTCGCGGAGTTTGGCTTCCACTACGTCAGAGATTTCTTTGTAATGATGAAATAAATTGCGGCGCTAGTGTATCTCTAGGAGGTCTTTGGAAAGTTGATACTTTAATTACCGCTCTTTATGTTCGCTCATTACGGGAGGCCTATGTCCAGCATTGGACTATATAGGCTGATTGATGATGTTCTCTCAACAGTTAGCAATAATCCACTTGTGTTATCTTCTTTACAGACTGGATCCATCCTTCCGCGGAAAAGGCCTCTGTGAACTCATGACCAAACCTATAGAAGCATTCGACCAACGGCGAGACTTCGTTGACGACAAAAACTATGATTTCTACGAAATAGACCGAAACAGCTTGGAACCTAACTGTCCAGAAACGTTGCGGGGACCGGGGTCTTTGCATTCTGGTTTTTTATCCTCCAAGCCTGATTGGTCGGATAGATTGGACCAACGACCGGATAGATTCGACCAAAGACCGGACAGGTAAAATATAAAGTCATCTCTCTATTATCTCGTATCTGTCTTTTACTACTTATAATGTGAATCGTAAATCGCAAACTGTATGGTTGTGAAACGATCTCTTTGCCTTTGTTTTAATTCTAAACTTTAATAAGGGATTATTTTAAAAAGGTCTAAGGCGTAGAGTCGGGGCATTTAAAAGGGTGAGTTACTTGTAATGTCCCTATTGGTAACCCCTCCTCAGTCGGGCCGTAAGCTAGTTCTTACCTGGGTAGTATAAAAACAGATCTGTAATAAAATATTTTAATTATGCAAGTTTTGTTTTTAGTTTAAAAGGTCTTTATGTTTTGTTTAAAGGAAATAAGGGCGGCCGTTCTAATTTTCTTATGTTAAGTATATGTGTATTTTGATGAATGAAAGTGAATTTGTCGTGTGGGTTTGTGATGTGTGTGCGGGTTTTGGATTTTTTTCACTTCGGCATAGATAAAAGGTAAAAATCATTTATCATCATCATCATCATCATCATCAGCCTATATTAGTCCACAGCTGGACATAGGCCTCCCCTAATGAGCGCCATAGCGCCCCTGTCTTCAGCTTGCCGCATCCAGCATCTGCCAGCAGTCCTTCGCAGATCATTTATATCGTAGCCAAATACATTATTTACACAGGATTATAAAATTAGATTTATAGGAACAAAAACGTTTCTGTTTGTTTTCTTTTCAGGTTTGACCAAAGACCGAACCGGGTTGACCAGAGTGGGTGGAGAGACAGACATGATTGGATGGGATTTAATAGGTTCTCGTTCGATGATAGAAGAAATTACGGGCACAATCGATTTGAAGAGCATTACGTACCGTATCAGATTGGTAAGTGTTTAGATTTTTATATTTAAACTTTTTGACGGACTCTTAGACCGGGATTATTAGGAAAAGAGAAGGGAAACCTAAGTCCAAAGTGTACCTCTTGATAAAATTATTATAAAATAGTTTGTGCGTCGCGTTGTTTTTATGGAAAAGTGTTTACCTTATTTCTATGACATTGGATTTAATTTATGGGATAAAAAGTCACAGAAGTGATGGTCCTATTATGTTTCTTCGACATAGAAGATAAATAAATAATAATGTACAGCTAGATGATGTTGTGTGGATTGTCCGGAATTTTTATTTTATTTTATTTTTATTTAGCCTCAAGCAAAGAAGAGCTTGTGTTTTGGGTACTATATGACTAATATACATTACATAGATAGATATTTTTACCATACATAAAAACATCCAGAACAATAAAGTCATTGAATACGGGATATTTACCATGATTTGATTTCTTTTGAGTTTTCCGATATTTAGTTTTATATCCCGTATTCAATGATAGTGTTAAAAACCAAGAAAGTGTTAAAAGTTACGTAGTTAACGATCATCCAGAAGAATATTTGCAGATCGTTCAAATCTTTGTTCCAAGGCAAGAATTGAACTCGTAACCTCCTGCGTCGTAAGCAAAACTTTGACCACCGTTTATCAACCCGCAGTATATCAAATAGTGATCGTGATATTCACTCATTTAAAATTTATGTTTGCTCGCCAAATAGTCAAATGAATAACGATAGAGATTAATGTTTATAACCACATTGTCATTTTTAAATAAGAATAACCTATATCTTTCAGGGCAAGTCAAACCACAGAACAGCAACTGGGGCCAATACGGCGGTAGTTACGGTGGACCCAATGTGTACTATAAGGATAGAAACGATTACCACAAGTCTATGGACCACTGGGGACTGAATAGTTTTAGACCTGAGTACAAGAAGAGCAGCTTTGACTATCATTCGTTGGGTAAGTTTCATCGCTTGTCAGTCGGGATGGACCAAAAACCAAAATTATTGAACCAACTGGGTTGAAAAGAGTGGGAAAAAATATAAGAAAAGTGGCTTGACTATCATTTTGTAATTGGTAAAGGTCAGTTGTTGTCAGTCTGTTGGTCCTAGAATATTGGTCCAATGCTTTGGTGAAGATAGGTTATATATAGGGCTAGTATTTGACAAAGTATTTATTTGGAAAAGTTTGACATCAATTTTTAGGATTCCGAGCAAAACACTTAGTAAGACATTTGTAAAAAAGGTTTGTAAATCAAACATTGACTAAATATTGCTGTGCTAAATAATAAATACAACCTTATCAAGATATCTCCTTTAATAAATTATAGGAAAAACAAAGACGAATCAAGCTTAAACTATACATATTTTAATTGTTCTTTTCCAGGAAAGAACCTAGACATATCTCTAACAAGTAACGACTTCCACGACATCAGAATAGAACACAAAGGCAGCTACGGTCAAGGAGTATGGAAGAGAGGAAGATGGGACACTTCAGATCCCACTTCTGACATAAACAGTTTGGCCCATAACTGGAATGGTCATAAGCATGTTTGGGACGAACCTCATCCCGAGGGAAGGGATGACGAAAGTGATACTCGTGTTGGTCATCATAGTCATGAGAGTCATGATAGTCATAGTCATCAACATGATGATAGTAGTAATGGTGAGTACCTATAGACTATAAATTATATAGACTATAAATTGTTTAAA
This sequence comes from Eupithecia centaureata, assembly GCA_944547425.1. Taxonomy (NCBI): domain Eukaryota; kingdom Metazoa; phylum Arthropoda; class Insecta; order Lepidoptera; family Geometridae; genus Eupithecia; species Eupithecia centaureata. The sequence continues at coordinate 3,367,973 of OX155706.1, forward strand.
TAAAGTACCTTGTTTAAAGGAGAGCTCGTTTAAATCAAGATAAATTGTCGTGTTTAAAAAAACTATGAATCGATTCAAATGCAAAAATGAGAATATTATTAACGTAGTCATGTATAACTCAAAAACCGATATTAATTGGTCATATTATTATATTGATTACGAGGTTTCAAATAAAAAAGGAAACACAAAAATCCGTTCACTTTATACGAATATAAAAAACCAGATGTCTACTTGTTTTAGAATGCTATCCCCACCGAAAACCTGGTATGTCACTTTTGCGCGGCGCTATACGCAAATCCCTCATAGCAAGCAACGTGGTGCAATGCGAGTCTGCTTGTTTCGACGAGACAGACTTCAAATGTGTGTCTTACAGCTATCGGTGAGTCTCTTATTAAATAATATATTGTAATATTATTTTGATATAAAAACATAAATAACAAAAAATCTCTCTTGTTTAGTTTTGAAATACCTACAATAATAAAATTACTCGACCTTATACAAATAATATAAAATCTCTTTTCTCCTTTCCAGATATTCAACCTCCCGAGGCACAGAAAACTGCTTCCTCAGCGAAACTCCCTACAGAGGACTGGAGATGTCAACTGACAGCAGTTCTGACGTATACGCTATGCCGCATGGCAAGTGTGTCAGCACTAAGCCTTATGTTGAGAGCGGTAAGGTTCATAATAAAACTGCTTCCTCAGCGAAACTCCTTGCAGAGGACTAGAGATATCAACTGGCAGCAGTTCTGACGTATACGCTATGCCGCATGGCAAGTGTGTCAGCACTAAGCCTTATCTTGAGAGCGGTAAGGTTCATTTGGTGATTTAAATTTTGTAAATTTCTGCGACGCAGTGAGTGAAAATCCCTCAAAGTCAATTTCTATTCCCACTGATTTTTCACTTTTTTATTGTTTTTTTATCACATGCATTAAAGCCTGTCTCCAATAATAAGCAAATTAAACAAGTCACTTATTTAGAAAGTTTTCTTTTTGACACCAAAATTACGATGTCCTTTTTTATCATTTTTTTATAGTAAGGGCCGGCAATTAATGTGTTTATTTTCTGTGGTTTTTCTTAAAGGCAACCTTTTAATACAATAGTAGGTATACTTACTACAAAGATATTTGTTTTACTTCAAAACTACTAACTTTAAAAACTACTTTTTCTTAATTTCAAAAATACTAACTTTAAAAAACCCGATATTTGTTTTTCAGAATGCTTTTGGCACGTCCGCTCTGACACAGCTGTGTCCGGTAGCGACGTACGAGCAACTTTATCAGTGGCCGGGCTGGGCGCCTGCGAGGCAGAGTGCATACGGGCGCAGCAATTCTACTGCAGAGGATTCAGCTTCAGGTGAGGCATACAGACGAGCAACTTTATCAGTCGCTGAGCAACTTTACCTAAACGCCAACTCATACTTGTAGTTAGTTAGTCTTACGCATCTTGAATAGAATAGAGTTTTTACTAATATTATAAACGCGAAAGTTTGTATGGATGGATAGTTTACTCTCTTCCTCTCCTCTTCACGCAAAATCTACTGAACGAATCGAGCTGAAATTTTGATTAGACTTAGTTCTATATCGTCATAAAATATAGGCCAATTTTCATAAATTTTCGCAGCTAGTTGTCATCAAAGAGACATTGACATTAATTCTATTAAGAACTTCTTTTTGAAGTAGGTTGAAATCTTTTATAATAATTTTTATTTTATTTATTTATAAGAACTTTAGGCCCTCCGGCTAGGTGGAATGACGATCTACAAAAGACTGCTGGCAGATGCTGGATTCGGAAAGCTGAAGACAGGGCGCTACGGCGCGAGTTAGGGGAGGCCTATGTCCAGCAATGGACTAATATAGGCCTATGATGATGATAAAGAACTTCAGTTACCGATTCTAAAACTGCCATCTTTTTTCCCAGATTCGGCTCCCCAACCATAGGAGATGAAGACACAAACAACTGCGTCCTGACTTCGTCCCCCGCGACCGCGTTGCACAAGACAGCCGCAGTGGGCAGTGAGCTTTACGCGAGGGGGAACTACGGGCGGGGCTGTGAGCCTGCAGTTTACGATGAGCTTAACTCAGGTAAAATCAAAATCCAAGTGCTTTATTTCCTCTAGATCTTTTGGGGGTCAAAGGTGGAATTCCCCCAAAGAGTTACAGGGGAAGATCTTCCCTGTACCGGGTCGGCCCATCTGGCCCACTTACCCGGGGTCTTTCGACCGACAGTTGATGTCGGAAAGTTCTATATAGGCCAGATGTTACAGAAACCAACGCTTGCGCGATCTAGGAATAATGGTCACGTGATCTACTTTTTGCACTCCGAATTTTTGTTATTTCATTTTTTCATTTTAGTTCAGCTCACATCATGCTAGTAGATGTCGCTACATCACTCCCTTTCCAGACCGAAGGTCGATATGTCTTTTTTGATATCAACATATCCAGTGTTGTCCATCTTAGCTCATCGTAGTCTTCAGTGAGTCGAGACTGGTGCGATGAGCAGGTTGGGGACGGGAGAGCGCTTGTCTGCGGTGAGTCGAGACGTTTCCACGGTGAGTCGGGATGAAGCGCGGCGCTTGTAGTCTGCGGTGAGTCGAGACGGTCCACGGTGAGTCGGGATGAAGCGCGGTGCGGTGCTCCGGGTGAGTCTTCGGTGAGTCGAGACTGTATGCCCAGATGATGCCGCTGAGGAACTCCACGAAACGTTATCGAGGAGGGGAGAAGCCTGCAGAACCAGGAAGTCGGGGCGGCTGCGATGGAACTGCGGAGGCTGAGGGATGATGCTGGTCCGGAAGGTAAGCTTGAGGGAAGAGAGAGGAGATGAAGGTAGATTTTTGCTGCTGCTGATGATGATGATGATCATTGATGGCTGGAGTGCTCTGCTGCTGAAGATGATGATGATCGTTGATGGCTGGAGTGCTGCGCTGGTCGTTGAAGGAATCGTGTTGAGGAATCCAGTCGTCGGGTGTCGGCAAGAATCGTCCGAGGTAGTCGACGGCTGGCACGACGGAGGTCACCAGTTTGGGGGTTAAAGGTGGAATTCCCCCAAATGGTTACAGGAGAAGATCTTCCCTGTACCGGGTCGGCCCATCTGGCCCACTTACCCGGGGTCTTTCGACCAACAGTTAATGTCGGAAAGTTCCATATAGGCCAGATGTTGTAGAAACCAACGCTTGCGCGATCTAGGAAAAATGGTCACGTGATCTACTTTTTGCACTCAGAATTTTTGTTATTTCATTTTTCATTTTAGTTCAGCTCACATCATGCTAGATGTCGCTACAATCTTATAGGACTCTTGGTCACGTCATAAAATTCCAAATAAAATTTAAGAAAGTAAAACTCTAATGACTAACGCATTTATCAAATTGCATCTTCTGATGTATCTAAGACAAAATCAACGATCTCTACCAAATAAAAATTCAAGAAAGTAGTCTTTGAAAAATGAATCAGAAATGACTAACGCATTTATCAAATAATATCTCTTTAATTACAAGCAAGGAATAGAAAAATTACAACTAGTATTTACAATTGAAACCATTGAGCTAACTGCAGACGGTTGCCAACAGTCTAAAGGTAGCTCAGTTGATCCATGTCAATACCAGTTTGTGCGTCCCCAAGACAATGGCTGCATTACCACGCTGTATGACAATGCTGATGCGCTGAGCCAGATATTCACCAGCTCTCGGATCACGCGTATTTATCAAATTATATTTTCATCCAAGACAAAATCTCTCAAAATTACAAGCAAAAATCAAAACTTCATTTACCCCTGGTGGGACTCGAACCCACAATCCCCGGCTTAGGAGGCCGATGCCTTATCCATTAGGCCACAGGGGCTGTTGATAGAGGGTTGAAAATAAGCGAACCGGTCTTGTATCGGTGAACAATAGGGTGCCATAATTTACCTATAGGGGGTCAACTTCTGATAATAGTTGACTAATATTATAAACGTTAAAGTTTTGTTTGTATGGATGCAAAGATGTATGGATTTTTGTTCCTCTTTCACGCAAAAACTACAGAACCGATCGTAGTGAAATTTTGAATAGTCATAGTTCTAGCCCTGGAATAACACATGGGCTACTTTTTACCCCATAAATCAATTCCCATGGGATAAAAATAGCCTAGAAACTTGTCCATAAAAATAAAGCGTGTGAAGCTGCGTGCGAAGTGGAGGCTAAACGTCTTCATTTGGGATTACGTTTTACGTTATGATTGAGTAAGATTAGTTTGCGTTGCAGTAGGGAGTTTCATAAAAAGAATACTGCTGTTCGATTTGATACGGTTACACTCCCTTCCCGAGTTAATATGTGTCCTATGTCCCTAATTCTTGTGACTTCCAGAATGCTACCTACAATACGACAAGGCAGCCAAGCTAACAGGCGCGGCGATCCGCGGGCAGGCGCGAGTTAAGGACGAACAGACGTGCGGGACTGCGTGCACCGAGGCACCCTTTAGATGTTTGAGCTTCTCATACAAGTAAGTTTAAACGACTTGTTGGGGATGATACTACTCTTGAATAGTTATAGGCTCCTGGTACTTTGGATTGGATTTTTTGATTCGATAATGTAGGCGATCCGCGGGCAAGCGCGAGTTAAGGACGAACAGACTTGCGGTACTGCGTGTACCGAGGCACCTTTTAGGTGTTTGAGCTTCTCATATACAACTCTTGAATGGTTATAGGCGCCTGGTACTTTGGATTGAAGTGTAGGATTTTGTATTCGATAATGTAGGCGATCCGCGGGCAAGCGCGAGTTAAGGACGAACAGACTTGCGGTACTGCGTGTACCGAGGCACCTTTTAGGTGTTTGAGCTTCTCATATACAACTCTTGAATGGTTATAGGCGCCTGGTACTTTGGATTGAAGTGTAGGATTTTGTATTCGATAATGTAGGCGATCCGCGGGCAAGCGCGAGTTAAGGACGAACAGACTTGCGGTACTGCGTGTACCGAGTCACCTTTTAGGTGTTTGAGCTTCTCATATACAACTCTTGAATGGTTATAGGCGCCTGGTACTTTGGATTGAAGTGTAGGATTTTGTATTCGATAATGTAGGCGATCCGCGGGCAAGCGCGAGTTAAGGACGAACAGACTTGCGGTACTACGTGTACCGAGGCACCTTTTAGGTGTTTGAGCTTCTCATACAAGTAAGTTAAACGACTTGTTGGTGTTGATACAACTCTTGAATGATTATAGGCGCCTGGTACTTTGGATTGAAGTGTAGGATTTTGTATTCGATAATGTAGGCGATCCGCGGGCAAGCGCGAGTTAAGGACGAACAGACTTGCGGTACTGCGTGTACCGAGGCACCTTTTAGGTGTTTGAGCTTCTCATACAAGTAAGTTAAAAACGACTTTTTGGTGTTGATACAACTCTTGAATGGTTATAGGCGCCTGGTACTTTGGATTGAAGTGTAGGATTTTGTATTCGATAATGTAGGCGATCCACGGGCAAGCGCGAGTTAATGACGAACAGACTTGCTTGGTTCAGCTAGTTTATAAAATTAATTGCTTACCAAGTTTTATGGTTTTCTTTTTGCCAAGTTACGGACCAGAACGGCCAAGTTATACCTTTCCATGACAAAAAAGTGAGGCGAACTGAAAATCAATTATCACTTTATTTCTTATATTATTTTGATAATTATGTACCTATAGTATTAAATTTGACTTGTCTAAGTGCTTATTTTGTAAACCTAAAGAAAAAAAGATATTGATTTATATTGTTATAAAACCGGATAAACCAAGTTTTAATCCAGGGTGTTTAGCCGGTCCTCAAAAGTTTTGATCGTTTTTTTATTATTATTTCAGCAACAACGCCCCCCCATCTACAGACAATTGCCTCCTCTCCGACATCCGTCTATTCGATCTCCAGCGCGGCGTAGACTATGTACACGCGAATGATGAGTGGCTGTTCGCATTCGATCTCTTCAACTCGCGCTGTTGGAGGAAGGTTCATACTGAGTGAGTTTATGTCGATGGTTGGAAGGTAGAAGTTATTAACCGATGTTTTGGCACTTTTTAGGATTTTTTAAATAACCTTTTAAAATCGACTATTAGTCATTCATAACTACTCGATTTCAATGGATTTTAAATGTAGTTTTAAATCTCATTAAACGGCTCATAAATGACATACATGGCATTTTGGATCTAACTGCGGACAGATTTTTTGTTTTAGAAAATGTTGTTTTTTTTGAATAAATACCTACCTTTCCTTACCTTTCCAAAAACCGTGATGCTGTGTAGATTGTCCAGTATAATTCTTTTATTGGGGCTAGGTGATGCTATGTGGATAATCCAGCTTTATTTATTATTATTACCAACTCTCAAAGTCTGGACAGTGTTAATACTACTATCCATTTCCTTGCTAGTTTAACCCCTGATAAAAAAGCTATGCATCAAATGCATATTGCATTTGATGACTAATACAGCCTTCTCTTCCAGAGAACATTCACCAGAACTGCCCCATCCGATTCACACATCGGCTGAAGACATTCACTTCCACCTACCTTCCGGACCCCCAGGGCATGAGCCCTCGGGTCCAACTGGCCCTGGATATATTCCACATTCTGCACCAGGTAATATATGAATGATCCTGCATTCGTTTATAATAATGACAATAAATTCTTTATTTCCAGACTTATAATACATTTATATTAATACACGAAATAAAAAAAAATATATATTTCTTATTCTTATAACACCGTTTATTTTTTCATTTTAGAAATACCCTATATACCTGAATCTGGCCCACCAATAGGCCCAAGTAGCCCAAGCGGCCCAACTGGACCCTACAAAACAATAGAAAGCCCTTACGAACCTACCAGCCCTGAAAAACCTCACCCAATCCAACCATACAGACCTAGACCTGATCCAGAAATATATCGCCCGGGTTTTAAGCCTCCTAACTCCAATAGCCCTCATTTCAAACCTTCCGAAGTGATTATCCCTTACAAACCCGACTACCCTGATCCAGACCCAAGTTACAGACCAGAAAGGCCAAGTTACGGATCAGAGCGGCCAAGTTACGGAGCAGATCGTCCAAGTTATGGACCAGAACGGCCAAGTTACGGAGCAGATCGTCCAAGTTACGGACCAGAACGGCCAAGTTACGGACCAGATCGGCCAAGTTACGGACCAGATAGACCGAGCTACGTACCAAAACCTCCTAGTTATGGTCCAGATAGGCCGTTCAGACCGATTGAATACCCTAAAGATCCAGGGTTTAAACCTGTTATTAGGCCGGATAAACCAAGTTATAATCCAGGATATTTACCTGGTCCTCAGAAACCTTATCCGGTTGATAGAGAAGATGGTCCGAGTAAGTATAAATTACTTAAACTTAACTGACTTGGTAACTTTGAAATTATTAGTATTATAACTTGAAATTACGTGACTTTTGATAAAATTAATAATATGCTTAAAATTAGAATTCTGCATAATATCTGATTTCTAATGTTTTTACTTTCTTTCAGGCCTCCTGTATTTTTATTTACTTTTATCATACATTATTTGTTTAGCTAGAAAATGTGACTAACAAAACGCACAACACAAAAACACAATTTCATATTACCAGCAACAAGCACGAAAATTTTAGTTTTCGTTTTGAGTTAGATCATTTTCATTGTGAGAGAAAGTAGATGCGAGTTTTGAGTTAGATCATTTTCATTGAGAGAGCTAAATGTGTACATCATAGCTTTTATGTGTGTGTCTGAAGTTCCAATAAACTCATTATCTATCTACCATAGCTAATTCTAATTTAATTTGAAACTCTCAGTAGAAACATCATGGCGTCACTACACAGTATCCGGATTCCCGTGTCGAGCCGGCACCACGTGCGCCCAGAACAAGATAGTGGGACACTGGGCGTGCGAACCGGAGGGCGGGGAAATAGGTGCGTTTCTAGAACCATTGCTAAATAATACTTGGTAGAAACATCGTGGCGTCACTACACAGTATCCGGGTTCCCGCGTCGAGCGATCTGGACAATTAACAATGATTGACAATGACTAATGCTGGACAATCCACACAGCATCATCTAGCCCCAAGTAAAGCAGAGCTTGTGTTATGGTACTAGATAACTGATATAATTAATACAGAACATTACAGGTTCCTAAGTATATTGTGTTTTATTTTATTGTATACAACGCTTACTATTTATTATAGAACCCTCGGGGCTGGGTACTTTCTATGTATAATAAGAAAATCTACCTAATATTTACGTAATGTATTGTTAAGTATATAGGTATCAGTCAATTAGCACTCAAAACACAAGCTCTGCTTAGCGGCTAGTTGATGCTGTGTGGATTGTCCAGCATTATTCATATTTACATTTATATTCACTGATATTTTCTTCTAGGATCGTGGGACTACTGTTGTGCGCCTACTCATAGATGTGGCTATAGTGAAGGATTCCATAAACCATGGTAAGTGGCTTTTATTAAATAAATCTTCAAATACAATCACTACTTTGAAGTACTATATCAATAAAAATCAATATCTTTACAAGAACCTGGGGCCTTATTGTTTAACTTACTCAACTGATAATCGAGATCGATTAATTTTGGACATTTGACTAGCCTGGACTTCGATTGTACCACTGTGCACTGGTTGACATTTAAATTTAACTAATAATGAATTTCAAGTTGGACAATAAGGCCCCAGACCCCTTTAAAATAACCCTAGATACGCCAATGTTTGTAATTCAGCATTGCTAGATGTCGCTACAGTTGCTGAAAACTTTTGCAGGTGTTACGTAGGCCAGAAGGCAGACCAATGGCGTCCTTGCAGTGAGAAATACTACCCGTACCATCATCATAACACCCCGCATCCGTCTCAAGCGAACAGAGGTTAGTTGTGTCAACACAATTGCCCCCACTGCTGTATACGCTGCCTTCCCCTATACACAGATTGACACACAATTTAACTTAATTGTAATAATCAAATAAGAAAAATAGTGGTGATCGATTTTCTCTTTATAATTGTAGTTCACTTGTGGAAAAAGTTAAATGCTCTCGTACATGTCATTTTTAACCTACTTCGAAACATAGGAGATTATCATCATCATCATCATATGACTTAAGAATAAAAATTTTTATAAGAATAAATATGCTTTATAAGAATAAATATGCTGGAGAATCCACTCAGCATCATTTAACCTCAAGCTGAAAATTTCCATAAAACTCATCTCATTAAATTTACCATACAAACTATACCACCCTATTTAACTCCTTCAGAGATGATTGTTTCAAAATTTTAACTCCTAAACTATCTACCTACATACCAAATTTCATGTTATAACTCTAGTATTTACGAAGATAATTATAACAAAATTCACACAGACTTTCACATTTTTCATAACAGTGAAATGTTTTCAGAGCCACCCCGGCCGCGTCCGTGGCGCGACACCCCTTCACCCCCGCAGCCCTTACTGTCCCCCTGGCCCGTCAAAGCTATCACCCCCCCTCCTCCCTCCTACACCCCCCATTGGGACAAACCACCCGGCCCGTACCTGTCTATTGCCGACCGCCGCTACTGGGATGAATTGTATGAGAATGGACCTAAGGCTTATTATGATAAGCAAGGGAATCCGTTGCCAGGTAATATAATATTGTTAAAATAAAAATATGTATTTTATTGTATAATTATTGTTCGTTTGGTTATTTCACCTAATCGTTTCTTTTTTCTGTTTCTTTCTTCTTTATTGTTAATCATGCTGCGAACCGCGGTTTCACAAGTGTAAAAATCGCTGAAAAGTAGCCTGTTAGTCGAAAAATAAACTAAATCACTACATAGTATAAAACAAAGTCGCTTTCTCTGTCCCTATGTATGCTTAAATCTTTAAAACGACGCAACGGATTTTGATGCGTTTTTTTAATAGATAGAGTGATTCAAGAGAAATCTTTTTACGTAGGTATAATAAAATCTTGCGAAGCCGGGGCGGGTCGCTAGTTTATTATAAGAAGGAAAAGTCCTTTGGATGCTCTACACAACTTCACTGTAAATATTTTCTTATTCATATTCTTTTAAAAACTAAATAATTTATAATAGGTATCATACTGTATTGTTTAAATTTTGTATGTCCGAAAAATAAAATGTTTGTTACCAAATTCATTTAGACTCCTTCCCATGGATGTTCTACACAATTTTACAATTCATATTTTCTTATTTAATGTAATAAGTTATTAATTAAATTTGTTTCAGGCTATTCCCGCGTGCCCACCGAGTCCCGCCCCTACATCCGCCTCAAACACAACAATAGACCGGACTCTTCAGGGCACTGGGTGCCGGTCTCTGACCCGCCAATGGTGCCGGGATTGGGGTCTCCTAGGTATATTATCTAAATAAATAATGCTGGACAATTCACATGTGTTCTTGAGTGCAGACCGCGACTCGGCAAACGTAGTGTAGTACGTCCTCCGGCCAGGTGGGATGACGATCTGCGAAAGACTGCTGGCAAATGCTGGATGCGGCAAGCTGAAGACATCAGACGCTCATTAGGGGAGACATTAGGCCTATGTCCAGCCGTGGACTACTATAGGTTGATGATGATGAATTCACATTATGAGGCCTGTTTTCAGCAGTAGACTAATATCAATAAATAAATAAATAAATAAATAATGCTGGACAATTCACACAGCATCATCTAGCCCCAAGCTAAGCAGAGCTTGTGTTATGAACCTACGGTAGATGATTCTTTACTAATATTATAAACGAGAATTTTTTTGTGTATGGATGTTTATAACTCATTCACCCAAAAACAGAGCGGGCTACTAGTAATATTATATAGAAGTATCTGCCTTGTCTTTGGACGCGTTGTGTCTATGGCAACGTTTCAAGGCTATTCCTATTCCATGGGACTGATTTATGAAATGACAACCCTATGTGTTATTCCAGGGCTATAACTACGTCTATTCAAAATTACAGCCCGATCCGTTCAGTAGTTTTTGCGTGAAAGAGCAACAAACATGCATATTTATGTACGAACTTTCATGTAGATGCTAGTAGTACTAGCAGAGCCTCGCGGTTTCACCCGCGTAATTACCGATCCTGTGGGAATTCCTGGATGAAATATATATAACCTAAGTGTTATTCCAGACTATAATTTATCTCTGCGCCAAATTTCATCTAGATACGTTCAGTAGTTTTTACGTGAAAGCGTAACAAACATCCATCCATCTATCTATCCATACTTACAAACTTTCGCGTTTATAATATTAGTAGGATTATGATTTTAAATAAATATCTATCTACCTATTTACAGATACTGGCCAGTCGCCTATTTACACCGAGGTCCACCACCAAACATGACTTACTATCGCTACAACGAAACAGGACATACAGACAGACACCATGACTACAATCCAAATGACAGAGATAATGTCCAATCAAGAGCCAATGACGATGATGGTCACAATTTAGATGATTACAAACCTGGTAGATCTTATGATAGGAATAATGGTCATGCTAGGAATGATGATTACAGACCGAATGATGATAGAAGAAGTGATGATCATAATAGAAGAAATGATGATCATAATAGAAGAAGCGATGATAGCTATAGAAGAAGTGACGATCATAGTAGAAGAAATGACGATCATAGTAGAAGAAATGATGATCATGTTAGGAGAAATGATGAGCATAATAGAAAAAGCGATGATAATAATAGGAGTGGCGACAGATATAATGATAATAACAGCAATGGTTATAATGCTAGAAATAATAATGGTGTTTCTAGAGATAATAGTGGTTCGAGAAGTAATGATGCAAGAAATGATAATCGTAGCAGGGATGATGATGATTCTAAAGACGGTGACTTTGCTAGACGTAACATTGAAAATGATAAAAATGAGAGCTCAGAAAATGTCAGTAAACCAAAAGATGAAGAAACTGTAAGAGATGACAAGAAAATTGATGACAGAAAACTTGACAGTAATAAAACGAATGTAGATAAAACTAAAACTACGACAACGGAAGCTCCAATAGAAAAACTAAATAACTCCGACGTTGAGACCATCAAACCTGAGGATTTAAAAAAAATGGACTCCATAAAAGGCATAGATGACAAATTAGATGATTTCTCAAAATCCATAGAAGTTCTAAACATAGAAGATGCAAAAGGTGACAAAATATCGGACACAAAAACGTTGGAAGCTGAAGAAAGACAAATAGAAGCTATCGGTAGATTGCTAGCTTTACGTCGAGGTGGCAACATTGTTCTAGAAAAGAGATCACAAAAAGAACTAGACGCGAAACATATATCAGTAGACAAAGATATGTTAGAATTCAACTTTGGCAATCGTTTCAATACAGATCGACGTGGAACCATCAAAAGAATAAGCAAAGACGAGATAGAAAGGGACAAAAGTCTAGAACTGAGTGAGACAACATACGTAAGACCGCCCAGAGTTCTATCAACTACAGAAAATATAAGAAAAGCTATAGTTAACGGTAAAGTCTTCTATGATGCAACAATTAGAGATCCTAAAGAATTTAACCGTACCTTAGGAAACAATACAAGAAGACCTAAGAATCTAAGACGGTCAGACAATACAACACCATCTATTATTAACAATAGTAACTACGGAAGGAAAAAGATTGTAAGAACTAGAAACGTAAATCCTGTAAGAAGAGTAAAAAGAGTTTATAAGAAAAGATATAATCCTGAAGAGGTTAGAAGAAGGTTGTTAGAGAGGGATAGGAATAAAAATAGTACAGAATCTAAGAGTGCGTGAAAAGGATAAAATAGCACAAGGTAAAATGAAAAAACCTTTAACTTTTAACATAGCAAAGCCTAATGTATGATGAAAACTTGCAAAGGCGTTTGATAAACAAAATATGATTTTCACTCTTTTTATACCCTTTGTTTTTAATAATTTTCGTATGTAATTATTTTTAAATCTCTAGATTTATTTCGTATACTTAATTATTTTATTTTCACTTTGTGCTTTTAGGAATTGTCAATTTGACTTAAACTTTCTTTTTGTTGACTTGACGATGCAAATTAGACAGGGGCCGAATTCCACTAATTTCAAAACAAAGGTCTCAATAGCGCCATACTATCAAGATGGCTAAAATGACGTTTTTGTATTTGGTATTCTACTATTTTTTGCGCTTGAAGATACTTTCATAATTAGGGTGTCAAATTGGTAGTCATAAACGTAATCGTCACAGCTATGAATGAACCTCAAAAAGTTTATTTTATGTTAGTAGAATACCAAAAACAGTTTAACACTGTCAGTTTGACACTATGCTATTTGAATAGTGAAGCGATTCATTTAGTGGAATTGGGGTCCTAGTCTTTAGTTTAACTTTGTTTCTTATTTTAATTTCAATTTTAAGATCGTCGATTTTGTGATAAGAATAAACTATATAAACCTATTCGTAGGTAGTTACTTAATAAATTGTATTACCTAAGTAATTATGTACCTAAGTTTAAAACTCTTTCATTATGATTTGTCATGATATTTTAAATTCTACTATGTAATGTACATCTTAGTTACGAAAATTCAATATCTAATATCTTATAATTTTTCTACATAGATTTTAAGTGTAACCGTATTATATTTAGTATTTTATGGAATTAAATGCAATGAATCTTTGAAAAGATTGTGTTATTATTTCAGTTTATTAACCCCTCGATATTCCAAGTCCATTTCATGGCCAAAAACTTTCCAATCGTGTCATCTTAAGTTTTTATACAGATAAGGAGATATAGAGTTTTATAAAGAAAGAGGACGAATAACAAAGGAACCAATATCCCATGTTAGGCTGCGTACACCATTTATTACCTTAGCGTTACAAAAACGCATTTTTTTGAAGCAATAAAAAATACGGCACTAAAATACTTCACAGTATTCACTAGATAAAAAGATGAAATATAATCTTGAACGGAGTGAAATATTTAAGCTATAGCCGTGCTTTACCTACTAGTGCTGTACCTACTCTGATTTAGAGTCATCAGATATTTTTTTAATTAATGAAAGTTAACAAAAACTTGAAAGAATAACGGACAACAGCAGGGTAACAGCAAGCTAAAAATTAAAATAAAAAAAAACAGCAATGCTCAATCACAGTGAAAAAGATGCAAGCTCGGGTTCGATAATGAATGAAATACCAATGGCAGATGCTGGATGCGGCAAGCTGAAGACAGGACGATATGGCGCTCGTAGGGGAGGCCTATGTCCAGCTGTGGATTAATATAGGCTGATGACGATGATGAGATATATTCCTTTTGTTTAAGGAATTTTAGACATGTGACTATTGTGCAAAAATCTGCCCAGTAAGTTTGTAATAATTCCTTCCACGTTTTGCTACGTATTCTGTACATCGTCTTACACCAGGGACCAGGTAATATGATAACTCACTTTCTTAGAGAAAATACTTTCATTTGCTGCATACAAATTACTTTCTAGGTTTTACGTGGAAATTTTATGCAATTTAAAAATACGTTGAAATGCTTAGCTAAGTTAGCTAACTTTAGCTTATAGAGATGAAAATCGGACGAATTCTATTATTTTTTGTAACTATATTTTTTTATTTTCTATTTATATAACCGGCTTATTACAAGCTTTGTCCACGGTTTTGCCCTCGTTATTTTGTTTAGGTATTTTGCTTGGATTTTTGATGTATTAATATTAATTATTATTATTCTACTTAACAAAAAATAAATAAACTTAGAAAAAAATTTACAGTTTTTGATATAAAACTATTATAAGCTAGGTAAGTACCTAATACTAATTTACTAAGTACCTAACTAACTTAATGAGTAGGTCGACAATTACAAACATAGAAATAAGCAAGTTTCATGTTCATAGAAGTGGTGAAAATATAGAATGGAACTGAAGATGACATCTCTTTTTTATCGCAAACATTTTCGACTTTGCGGGAATGACCTCCCGCACTGAGGGAAAAAGGAAGGTTTTACCTTGAATCGTGTCTCGATCAAGCTATTGCAGGCGAAACATTCTACTCGATCAAAGGGGTATTTTAATTGATTCGAGTCAAATTCGAATTCGCTTCCATTTCCGTCAGATCTTTAGAACGCTTTTTTGATTTCATATCTAAACTAAGGAACTAAGGATCCAAATTCAAATGGAAAAAGTTTTCTAAACTTTTAAAATGGAAATCATAGTCAAAAGTTAGCGATATCGAATCCTAAGGGCTTCCCGATGAACTAAAATACTTACCCCTCCAAGACCCGAATGACCCTTATTACTGGCAAGTCATAGCGAAATTACCTTCAGGATGCTCTTGGAACTGCCCAGCACTCTTCTGAGAAATGAAGGAGTTGCCTTACGGATTATAGCGTGGAAGAAATAGATAGGTACGTGTCTCAGCAAACATAGTGGATGCACTGCAGAAGCGTGGCAGTCCCATCAGCATCCTACCTAATGCACAATTTGCACAACTCGTGATAAAAACTCTGAAATGATTTAGTTTACTTACTTTTTGACCTAATTTACTACTAGGTACTTAACCTAGTAGTAAATTAAGTAAATCGAGTAAATCAATATCCTTATTTCTTTGGGCTTACAAAATAAGCACAAGTCAAATTTAATACGATAAAAATAATATACTTTACCTAAGAAGTAAAGTGAAAATTGATTTTCCCTTCGCTTCAATCTTTAGTAGTTTAAAGATCGTTTCGTTTTCACTTACCGAAATTACAAAACAAACATAACTAAATTATCAAATCCAAGTAAATTACCTAAAAATTACGGATTACAAGCCGTAATCGGCTGTAACTTTACGTAACAGCTTTCACCGACCACATTACGACCATAATTCGGTAAATATTGACCATTTCGTAAATTTTCCAGCTTTTAGTGTGTTAACGTTTATTACCGCAACTTTCTTTCATAACGTTTTTGGTAACTTTTACAAACACCTTTTACTGGCGTGGCTTGCATAAGGATACGCTCCAGCTTTGTATACAAATTAGTGAGTTTTACCAAAATGTAGAGCTCATCGAGAAGAACTCATTAGTGATGGTATTGAACGCAGTTAGTGACTTCAATTAGAGAAATAAATTAAACATATTAAACTAGTGTCCGTCCGCGGCTTTGCACTAGTTGTTTCTATAAAAACGTTTCAAGGCTATTTATATTCCATGAGAACTGATTTATGTGTTTTTCCAGGGCCTAGGACTACTTCAATTGGAACACATATAACCTTTAAACAAATATTAAAATTTGTACATCGTACAAACATTTTTCGGGAAGGCGGGAATACAACCCGCAGCCTCCTGCGTCGTAGATGGATCACTTTAGTGTATAAGTTTATCAAATTATCAGCTATTAAATATTTGTAATAATTAGTAGCTATAACATTAGGTCTTACAACAGATTGATTTTTATATAGGTACCTACAATGAAATTATCTAGTAGTCACCCCTATCAAGCTTTGCTTAGCTTTGGGCTAGGCTGTGTGAAAAGACGATTTTTTTATTTAGTTGAGTAGGGACTTACTTACCGACATAATAAAGTAGAAAAGAGGTTGGTAAGAATTACATTGCAGAAACCGCGAACGAAATGAAACAAGCCGTTTTAACCTTTGACTCTCAGATTTAAAGTCAATAACCTCTGACTCTACATTTCCCGCCAAATCCGTGACTAATGTCAATGTCATCGCGAATGTCAGTTCAGTAACCGATTGCGAGACAATCGGAACTTTTACTCGATTGGTCAAGTGAAAGCCACTTTCTTTGGCTCTGTCTTATGTATCAATGTATCGGATTATCGTGTTACGTGATTTCGAATGTTTACGCCATTTTGTTTTTGATTGACTCGCGGGAAAATCTTTTCTCTGAGTAATGATAATTATATTTTAATATTTATAAAAGATTTATCATCTTACACATGAAACACTTACTTACCAAATAAAATTAGATCCTGTAGGTAGGTACCTACTTAATTTATTTATGACCATAGTGCCATTGATTTTTAGTATGTTGTGTATGTATGTCCATGCCATAAATAGGTACATCTATACTTAATTACGCTATACATCCTTGCAATCTTTCGCGTTTCATAATTTTATTGTAGTAGGTAAGGATTAGTGTTTTAAAAACTATTAACATCATTGCTATTAACCGATTACTTCGACTCTTTTGTTACCTATACTCTTTCACGCAAAAACTACAAAACTGATGGGGCTGAAATTTTGAATTGTTGTATTTAGTTCTAGGTAGCCCTGGAATTAAAGATAGGCTACTTTACTTTTTATAGAAATGGCCTTGACACGTTTCCACAGAAACAAATACTAAATACATACAAATACTAGTTCATCATAATTACTGGCTAGTTTTAAGGCCAACACACAATAGCTACCTACGACCAATGAACAAGCACATTAATACGACACTTTCTCATTTGGACACGAGCGTGGATACGATGAGAATCGCAAAATTGCATCCGCGTAACCTATAACGCGTGCGGAAGTCGGGGACTGAGATTTGCGGACCACCAGTATATTTTAAGAAACAAAGAAAGAAACTCCGTCTATTTCCATCCATTTATACATTTATATTCACACGTTCAATACTGAAATAAGATAATTTTTTTATGTATCTTTCTCAATTTGAAGTGAAAGCTATTTATGGCCAAAAAGGTCCCTATCACAGCATTACGCCGCTACAAGCCATTTTATTTTCCGACTGCAAAATAAGGAGCTAGTTCCTATGTAAGTCGATTTCGGTGTCAAGATTTTTATTTATTCTTTAAAATTTAATATTTTTACAAAAATTAACAAAATTTCATTAGGAATAGGTAACTCAAAAAGAACTGGTCAGATCTTGATCAAATTTAAATAGGACCGTCATGAGAACTATCAGCTTTCAAGTAAAAAAAATAATATCAAAATCAGTTTACCTAGTTAGTAAAAAGTTAAGAGGTAAAAATACGGTTGAATTGAAAACCGCCTCTTTTTGAAGTCAGTCAAAAAGTGAACGTTATCGCGATGATCGAAATCTTAAAAATTCATCATAAAAAAATACAATGTAAAATATAATTGTTAAATCCATTTCGAACCGTTACTTTAAGAGTCCTAAGGGTAACCTTAAAATCTATACATAATTTCAAAGATAGCACAAAAACATGCCCACAAACCACTAACGAGACGCTTTTCTAAGGGCCTTGTTTTCTCCTACAATTAGCCTTTTTACCATAAACCGATATAACTAGACATGACCTACAAAGTTAAGTGGTTGGAATCTTTAGAATAATTATTTATTAAAACGCTATTAGGTTGTATGTTTTCTTCTTAAAATAAGACCAGACAAACACTGGTTATATTATACTGTCACCATTTAGGTACTAAACTTTAATAGGGCTCAACGTTGGTGAACGTTAGTGTTCGTTAAATACGAACCTGATTATTTGTTTACTAGCTTAATGTTTCTTTGCTGTTCAGATTTTTAGGCACGTTTTAGCTTTAGTTCCGATGCATAACTAGATATAGCTTGTAAATAGAGTCCAGCTCTAGATCACCCTGATGACAATTTATGTTTTAGCTACTATCATTTTATATTTGGGCTGATAATGCCACGACTAAGCGAGTTTTTTTGCCGTCCACCAGTAAGCTATTACATATTTATTCTTTCACGTTATGACGTGATAAGGAGGGGCCAGCGGAAGATGACAAACATGTCAAACGGAATACCAAAATAATTTGTAAGTCGAAATAATTTGTAGTGTTTGATGTGGTTTTTGTATTTGAATAGTACCTATTGATCTATGCTCCTAAGTTTTATTTTGGCAAAAAAAAAATTACATTAGAAAAATTGAATTAGGTACCTACATAAGTAAATTAAAATAAAATTACTTTTCGACATAGCTTATATTGTTTAGTTACAAATTAACAACACTCTGTCCGAAATTATAAAAGTTTTCATTCATAATTTTTGGTATTACGGAACACCGGAACTCCTCGAATTACAGTTTTGTGCAGCCATCGCCGGCCCCTTATGTGGTCCGTATATCACCGACCGCTGTTCCACCTGGGTCGTGCCAGTCCACGCCAGTCGTTTTCACTTGACACTGTCGCAGGGTTAGCTATAAATCGCACGGTGCTCACATTGTTAGAAATCCTCATTGAGTCTCTCATAGACAAGTAGGTAGGTTAGGTAGATTTCACGTAAAAACAAATACTTTATAAGATTTTTCACACAGCATCTCAAATTGAGCTGTGTTGTTTTGTTTTGGGAACCTGATGATTGTTAAATTATACCTGCTAATTTATTTCCTACATTATCTAATTATCTAATTATTTTTAAAGATCTTACGAAACTTCTCATAGAGTCCACAGGAGATAAGAATGCTGGCTTCTATTTTGGTCAACGAATTAGCATTGCCATTCAACGTGGCAATGCTGCCAGCATTCTGGGTACTTTGCCTTCTGGTGACGGCTTAGATTTTTAAGAGTTCGTTATAATTGTATATACTAGTGAGCTATGTGATCTAATTATGTTATTATCTAAATATAAAAGAATCCCCGTTTCCCTTGTTCACATCATTATTTAAAACCATCTTCAAGATAGAATTCATCTTTTTTTAAAGATTTCTTGAAAGTGAAATGTTTTTACGGAGAAAAATTAAAATTGCACTGAAATTTGGATAATTTAAAATAACTTATCTTAATTGTTAAACTAAGAAACTTTATCAATTCGCGCGATTGATAAATTTGAATTCAGCAAACGAATACTGTAGTTTTTAGTTAAAAAAAATGATTTTATAAGACAGAATAATGTCTTTAGGGTCAGCTTGTTATTAAATAATAGTAAACACAAAAACCAGAACTTCTTTGCTTGAACAGTCTTTGCTTGTAGAAAGATAAACAAACGTTTGTTTCTCAGCGAAAATCGAATCTGCTAACCTCTAATTCTCAATTTTATGCGGACTTTTCGCCCAAGGCGCTACATATGTTAAATTGAGAAAATGTAGAGAAGCATTATGTATTCAAGCCCACTGTTTGTATTTGAATGAAAGTCAAGTCCACTCGGTCAACAAAACTCGTTTTGAATTCTACAAAATTTGACTCATCGTTCAAAAAAATGAAATTCTTGTGGATCCTTCTCAAAAACTCTTAAATCTGAATCATACACCTGCCACGCCCGTGCCTCCGTTGTTATGTAGAGTCAGCAAAAAAGATCGACAAACAGTTTTTCTGTCAAAATAACAAATACCTAGATTTCAAACTAGGCAATTTGTCATTTTTATTTACGACGAAACGGTGGCAGTTTTTTTTATTAGTTTTCTTTACTTCTTGTTATAAAGCATCGTTTTCTTTTCGCTAAAAGTCTTGCCAGTAAGTATCAGTGAGTGTCATTAAGTAACTTAAATAAAAGAATACAAAAGGCTTTATAAAAAATAGAAAAATATAGAAAAATTAAAAATTATTGAAGGTTCTAATTTCAAATTAATAGCTAGTAAACCCACATTTTTAAAAGACAACCTTAATATGATTGTATGTTTTATGAGAAATCGATAAAACTACTTCATTATTACTTTTTTTAATTTGTTAAATCAAACATAGAAAGCAAGACATTCCAAAACATGTTTTTAAATTTACAGAAACAGCCAGATAAGTAAGTAGGTATGCAAAGCATCAACAATCTAAGTTTACAAACACAAGACGGTCGAGTCAACAAAAAAAGAAATTATTTGCTTTTTCTGCTGTCGGTCTACAAATAAACTTTCTATTGTGGCTGTGTCGAATATCTATAGTTAGTGCTGGGTGAAGTCGATTATTTAGTGTCGATTGTTTAGAAAATGACAATTTATCTTTTTATTTATGTTAAAAACAGAATTATTTAAGCTTTTACTAAAACATTAAATAAAAACAACATTAAATAAAAATGAACGTAGGTACTACTACTAGTAAGTTATCATTAATGTCTTTATTTCGATGAATTAGTTTACCTGGGTAAAGTATTTGCAACTGTATTTTATTTATTTATAATTAATTACATACAAACAGAGGATGCAATCACATCAACACTATTGATTTATAAATACTATTTACATTTACATGACTTTAACAATACCCTAAATACATAGTTGATCTATTTATTTTGATATATTTATTAGGTACCTATTTTATATAAGTATATACTTTAATTATAATTTTATGTAGGTAAATACTTACTTAAATAAAAAAAATGCTAATGAAAATATCATATCCACCATCAGAAAACTACTTTTGACCACCAAAACGAGCTCCTTTTGGTGGTCGAAAGTGGTCCCAGTAGCATGTTCGGTGATATGCATTTAAAACTTGTTATGAGAGGTACAACTTTCTACGGTAACTGTAAGAAATCATCCAAATTACTTACGTATTTCTGGTACCGATTCTACACTTAATTTATTTACCTATATTATGTTAACTGTCCTAAGTTCCTTGTTCAAAAAAAAATGTTTGACAATCCACAAAGGATCATCACAATCTAGCGCCAAGCTAACCAGGGTACTCGATGGTTGATTTACTAACTTAATACAATACATAGATACTTACAAATTTTGTTACCAATAATTTAGTTATTATAATTTATTATAATAATCCGTTAGTCGAACATTTTCAAGGTTCCATCTCATTTTGACAACACGTGTATTGAACTGTGAGTTAAAAACACGTTGAGTAAAATTTTTACTACCGCATGGCTGGTACATTCCGCCTAGGATCAGAATTAAAACGACCAACGAGCTGAACCAAAGATAAATTATTCTTACTAATATTATAAATGCGAAAGTTTGTCTATATGGATAGATGTTTTTGGGGGTCAAAGGTGGAATTCCCCCAAAGAGTTACAGGGGAAGATCTTCCCTGTACCGGGTCGGCCCATCTGGCCCACTTACCCGGGGTCTTTCGACCGACAGTTGATGTCGGAAAATTCTATATAGGCTAGATGTTGTAGAAACCAACGCTTGCGCGATCTAGGAATAATGGTCACGTGATCCACTTTTTGCACTCAGAATTTTTGTTATTTCATTTTTCATTTTAGTTCAGCTATCATCATGCTAGATGTCGCTACATCACTCCCTTTCCAGACCGAAGGTCGATATGTCTTTTTTTTTTTTTTTTTTTTTTGATATCAACATATCCAGTGTTGTCCATCTTAGCTCATCGTAGTCTTCAGTGCGTCGAGACTGGTGCGATGAGCAGGTTGGGGACGGGAGAGCGCTTGTCTGCGGTGAGTCGAGACGTTTCCACGGTGAGTCGGGATGAAGCGCGGCGCTTGTAGTCTGCGGTGAGTCGAGACGGTCCACGGTGAGTCGGGATGAAGCGCGGTGCGGTGCTCCGGGTGAGTCTTCGGTGAGTCGAGACTGTATGCCCAGATGATGCCGCTGAGGAACTCCACGAAGCGTTATCGAGGAGGGGAGAAGCCTGCAGAACCAGGAAGTCGGGGCGGCTGCGATGGAACTGCGGAGGCTGAGGGATGATACTGGTCCGGATGGTAAGCTTGAGGGAGAGAGAAGAGATGAAGGTAGATTTTTGCTGCTGCTGATGATGATGATGATCATTGATGGCTGGAGTGCTCTGCTGCTGACGATGATGATGATCGTTGATGGCTGGAGTGCTGCGCTGGTCGTTGAAGGAATCGTGTTCAGGAATCCAGTCGTCGGGTGTCGGCAAGAATCGTCCGAGGTAGTCGACGGCTGGCACGACGGAGGTCACCAGTTTGGGGGTTAAAGGTGGAACTCCCCTAAAGAGTTACAGGAGAAGATCTTCCCTGTACCGGGTCGGCCCATCTGGCCCACTTACCCGGGGTCTTTCGACCGACAGTTGATGTCGGAAAATTCTATATAGGCTAGATGTTGTAGAAACCAACGCTTGCGCGATCTAGGAATAATGGTCACGTGATCCACTTTTTGCACTCAGAATTTTTGTTATTTCATTTTTCATTTTAGTTCAGCTATCATCATGCTAGATGTCGCTACATGTTTGTTACTCTTTCATGCAAAAAAACGAACGAATCGGGCTGAATTTTTTTATCCCATAAATCAGTTCCAATGGGATAGAAATACATTTAGACGTTTCCATGGAAACAACGCGTGCAGACCGCGGGTCAATGCTAGTATACATATATTTGAATATTAGAACAATTGTACGGCAAGTATATAATATTTTATCGATATCGATAGAAACCAGCACAGCTCTATCGACCGCCGACTTTGACCTTGAGTGAAAGTCCTGCATCTGCCTAGACCTTCATTGAGTAAATGCACTTGAGATGAAAAAGGGCCTTTGCCTTTAGATTCTAAGGGCTGATTAGGTGAAACTTTCACATGGAATATCGATACTTAATGTAAAATATCAGATTGATTATAATTTAAGTTATCAGATTCAACTTTTAACATAGTATTTTTTTTATATAATGCTGGACAATCCACACACAATCATCTAGCCCCAAGCTAAGCAGAGCTTGTGTTATGGGTACTAGATGACTGATATTTTGCTCAATACTATAAAATAAGATAGATAGATATTTTTTTATTATACATAGAAAACACCCAGAAACCCGGAACAAAAATTTGCAGATCGTACAAACATTTGTTCCAAGGCAGGAATCGAACCCGCAACCGCAACCGGCATACCTTCGCCCACCGCGCTACATCGGTCGTGAATAATTTGTTTGTAGAGTTCTAAAGCGTATATTAAATCGTTTTTTTTAGATCGATTGATCATTAGTTTACGATGACGACAAAAGTTCTCGTCTCTTTCCATACATTTGTCGTCTTACAGCGCCTCTACCGGATAGAGAGGAACTAATGTTCGTAATTTGACAGCGGTGGAATAGTTTCATGCTCGGAGGCTACTGGAATCTTTGTTTCATACAACTAACTTGAATTTGTTTTTCGAATGGCTTTGAGAGACTTGATTTGACGGAGGCCATTTTCACGGAATATTGTATTTGTGTTTTTGCGAGATAGAAGTTAAAGTTGTTATCAATATATGTACCTATACACAAGTTCTAAACGTATTTATTTATTTCTGACGCTGACATGTACTTTTATACAGCTAGGGTCTTAAAATTAGCTTATGTCAATAGTACATGTAGGTATGTAGCGCACTGCAAACTGATAAGGTACCTATGTAAAGGTCAGGCTCCTATGTAAGCACGTACAAATGTATCTCTGAATATAGATAGAGAACTCTCTTTATTGCACACTTAAAACTAAGAAACAATTTACAGAAACAATTTATATATAGAATATCTATCCACACATAACCTGAACTTTTGTTTAACTCTGACACCATTTTCAAGCAACAATATAATATCAAAATTTAAGCAGCGAAACCTGACAGAGACAATCTTTAGAGATAGCTTACATTATTTATGATAGTGTTGTCTTTATCGATAAAGCATCACAACCTAGACACGACCTCAGTGAAAGTCTCGTCTAAACAGTGTTAGTGATGCGCCTTCACAGTATAATTTATCGATAAAATTCTAACACGGAGAAAGTCGCAACTCTATTGTAAAGCCACCTGTGGATAAAAGTATGTAGATATCAAAATTTACTAATGTTTACAAAAAGCATATAAATAATTATGGCTGGACAATCCACACAGCATCATCTAGCCCCAAGATAAGCAGAGCTTGTGTTATGGGTACTAGATGATTGATCATCATCAACCTATACTAGTCCACATCTGGACATAGGCCTCTCCTAATGAGCGCCATAGCGCCCTGTCTTCAGCTTGCCGCATCCAGCATCTGCCAGCAGTCTTTCACAAATCGTCGTCCTACCTGGCCGTAGGACGTCCTACACTACTTTATCCCAGGCGCGGTGGATGGATGTTTGTTACTCTTTCACGCAAAAACTGCTGAACGGATCTGGATGAAATTTGGCACAGAGATAGATTATAAGCTGGAATAACACATAGGCTTTATTTTATCCCGAAAATCCCACGGGAAAGGCAATTACGCAAGTAAATTCGCGAGTACTCGAAATACTAATCATGCGCAGACGAAGTCGCGGGCACCATCTAGTATTAAATATATGTGTAAAATTTTATATAAAACATTGCTACTTAGTAAGTTAACAACATGGCTTCTATACTTTTCCTTAAAAATATTGAAGTGAACAAAAATTAAAGTTAATTTCCTAGTTTTAATTATTTGTAACATGTAAGTAGTCCTTTTGACTACGAGTCATCATGTTATGAAAAGAGTGATTGATTTGAATGTGGAGGGATATAAGGGGAGAGGAAGACCGAAGAAAAGATGGATGGATTGTGTGAAAGAGGATATGCTTAAGAAAGGTATGAATACGGAGATGACGGATGACAGAGCAGAATGGAAGAAGAATTCATGTTGTGCTTAGCGTGGGATAAGGTCCGAAAGAAGAAGAAGAAGAAGAAGTAGTCCTTTTGATTTTGCCTGATTTTGCTTTTTTGAGCTTACATACAATGGCGCAACCTCAGAACTAGTAAGTAGCTATGTTTTATTTTTATTATGTAGAACTAAATTTAAAAAAAACTTAATCTTACTATTATAATAAATGGGAGAGTCTGTGTGAATATTTGTTATATGTAATCTCCGTAATTACTTAGGGTTATTTAGATGAAATTGGGTACGTAGATAGTTTAGGACCTGGAATAAGACAGGCTAGTAAAATTTTCAAAAATTAACCTCTGAGGGGGTTAAATAGGGTGGTAAAGTTTGTTTGCTAAAAAAATTATTCTTCCTTGGTTCGATTCACTCAAAACTCGGTATAAATAAACGATGCAGTGAATAATTAAGCACATATTTTTATTTTTACACAACACTTCCTAGGGGGTATGCAATAAATTTCTGAAATTTGTATTAATAAAAACTATGGTTCGCGGGCGAAGCCGCGGGGCGCATCTAGTGTTCAATAAATACCAATAAAATTGTCGTATTACCATACCTACTATAAAACTACCAATGTACGTTATAATCGAACGGATACCAACTGTCAGTTTATGTGTCAAAAGGTCAGCCACCCCGCAGTCATGACACAGTTATTGTGAGAAATTGAAAGTTTTAGTCACCGATGACACGGATACATGTGGCTAAGTGTGAGTCGCCCTGAATGGGTTCCAAACATGTAGAAACTGTGACTGAAGGAACTAGATAACTAGCTATTTCTTATTGTCTATTTTTTACTATTGTTATTTTCATTCATTTATTCAGTTATTTCATGTCATTACAATAGGTCTTAGGTAAATAAAATGTACCTATTAGCTAAACATGAACCCCGTTGGGGCGCTATAACATATGTAGTTTATAAACTAATTTAAGGATTAACTTAATTATAAACCTATATTGTATACAATGTGTATTTTCGAACCTTGATCAAACAAAATGTCAGGTCAGGATAAAAATTTTTATATGTTATTTATCTCAAAAACAAAGCAGTTTTAATATTTTTTTAAATCAAGACTGCTTCATCTGGTTTTTTCTTCGTTTCTTTTTGAGTAAATGGTCTATTTTATTCGAAGTAGTCTCATTTGAAAGCTAGATAGTTTACCTAGCTAATAAACTAATTCTAGATCTCTAAACCTAGCTAAAAAATACAAATTCGGTACATAAGCGTAGTAAAAACAATATATTTTTAGAAATGAGACACAAAAAAACTATTTTTATTTTATTTTTTCTCTATAACTTTAAAACTGGGTTATTGAGGTGTACTTTTTTGCATGTTGTATTAAATTTCAAAATGGATTCTACAAATTTTCCATTTCCATTTTTTTATCTCTTTCCGTTGTCTTGTTATTCACCATTTAAATTAGGTACAGGCTTTCTCTGTCCTATGTTCCTATATATGCTTAAATCTTTAAAACTAAGCAACGGATTTGTAAGTGTTTTTTTTAAATAGATAGAGTTATTCAAGAGGAAGGTTTATACTTATAATAAAACCGTGCGAAGTCGGAGCGGGTCGCTAGTAGTAGAATAAAATAAAAAATTTGTTTCTTATACGACAGAACAAACCCCCTACGGAACCTATTACACTACGGAACTCTAAAAGACATTCTTTGTAAAACGACAGGTGTTATCAGATCGCGAACAATGGAGTGTAGTATCCGAGATATCTAATTTCATATCTGCGAGAATCTCTCTATTATTATGTTTAGAACAAGTTAATTAAAGGAAGGAATGGTTTAGCTGTAGGTTGAAACTTTATTTAATCACGCTAATAATATAATTGCAAAAGTTTGAACCAATGGATGTTTGGATGTTTGTTAATTTTCCGCGCCAAAACTACTGAACTGATCGTGTTGAAATTTTAAATATACTTAGTTATAGGACTGGAATAACTAAGGATATCGGTAAATAGGATATAGGTACATTCATACATGCAAATAAAATTTCGCATTTATAATACTAGGAAGGATAAGGGAAACTCAAAGAGTACTCGTCGGATTTTGATATAGAGGTATAATTTATTTGAAACTACATAAGAAGGTCCTCTTTTAAACAAAAAAGAATCATCAAATTCAGTTCAGCATCAAAATTTTTGTATTATCACTACATAGTATAAAACAAAGTCG
The DNA here is from genome assembly GCA_944547425.1 of Eupithecia centaureata. Classification (NCBI taxonomy): domain Eukaryota; kingdom Metazoa; phylum Arthropoda; class Insecta; order Lepidoptera; family Geometridae; genus Eupithecia; species Eupithecia centaureata. The sequence continues at coordinate 3,395,480 of OX155706.1, forward strand.
TTTTCTCTATCCCTATGCTTAAATTTTTAAAACTACGCAACGGATTTTGATGCGGTTTTTATTAATAGATAGTGATTTAAGAGGAAGGTTTATATGAAACCGTGCAAGCCGAGGCGGGTCGCTAGTATAATATATTCTGATAGAAATACAGGTTAAATTACAACCTCCTGTTTTTGAGGTTGGTTGAAAATACAAACTCTTTTATAGTTCCTAAAGCCTGGTCTTAAAGAAACAACCAATTTACGATAGACGAAGATACTGAACAGAAAAAAATTAAATGTTTAGTTTAAAATCTGTTATCTTTTAACCGTTTTCTTATTGTAAAAGCTTTTTACATCATACAGTTTCTCTGATCAAACATGTTACAGTTACCGCGGTTTCGATTTAGCTTTCCATAAATACATGAGTGGTTTAACTGCTTGGCCACGTGTGATGCCATTACGGAACTTAGATGAAAAAGAAAATGGCTAGGAACATTACTGGTAACTTACGTTAAATACGTTTAAGTAGATCTTCTATTTCTTAAGATATTTCTAGTTTTAGGTTACTTTTAGATATGGAATATTGCATTTCTGAAGATGTTTTAATTCAAATTGTTTCTTTTTATCAGATGATCGATTTTAAGTCTTTTTTGTGTCGAAATACATGCTCTTTGATATGTTCATTAATGGTGAAAAATGTAATGATAAATTGGAAAACTATTTTTAGCTTAATCTTAGTAATTTTAATTTATTTAAAAAAATCCTTTGCGATGTGTGATGTGAACTCATAAATGCATGCTTTATTAATTCAAAAAAAAAAATTACGCTATGAATAATAATTTAGAATGTAAACTAAATTTAAGATCTTGTGAATTCTACATTCAGCCAAAAAAAAATTGATGGCATTTAGTTGAATAATAATTTACCTCCTAACTACCTATTTAAAATAAAGTTCATTTATAATTTTAAGTATCAGTCATTTAGGAAAATCATGTTTATACATTTTGTGGCTTTTTCTCCCAGATCGAAATAAAAGAGAAACTTTTGTCCAGTTCCCAGTTGACCGGTCTGACAGGCCTCTTTGGAGTGACCAAAAAAAAGTTTGACTGATCGTTCAACTTTTTTCGAATTATGTCATTTGAGAATTTTGTTTGGAAAAGTGTGTTCCTATGCTAATGTTTGAATTTGAACGGATGTTGAATGACCGAGAATTTGTAAAGTATTTTTAGAATTTAGTTATAAATAAAAGGTAGGTAAGATGTCAATCGTTTTTTATGAATCAACAACACAAAAAAACAAATGTCATGTGTATGAAAATATTAAAAAACTTCAAGAAACAATTTAGATGAAAATCAAATCCAAAATAAATAAATAAATAATAAAATAAATAAAATCTCTTTATTTTGGATAACCGGTTTTTTTTAAATACTTATTTAAAAAAAACGAGAACCAGACTTTACAGTGCTAAAAAAAATATTTGATATGTTCAAAAATTGTACACTTATGTACTTAGGACCTAATAATCAAAACGAGAGAATTTTTTTGATAAAATTAAATCATTACTAAAGAAAAACGTTCGTAATCCAACCGGTGAAAATTTCAAAAAAAGAAATGCCTTCCCTCTCTTTCCAACATGCGTGTTGTCTCACAATTTCTCATTTCACCGTTCACTTGTTTAGCGAGTAGCTACTAACTGTGACCGAGTTCTATCCACCAGCTGCACTGGCTTATTTTAGACCTAACTGCCTTGTGCTAAAGACTCTTTTGTAATTACAGGAGAAAGCCTATGGGACTTTTTTAATGTAAGGTGAATCCAGTAATATGTATGTTTCTTATTTTACACAGTAAAGTTGGTCACTATGCTAGTAGGTTTCCGACAGCGGCATCGAACGCACGCGTAGTAAAAAAATTCGAAATAATAAAATGCCGAAAAAACCCTTCCGGTGTCGATAAAAAAATGTGAATAGATGCCAAAAAGGAATTGTTTTGTCAATTTTTTCGCGCGGGAAACAAAAGCGAAGATGGCGAGAAAGTGGTTTGAATTTAGGAAATTTATTTACTGTAGTGAAGTGAGTTTTCAGCTGATTTTAGTGATTTTACTAGTTTTGGACGTGCCTTTATTATGTAGCGGGAATTATCATGACAGGGGTGAGTTATCCTGATATTTAGATTAATTTGTAAAAAAAAATCATGACCATCCAGTTGGAAATAACGTAAGTAGATTTTTTGCTTTAAAAAAATCCCACAATAAGAATACGAATAAAGGTGAATTGACATCTTTTTTTTAGAAGATATTTTGAAACTAAATTTTAAATGGAGCGCTTTCGTTATGTAAAAAAAAATTCGATAATACTGTTAAGACGATACTTGTAGTTTGAAATAAAAAAATTATAGCAATTCAATAATATACTAACGGCATAATATTTGCTTCGAAGATAATCGTACAATCTTACTATATTATTATTGTTATAAATGGGAAACTCTTTAAGGATGTTTGTTATATAGTAATCTTCGTAATTACTTAAGTTATTTAAATGAAATTTGGTATGTAGATAGTTTAGAACCTAGAAACAAAGGCTAAGTATATAAATTGGAAATTTTAACCTCTGAAGGGGTTAAATAGGGTATAAAGTTTGTATGGAAAAAATGGATCCTTGGTTTGATAAAACTCGGTATAAATAAACTATGGAGTGAATAATTTAACAGGTATTTAATTTTATTTTTACACAATAACCATACAATACATGTGCAATACATTTCTGAGATTTGTACGAAAAAAAACTATGGTTCGCGGGTGAAGCCACGGGCTGCATCTAGTTATATTTAAATTGAAGTTTTACCTCAAGTTTTCAAACATTATAATAATAGTAATCCAGTAAAGCTGCTAATACTAATAATTAAACAAAATTAAAGGTGTTTTACAAAAAATAAAAAAGCCTACTTATTTATCTTAGGACCAATAGATTGTTTCTTTCTTGTTCTATCTACGATCAGTTGGCTCAACTATGACCTGGATATGGATATATTTTATGACTTAAGATGGTGTAGATTTTTTTAAAAGGATGCATTATTTTAATCAGCACGGTCAATGCTGATTTAAATTTAATTAGCGATCTTGCGAAAAAAAGCACCTTTTTTGAATATTTCAACTAGTGTGAAAAAATTGGCTAAGATCGTGCACAGTTTGATATGACACACTACTAAACCTTTTAGTACATTGAAATGTTAACTTTTTAGGCCTTACCTTGCGTTTTTTAGAGGACGCCATTTTATTTTTTTGATGTGTAGGGGGGGTCAGTGTAAAGCTAAAACCAAGTTTGTGGGGTCGCCACCCTTGTCCCACGGCCGCCATCTTGAAAATAGGGGTTGAAATAATGGTTTTTACGATATATGTCTTAAACTATTTATTTGATAAAAAAAAGTATTAACATTTTTTCTTGCAAATTAAATTCTCTACAACTTTAGTCTAGTAACTTTTTGTCGTAGAACTAAAAATAAAAAAGTTATAAGCGAAAATAAAAAAAAGTCCCATCTCTCCTCTTTCTATGAAAAATTCCATATTTTCAAGATGGCGGCCGTGGGATAAGGGTGGCGACACCACAAAGTTGGTTTTAGCTTTACACTGACCCCCCCCCCCCTACACATCAATAAAATAAAATTGCGTCTTCTAAAAAACGCAACCCCAAATGTAACTTTTCAATGGACTATTTATTCTTCCGAAAAGATCTGTTAGTATCTATTCCGTCTATGTTCTAGGATATATTCGAGTTACCTATTTTAAAAGCCTTTTGAAGAAAAATGTTCAATAAGTTCACAGTCACTATAATAATACACATTGCCCTTTTGTACTCGTTCTGCTCGTTCTCGATCAGGTTTTGGCTGAAAATCAGTGTTTTTGCTTCGAAGCAAAAAATTTCACTGAGCCATGGCCTATTTGACATTCTGCAGCACACACAAACTTACCTAAACTAAACTAAGTTATTTAACCAATTTAAAAAAGTTTTTTCGTAAGGACATAATACTTTTGAAATTGAATGTTCGCAAATGTTTGAAATTGAATGTTTTGTAATTTTGTTCTTTTTTTTTTAATTGTTGTGTCTATGTAATTGTATAAGTGTGTGTCTGTGGAAACAAATAAACTTTTATCTATCTATCTATCTATCAATAAACCTTACTTAGCACCCAGAAAAGTATAACAAAAGATAACTAGTACTAATCGCATTTTTGATTTTCTTATTTTGCAAAGATTCTTGTGAACTTGTTAATGCTGATGGAATGTCAAGCATTCTTATTGTTTGTTCATTTATTGTTATTTACGCCATTGTACGATACGATTTTTGTTCTGATAACAACTTTTGTTAGACATTGTTATTAGAACGTCATACTACACAAATATGGTTTGTTTACTATTTTGTACAATGTGAGCAATTTGTTTGTTTGTAACAAAACGGTTTATTCCCATTTGTTATATTTAAAGTTTAACAAGTGGTTAATAGAATTAAATGAATTAAAAATAAGTGACCATCAAAATGTAATAAATAATGCTGGACAATCCACACAGAATCATCTAGCCCTAAGCTAAGCAGAGCTTGTGTTATAATAATAATAATTCCGGACAGTCCACACAGCATCATCTAGCCCCAAGCTAAGCAGAGCTTTTTTTGGGCACTACATGACTTTTGTTAATAATAGGTTAAATATATTACATAGATAGATTTTATTATGCATAGAGAACACTCACGAGCAAATATTTAATTACAGATCGTAGGTATTTGTTGTAGACATTAAAATTTGTCGCAAGGCGGGAATCGAATCCACAACCTCCTGCGTTGCAAGCGGACCTTCGCCCCACGTGCCACATTGGTCGTCAAATTATGATTTTTATAACTAAAAGATTATTTCATTTATTTTTAATTTTTCAACTGCCCTTTATTTTTTTAACAGTTGGGACTTTTTAGACGATATTGTAATTTATTATTTACGTTAGTCATTTTCATTTAATTGCTACTTTCATTGAGACTGGTAAGAACCGCATAAAACCAGTTACATTCTGACACATCATCGTGAAACCATACGGCCGAACTGTGACACGAATAAAAAGTGAAATTTTAGAGCAAAAGTGTTTGCTTTTCTAATATTATCTGCCTCGTTTTGCAACTGTTGACTTGTATTCTTGTTTTTTAAAGTTAGAAGGCTAGTCTTTGCTCTCTGTTTTATAATTAAAGTACATTTCATACTGTATATAATATTATTACAAGCTATTTTATAATTAGACTAGCGACCGGCCCCGACTTCGCACGGTTTTATTATATGTATAAACCTTCCACTTGAATCACTCTATCTATTTAAAAAACTGCATCAAAATCCGTTGGGTAGTTTTTAAGATTTAAGCATTCAAAGGGACATAGGGCAATAGGGACAGAAAAAGCGACTTTGTTTTATACTATGTAGTGGTGATTACTTGAAGTAAGAAAAAATTCGCTTTGGCCACAATACCGCTGAAGAAAGATTAGTGTATATACCTATATTTAGATTTATTTGCAAGATTTTAGAAGATTTAAAAAAAAACCTGCGTTTATAAGGAAGTCATCAATGGCTACGGAACCCAATCTTTACATGTCCAACACGCACTTAGCCATAAAGAACATCTTTAATAGTAAAACAGAGTCAATAAACCGTTTTTACTATCACGGAATAAACCGTAATCGTTATCGGTAGAAAGCAGATCAATTTGCAATGTAAATAGCAAATAATGCTTTGAATTTCACTTTTTAAACGTTTCAAATGCGTGTCAAATCCTTTTTTGTATTGGGAAAGATTTCTTGGTGTTTTTTTTATTATTTAATGCTGGAGAATATCATATAGCCCCAACCTAAGTAAAGTTTGTGTTATTCGTGCTTGATAAATTATATAATTTAAACCTTACCGTGGCGTTCCGAGGCTCTCCGGGTTCTTAAAAAATATCTGAGCGTCTGGTCGATCTGGTCGATGCGCGTGACCCGAGAGCTGGTGAGTATCTAGCTCAGCGCATCAGCATTGCCATACAGCGTGGTAATGCAGCCAGTGTCTTGGGGACGCACAGACTGGTATTGACATGGATCAATTGAGCTACCTTTCGACAGTTTGCAATCATCTGCAGTAAGCTCAATGGTTTCAATTGTATAAACATAGTTGTAATTTTTATATTCCTTTATTGTTAATTTTGTTGTTAATAAAGATAATTATGCTATTACCTAATACATTATACTACATGGAATGCTTCCGACTAGTATTGATACGGGTCACTCGATTCTACTCTAGAATCCTTCGCTTCGCTCTGGTTTCAAACAATTGCTGGCGCTCTAAATATTATTATTATGTTCCCTTTGTGTGACACAATCTTATAGCATACGTTATATATTTCCTTTTCCAACATGACTTAGATTGTACGTCATTGCAGTACTAAAATGCGGTTCGGAAAGCTCCATGAAATTTAATTTTTCATGCGTTTAGTAGAGAAAAGTGTAAAGAAATTTATTTGAAACAATGTAGAAGGATTCTAATTATCCGTAGATTTCGAACGAGTAATTGTATTTGTAATTTCAGCCTTTATTATCATTAGGAGTCATACCACCCCAACTCCTCCCGTGGGTGTCGTAAGAGGCCACTAAGGGACACACCGGGGGCGGGCAGCAGCGCCCCTGCAGAACCAACACCATCACCTAACTGCGATCCCCAACCCGCATGCCCAGCGTGGGGATTACGGGCATTACCCCTTAATGAAAACAACGGCCAGCCAATGGCCCCCAGTTCCCGGTCGCCTCGCTATTCCTGGCTATAGTGGCGGTCATGGTAACGGCGGGGCTGGGGGTGCTAAGAATCCCCGGGCTACATTAGGCTACCACACACCTTCCAATTTGACCCTGGCTACGTTTAACGGACGCACTCTGAGGCTTGACCATCATCTAGCGCAGTTGGAAGTGGAGTTAGAGAACATTAAATGGCATGTTCTAGGGTTATGTGAAGTCCGTAGAGAGGGGGAGGACACCGTAACCCTAGACTCGGGCCATCTTCTCTACTTTCGCGAGGGTGATAAAACATCCCAGGGTGGCGTAGGTTTCCTCGTCAATAAGGCCCTCTCTGGCAACGTTCAAGAAATCTCCAGTGTGTCGACCAGGGTAGCGTACCTGATCTTTCGGCTGTCCAAGCGGTATAGCATGAAGGTAATTCAGGTTTACGCACCGACCTCGGCACACTCGGATGATGAAGTGGAGGATATGTATGAAGACATATCCAAAGCCTTACATAACACCACTAAGGCTCACTTCAACGTTGTTATGGGGGACTTTAACGGCAAGGTGGGAATCCAAACTGGCAACGAATCCCGAATAGGCCCGCATGGTTATGGAGTTAGGAATCACAGGGGGCAAATGCTTGTCAACTTCCTTGAGAAAGAGGGGTTGTTCTTAAGGAACTCCTTCTTTAAGAAGCAGCCCCAAAGGAAGTGGACATGGCGAAGTCCCGACACTGTGACTAAAAATGAGATCGACTTCATCATGACGGATAGCAAGCACATATTCAGAGATGTCTCAGTGATCAACAGGTTCAATACCGGATCTGATCACCGACTGCTCCGAGGCACTCTGAATATCAACTTAAAGCTTGAAAGAAACCGTCTGGTGAAGTCCACGCTCCGACCTAATCCAATCCAAATCATGGCGGGCACCGAGAAGTTTCAGCAGCTTCTCGGGGATAGATTTGTTGCTTTGGAACCTACTGATGACGCTGACGAGAACCTACACAATCTGGTCGAAACGTTGAGGGATGAGGGCATTAAATTCTGCAGAAAACAAGGTACTGGCAGGAAGTCCAAACTCTCGGACGAGACTCTGGATCTGATGACAAGAAGACGGGAAACCACCCAAGTGACTTCGTCAGAGAGGTCAGACCTGAACAAGCGAATCGCGAAGATGGTACGGCGCGACCTTCGGAGCTCCAACACACGCCTCATTGAAGAGGCGATAGAGCGAAACCGAGGGTCCAAAGTATTCACTCAGCAGCTTGGCAGGAGCCACCTGACGAAGCTTAAAACACACGATGGGAGGACCGTTTTGTCGAAGCCGGAGATCTTGGCCGAGATAGAGGATTTCTATGGCCGTTTGTACACTGCACATGCCCCTCGTTCCCGGCGAGATGACCATGATTCCAGAGCCACCCTGACACGCCACTATACCGACGAACTGCCAGATATCAGTCAAGATGAAATCGTGTTAGCTCTGAGGCAGCTTAAAAATGGAAAAGCCCCGGGTGAGGACGGTATTACTTCAGAGCTTCTGAAGGCAGGAGGAGCCCCCGCTATACAGGAGCTACAGAGCCTCTTTAATGCCGTCCTTCACAGTGGGAGAACTCCTAAGGCGTGGAGCGGGGGTTTGGTGGTGCTCTTTTTTAAGAAGGGCGATAAAACCCTCCTTAAAAACTATAGACCCATCACACTCCTGAGCCACGTCTATAAGCTGTTCTCGCGAGTGGTCACGAATCGTCTCGCCAGGAGACTCGACGAGTTTCAGCCACCGGAACAGGCCGGGTTCCGCGGAGGATATGGCACCATAGACCACATTCACACAGTGCGGCAGATTATACAGAAGTCCGAAGAGTATAATCAGCCCCTGTGTCTCGCTTTTGTGGACTATGAGAAAGCCTTTGACTCTGTCGAAACCTGGGCTGTTCTGGAATCCTTACAGCGATGCCAAGTAGACTATCGTTATATCGAGGTGCTGAGATGTCTCTACGATGCCGCCACTATGAGTGTCCAAGTACAGGACCAGCAGTCTAAACCCATCCAATTGCGCAGAGGAGTGAGACAGGGGGATGTCATATCCCCGAAACTGTTCACGAGCGCATTGGAAGATATGTTTAAGACGCTGGACTGGAAAGGTAAGGGCATAAACATAAACGGCAATCACATCTCACACCTACGATTCGCTGATGACATAGTCTTAATGGCGGAGTCGCTAGAGGAGCTGACCCATATGCTGGACGGCCTAGCCTCAGCCTCACGACGCATCGGTCTTGGCATGAATTTGGATAAAACCAAAGTCATGACCAATGACCACATAAATCCGGGACCGGTCGTCGTAGAAGGCCACCTTCTCGAAATTGTTTCCGAGTACACTTACCTTGAGCAGATTGTGCAGTTAGGTAAAAACAATTTTGAGAAGGAGGCCAAGAGGAGGATTCAGCTGGGCTGGGCAGCGTTTGGAAAACTACGTCGAGTCTTCTCGTCATCCATACCGCAATGTTTGAAAACTAAAGTTTTCAATCAGTGCGTCCTACCCGTAATGACCTACGGAGCTGAGACGTGGACACTCACGGTAGGGCTGATCCACCAGTTCAAGGTCGCTCAGCGAGCTATGGAAAGAGCTATGCTCGGAGTTTCTCTGAAGGATAGGATTCGTAATGAATACATCCGACAGAGAACCAAAGTTATCGACATAGCTCAAAGAATTAGCAAGTTGAAGTGGCAGTGGGCCGGCCATATCGCGCGAAGAACCGACAACCGTTGGGGTAAACGTGTTCTTGAGTGGAGACCGCGACTCGGCAAACGTAGTGTAGGACGCCCTCCGGCCAGGTGGGATGACGATCTGCGAAAGACTGCTGGCAGATGCTGGATGCGGCAAGCTGAAGACAGGGCGCTATGGCGCTCATTAGGGGAGGCCTATGTCCAGCAGTGGACTAATATAGGCTGATGATGATGATGATGATGATGAAGCTCAATGGTTTCAATTGTATAAACATAGTTGTAATTTTTATATTCCTTTATTGTTAATTTTGTTGTTAATAAAGATAATTATGCTATTACCTAATACATTATACTACATGGAATGCTTCCGACTAGTATTGATACGGGTCACTCGATTCTACTCTAGAATCCTTCGCTTCGCTCTGGTTTCAAACAATTGCTGGCGCTCTAAATATTATTATTATGTTCCCTTTGTGTGACACAATCTTATAGCATACGTTATATATTTCCTTTTCCAACATGACTTAGATTGTACGTCATTGCAGTACTAAAATGCGGTTCGGAAAGCTCCATGAAATTTAATTTTTCATGCGTTTAGTAGAGAAAAGTGTAAAGAAATTTATTTGAAACAATGTAGAAGGATTCTAATTATCCGTAGATTTCGAACGAGTAATTGTATTTGTAATTTCAGCCTTTATTATCATTAGGAGTCGTACAACAAAAAGGTTTTTCTCCGAGTCCGCTATATGATATCGACCTCTTCCGTACAATGGTTAAAACACAACGGAACAATGATTTAAAATAAGAACCAAGTGAATCGCGCGCTTCTTAATGTCATTTGAATTTACAATTTGAATTTAATTGGGTGCTTTAAAGATTTTTTTTTTATTTTGAAGATGTTTTTCTTTTCTTGGTAGAGTCTGTCAAACGAAAGTAGACACTCGAATTTTTTCGTACCTTTTTACATGGCAATACTCAGTGTTTCCATCTGCGGATGCTATGTTCTACAACGGGGATAATTCAGGGAGGAAAAAATAAAATTGCGCGGAATAACAATAATAATAATGAATTGCGACTCACTCTTTTGAACCTCACTTGACATAAAAAAGTTCATCGGAGTCGGGATAATTGGCATTATAAATAAGTAAATATGTTTCCCGGAGGAAAGGATCGCCATTTCCAATGATTCTGATGTACTTGTTTCGTTTCAATTAATATTCTTCATATTGGTCGTTGTCTTAGGTATACTCTTGATTTTTTCCAAAAGATTAGGGAAAACCAGAATCGGTGTGCGGCATTACTATTTCCCACTGTTTTGGGTTGCTCGAATAATATTTTTTGAATTTGCCGCAATTTTTCAGTGTCTACTTTCATTTGACAGACTCTAGGTGGCATAAAGCAGATGCAAATATGGAAGAAATAGCTCTTAGCGATAAAGCTACCCATAGTGCAATTGTTTTGTTTTATGTTCTGTTTTTCTTTACAAGCATACATTATAGAGTACCTATTATGTATTGTAATATACTAACCACTCAGAGAAAGTGCGATTCCTACCTCGCGTATTTTAACGATTTCAAGAAGTACTACACTACACGTTATTCAGGGCCCGGTAGTTAGGGTTATTAGGGAGCATGGCTTGCCAGGTCCGTCCATTAGGCACCCTTAATCTTATTACACCACTCTTAATTAGGGTTATGAATAACCCTGAATAACGTGTAGTGTAGTACCCATTTTAAGCTTTACTGACACATGATAGCAATCAGGCACTTTCTTGCTTCGATGAACAATTTACTATAAACCGTTTCCATAGAAACAATGCGTGTGAAGCCTAGGGCAAAAACCCGGTAGAAGTATTCTAATAATATAGCGTCGTGACAAGGCTGGTATTCAACAAAAGATAATCGAACAATTATTCATCTTAGTCGGTAAATTACTACGTTTTTAAATGAGGTATTCTGCCTAAATCGTCACATATTTAAAAACAATATAAAAATTTAAATACCTGATTATCTTTTTGAAGAACACATCTCATAATTATCAAGATTAAAACCTTATAGTTTTGGAACTATGAAGGATCTGTAAATACAAACAAACCTGCTTATAATTTATTCAATTTCAATTGCAATTATGCAAACTATGAAATAATATTTATTTTTTCCATACAAAAGACTTTAACGCGCTCGCGTCCCGATATTTTTTTATCAGAAGATCATTTATTGCTTACCTTTGTTCTTTACATCAAAATAAGATAAAAACTTTTTTTAGGCTGTTTATACGTGCTTTCTGTGTAAATAAATACAATCCAAATAAATATATAAAAATAGTATATATTAAATAAATACTAGCTGAGCACACATCTTCGCCCGTTTTTCTTTTGAACAAAATATTCTCAACTGTTCTTGAGTCGTGTAATTAACACGACTTTTTTATTTTATAAACAAGTACCTAATATTCTGAATGCCAGAAAAGTAAGCTCGCGTTGCATCTACAAGAAACTTAGATATTTTTTTAAACCGGAGAGCTCAGTACCCCACGGAGAATGAATACTATTTTAATGTTACCTAATTGTAATTTACTAGGTTAATTTTTTTTTTTATTTGTAAGTGTGTCAGTTACATCTGGTACCCGTAACATAAGCTCTACTTACTTTAAAAGAAGACGACGCTGTTTTACATTGTCCAGACACGTTAAAACGGTAAAACATAAGACGTTATTATTCTACTCCAAATGGATTTTGTTATTGCTAATAACTGGACACTTCAAACGATTTTCATTATAATGATATTCCCTTGGTGTAGTGTGATGATTAAAACGGAACGGTATTTTATAAGTTCCTATAATGGAGTACCTCAAGGAAGTGTGCTTGGTACTTTCTTATTTATCATATACTAGCTGGTGCCCGCGACTTCATCTGCGCAGGATTAGTATTTCGAGTATACTAGGTTTCACCCGTGTAATTCTCGTTCCCGTGGGAATTCCGGGATAAAATATAGGTTATGTGCTATTCCAGACTACAATCTATCTTTGTGCCAAATTTCAGCCAGACCCGTTCAGTAGTTTTTGAGTGAAAGAGTAACAAACATCCATCCATCTATCCATCCATACTTACAAACTTTCGCGTTTATAATATTAGTAGGATATCAATCATATATCTATCATATATCTAATCATATATCAATGACCTACTCACGATAACTCATAGCAATATGATAATATTCGCTGAATATAGCACAATTCTATCTAATAATGAATGACTTACCTTAAAAATAATATAGCTTTAGCAACTTTTTCCAGCGGATACACACGCATTGTTCCCGAATAAAATTAGGCTACTTTTAACTTCAGCAAATGCGTAAGGTCTGTCGAAACCTGTAGACTGTTAACAACAGTATTTTTATCATTAAAAATTTCAGTACCCTATTAAATATAATGAGATCGTTTTATCGGAATATCGCTAATATCTGGCCATAAACTTTGAAGATCTTTCAGACGCGACTCTAAAATAAAGTTTTAAGCAAGAGTTAAATTATTGAAGTGTCATTCTGTTTTGCCAAAATAAATCTTTTACACTCTCGTTAGTTTATTTTTTTTATATTTCTATGGATTGTATTAAATATATCAGTCATCTATTATTACCCATAACACAAGCTCTGCTAAACTTGGGGATTGATGATGCTGTATTGATTATACAGCAATATTTATTTGCAGCATTACTATTGAACTTATATCATCACTATAATCCTATCAGTCCACAGCTAGACATACTATACTTTCTCTAATCAGTAATCACCTTTTAATTGAGCATTAGTATTGAACTTGTGTTATGTTATGAGCACTGATCGAATAGGTAGAACGATTTAGGGTCAATGGCATCAGATGATAGGTTAGTATGGATACGCTTCGAGAATTCTGGTATTTAAAATTATCAAGAATTATACAGCAATATTTATTTGCAGCATTACTATTGAACTTATATCATCATTATAATCCTATCAGTCCACAGCTAGACATACTATACTTTCTCTAATCAGTAATCACCTTTTAATTGAGCATTAGTATTGAACTTGTGTTATGTTATGAGCACTGATCGGAATAGGTAGAACAATTTAGGGTCAATGACATCAGATGATAGGTTAGTATGGATACGCTTCGAGAATTCTGGTATTTAAAATTATCAAGAATTATTTTCCGTAGTTTCATAAATACTACATGGAGGCGTAAATTGATAAACACACAGACACACACACAGCTACAGTATAGCAATATTTATTATTATTTAGGGTCCTGTGCGTGTCTTATTCACATTTTTTTTTGTATATTTGCTAATCTGGCTCTTGATTCTCGAAATAAACTTTGTATTTCTTTTTATTAACTCAGGCAGGTTTGGGTTTTTGGACTCCCATCCTTGCACGGGACCCGTAGCGATTGGTAGTTACGCTACGTGGGAAATACGCGATTGCCCTCCAGGTACCTTGTGTTTGTTTTAATAATAACAATAACAAAGGTTAATTAGATTCAGTAACTATAGTAAAGTATTAATCATTTATGATTTAGAATTAATATTGAATACTTAGAATTTAACGTGAGACTTAAAAATAACGTTACCCAAAGTACAATTAGATTAACGTTTGTAATTTGATAACAAAAAGCTAAGCGAATTTTTATAATTTTAAATACCAATAAGCAATTATATTTGCGAATTTCAAAACATCTATACAATAGGTATATCCTACAACTACTCATAGACTCAGATACATGTCAAAAAGTAACCGTAAGTTATTTTCCCTAAACTCTTTAACAATTTTAGAGTAGGTATTAGAGTATTAGAAACTTAACCTGTGAACGAACATTTTTAAATAATGTGCATCTTTTGTTATACAAAACTATATATTCTTTATTTTAGATACATAGAAAATACTTTATTGCACACTTAAAAAGAAAATATTTAAGTGATAAAACTAAGTGATAATTGGCGGTCTTATCGCTGAAAAGCGATCTCTACCAGACAACCTTTGATGGATAGAACCATTGGATAGTATAAAGGGATCTGTGTGCATATGTAAGTTCCCTACATTATCTATATATATAAAAGAAAGTCGTGTTTGTTACAACACTTATAACTCGAGAACGGCTAGACCGATTTTTATGATTTTTGTGTTTTTGGATTTGTCTTCGTCGGGAATATTATGTATAAAAATATGATATTTTTCCCCGCGGGCAACGCTGCGGGGCGCAGCTAGTTATAAATACAATACTTACTATGTTCATATATATTATACATAACAATATACTAAATACCAATAACTAACAATTTGATATACTACATTTAAATGTACATGAAATATTTATATACTCATACATAGGAACTCAGGTATGCGTTCAGTGGCAACAGGAGTTAGTTAATTTCTAGACTATGAATACAAAATATTTAAAATCCCTCAAAGAAAAACCTTGCCTGATCTTTACATGCCAAACTTTATTTTATTTTTTATTGTGTAAGTACTTATATCTTTTTCAATTATTGTTTGAATTTCATTTCATTATTTTATAAACAACGAAAATTACAAGCAAAGGAATAGAAAAATTACAACTAGTATTTACAATTGAAACCATTGAGCTAACTGCAGACGGTTGCAAAGAGTCTAAAGGTTATTTTATTGATATTCTACATTGAATAATGCACCAAAAGTCAAGATGGCCGACTAAAAGAACATGGAAATTATTTGGTACACAGGCGACCAAAGCTGGCGACTTTTAGTCGCGTCCGAGATAGCAATCGGGTCACTTCCTGGCCACTCAAAGACCAGCTCTCGGCAGGCATTTTGGCAGTATACCTTAAACGGGGTTACCAGTTTATAGCGTGATTAATATCATCAAAACTGGTTCTTTTTTCAAGTGATTTATTTCTTTAGTACTAACGAATACCGATACGTTTGGGTGCAGCTATGGGCTTGTGTAAAATACTTATGGTTATTTAGACAACTTAAGAATCACTACATAGTATAAAACAAAGTCGCTTTTTCTGTCCCTATATCATTATGTCCCTTTGACTGCTTAAATCTTTAAAACTACACAACGGATTTTGATTTTTTTTAATAGATAGAGTGATTCAAGAGGAAGGTTTATACGTATAAAAAACCGTGCGAAGCCGGGGCGGGTCGCTAGTACTTAATAAAAATAAATTACTGCGATTTTTCGGATTGAGAAGGTATCCAAAGGTTGATTGTTTCATGTTAACAAGAGTTTTTACAAAACAAAAAGTAACGATCAAACTTCAAGTAATACTAAGATACCTACTTTATTAACAGCGAAAATTACAAGCAAAGGAATAGAAAAATTACAACTAGTATTTACAATTGAAACCATTGAGCTAACTGCAGACGGTTGCAAACAGTCTAAAGGTAGCTCAATTGATCCATGTCAATACCAGTCGGAAGCGTCCCCAAGACACTGGCTGCATTACCACGCTGTATGGCAATGCTGATGCGCTGAGCCAGATATTCACCAGCTCTCGGGTCACGCGTCGCATCGACCAGACGCTCAGATAATTTTTAGTATTAATTTTAAGTAATAATTAACTTCGGGTCATAGGTAACTATAGATTTGCTGTATTTTTACTCTACTATTTAAAGAGGGCGCTATGGCGCTCATTAGGGAGGCCTATGTCCAGCAGTAGACTAATATAGCCTGATGTTGATGATTTAATTTTATTTAACTCCAAATTGTATATACTATATACATACTAGCGACCCACCCCGGCTTCGCACGGTTTTATTATACGTATAAACCTTCCTCTTGAATCACTTTATCTATTAAAACCGCATCAAAATCCGTTGCATAGTTTTAAAGATTTAAGCATACATAGGGATATAGGAACAGAGAAAGCGACTTTGTTTTATACTATGTAGTGAAAATTCCACAATGTTTTGTAGGTTGAGTAAATAATAAGCAAGGTCCATTTCCATTTAGTTAATTTAATTATATTATTTCCTACTTACTCTACTTGAGGTAAGTATAATATCTTAGTTACTACCCATAAAAATCCGTGTATTTCCTATTAATCTTCAACATTTCTCATAAAAAAACGCTCTAAAAGCGCCCAGACAATCGTTAGACGAAATTCCTATCTCTACAACGTCATTGCAAGATAATGACGGTAGCTGAAGATAACGTACAGGTAATTACTGACGGTCAATGCTACGGTCAACACGAGGTTAAGTAGACCATTGAGATATATGAGATATGTTCTTGTGATAGCTCGATAGAAAGAAAGAAAGAAAGAAATTTTTAATTTTTACCCAATTAAAGAACTTACAGACTAAGTACATAATAAATAAAATGAATTAAATAGTAATAAAATACGAACAGAACGATAGAACTAGCTTCTTTCCACAGCTTTGCACGTGTTTTTCTGCATACATAAAATATACTAATCAAATGTTTTTACTGTCTGCCGATTATAACCAAGTTTTTAGGATGTTCTAGGTGTTTTTTATGCATGTTTATTAAAACTTATATAAATTGTAGTAGAACTTATATAATTATGGTAAAGTATAGTAATAAAAGATGTTATGTATAAAGTATATCAGTTATCTAGTACACAAAACACAAGCTCAGCTTAGTTTGGGGCTAATAAATGATGCTGTGTGGATTATACCCATTTTAATTCTTGCTTATTAATCCTTTATAATTAATGTACTTTTAATAGAAGATAATTACCGAGAGAGACCCGAGAGCTGGTGAGTATCTGGCTCAGCGCATCAGCATTGTCATACAGCGTGGTAATGCAGAAAGTGTCTTGGGGACGCTTCCGACTGGTATTTGACATGGATCAATTGAGCTACCTTTAGACTGTTTGCAACCGTCTGCAGTTAGCTCAATGGTTTCAATTGTAAATACTAGTTGTAATTTTTCTATTCCTTGCTTGTAATTTTCGTTGTTAATAAAGCTTTATTGCACTATCAACAATAAACGGTGCAGAGCAAAAGCTTAATACATAATTATAATATAAATATATAAATAATAAATATAATCATATAAATGAATTTTTCACGGACTCTAACATTAAAATATTGTAGGTTAAAATTTTATTTGACATTTGTATACATAACTAAATTTTAATTATTTCTATGGACCAATGTTTATTATTTTACTCATAATTTCACTTATAATCAGTTTTGTTATTATTATGCATGTCTCTTAATTATTACGCATGTCTCCTAATTAATATTGTATAATTTTGCACACCAGAGCTGATTAGCTGGTAAGTCATCGCATGGGACAAATGTAAAATAAGCAAACCAACCTGTAACCCGTTGTCTGCAAATAAATGATTTTGATTTGATTTTGATTTGATTTGAATATAAAGTGGCATAGTATAATGACAATATATCGGGACTTATCGCGTATCTTCAGTTTATATTTTCTCCTAGATTTCCATAGCGTTACAGCGATCGTGGTCACGGGGTGACTAGATTTTCTAGAAATCAGAAATAAATGACTTTAATTCTTTACACTTACAAAATAACCACTTACCTTTTACACAATAAATTATTATCAATTATCTTTATATTATAAAGAAATAAGGTGTTCATTGATTTTCTCTTTACTTCCATTAAGTTTATTCCAGTAACAGCCAAGAATCTATGGAAATTCCACGACTACCCTCAATTCATTATTATAAATATCTACGGGTATTTATTATAATGTGTTCTGATCGCGTAAGCTTAAAAAAGTTTACCTTTAGTCTTCTATATATACAAATTATAGTATTAGAAGACGTTAATGTCCATAGTTTGTTCAAATAACATAATAGCTTCGGTTCACTCTCTGCATCAAATTGTTCGGTTCCACTTTCTTAAACATGGGTCTTTTAAGAGCAGGTAGGTTATGTTTCGTAATGTTTTGAATTGTCTTTGCCGGTTGCGGCGAAATAATCGACACCCAACTTTGATGCTTATAATCTATAGGTACTCGTATCTGTGCCAAAGTTCATCCATTTCCGTTCAGTAGTTTTTGCGTGAAAGAGTAACAAACATCCATCCATACTTACAAACATTCGCGTTTATAATATTATAGTAGGATTTTGTTTGTCACTCACTACGTAGTATAAAACCAAGTCGCTTTCTCTGTCCATAAGTATGTTTAAATCTTTAAAACTACGCAACGGATATTGATGCACTTTTTTTTAATAGATAGAGTGATTCAAGAGGAAGGTTTATACGAAAATAAAACAGTGCGAAGCCGGGGCGGGTTGCTAATATTAAATAAAAAGAAAACAAATCGGAAAAACATAAAAAAGAGTAAGTAAAGAAAATAATCTGCATGATCGAAAAAAGACTGACACAGCTGATAATGCCTCGTGAAGTCTTCTATCAAAGATTAAGATCTACTTCTAGTCGTGGAGTAAGGAAAGAAAATACTCCAAGTGTTCTCTAGTTTCCACTTCCCGTTTCAGGTTTAGCCGCCCCCGTTTATAAACACCACAAGGGGCGTTTCCTTCAGAAAAACCCTCCACAAGGTCAGTAGAAATTGTAGTAACATAGTTTATTAACAACGAAGATTAAATTACAATCAAAGAATAGAAACAAATTTAAACTAGTATACATAATTGTAATAATCGTGCTAACTGCAAACGGTTGTAATTAAAGGTAGCTCAATTGATCCATGTCAATACTAGTCGGAAGCATCCCCAAGACACTGGCTGCATTACCACGCTGTATGACAATGCTGATGCGCTGCGTCAGATACTCACCAGCTAGAGGGTCACGCGTCGCATTTACTTTAATTTATTTTAAAAATATATTTGTTTTTAGAACGGCTTATTAACAGTAGTTTACTAGTGGTTTAACAAGCCATTAACTGTAGAAAAATGCATAATTAAGATAAACATTTGATTCTTATGACCACAAACATAAACAAGTAAATACATACATGTTTGATAATTTAGGCTGTAATTCAAATTGATTAAAATGAAGTAGGTAACATACTAAGTATTTGCTTTATATCTTATGTATCAACAACATCACATAGATGATGAAAAAAATTCACCATCATTAAAAAAAGAGGATTTTTTTATCATCGTTTTTTATCGTCATCAAAAGAACTTTATCATTACTAAAAAATCTATTTGTACCCCGCCAATAATTCATTCAAAATAAAAAAAAAATCTAAATATACCTATAGGTAACGGGGAAATGTTTTTTAATATAACTTTATCCGTGATTTTGATCAAAGCTGTCAAATAGTCTTATTGGCAAAACCCACCTATCGATCGATATCCGAGCATTTAGATTATTAGTTAGTTGCAAGTATGCGTTTCTTTTCCGCTCTGTTTGGCTCACGGCACGGTTTCCGACACACGACTAAAGTAGTATAGATACATGTTGAAGGAACTGTACTATGTAAATTTATTTATTCACCATCATCAGCCTATATTAGTCCACTGCTGGACATAGGCCACCTCTATGAGCGCCATAGCGCTGCTTCAGCTTGCCGCATCCAGCATCTGACAGCAGTATTTCGCAGATCGAAATCTCACCTGGCTGGAGGGCGTCTTACAAAACGTTTGCTAAGTAGCGGTCATCACCCTAGAACACGTTTACCACAATTATTTTCGGTTCTTGGCGAGATATGGCCGGCTCATAGCCACTTCAGCTTGCTAATTCTTTGAGCTATGTCGATAACGACCGAGCATAGCTCTTTCCATAGCTTGCTGAGTAACTCTGAACTGGTGAACCAGACGTAGCTACCGCGAGTATCTGTGAATGTATTTATTAATACCTGCCTATGAATTCTATGATCTCCAATATTATCACACCAATCCTGCTAAACAATCGCTATACTTACTATGGCAATGTGTCAGTACTTTCGTTGCGATTATAATTAAAAATATAGTAAAGAAGCGTAATTATTCTACAAAAATTATAAACAAAAGTAAAAACATAGAAGAAAAATTAAATGAAAATACTATTTGATGACAAGAGTCCAGGTTGAAACCATTTTTCCCATATTTCCGTGTAGAATCGCACTCAATATCAGATTTTTTTTAAATTAAGGAATTTATGTAATGATTCTGTGCTGATACCATTGTCTTTGTAAATGTGGTAATGACACAGAAGTAGGAAATATTATTCCTACTTCTATTATGGTTAATAAGGTTTTCATAATGTCAAAAAATAGGTAAACCTGAAAGAAAGAAAGCGCCCTTCTTTTGAGTTCTGAGCTAAATAGAGCTATTCTTATGCTTAGTAGAATAAGGCTCTTCTAGCATATTTGTGTGTATTTTTTAGAAGCTATTACAACGAAAATATAATAATTAATTGTAATAAAAACTTAAAATTCATTAAAAAATAAAAAGTTTTCACATAAAAACTAGGTCCCTACAAATTATTCGTGTAGGTATACATCAACTGAATGAAATAAACTTTTACTTTCGACGAATGAAGATAAGAATCTACACTTCGTTTCTACTCGTGTCTTAAATACATAATTATTTTCACCCAAATAACATCGGAAACATTCACATCAGAAAGAAGATCATTCTATCTACCAATGTGCTTTATAAATGTAAGGTAAGCTATATAATACACACTGTTATGTATATCAGTCATCTAGTACCCATAACACAAGCTCTGCTTAGCTTGGGGCTAGATGATGCTGTGTGGACAGTCCGGAATTATGTATTTATTTACTGTTGGTATACCGAAACTAATTAAAAATCAACGAACCGCCCCGGCTTCGCTCGGTTTTATTATACGTACATACCTTCCACTTGAATCACTCTATATAAAAAAACCGCGTCAAAATCCGTAGCTGGACAGAGAAAGCGACTTTGTTTTATACTATGTAGTGATGCTTATGGAATACTTATCAATCATACAGCCATAATTTTAAAATATGTGCGTTCTTGGTTTTATTATAACAAATCAAGAAATCTATTCTATTTTAGTTTTTTTAAATAATGTCTAATTGACGAGAATCTAATTTTATCGCGTCGATGTGTAATTTTTATTCAAGTTCTTAGCACGTTAAACTGAGGCTTAGCTGTCACGCATACAGTAAGCACGTGCTTGCTTGGTTTCACCGGTACCCAAAACTACTAACCTAACCTTTAGGTTGCCGGTGAAACCACCGCTCATAAATCCAGCTCCGCTACCGGACAATACAAAACAATCGTATAGTAATAAGCATAATATAAACAACTGGTAATCTTTAGATTAATTTTACAGTGACAAATAGCGTACCGTAAACTTCAAGCGTTTAGCCGTTGTAATTTCATGCCGTCAATATAAAACGTAACCGGGTTACTGCAATGCAACCATGGTTGCATTGCAGTGACACGGTTACGTTTTTAGCATGGCTTTATTGTTGATGATGATAAAGGTTGTTATGGATATGGCCGCACAGCACAAAATGGACTGTATCTGGCAATATTTAGACGCATTTTATATATAAGAAATCAGATAATAGAGATCGCGCGCGTTTGAAGTACCAAAGCATTTTTGTCACTGTAAATTGTATTCTCAATTTAAAATGGTTAATTTGCTGATTGCTAGTAAGTACTACGCTTATTTTGTGCTGGCCGGTAGCGATGCTGGTTGTTTGTGCGGTGGTTTCCCCGGCAACCTAAAAGATATTTAGGTTGCCGGTGACAACGATTAACCGGTGACAGTACGGGTCTCCCGTACAGCTGTGAATTGTGAAAGACCAACACATCCTAACTAACGTAGTTATAGAAATCGTATTGCTCAGAGTGAGACAATAATCATGCTTAGGAATAAGCAGCAAAAAAATTGTCCTCTGACGAACCAGGTAACAAAGATGCATAGAACGCAACTTGACCTTGGCAGGGGCTAAATTCAACTAATTTCAAAACAAAGGTCTCAAAAGCATCATACTCTCAAGATGGCTAAAATGTCTTTTGTGCATTTGGTATTGTACTATTTTTTGAGCCTGAAGATGCTTTCATTATAAGAATGTCATAAACGTAATCGTCACAGCTATGAACCTTAAAAAGTTTGTGCTAGTAGAATACCAAAAAGAGTTTCACACTGTCAATTTGATACGATACAGTTGTAATGGTGAAGCAATTTATTTAGTGGAATTCGGGCCAAGAGCAGCTGTTTGTAAACTGTAAACTAATCGAAATCATAATACTTTATTTCTTCCCGCCGTGTCTCTGTCTGTCCATATGTAAGCTTAGATCTCTAAAACAACTTAACGGATTTTGATGCGGTTTTTTTTAATAGACAGAGTGATTTAAGCGGAAAATTATAAGTACTCCCGTGCGAAGCCTGGGCGATTCGCTAGTTATGTATAAAACGTTCTGTGTTACCCGACTCCTCGATCATGACGCTTGTAGAAACCAACATGACATAATGAAAGTGAAAGCTCACTTGTTTTCCGCTACGCCGAAAACGGCATTTTGAGACAATTTCTGCGAATAACAGTTTTACGCTTTATTTACGCGATTGTTTTTAAGCATGATGTCGACTAATCCACTCGTGACATAAGTTCGTAGAACTTTCCCGTTTAAAGTTGAAAGGTGAAGCGTGATCAGAATGGGTTGCTACCATGTCGAACTTAAAAAAGCACAGTCGGAGAAAATGACATTTGACAATCGCATTCTAAAAAAAAATTGTTGACCTTTTCCTTGATGTATTAATAACCGATGTTTATTTATTTTTAAAGCTATGAAATGTAAATTTCTGATTTGCACTGTGTTAAGCAGCAAATGAAATGTTTATGTTTACGTTTGGAAATAAAAGCATTAGGTATCTATCTAATTTCAAATGTTTAACGCAATTTAGTCGGTAGCTAAATAAACGCGATAAATACCCGGTTTGACCTATTACCCATTAACGCAATTTATTTATAGAGTTTAATATCAGCTCTATTTTTCTATTTTGCTATCATGTATGTAAAAAAATTTTGTTTGTGCGTTTTTATTCTAAGAATTTAATCCTTCTTGGAAAAACCTTATTATTAACGTTATAAAATCTGACAAAGCCAAATTTGATCTACGATATAGCAGACTCATTCCTTAATGTCAGTCGATCTCACTTTCACCGATTACGAATTTGATGTAATAGAAATTGTTATTATATTTACACGCACGAGAACGTATAACGTGTAACATGATTTCGATTTTATTTGTGACGAATTTTAAAATGGCGGAAAGAATTCGAAGCTTTCGGAGTCTATAAAACGATTAGTGCATTAGTTTACCATGACGAAAACATTTCGTCTCTTTCCATACATTTGGCGCCTTGTAGTGCCTCTATAGGATTAGTTAGAGAATTAATTAACACTAGCTATGCCCCGCGGCTTCGCCCGCGTGTAAATTTATTGTCAAATGAAGACATTTTTTGAAATTTGTTGCAAAAAGGGGTTATTTTGTAAAAATAAAAATACCTATTTAATTTTACTCTTCATAGTTCATTTATAATTTGGACGGTCTTGTAATGTTCACCGAGTTTTGAGTGAATCGAAACAAGGAATCATAATTTTCCGTCTAAACTTTATCACCCCATTAACCCTTTCAGAGAGACATGAGGATTTTTTTTCAAAATGTTTCCATCCTATAAGTTATTATAGATCCTAACCTATTATTTTACATACCAAATTTCATCTAAATAACATAAGTAGTTACGGAGAATACTTATAACAAACATTCACACAGACTTTCCCATTTATTATAATAGAAAGATAGGTTGATAGTAGTAGAATAGTTAAATAGTTGAATAAAGGCTACTATATATACTATATATATACTACTATATATATTATATAGTATATTTATTTATAGAAAAAATATTTTTAGTGGGCTGTTTTATCACTCAAAAGCAATCTGTACCTGATAACCTGGTGATTGTCGATTCAGATGTGTGTGCGTCTAATACAAATTACTTAGATTAAAATCTAGAACTATCATAGCAAGTATGTTTCGATGCCACATTAGCTGACATCGACAGGACTTAAGTCTACTTTCTACGAAGTTGGTCTTGGTTGCCAACAAACTCTGTTTTCGTATCTCTTCCTAAAATAGACAAAATGAAACTACTACAGATGCATTAAAAAAAAAGCTTGTGCTAGGTATAGCAAACTGTACGTGTGAATTTTGGTAATTCCTTTGTTTAACGTAATCACTACACAGTATAAAACAAAGTCGCTTTCTCTGTCCCTTTGTCCCTATGTATGCTTAAATCTTTAAAACTACGCAACGGATTTTGATGCGGTTTTTTAAATAGATAAAGTGATTCAAGTGGAAGGTTTATACGTATAATAAAACCGTGCGAAGCCGGGGCGGGTCGCTAGTTATATGATAAAATAAGTGATGGCGCTAGTTTACCTGCTGTTTGAGCCTTAAAATCTAGAACCATCAAAGCAAGTATGTTTCGATGTCACATTAGCTTACATCGACAGGACGTACATCTACTTTCTTTTTAGATACATTCGAGGCCGAAAAGGATCCATAGAAACTAGGACGAACGTTCGCTGCATAGTGATTTTATTGACGGAATGGTTCTCGGGTATGCGCTTTCGAATCTTGAAATCAAGAGCAGAGTTTTTTCGGTGTCAAACTACAAAACGGTAACATTTGATTCCATTGATTTCTATGTGTTTGTAAAAGCATATGTTTACTCGGATTTTCCATGAAACCAGTGATACAAAATTTAAACTAACGGTGATGTGAGAGATTCCAAGAATTTATAATATAACAACAATCAACAATATAATCAAAAAATACTGTAAGAAGAAAAGATTTTCATTCATTTTCAGATATGTATACTTAAGTTCATTTTTCAGGTTTTTCTCAATTTAATGGTTAATCAATTTTCTCATCAGAATAGCTTAGACAGTTATTCATCGCCAAATATCGCTCTGTAAATGAAACTCACGCTCAGCTCAAAAAGGTTGAGCAATCTTTAATCGACTTCAAAATAATAATAATAATAATAATAATAGACTGTTTGCAACCGTCTGCAGTTAGCTCAATCGTTTCAATTGTAAATACTAGTTGTAATTTTTCTATTCCTTGCTTGTAATTTTCGTTAATAATAGAAACTTCACGATTCGACTGTAGTTTATAAGAATACTAGCGACCCGCCTCGTCTTCGCACGGTTTTATTATACGTAGAAACCTTCCTCTTGAATCACTCTACCTATTAAAAAAACCGCATCAAAATCTGTTGCGTAGTTTTAAAGGCATACATAGGGATATAGACCTGTCAGAAAACCAGCGTTGCTCAACTATATGTGGAGCAACATTATGCTGAGACAGGACCTATTGGTTTGCTAGCATCTCATGTTTATATCTTAGTTATATTTAGTAGGTACTTACAGTTTTTTGATGTTGGTAAACTAATAAAAATATTTTCTTTCTTTCTTTCTTTCTATATAGGGACAGAGAAAGCGACTTTGTTTTATACTATGTAGGGATAGTGAAAAAACTTCATTTAGATGCATTAACAAACTACCTACTACTTAAGATACCCAGTTTCTTAAATTACCCAACACCATGAGTTACAAGTAGTTAGGTACTAATAAATTAAAAACTTAAATGCTATAAATTGGCGTCGGACTCAGCTTTATGATGAAACTAGCTGGTGCCCGCGACTTCGTCTGCGTATGATTAGTATTTCGTGTACTCGCTATTTTATTTGTGTAATTCCCTTTCTCGTGGGATTTTCGGGATAAAATAAAGCCTATATGTGTGATTACAGCTTATAATCTATCTCTGTGCCAAATTTCATCCAGATCCGTTCAGCAGTTTTTGTGTGAAAGAGTAACAAACATCCATCCATCTATCAATCTATCCATCCATCTATCCATTCATACTTACAAACTTACGCGTTTATCAGTTCAATTCAGTTTGGTTCCCATGGGCTATACGGGTTTTTCAAAAATTTCTCACAGCTTCTGAACGACGCGTACACACGCGTCGTTCAGATGCTGTGAGAAATTATTGAAAACCCGTATAGCCCAGGGGAACCAAACTGAATTCCGGGATAAAATGTTTCCCTTGTCCAATCGTCCCGAGTTCCATTCGAATTCATTCACTTCCGTCGTGATGCGTGGTTAAAGAATTTTTCTTTCACCCTCTCTCCCAGGGGAACCTTACCGAATTCCGGGATAAAATGTATCCCATGTCCAATCGTCCCGAGTTCCATTCGAATTCATTTACTTCCGTCGTGCAGCGTGGTTAAAGAATTTTTCTTTCACCCTCTTTCCCAGGGGAACCTTACCAAATTCCGGGATGAAAAGTATCCCATGTCCAATCGTCCCGAGTTCCATTCGAATTCATTTACTTCCGTCGTGCAGCGTGGTTAAAGAATTTTTCTTTCACCCTCTTTCCCAGGGGAACCTTACCGAATTCCGGGATAAAAAGTATCCCATGTCCTTCCTTGTAGTATGAACTCAAATCGTCCCGAGTTTCATTCCAACTCATTCAGCAGTTTCGGCGTCATGCGTGGTTAAAGAATTTTTCTTTCACCGTCTCTCCCAGGGGAACCTTACCGAATTCCGGGATAAAAAGTATCTCATGTCCTTTCTTGTAGTATGAACTCAAATCGTCCCGAGTTTCATTCCAACTCATTCAGCAGTTTCAGCGTCATGCGTGGATAAAGAATTTTTCTTTCACCCTCTCTCCCAGGGGAACCTTACCGAATTCCGGGATAAAAAGTATCCCATGTCCTTCCTTGTAGTATGAACTCAAATCGTCCCGAGTTTCATTCCAACTCTTTCAGCAGTTTCGGAGTCATGCGTGGTTAAAGAATTTTTCTTTCACCCTCTCACCCAGGGGAACCTTACTGAATTCCGGGATAAAAAGTATCCTATGTCCTTCCTCGTATTATGACCTATAATCATGCCGAGTTTCATTTCAATCCATCAAGTAGTTTCGGCGTGATGCGCGTTTACGATACAGACAGACAGACAGACAGACAGACAGACAGACAGACATGAATGAAAAAAATTACAGTTTTGGCTTGAGTATCGATAATAGAGAGCCCTCCAAAAAAATTTTTCAAAATATCTTCAATGTACAGAATTTGACCTGTTACAGTTTTATTATAAGTATAGATAGCCATTGTGCATAGCTATCACAACGCTGATCTTCCGTTAAAACCAAACCAAACCTTTTAGTCTCTGCTTCGCTTAACTAGCTACTATGCCACAGGAGCAAGTCGTAAAACTTTCTTCAACAGAGTTATAACTTATAACTCATAATTTGCAATCAATTCTCACTTATTAGTATTCAATAACCAAGGCTGGGTATTATAACAGACACTTTAGTACCTTGACGCATTAAAATTTACTTAAGGCGCTCTCTTGAGGAACACTAGCGCCTACACTTATTTATTTACGTTAAACAAAAGAATTTTCAAAAATCAAAAATAGTTTTACCTATATTTTAAACTAGCTGGTGCCCGCGACTTCGTCTGCGCATGATTAGTATTTTGAGTACTCGCGATTTTACTTGCGTAATTCCCTTTCATCATTTAGTAACAAACATCCATCTATCAATCTATCCACCCATCTATCCATTCATACTTACAAACTTTCGCGTTTATCAGTTCAATTCAGTTTGGTTCCCCTGGGCTATACGGGTTATCAAAAATTTCTCACAGCATCTGAACAACGCGTACACACGCGTCGTTCAGATGCTGTGAGAAATTTAATCATGCCGAGTTTCATTTCAATCCATCAAGTACTTTCGGCGTGATGCGCGTTTACGAAACAGACAGACAGGCAGACAGACAGACAGACATGAATGAATTTTTTTTTCAAAATATCTTCAATGTATAGAATTGGACCTGTTACAGTTTTATTATAAGTACTAGCTGGTACCCGCGACTTCGTCTGCGCATGATTAGTATTTGGAGTACTCGCGATTTTACTTGCGTAATTCCCTTTCCCGTGGGATTTTCGAGATAAAATAAAGCCTATTTCTTATTCCAGCTTATAATCTATCTCTGTGCCATTTCATCCAGATCCGTTCAGCAGTTTTTGCGTGAAAGAGTAACAAACATCCATCCATCTATCCATTCATACTTACAAACTTTCGCGTTTATCAGTTCAATTCAGTTTGTTTCCCCTGGGCTATACGGGTTTTCAAAAATTTCTCACTATTCCGGGATAAAATGTATCCCATGTCCAATCGTCCCGAGTTCCATTCGAATTCATTCAATTCCGTCGTGATGCGTGGTTAAAGAATTTTTGTTCCACCCTCTCTCCCAGGGGAACCTTACTGAATTTCGGGATAAAAAGTATCCCATGTTCTTCCTTGTACTATGAACTCAAATCGTCCTGAGTGTCATTCCAATTCATTCAGCAGTTTCGGCGTGATGCACGGTAAAGGAATTTTACTTTCATACCCTCTCCCATGAGAACCTTACTGAATTCCGGGATAAAAAATATCTTGTGTCCTTCCTCGTAGTATGACCTATAATCATGCCGAGTTTCATTTCAATCCATCAAGTAGTTTCGGCGTGATGCGCGTTTACGATACAGACAGACAGACAGACAGACAGACAGACAGACAGACAGACAGACAGACAGACATGAATGAAAAAAATTACAGTTTTGGCTTGAGTATCGATAATAGAGTGCCCTCCAAAAAATTTTTTCAAAATATCTTCAATGTACAGAATTGGACCTGTTACAGTTTTATTATAAGTATAGATAGAAGTAGTTCTAGCCCTGAATTAAGACATCTAGAATACGTTTAAACCCATAAATCAGTTTTTTTAAAGATAGAAATAGTCTTGAAGCGTTAACATGGAAAAAACGCATGACATGATGGGCAGATACTAGATGGCAATTAAAGTATTTATTGGCCTATCGACAATAATTCGCTATCGTTTGAGCGATGACGATAGTAGAAATAGAGTCGCTTTGTAGCGAATGCTGGTTGGCTAGGCCTACTGTATCACTACATAGTATATAACAAGTCGCTTTCTCTATCCCTATGTCACTATGTATGCTTAAATCTTTAAAACTAAGAAACGGATTTTGATGCGGTTTTTTCAATAGAGTGATTCAAGAGGAAGCTTTATACGTATAATAAAACCGCGCGAAGCCGGGGCGGGTCGCTAGATTTTAATATGACATGGTATTAAAATGATAAATCGTACTGAACATGTCTGTTCTTTAGTAAGTAATTATTATTATTCTTAAATGACTTGCGTTCTAACACCACTTAACTATAAAGTAACTTGTTAGCTCTAGCAATAATAATAATTTTAGAGAAAATCAGAGAAAATAAGATTTCTCTAGAGAAAATTACGAAAATCATCGCCAGTTTCACTTCAAACCGTGTCATTATGTTATATGTGGCAGAAAACGAAGATAAGCGGTTAATAATTTTGTCGTACAGGCACTTTTTAACCGAATTCAGAAAAAAGAGGAGGTTCTCGATTTGACTGCATTTTTTCATGTGTTTTACTTGACGGCCGATGTGGCGCGGCGGGCGAAGGTTAGCCTGCGGCGCAAGAGGTTGCGGGTTCGATTCCCGCCTCGGGACAAATTGCTTGTATGATCTGCAAATACTTGTTCCGGGGTTTTGGGTGTTTATTTTGTTAATAACAATGAAGATTTACGATTATGAACAAACTTTAAATAAGGAATTAATTCTGCATTCGTCCCACGGCGTTCGGCTCAACGAAGTCCGCGGACTGAAAATAAAATGTTATGCAAATTGCATTCCTGATTCGTCCCATTTCAATATTTCTAACACAAAAATTCTTCAAAGTACTGTATCCACATATTTCTCTCATATATCTAAAGTACAGAAGAAAGAGGTATCATTACAATAAAAATATAATCTTTTCTTTTGTTGTTTAGCTCATGAGAAAGACCAGGGGATGAAAATGAAAGTAGGGAAGAATATGTCAAAGATTAACCAACTTGGTTGCTGAAGAATGAGCTATAGATGTAGATTTATAAATTAAAACTACAAAAAATACTACTTTATTAAATGTAATCTACTTTAGACAGAGTATTAATTTATTTTGGTTTCTTCGGAGACCAAAACAGTTACTGTTGTACACAAAGGAATATTTTTCATAAAAAATGAATCTCAACCATTAAAATGTCCTCGCATATGAAAGCTAAAAAATGCATTTTAAACTTTCAGAAAAAAATTAATACGGAAAAAAACCATTTTATACATAATAAAATTTACACTTATCTACAATTTATCTACCTTTATTTAACCCCTTAGAGTAATTCGCATCTTATAATTTGTTATGATGCTGATGCACAAACCAGTGCTTTGTCAGGAGTCTGCTTACTCTTTGTGTTTTAAGTCAACTAAGTCTAGGTCGGAGATATCGACCAACCCGTTAAAGGCTATTTCAATAATATTCTAACTCTTATTTTCCTCTTTTTCAGAATCAAGAAAACTCTTTGGTGGATACAGAATAACTCCTTCATATTGTAAAGCGTCGCGAGCTGCCAAGTACAACCGGGGGAACACGATATGTATGTTCAATCACGAATGTACCTCGAGAGGCGGAGAGGTAAGGGACTTTTGTTTATTTGTTCTCACAGTAAATAAATAAATAATGCTGGACAATCCACACAGCATCATCTAGCCCCAAGCTAAGCAGAGATGGAAAATATAATTTTTGAATTTCTTAGGGCCGGCCATATCTCGCGAAGAACCAACAACCGTTGGGGTAGACGTGCTCTTGAGTGGAGACCGCGACATGGCAAACGTAGTGTAGGACGCCCTCCGACTAGGTGTGATGGCGATCTGAAAAGACTACTGGCAGATGCTGGATGCGTCAAGCTGAAGACAGGGCACTATGGCGCTCATTAGGGGAGGCCTATGACCAGCTGTGGACTAATATGGGCTGATGATGATGATGAATTTCTTAAAGGAAATTTGGGAATTTCGAAAATTTAAATTTTGAATAGACGCAGTTCTAACTCTGGCATAACACATAAGCTACATTTCATCTCATAAGTCAGGTCCATTGGAATAGAAATATCGAGTCGCTTCCATCGACCCCGGTCAGCCCTTGAGACAACAAGCCTCGAAACAACGCGTGCAAAACCGCGGGCTGTGGCTTGTATACAAAAATTGGACGGTCTTGTACAGTGTACATTGAAACCATTGAAACCATTTACACTCGAGAGCAATGAATCCGGGTCACTCAAAGAATCCAAAAAATCTCGGAAAGTAAGAATGCTAGGTTAATGCAATAAATTGTATTTAATAGACAATTCAATACTCCTTAAATGAAAGTTAAAAAAATATGAGTCACCATACATTTTATTTACACAAAATTACATAAAGAAAAAAAACTGCTGATCTCTCCTTAAAACAAAAATAGGAAACATGAAATTTTTTAACTTTATGACGATTTTCTTGAATTTCAATACTTCGTATTACCTCCTCGTGCTTCCATTACTGCGTTTACGCGGTTTGGCATGCTGTACACCAAGTTCCTTATACGATTTTGGGGAATATTCTCCCCATTCCTCTGTGAGAGCAATTTTGAGCTCAGGAAGCGTGATTGGGGGAGGGTTTTGTTGTTTTACGCATCTCCCTAGCTCGTCCCAAGCATGCTCGATCGGGTTGATATCCGGGCTGCGCGCTGGCCACTCCATACAAGTAATGTTCATCTCTTGAAGGTAGATGCACAATCCTACCTGTATGAGGTCGGGCATTGTCATGCATAAATATAGCATCCTCACCCAAATTGACCATAAATGGACCAACGTGTTCGTTGAGGATTTCTTCCACATATCTTACGCTAGTTAAAGAGCCGTTTTCTATGATCACCAGCTCTGTGCGACTTTCAGAGGAAATTCCGGCCCACACAAGTACAGACCCACCACCGTAGGCTACTTTTTCTTCGATGCATGCTTGCTTGAATCTTTCCCCTGGTCTTCTATACACTCTGTGTCTTCCATCGTGCTTGTAGAGCATAAATTTTGATTCGTCGGAGAACATAACTTTCGACCAATCTTCAATACTCCAATTTACGTGGTTCTGGGCATATCTTAGTCTTGAAATACGATGGCCACGCTCCAGTTTAGGGCCGTTTGCAGGTCTAAGGGGTTTTAAGTTAGATTCAGCAAGCCGACGTCTTACTGTCCATGCACTTGGGTTACTTCCTCCGAGGCGTCGAAACTGATTTGTGAGTTCAGTTCCTGTGAGAAAGCGATTTCGAAGCATGGTGTTCACCAAGTATCGGTCTTCTCGTGCTGTGGTACACCTAGTTCTGCCCGTTTCTGGTCTGCGTAGGTTAGAACCAGTTTCTTCGTAACGTCGGAGAACTCTTTGTACTGTTGACAGCGACACACCGACAGTCCTGGCAGTATCGCGCTGACTCCGGCCGGTTTCCACCAATGTAAGTATTCTGGTGCATTCTTCAAGTGTAAGCGACATGATTTCAGCTTGAATAATGAATATTGAGCACTATCAACCTGGTTTATGTACCAACATAAATGACATATTACAAACAAAAGCAAAAACCAATCCTGTAATTTCGTAGTTCCATCTTCGACAGTGTTCCCTTTTCAAATTTGATTTTTTTATGATATAACTTTACAATAACTAAGAAGTTTTAATACTTTCATTTAAGGAGTATTAAATTGTCTATTAAATACAATTTATTGCATTAACCTAGCATTCTTACTTTCCGAGATTTTTTGGATTCTTTGAGTGACCCGGATTCATTGCTCTCGAGTGTATTTATTTGTTAATTGTGGTATGCAGATGATCTTAAATTTAACTTACGTTCTACACAATCTACTCTTTCGAGCGTACAAATTATTATTATTTATTGATTTGATTGAGCATGCACATGTAACATATTTCAAAAATTATGTATCAGTCAATAATCAATAATGTCAATAATCAATAATGTCAATACTCGTTAAAAAAATCATGCAAGTCATAGAAACAATTTTCCAAGAGCCAAGAGAAAAGTTTAGTTTTAAGTTTCTGGAGAGGCAAGGAAGTAATGTCAGTGGGGATTTTATTGTAAATTTTAACAGACATATAATACACACTTTTTCTACTAGAAGATAATCTAAAAACGGGGGTGTCCAATTTATCTTTAAAACGAGCTCGAGTTCTTTCACTTTTCATTTCAGGCTTTATACTGTAAAAGTTGTTATACTTCTTTACAAACATACAAGTTTCATAAATGTAGAGACCGCACAATGGTAAGATTTTGAGGGACTTGAATAATGGCCTACAAGAAACTGTTTGGTCCCAAACATTACATAATGCTCGAATACATTTTTTTTGCGCTATAAAAACTGACTTAATTTCAGTAGAGTTGCCATGTAGGATCAGGCCATAAAGAAGATTAGAGCTCACAAACCCGTGATATGCCATTTTCCCAGCTTCGAGGGATGACTTATCTACTATTCTCCTAAGAGCATATACATATTTGTATACATAGGGATTTTTTTTATTCTAATTTAATTTAGGGAATGGAAATTGAGTCTAATAATAATTAAGAGAGAATGAACTTGTTTAAGTTAGTCCCATAGGGATTCTTAACAAATTAATCAATATTTCCAAGTATCTTACATGTGGACTTATACAGAGTGACAACGGCAGAAGTTTTTTCTGCTAACACACTCTGAAATGAGCCCACATCAAGGACATTAACATTACATTCTGCAATCAACTCTTCTCTCATAAACGCGCTCCGGTAACACATCACCAAAATCGATTTCCATCTCCATTCAATTCTGATCTCCTCTATTCCAGGTCGTCGGAACATGCATGGACGGCTTCCTCTTCGGTGCTTGCTGCCAGCTGAAATCCGACAGTCAATCACACATCCCCAAAGGTCCAGGAGTCGTCATGACCAGCTACCTTGACTACCCAGACCCAGAGGGAGAACTTGCTGACTACGATGCCGATCAACTCAGCGATTGGCATAACAGCTTCAAACCTATCGTAACTCCAGGATACAAACCTGCATATTCATCCACAAACAAGCCAGAAGACCTAAGCACAGAAGCTGAAATCATCAATGAAGGCGTCAACCAAATAGCTAACACGTTACTCAGTTCGCCGCCTAAAGACAACGGTTATAAGCCAAAACCAGAATATAACTTTAGTACGATAAATCATGTAAGCGCGGATACGATCCTTGTTAATCCAAATGGAACGATAGTAGATAATATTGCAAGGCCGTCAGATTTTAACGTCCAGATTTCATCAATGCAAACTAAGCCAACCGTTGCTCCTAGTACGACATCGTCAACGCAAAAAACTGTATCTACGCACTATCCAGTGAGACCAGTGTTCAAACCTAAACCGACTAAAGCGACAACAGAAAACTATGTTATGGTATCAACAGTAACAAGGGAAGAAGAAGCATCTTCAATAAATTCTATTATGCAAATGCTGAATGACAGTACCCCTAGTGTTAAAGAAGATGTGACGTCACCGGGGTATGATGCAGCGGAAACTAAATCCTCACCATCGCCTTACACCCATAGTACGCTATATAGCTCTAGTTATTATCCCACAAGTCACTACGTAACACAGTCTTCAAGCCAATATGCAAAACCATCCACAGGACATTATGTTACCTTGAAACCAACATCGTTTGCAACAAGAAAACCATCGACTACAAAGAAACCTACGACAGTATATGTGAAACCATCTACGCTAAAGCCTTACGTGTCATCGCAAAAACCACCTTACGAATATGTTACGTCTTCGAATATCATGGAGTATTCATCGCCAAGTCCTAGTCAATCAACTAGTCAAGCTATAGACAATTTTAACAAGTACCCTACAGACCCCAGTGAGTTTACAGACTCAGTAACTACTTTCAGTTATGTTAGCTCAAGTACGACAGAGAAACCAACAGTAACAACACGCAAACCACCGTCTACCAGCTACATTACCGGTTCACCGCATACTAGAAGACCAATTACACCACCCGGGTCTTATGAGACTTACGATACGTCATCAGATACCTTCTCAAGTGCCACCCCAACAGTAATAGTCATCAACGGATTCCAAACACAAAAACCCACCGAAGAAACACAATTTATAGAGATATCTCAAGAACCATTCAAGAAACCTGCGACTATAACTGTAAATAATAACATCGCTTCAACCAACAACATCTATATGAACAAACCTCCTTCGTACGAACAACCATCATCACCGACTGTTGTTATAACACCTAAACCAGCTCCAAATACCACTCCATACCCTATTAAATCATCTACTAGACCTCCGGTGACTTCAACATCAAGACCAACTACCGTAATATCAGTTAGACCAGATTCTATTTCTATCAGACCTGTTTCTAGCACGACTGCTGCTACATACACTACCGCTTCCTTCGATTTCAACGAATACTCCCCAACTACCTTCAAGCCTGAACAGCAAACATCTCCTGATGATCTAATCAACTTCCCACCAGTGAGAAACCCTATGCTCAATGCGTCTGGTTCCAACCCAGCTTTATACAACACCAGTACTTTCTCCGATAACGAACTCAGTGACCTAGATCTTATCCATGAACTAGAATTCACAACACCCACATGGCATGAAGACGACAAGCTTAACGACAAAATGAGTGCATTCGTCAGTAAAATAGTCGGCAGTTTGCAAGGAACCTTCCAAGAACTACACGACATAGTTATTCTAGACAAGAAACAGAACGCAACAGCGGTAAGAACAACCACTGTAAAGCCTAAAAAGACAGTGGCGACGACAAAACGACCGTTAACGACGAAAAAGCCGGTGAAATTGACGCCGACTACGAGAAAGCCTACGGTGAAGACGACGAAGAAGCCGACTAGGTTGACGACATTGGCTCGGCGAACAACCACAACGATTGCACCACCGACCACCACGGTTGTGACGACGAGGAAACCGGTAAGGAAACTTAATTAAAAAAAAACAATTTAATATTTTATTTCGGGTAACTGAATCCATAGTTTGTTAGTAAAATATAGAACTTATTGATAGAGTTATTAAAAGTAATGCTAAAATAAATTAAATTATCTAACTCTCCCCATGAAACATTTCAACAAGGGAGACAAGGGAGAGTTTATTATACCAGCTAAGTATGGTTTTTAGAATGGTGTTTAAGTATATTTTTGAAAACTTTTGAACTTGAGGAGACATAATTCTAAAGATGAAAATTATGAAGTGTTTTATATGAAATCATAAATCTCCGAAAGCGTTTTATTAATTTGAGTGTTTAGCTGTATCTAGACAATGCGAACAGCCTCGCGAAGTAGCCTGAAAATTAATAAATAATCAAATAATCAATATCTTTATTTCTTTAGGCTTACAAAATAAGCTGCAGCTATAAAGTATGTATGTAGAGTTTAAACTTAAATTAATTTACTATCTTTATAGTAATAATAATAATCATTCCGGACAGTCCACACAGCATCATCTAGCCCCAAGCTAAGCAGAGCTTGTGTTATGGGTGCTAGATCACTGATATACTTAATACAATGCATTACATAGATTGATATTTTTAAATGTATCTTTTTGGCATAACTTTATTTATCTTTGGATAATCCATTTTTGGATAAAGGCCTCTTCCATCCCTTGCCAATTGGCTGTTTTTTGAGCTGTTTATCCATTGTTTTCTTGCTACCAATTTTATGTCGACCTTCCATCGGCGAGCCAAAAAGTAATACTACATCTTGATGACGAATGTGGCGTGGTGTGTTATCTTAAACTAGCGACCCGCCCCGGCTTCGCACGGTTTTATTATACGTATAAACCTTCCTCTTGAGTCACTATCTATCTAAAAAACCGCATCGAAATCCGTTGCGTAGTTCAAAGATTTAAGCATACATAGGGATAGGGACATAGGAACAGAGAAAGTGACTTTGTTTTATACTATGTAGTGATAATCCCCATTCCAGGTTGTAACAACAAAGCGGACGAAACCGACCCGTCGAGTGACTACCACCACGCAAGCACCGACGTCCACCACCGAACTGCAAGACGAGATTACCACCGAGAACTTTGTGGATCAGAACATAGACTACAATGATAAGAACCGTAAGTACCATTGCATCATTATCGTTATCTGTAGGGGCTAGATGATGCTGTGTGGATTGTTCAGCATTATTTATTACTAGCAGTGCTTCGCGGTTTCACTTGCGGTAAATCCCGTTCCTGTGGGAATTCTGGGATAAAATATAGCCTATGTGTTATTACCTTGTTAGATTTTTAGTTTTCAATTTTAGCAACATTGGTCATCGGCATTTTTCCTCTAGATGATCTGATATTTTACAGTCTTTTTGGGAAATAAAAATTTTGACCAAAAAAATGCGAAGACGCGGGCATAAACACACTATATACCTAAGATCATTTTTGTACAACAGCAATAAAAATGTTTCTGTTTCTATTTCCAGTGTGTGGAGTAAAACCCCTATCCAAATCGGGCCGCATCGTCGGCGGTAAGAACGCCAAGTTCGGCGAGTGGCCGTGGCAGGTCCTAGTGCGTGAATCTACGTGGTTGGGGCTGTTCACGAAGAACAAGTGCGGGGGAGTTCTGATCACGAACCGGTTCGTGACCACGGCGGCTCATTGTCAACCCGGGTGAGTCGCTATTACCACTATCAGGTATCAGCAATTTTATGATGACCGAGGAGGTGCGATCTGCCTGCAACGCAGGAGTTCCTAGATTAGTTGTACCTATTATCACTACATAGTAATACAAAGTCGCTTTTTCTGTCCTTATGTCCCTATATCCCTATGGCCCTTTGAATGCTTAAATCTTTAAAACTACGCAACAGATTTTGATGCGTTTTTTTTAATAGATAGAGTGATTCAAGAGAAAGGTTTATATGTATAATAAAACTGTGCGAAGCCGGGGCGGGTCGCTAGTATTATATAAGCTGTAGGCAGCGATGTCAGATCTACTGATTTAGCAGTAGATCTACCTGCTTTAAATAAATTAATTAATATACCTACACACAGCCAAATCTGAGCAGATGTAGATGAATATATTGCATTAAGCATATCAGTCATCTAGTATACTAGTATACTAATACCACATCTGCTTAAATTGGGGCTAAATGATGCTGTGTGATGTGTGTATTGTCCAGCATTATTATTATATCACTAAAAGTAGTACCTATTTAAATTGTTAGTTAAAATTGTTGCGAGCATTATTGAGGTAGGTAGCTCAACTGATTTGTCAATACCAGTCGTCGCGTCCAAGACGCTGGCTGCATTGTCCTGCTGTATGGCAATACTGATGCGTTGCGACCAGTTGCGATAGGTACTCAAGTGATCACTCCTCAGTGACTCTTTGATTGTTTTTTACTATTGATCACCAGTGGCCAAATTGATTGACTTTAGGTGCCTACACAGATTTGTTGTTCTGTTAGATTGAAGAGTAGCGGAAAGTAATGATATAAAAGCACTTTGAATTTTGAATAACAAAATGCGAAGACGCGGGCATATACACACTATATACCTTAGATTATTTTTGTACAACAGCAATAAAATTGTATGTGAATATACAATATACGGCGACTATCGCTAAACCAGCTTGAATGCAAGCTATTGCAATTGACAATCCCAGTTAATGAAATGTGATTGTCAATTTTGCAAGTCAATGATGTGTCTTGTGTCTAGGCGATTGGTAATTTACGAAGGTATTAAGGTACCAACTAACTTCCTGATTCTTAGGTAATGTAATGACTTAATGAGGAAGGACCGTTAGGGCTTAAAATTATCGAAATTTAAAATTAGCTTGGGATTATGTTGAATGGCGACCGACTATGGCGTTAAATCGAATCAGTGGGCGTTGTAATTTTACTACAAGCATTATCATTGTTACCATAATCCACTTTTGAATTTGATGAAAAAAATCATCGTTAATAATTAAATAAAATCGCAATATAATTTAATTATATAAGTCCCGTCGGAATCGAATGACTCTAAGCTTTTATTCGATTCCGAATTCTTGCAAATTTATAAAAACAACGCAGAAATTATGGACTATTTTCATTTCAGTTATAACCGTTCCACCCGAAAATTCTCTGATAAACTTTATATACCTCTAATTGTAACTCGAAAAATCGGGAAAGATTGATTGGGTATTTTTGGGTACTCCGGGGTTAAGGCTTTTTTTATGGCGTCTGTGTTTGATTCTTCCTCGATGTTATAAAATATAATTTAATGTACAAATCTTGTCTGTTGAATAAATACTATTTATATTTACTTCCAGATTCCTAGCATCCCTAGTAGCAGTATTTGGCGAGAACGATATCTCAGGAGATAAGGAACCCAAGACGCCTGTAACGAGGAATGTGAGACGAGTCATCGTGCATAGAGAATACGACGCGGCAACGTTCGAGAATGATCTGGCTTTACTCGAGCTGGAGTCGCCGATCAAATTTGATGCACATATTGGTAAGTATAAGGTTCATAGTTATCTAAACAAATAATACGACGATGACAAAAAAGACGAACCAATATTGAATGTAGTCGTTAGTATAGAAAATAGAGATAGACATAGTAACAGGCATCATCGTCTATTATTATTAATAGATAAAAGATGATGTGGGAAAAGAGCAATTTGAGAGAGATGTGGCACAAAAGACATGATAATGATGGGACAATTTATATAGCAAATTAACAAATGCATGCATTAGCGATATAGCACAAATTTTACAAAGTTTCTAACATGGCAGTAACTTAGGTCTTTACTATTGACAATGAAAAATTCTAATTCAGCTCAAAGTACTTCCTTACCTTCTTTATCTTCTTTTAAACTTTACATGACTCTTGTCACTCTTTTTTGGTGTTATTTTTCGAGTTGGAGCAAAACTAGTATCAATATTTTTATCATCTAGATAGATAATCAGATAAATACAGATTTTACAGTCTTTTTATAAAAAAGTATGGATAATTTTATAAAATTAATTTTCTGATATAATTTGATTGCAGTTTGTTGTACATCTTATACATTGGGTTATTAATGCTTTTATTAATGCTTTGCCTTATATTAACCTTGTTTAGCCTAGCCAACCAAGTTTGGAAAGAAATTAGTGAAATAATACCAGTGTACACAAGTTACTTTTGCGACGTGCTTTCTTCTGTATCTTAATCATTTATCAAACCTATAGACTATAAAATATTGCATCTGTAGTAAGATTAATTTTAGCAAAAACCTCATGTCAACGATTTGTTTCCCAGTGCCTATCTGCATGCCGCCTGATGAAGGAGACTACACAGGACGCATGGCCACCGTCACCGGATGGGGACGGCTGAAGTACGGTGGTGGAGTACCAGCGGTGTTGCAGGAGGTTCAGGTAACAACAGACAGGAGAAAATATCTCATCAAAATTCACTGCAGCCGTGAAGTTGCGACGTAAGAATATCGACCCTTAAATCTAAGGGAACCTAATAGCGGAATTGCAACAGCTGATACTGCATTTTGACACAGACATAGGCACAGCAATGGGGTAGTATCCTGGATTTTTTTTTCTATTTTAGTCTTCGTCAAATTAAAAAAAAATTGGACTCGTACTTTTTCATTTGTCAATCAAACAGAAAATGACAAAGATAAAGACCAAATGTGATGTAGGAGCACGGGAAGTCACTAGCCGCTTAAAAGTCACACGCGGAGTGACGTCAGATAGAGTGAAGTGATGGAGGGAGAGTGTATCTGTGCTTGCGCATACACTAGTAAATCATGGCTAGTGTTTCCGATGATACTGGCCGACGTGACTGAAATTTGGATAATACGCCATCATCAACATAATTAGAATATTTTTTTATATTGTATTTATTTATTTAAAAAAAAAACATTAAAACTTTTCTGCCAAACTGTGCAACAATTTGTCGGCAGTAGCTCTCGTGGACATTTTGGCACATAATCAATGTACTTAACTAATCTAATCATTTTTATTTACCGATATACTAAATAAAGTTAGATAAAGTTTTATTTAAATTTTTAAACAAAAACATTCAGGGACACGATAGTAATTTTACAACGTGTTGCGGTTATATATTTTGTATTGGATCCTGTGGACACTTAGCATTAACATGTCAAAAGCAGTATATGTAAGTCGCTAAGATCCGGGTAAGATGGCACTACAACATACGAGAGAGCTGCTTCCGTGATAGTTTACATTATGTGTTAAGAGAACTATTTTTTAGGTCCCATCAAAATTAAGAAGATGAATTAGCTTCGATTCAGGTAATAACAAAAAGAAGGAGAAAAGTCTGTGCGTATCCTACCAGAGCAGAAAGTAGGAGTAGTAATGTAACAAACATCTGTCTATCCATCCAATCTTTCGTATTCAAAATATTAGTGTGATAAAGAACAGGTCTTCGCCTTCTCAATCCTCTCATCTTCCAGGTGCCAGTGATAGAGAACAGCGCCTGTCAAGAGATGTTCCAGACGGCTGGACACTCCAAGAAGATCCTGAACTCCTTCATCTGTGCCGGATACGCGAACGGACAGAAGGACTCTTGTGAGGTTAGTAATCATCAACTGAAACCTCTCAAAATAGCCCCTGCAAGGTCTGCTTGTTTGGATTAGGAACTTATTATTGACAGAAAGTTACGAGTAAACTTTTGTTAGTGGCAAGTTTGTATCTGGTTCGTACAACCAAAGCTATCTGAAAACTACTTTTATTATTCGCCATTGAAAACGAACTCAAAGCCAGAACTCTGTACCAGAAAAGATACCACATAAGCTCCATAAGCCGCTTGGTAATAATATTATATCAATTCAAAAAACGATCACGTCGTTGTGAAAAGCCCAGGCAAAGATGGTAGAGAGAGATTCATGCAGAAAAGAAACGTTATCCTTGGTATTCCCAATGTAAACCAATTCAAAATTCAAAAATTCAAAATTCAAAGTGCTTTATTTCCTTAAGACCTTACAGGACACTTGGACACGTCATAAAATACATGTTAAAAATAACTGAAATTATGAAATAAAGTGCTCACTTTGATTATTGTTCACTTCGGTCTTTTTAGGTAAAGTAAAGAAGCGAACAAGAAACCTTTACCTTGTTAGGTTGTTAGTTTTAGAGTTGGAGCAAAACTCGTCCCAAGCTTTTTTATCATCTAAATAATCAGATATTTTATAGTAAGCCTTTTTACAAAGAATAGTTTTGATAATTTGTTTGAATTTATTCATCAATAATTTTTGCAACTCACTTGGAGTTTTGTTGTAGAAGCGTATACATTGCCCTTTGAAAGATACATTAACTTTGTTTAATCTAGTTGTGGGCAAAGCGAGTTTATTCTTATTTCTAGTATTAACATTATGTATGTCACTATTTTTAGTGAACCTATTGATATTTTTATGAGTGTACAACAAGTTTTCATAAATATATTGACATGGTACTGTCATTATGTTTATTTCTTTGAATATATTGCGGAGAGATTCTCTGGGAC
Source organism: Eupithecia centaureata (assembly GCA_944547425.1). NCBI lineage: Eukaryota > Metazoa > Arthropoda > Insecta > Lepidoptera > Geometridae > Eupithecia > Eupithecia centaureata. Next base: position 3,438,360 of record OX155706.1, read on the forward strand.
CCATATTATAGATTGCACGAACAGCCCTCTTCTGCAGCACAAATACGGTGTTAATGTCTGCAGCGTTCCCCCACAGTAGTATACCATAAGACATAATACTATGGAAGTAGCTGAAATAAACAAGTCTAGAAGTAGGTATCCACGTCTGTAAATTGACGGATATTTTTGACTGCATATGCTGCAGAACTGAGTCTCTTCGATAGCTTATCTATGTGTGGGCCCCATTGAAGCTTACTATCTAGAGTGATTCCTAAGAATACGGTACTTTCTACAATGTCTAACGTTTCTCCTTTCACGTTTACATCAGCCTTAACTTGTTTCACATTAGGTAGAATAAATCTAATACATTTGGTTTTGGTTTCGTTAAGCAAATGATTCATAAATGTAAACCACCTTGATATGCCCAATGTAAAACCAACCAACAGAAATGGTCTCAGACGCTTCCCTTGACGCATAACTCACTTACTTTTTCTAATTTTCAGGGCGACAGTGGTGGTCCTCTAGTTCTACAGCGTGATGATGGTAAATGGCAGCTAGTAGGTACGGTATCCCATGGAATCAAGTGTGCTGCACCCTTCTTACCCGGTGTTTATATGAGGACTACCTACTACAAGCCTTGGTTGAAGTCAATAACTGGTGTCCGAAGGTAGAGGATAATGAACGAAATATTTGTGAATAAGTTTGAAATGCAAGTGTAATTAGAAAAAACTTCGTGTTGCTTTTAAGGAAACTTATAAAATTCTTTGTATTATAGATACTGCAATCTTTCTGTAAATTTTGCGTTGTATAAGCTATTGATTCATAATTATATTAACTGTAATGGCTCTCTATTCCTAAAACTTAATAATATGAGCATTATAATGTAGATACTAATGTATATTTTAGTTATTTGTTACAATTCAAATGCATTTATATTTATTGTTGTTTTAATGCAAATTTAGTTTTAAGACTGAATCTTAGTTTGTAAAATTGTTATTCGTTTTAATATTTTAATTGATTTGAGTGTAAGTTATAGCAATTTATTATCTTGTTAACCAAACTTCATGCTGAAATATTAAATGCTCAAATAACTTAATTAGTTTAAGTAGTTATAATGTAACTGTATAAATGAACGATTTCATGCATTTATTAAAGAACTTAAGTATTTCAAGAGTTTCTTTACTTTATAGCTGAGCAAAATAGTATTAAAAATTGATAATAAAACACCAATTCATTGCACAATTCAACAACTTTATTACGTGAAACCCTAGATTTTTTTTTATATTTTTTTCATTGCTTTTAGCAGACATCAATATATTTTAATTTAACATTTTTTATTGATAGCACAGCAGTTATTTTTATTTCATAGGTAAATATAATTAATACTAAAGCTACTAAGCTACATTATTCAAACTTATTTTTAAGAAACTTCAATCCAGCTTGATATTAACCTAAAATATTAAATTGTGCATTAATAATATCTACATAAAATCTACTTACGTAATTATTCTACTATTTTAAACCGCCAATCTACACTAAAATACTATTTGCACGTAAAGCATCTTCTATAGTATTTCTAAACAATATTATTTTTATTAATTAGAATATTTTTTGATACGAACGTCATCAAACATTTTTTTTACGTTTTCAACATCAACATCTACTAAATATATTTTGACTATTATATCATCTGTGTTGGTTAGAGCATAGCCGAAGTCTTATTTTGGTCCGTTCTCTTTATAATGCAAGCACTTCTTACAAATAGCACCCGCTTTATCTTTGATCGTTGAAGACATAGCTCTATCGGATTCGGGTTTTGGATCTTCAAAAGGCCCTTCACTAAACTGTTGGATCAACTTTTTTATATAGCTGCCAGGACCTCTGATAGTCAGCTTAGCATCATCATCTACCTTATTTTCAACAGCATTAGATCTGTATTCACTCAGCATTTGTAGCCCGTCTTGAAAGTTTTCAAACGCTTGCGATATTTTATCTCCAATGTTTAGTTTATCTTCTATGTCGCTAAAAGTGACAGATTTTTCGGGTTCTACAATACTTTTCGATCCAGTAGGTGTGATGATAATTTCTGAGTTCTTTACATCAATGGTTATTTTAGCGTCGTCAAGATTCAAACCTGTGAGCGATACATCAACAGATTTCGAGCGGTATTGCCTAGATGGCGTTGTTGGTATGGTGAGTTGGTTGGAGTCCGAATATGATTCCTTGATAGCTCCGATAGATGTCACTGGTGAGACGGTTAGAGACGATCCTCCGCCAGGGCTTGATCCTGTTTGAAATAAGAATCTTAATTTTACCAAAGAATTGGACAATTTAATACATAAACAGCAAAGCAATCTTGTAATGTTAAAATGCGGATTAGAGGCTACGTTTTTAGTAAATTGTTAAATATCATTGAATATTTATTATTTATTGTTAATATTATAAGTATTGCCCATCACCAAATTTTTTATCAAATATTTTACCTTACGAAATAATTTGGGCACCCATGGCATCTTTTTCGATTCCTAAAATAGACCATAATAGTTTTAGAAAACAAATATTTCTATATCTAGATTTTTAGCTAGAAATTAGTAATTCAGCATAAACAAAGTTTCACAAATCAATAAAAGTATAGGTCTAGGAAGGTTATTTAGACTAGTTTTTCTTATTTTTAATCAAAAAATCCCTCTTGAGGTTAAAGCCAGACTGACGACGTCAGAAAAACTAAATGCTTTTGAATTGTTTTTTTTTACTTGTTCAAAATATGTTACTACTGCTACATGCTAAACAGTTGTTCGGAAATCCTTTTAAGCATGAAAAACATATTTGTGCTAGAATGACCTGCTCAGAAATATTTAGTATGCTTAGCATATTCAGTATGCAGTAAACATTCTTTTCTGACGTGTCCAAAAGGCCTGTAAATTCATTACAAGAATTCACTCAATGTTTGAAAAAAGAACGGAAGGTTTTCGCAACTAATCTTAAGACCAGTCGAAACAACCTGTCTATGTAACAATTCCACCACCAACCGTTAGAAACTTCCTCATCCTCAATACAAAGCGGCAGAGGCTGGTCCACCATGAGACCCTGCACCATATCCATGTAGGAGTCCAGAGATAGCTTCTTGCCTGACATCTTGATGCCGCGGATCCTGCGCCGCATCTCTGTTACCATGATGATTATAATAAAATTATGACGTTGATGAGTTGTTTCACTTTGTTAGGATACAAAACAGAAAAGAAACAAATCATGACATGACAAAAGCAAATAGATTCGACTTTGGTGGGACTTGAACCTGAAACCCTCCCTCAGCACGGCATTTTTCAATTTGGAGGGTATTTGGCTTCGTGGTACAGTTGGCAGCGCATACCATACTCAGGTAGGGTTTGGGGGTCAAGTCCCGCTGAAGTTGAAAATGTATGCGATGTTATTTATTGTCTTTCTCAATTTTGAAAGCTTTGGTAATGTGGATGATCTATGTCTTGTAAATTAATATAGTTCTTAGACCTAAAAGCCACCACACACAGAAGCCTTTAAAGGCTAAGGCTTAATAATGACCATAGCAATGAAATAGAAAAGAGCTCTTATCGGCAAATAGTGAATTTAAGTCATAGAATTCTCATTAGTAACTAAATACACACCAGGACTATCCTTAGGCTCCATCTTCAGCTGAGCGAAGGTCTGAGCACAAGAAGTCAGCACTTGTTCATAGTCACAGATGGCAGCATGAGTGCCGTTGACGATCTTAGGAGACATGGGGCTGTTGGCGAGGAGAAGACTGGTGCCGAAGGTGGAATTCAGCTCTCGAGTCTCTGTGGAGGAATTCATTTGTTAATTTATCCTAGGACACATCTTCATTTACGTGAGTAAGATAGTGGCCAAAGACTTGATCATTATAAATAGAAAAAAGAATCTTCATACCTTACAGTTATCATCTTAGGTTTTGTAAACCAGATTTAGAATTTTTATAAGAAATTATCTGATCCGCTGGTGATTTCATTTGCGTGGACTTTAATAATACCATTGAACCCATTTTAACGACCTTAGAATAAAGATTTCCGAAAATCCGTGCCAACGTCTTGCGAGGAACTTCAAAAGGAACTTTCGTACAAATTTGAGCTTCGTAGCTCCTGTAGTTTCAAAGACTGCAACTTGGATGAATAACCCAGTTTTTTCTTTAATAAATATAGAAAATATAGTCAGTTTTAAAAGTGATAAATTTAAAACTTGCTCTCTTGCCTTTGGACTTAAAATTGAAGCGGATTTTTAAATTGCCTTATGTGTGAATAGTATTAGCCAAAATTGACCCTACTAAAATCCTATAAATAAGAAACTCAACTATTATAATTCCAACAAACCATCATGAAAAAATCGACCCAACACGGGGTAGAATTTTTCATCTTAAACTTTTCATATAGGCATGAATAACACCATGCGAAGTTCGTAATTATGCTGATATGACAAACTAATAGAACATGTTAAATAGAAGCTTGAAAAACTAATGGTCAACAGTGAAATAATGCGAAAATAAAAAGTCTAATTACAAAAAAAATTAAAAAGCTTTATTAACAAAAAAATACAACAATTGAATTGAATAGAATAGGTACTTACATAACTGGCCATGGTGTTTATGAAATAATGCATGAAATTAAGTAGATTAAAATTGTCTTTACAATATCGTTGTTACAACCGTTTCAAATTGCCGTTTTAAAGTTTTAAGATACAAAATCAACTTCAAAATATTTTATTTAATAATAAACCACACAACAAAATATAACAATGATAAAAAATTAACGTAAAACAATGAACGCCAATTTCAAATAACGAACAAAAAAACGTGAATCCTAAAATATTTAACAAACTTGTCAGAAATTTAAACTTAACATTCCCAAAAATGTCTGATTCCGGTTTGTGACACATTGATTTAAGTCTCTACATTCTTTGGTAATACCTTTCAGGGAGACTCGAGGTCTCTTCGCCTGAACTATGTTTCCATTTTCAGAGCCAAACACCTCCACTAGTATCTCCGATGCCACTTTCTTTATCTCGTTCCAGTCATCTGTAAATAAATTACACCTTTATGTCTGAGTTTGTAAAGCTGGTTTTAGTTTACATTAGCTAACACTATCGAATAGAGTATTATATTTCGAAAGGATCTTAGCTTATATAACATCAGTCATCATGAGGGTTAACTGACAGAGATCGCTCTTGAGCGATAACATCGCCAAGTATAGCTTACATCATACATTTTTATGTAAATCAAGAAAAACAATAGATCGAAGTTTCTTTATTGCTACATATTGTACATGAAAAGGTCTTAAATTAACATAAGGGTATCAAGCATGCACTCTGTTAGGGCTTATATTAGAAAAAGTATTGTTATGAAATTATGACGCAAAATATACAAGCCTTTCAATTACAAGTTCTTTCATTCTACACTAATCATATAGTAATTGTTCTATATTCATACCCTGTACTATGTATTATAATAATTAATCATTTAATGCAGGTAACTGAAAGAAAAGTATAGATGGTAATACTAATTCTAAGGCCATATAAATAAAAACCTTACCGTCTTACATACATAAAATATATCAAAACTAAATCAGAAGTTGTTGAGAAAATGTTTTAATTTCCGCAACGTGTATTTCGCAATCACGTCTGACACCGTATTTTGCGTGTAGGAAGGTATAGGGAAAACAAATGACAAAACCAAAAATAAAATACAAAGAAATAACATGAGGAACTTAAATCTCACCCAAGATATCTTGGTTAGTCGTCCTCTGAGAGGTGACAGTGAACCTAATGACATAAATGCCCTTGAAACAAGCTGGTACTGCGTGGATGTAACCGCGACCGTTGAGTCGCTTTAGCAGACATTCGGTGAGTGCGTTGTCGCCACGAAGACGGAAGGCAACCATGCCTGGAAAGAAACGCAGACAAAAATCTTAGAAGGCATAGTTAAAAGTCAAATCTGAACAATCTCAAATTTTGTAAAACAGATCCTAATAATATAATAAATGTAAAAGGTATTGACATGGACCAATTGAGCTACCTTTAGACTGTTTGCAACCGTCTGCATTTAGCTCAATGGTTTCAATTGTAAATACTAGTTGTAATTTTTCTATTCCTTGCTTGTAATTTTCGTTGTTAATAAAGATTGTTATTTTAAAGAATCCAAAAAGTGCCCTACCACGGAATCAAAAGTCTTATTCTCAGTCTTTGATATCCACATTTTTCTTCATTTGATTAATCAATTTCTAAGTGAACGAAGTCGTTGGACGCAGCTAGTAAATGATAATAAAATCCTTGTAAAACGATTAACTTTCCAAGATAGGAACACCAAAAGAGACGCAGGAGTTTATTTATTCTAGTAAAAGAATCATACTAACCTAGGTTTCTGGCTTGAGGAATCTCAAAACGTTGATCAGCTAGCACCAAAGCCTCAAATTTCTGAGCAAGGCGGACTCCCTGCAAGCAATGAAGATATATGAGATACTATCAGAGATACATCAGACATATATCAGAGACAAATCAGATATATCAGAGATACATCAAATAAATCAGTTAGTGATAATGACATTATTCATCATCATCATCATCATCAGCCTATATTAGTCCACTGCTGGACATAGGCATCCCCTAATGAGCGCCATAGCGCCCTGTCTTCAGCTTGACGCATCCAGCATCTGCCAGCAGTCTATCGCAGATCGTCATCCGACCTGGCCGGAGGGCGTCCTACACTACATTTGCCAAGTCGCGGTCTCCACTCAAGAACACGTTTACCCCAACGGTTTTCGGTTCTTCGCGAGATATGGCCGGCCCACTGCCACTTCAGCTTGCTAATTATTTGTAGGTAAGCAGAACTTGTGTTATGAAGTAAATGAGAAACAATTTTGGTCATACCTCACGAATATGCTTTTGGAGACCTGACACTCCATAGTTGCGGAGCACAAACCAAAGCTTCAAGGCTCTGAAGCGACGACTGAGTGGGATCTGCCAGTGCTGAGATGACAAACAATAAAAAACAATAAAATAAAAAAAGGACTAATTACAGCTAGTATTTACAATATTAACAAATATCTAAGCCGACACCAGAAGGTAGTGTACAGAATGCTGGCAGCAGTGCCACGTAGAATTGCAATGCTAATTCGTTGACCGAAATAGAAGCCAGCATTCCGATCACGATTAATATTATATTTATGAATAAAATAGAAATATAAATAGTATAATAAAGATACTAAAGCTGAACACATGTTTATTGATAACGTATTTGATGGAATCACATTATTTGTTATTTAAGCATTTCAGTTCTTTATAAGCCCACTGCCATCCAAGAGAGTTTTATCAATGCCCATCACCGTGAAAGCTCTGAATCAATTTTATCCACCACCACCGAAATCCAAATTCTTACTAGATACTCTTTCTTTGAAGGATCCTCTAGTTGTATTTTTTCTCCACAGCCGTCAGAAATCTTATTGTATCCATGTAAAGTTTTATTATCATCATTTTGGAGTTTGGTATCATTTACAAAATTTCCATTGACGTCTTCATCGCTCATTTTGTTGTTTGTATCTTCTATTGTTTTAAGATCAACTTGGTCTCCATTTGTTTTCTTATATCTATTTTTAATACCATTATATGGGATTGTTTCTTTTATGTTTTGAACTGTGTCAGTTTCATCACCATTTTCAATTATTTCAATCTGATCTTCAGCGGTTGCAAGAACTGGTTTAGTTTTGATGAACTTTAGTTGATTTTTTGTATTTGAGTTTTGCGATCCTACCTTTTGTGGATAAATTATGGAAATAATTAAACATTAAATACGATCGAATTACAGAAAAAGATGATTATAAAAGAAATTTCTCTTACCATGTAATCGATAGCTTTTCCTGTAAATTGAAAGGAGTAGGTAAGAAAAAAATCACGTGATACAACAACGTTCTTACACTTATTTCTAAAATCCAAGATAAATCTAGGGTTTTATTATCTTATATTATGTCAACAAATACCGAAAATTTAAAAATGATAACAATTACAAAAAATCACAGGATTTGTTTTCAGTAATTATTACTAAAAACAAAAAGCTAAGTTCATTCAAATTAATCGAGACGACGACGGATGAATTCAATGATCAATGACCCACAAAGGCTATATTTTATCCCGGAATTCCCACGGGACCGGGAATTACCACGGGTGAATCCGCGAGGCGCTGCTAGTATAAAATAATTAATTAATTTGTACCTGAATTTTCATGTCTCAGGTAGATAGGGTTAACGTTGAAAGTCCTGTGCAGAGCTGTGCTGTCTCTAACCCTGGAAAAATATATCACATGTGTTCAATTGTATGTAAAAACAAATCTCGCACAGTTTCATGCACCATGATCAAGAATGAAGTTCGTTTTCGTGATCATGGCGAATTAAACTGTGCCGAAAAATTGAAAAACTCGAACAACTTATTATCATTTCAACTGAAATTATTCATAGAGACGTGATTTGATAAGGGTTCAGTATAAAAACTACTTTGATCTTACCACATAGCAGTGCAGTCAAAGTTGACCATCAGCCACTTAGAGGGGTTGAAAGCGAAGGAATCTGCCATCTCTATACCGTCTAACCAGTGTCTGAAAATATACATAAAATTATCTGGTCATTTAGTGTTACGGTATTATCTTTTTCAATGCATCTGTAGTAGTTTTATTTTGTCTGTTTTAGGAAGAGATACGAAAACATAGTTTGGTGGCCACTTCGTTTCTTTTCCTTAACTAGACAAAATAAAACTATTACAGATTCATTAAAAAAAGCTTTTGATAGGTTTAACAAACTGAACGTGTGAATTTTGGAAATTCTTTTGTTCATCGTAATAATTATAAGATAAAATAAGTAATGCGCTACTTAAGCTCTTGTTTGCGCCTTAAATGTCTTAAAATACCCTTTTTAAAGAACCCTAAAACTCATCTGTTCCGGGCAACTCGTGTTTGCGCCTTAAAAGACCTTTTTGAAGAACCCCATGTTACAACTCACCTATACTCGGGGCATATGAAACAACTGCCTGCATATGCAGCATCGACGTGCAGCCAGGCTGAGTGCTTCTGGCAGACCTGCCCGATCTCCCGCAGGTTGTCGAAGGCAACCGACCCTGTGGTGCCCAGGGTTGCGCACACCTGGAGAGAAAGAAAGGGAGTTGGTGAGCATAATGCGTTAGTAGCGGAAGAGTTTTGTATAGATAACGGAAGTAGAGACAATTTTCATTATAAGTATTCGTTATAGGCAATAAAATATGACTTATGTTATCGATTTGTGTTTTTTTTTCTAATCCTATAATTTTAATGTCGCCTTTTTTTGTAGTGGCTTCGGCGTTGAGTGTTTCTTTGTAGTGTGCATTCGTTGTTTTACTTGACTTTTGACTTTTATTCGTAAGCATACGGGCTCGTGTAATACAGTGTTTTTCGGAATTACGTAGCACACTCATCGCGTCCCCAAGACACTGCGCCAGTTACGAAATCCTACTAAACGCGAAAGTTCCACTCCTTCACTTATAATTTCCCAACACCATGAATTACTTATGTAGTTAGCCATAGGTACTAATTAATTAAAAACTAAAAAACATTATTATAAAAGAGAAAAAAAAACTGGGTCTTCAAAAAATCGTTCACAAATTTTAGTTTCTTATTTACAAGATGCTTTATGTCATAATATAATAGTTTTTGGGCTCCAACACAAAATTGCGACGCGATGATCTGTGGCCTTATTGGGTTTCTAAAATATATGATACATCTTTGGCCACGTCGTTAGGTACTTCCATCAGGTGAGATTGTGGTCAAACGAAGGTCTATTCTTGAAAAAAAAATACATTTTTTGTAAATTTTAGAGATAATCAACGCTATCGAAGTTATAAGACTATCGAGATCCGCAAGGGCTGATGCGGCGGCAGATTTGGCTGAAGATCTCAAGAAACGCAAATTGTGCAGGTTTCGACAAAGCCAATGCATTAAAATTTACTTCCCAAGTCTTAGGTCCTAATTTTCTTTGCTGATTAAATGTCTGTCTAATTTGAATAATACTCCACAACTGTATAACAATGCTGATGCGCTGCGCGTTTTATGAAATTTGAAACAAATCTTATTTCTTTCGGCTAACAAAATAAAATAATCAAAACAAAACTCAAAAAAAGTTAAATTTTAACTAAACTAAGCATAAATTGTTATCAAAATAACGGTCACGCGTCTCATCGACCAGACGCATATTTAAAGTTTTGAGAAATTATTAATTACAAATATAAAAGCACTACAAATTAACCATCATAAAAGCTATCCATCTAAACCCTCAGCTTTAAAATACCAATCAACTTTAAAGTGATCATTATAAAAGGCTTTGTTCCCCACTGCGCCGATTTAAAACAATGCTCAGAAGCCGCATTCCCATTGGGACCAATTTATTGTACAAGATGATTGGACAAGATGCCATGGGAGTTATTAGTATTGTTGAAATGTATAAGTTTATTTAAAAGGAAGATTTAAAATTTTATTTTAAGTATTTAAAAAATTTGTTTTAGGTAGGTATCTAAGGTTAAAATACTTATGAAAAGTTAAAAACTATTAAATGTTACTTGAAATTTTCAAAGACAATTTTTTTTCTTCTTTGCGATATTAGTAACTCGTATTTATCCAATATCAGTTAAAATTTTATAGTAGAACAACAATTGCCTTAAATTGATTGTAATTATTTGATAACAGATATTACTCAACGTAGAGATGATGATGTCCTTTTTGCTGATTTCGGCTAAGGCGACAATGTTTCTGCTTCTTTTTATTTCCTCTGATGCGCCCTGAGATGACTAGCGTAACCAATTTTGGCTTTAAATGTGCGTGCGCAAATTGTACCAATTGTAACCGTAGATAGGAATACAATGAAATACATACTAACTAATATTATAAATGCAAAAGTTGGTATTGATGTTTGTTCCTCTTTCACGCAAAAACGACGATAGCGGATCAGGCTGAAATTTTGAATAGCCAGATACTCACCAGCTCACGGTCACGCCTCGCATCTACCAGATGCTCAGATTATTTATTAAAAACCCGGAGAGCATCGGTACCCCACGGACCTAGGGTCTCTACTCCAAGGGGAGCAAATCCTATGGACTTAATGGGAATCCAAGGGGAGAAAATACGTAGGCTCTGTCGAGACCTGCATATTTGCGCCTCTTGAGATCCTCAGTCAAATCTGCCGCCGCACCAGCCCTAGTGGTTGTCCTTGGAAGATGGGAAGATGCAAGTGTCGCGTGTGTGTGTGTACACATGTAGCGTCCCACAAAATGGGTCTTTCCAACTCCCTTAGAAAAAACTTTAAATTGGTAATCAAACACTAGTCATGTTTGAGTACCAATTTAAAGTTTTTTAAATTTACGCGATCAGAACACAAATAAATAAATATCTACGGGTATTTATCTCGTTTATTTACCTATTTTTCCCAACATTTCAACAGTTAATCAGTCAAATCAATATCTTTATTTCTAGGCTAACATTTTATTTTAGGTTTTTTTTTTAGTTTATAACGTTGTGACACAGAATAAATACTTGTTACTTATACTCATTGTAATACTACCCTGGATTCGATCCCTAATACCCTTATTGAAGTGTAACTATAGCTGGGCTTCACTTCAAGCATCACAGAGGTAGGTACGTCATGCATGCATGACTTGCTTGATGTACTTATTTGCTTCGGTGTATCACTTTCCGTGACTTACAAAGAGTTAGGTACCACTAGATAAGACTAATTGAATAGAAAAAAATCACACACACATTTGTTCCGTCACAAAGGCTTAATACTACGAATTACAAATTTGTTATTTGTAGGATAAGTCTTCAAATAACAGATTTGTTATTTCTCTTTCGATGTTTCTCTTTCTACAAATAACAGATCTTGTTATTTGTAGTAACAAATAACAGACCCTTATTTTAGTAAGGATTTGCAACGGAAAAAAAATGTTTATATGGTTTGCTATTAGGGTATCATATTCTATTTAATAAGTCTTATGTTATCTCTTATTACAAAACTAGCGACCCACCCCGGCTTCGCACGGTTTATACGTATACACCTACCTCTTGAATCACTCTAAGTATCTATTAAAAAAACGCATCAAAATCCATTGCGTAGTTTTAAAGATTTAAGCGTACATGGACATAGGGACAGAGAAAGCGACTTTGTTTTTTATTTACTATGTAGTGAAAAGGCAATGATCATCAGTGAACAAACAACCGGTTGTGATGGATCAATTAAAATAAAAATACCCGTATAAGCAGGTTAACCAAAGAACCTAATTTCTATATGGAAGAATACAAACCAGGGTCCCTGGGCTAGTGTGGTTCTAAACTTTCCGTATCCGTATAAGCTCTGAACCCTGTTCACCCTGTTTTTTATATCTGAGCGACTGGTTGATGGACAAAAAAGTGAGGCGAACTGAAAATCAATTATCACTTTATTTTTATATTATTTTGATAATTATGTACCGATAGTATTAAATTTGACTTGTCTAAGTGCTTATTTTGTAAGCCTAAAGAAATAAAGATATTGATTTCTGATTTCTGATTTCTAACGCGTGCCCCTCTAGCTGGTGTGAGTATCTGTCGCAGCGAAGCAGCATTGTCATACAGCTTGGTAATGCAGCCAGTGTCTTGGAAAACCAACGACTTATATTGATTGATTTACTTTTATTATTATTTGGACTTTATGTTCTAGCCGGGGCAGTTAGCTCGAATGTTGCAATTGAAAATACTTGTAGTTCGTAGTTATAATTTATTTTTATTCTTTGATTGCATTTTTTGTTACGAAAATATTTATATTAATATTATTAATTTCAAAATCATCATTGCTCAATTTTACGTAACATTATGCTGAGACAGGACCTAATAGTTTGCTGCATAGCTTGTTATTATTTTAAGTAGTTCTAAGTAAGTTCTGATGTTACTAATAGTCTCAATAATGTAGAAAACGAAAATATTTCTTTTACTTTACTAATAATAATAATAATAATAATATATACTAATGTTATATGACTCGAGAGAAGGCCGCTTCCATCGCTCTATGTCAACGGCCAATCAATCCATGCGCAGTTAATCGCTGCTTAGCACAGTTTTAAATTGGATTAAACGCGTTCAGCGATGGAGATAGGTGCCTCATTTCATACATTATTTTAGCCTATTTTTTAACCAAAAAAGAAGGTTCTGTTACCTGTGTTAAGAACTTTTTAACGAAAACTATTAACATTTTATAATTTTTTTTAATGCTGTTGCTTTTTAAGTGGTCCAAAATAAATTTAATCAAGATGTGATCAGAGTTTTTGAGTTGTCCTTGTATTATTATTAAAGCTATACCATGGTTATTTTATCCTTTTTAATTTTGTCTATTTCTATTTTATATCAGAGAGTCTCTCTTTGATATGAAATAAACAATCTTTATGATACAATATTTTTTTTCTAATTTAAGCATGTTTTGTATCTTTTCAAATTATTTCATTTCATAGTATAAAAAGCTGTACCTATACAAATACTTGTGAGCATTTAAATAAATAAACATATAATATCATTCGATTCCTCACACCCTAATACACCAATCACTACGCCATAAGTTGCTTATCTATAATATGACATTCCGGTCGTAGAATAAATAATGCGAAACTTTGTCTATGAGTGTATAGGTACTATCCACATTATCATCAACTTAAAGGTTATTTATTAGGTGTAATTCTTAAGTTAGCTTAAATTAGAAGATAACTTAGTGTTTAGTTAAAACCTAAGATAAATTCAAGGCACTACTAACAAATTTAGGTTACGAAATAGTTTTTAATAAAAAAATAGGTATCTGTCGATCTATCTATTCTATTCGACTCACCCAAAACGGCACCAGTCCTTTCTCCTTATCGCTGGCGATAGCTTCCTCGAGCTTGTCGCCTCGCATGCTCTGGTGCTCGTCGGTTTCTATGTAGCGCATGCGAACCAAACCTGGAGGATTTTAATTATTATTGTAATATTATAAATACCAAAAAACACGCCTGCATTAAAGCCAATTGTGTGAGTAGGAGACTTAGGCTGTAGGCATTTCAACTGCAATCCAATCGCAAATTGCAGTTCGGATATAGAACTGCAAACCAAACGCGCAGTCATATTGTAGTTCAATTGCAGTCGGCGTGCAGTCGTGCGAACTGCATACCGACTGCAACATTCCCACCCGCCCGCACTACTTTAACGTTCCCCGCGCATAGATGGGTATAGTGCATTTGGATTCAGTTTGAATACAGTCGGTATGCAGTCTTTGACAACATCGCTAAATTCTTTGACTCAAAGAAAACTTTGGAGTCAGTTTAGGAGATACAAAGTGTCTCTCAAAAGGCTTTTGTAAGATGTGAAGGTATTTTGGCTACGTACCAATGAGGCCCGCTTTCTCTACCGAGGAGTGTGCCTGGTCGGAGCAGTAGCAGATCAGATGTCCCAGCAGTTCCGAAGACTGCACCTCGGGGTTCAGAGCTGATAGCTCCATCAAAGCTTGAGTGCGCGCCGCCAATAGACTGACTAGGGTTGCTTCGCTGGCTGTTGTCTGAGACGGAAAGAATAATAAATAAAAAAATATTTTTTGGACAATCCACTCAGCACCATCTAGCCGCAAAGTAAGTAAAAATGATACTATACATACAATAACAACAAAAATTACAATCAAGGAATGCAAAAACTTCAAACTAGTTTATTTAATTATTTATTTAGGTAACATATTTGCATTGCCATTACAGTTTAGAACCAAAGCTAAAATGAAATAGGTATAAAAAGATACAAAAAAAAACTTACTAAACATTATAAAAACCAAAAAAATACTACCTACGACTAAAAAACTACTAGGTAATTACAACTTAATTTCTAGCATGAAATGAACAACTTCACATATTCCTATCTATCTAAGAATTTTAAAACCGCATCCCTTAACTTTGGCAAGGATGTATAAAATAAATCAACATCCTCTTCTGCACATGATTGATGCTGGTGAGTATCTGTCGCAGCGCATCAGCATTGTCATACAGCGTGGCAATGCAGAAAGTGTCTTGAGGACGTGACGACTGGTATTGATATGGATCAGTTGAGCCTTTAGGCTGATTGCAATGATCTGCAGTTAGCTAAATTGTTTCAATTGTATATGTACATATATCTAATATTTAATAATAACAGATTTTTAGAAAATAAGTGTCTGCTTATTAGAACCAAAAATAACGAAAAGGAATCGCACATCAATTTTTTTTTTTTAAACTAAAATAAAAAAAATGATGCATTTCAAACATCCAGATAAAGGTTGTTATGCATGGAGTACCTGTATGACTCCACCACCCGGGCTGTCATCCTTTTCGTTGAGGAAGCACTCCGGTAGACCCAGCAGCTTGCCCAGCCAGTTCATAGCAATGGTCTCCAACTCCGTGCCGGCTGGTGATGATGCCTGTTACAAGGATGAAGTGAAATTATTTATAGGATCTGTCAACTATCTGTCTAGTATCTATCTCGTAGTATATGTCTAGAGTCTATCTTTATACAGATATACAGACAATACACTAGCTGGTAAGTCATCGCATGGGACGATCGTAAAATAAATCATTATTTGCAGACAACGGGTTACAGGTTAGTATGCACCTGTAACCCGTTGTCTGCAAATAATGATTTTGATTTTGACAGATAAGTTACATAAATTCGTGCTTATTTCCGTAAGATCGATCTCAATCTCGCTACTTTCTATTTATGTATACATATATATTACTAGGAACTGCCTGCGGCTTCACACGCGTTGTTTTTAAGCTATTTCTAACCAATCTACTTTTCATCATGGGATGAAAAGTAGCCTATGTGTTATTCCAGGGATAGAACTACGTCTCATCAAAACATTTTAGCCGTTTTACATTTCTCCAATCCGTTCAGTAGTTTTTGCGTTAAAGAGGAACAAACATCTATCCATACAAATTTGCGTTTATAATATTAGTAAGGTTTTAATAGATAGTGATTCATGAGGAAGGTTCATAATGATCACCCGTGCGAAACCAGGGCGGGTCACTAGTTACTACATAGTATAAAACAAAGTCTCTTTCTCTGTCCCTGTTTCCTTATGTCCCTATATCCTTTTGAATGTTTAAATCTTTAAAACTACACAACGGATTAAATAGAGTGATTCAAGAGGAAGGTTTATACATATAATAAAACCGTGCGAAGCCGGGGTGGGTGGCTGGTAAATTATAAATAAGTAGTCCTTCACTTTATTACCCAGGTAAAGCAGAGCACATTGAGTGCGCTAGACAACATGTCTCCCATGATGGAGGGGTATGAGGTGAGGGCGGGGAAGTACGCATGCATATGCGGACTCTGCCAGTGGACCAACTGTGGACAACAAATTATAATTATTTACCGAAGAAAATAACAATCAAGGAATAGAAAAAAATAAAACTAGTTTATACATTGAAACCATTGAGCTAACTGCAGACGGTTACAAACAGTAAAAGTAGCTCAATTGATCCATGTCAATCAATACCAGTCTGTGCGTCCCCAAGACACTGGCTGCATTACCACGCTGTATGACAATGCTGATGCGCTGAGCCAGATACTCACCAGCTCTCGGGTCACGCGTCGCATCGATCAGACGCTCAGATAATTATTTATCTATATATTACGCTACATGCGTCGACAAACTTGCGCTTTCACATCTTCCAAGGACATCTACGAGAGCTGGTGTGGCGGCAAATTTGGCTGAGGTTCTCAAGAGGCGGAAATATGCCAGTCTCGACAGAGTCTCGGCATTTGCTCCCCTTGGAGTCGAGACCCTAGGTCCGTGGGGTACCAAAGCTCTCCGGGTTTTTAAAAAAATATCAGAGCGTCTGGTCGATGCGACGCGTGACCAGAGCTGGTGAGTATCTGTCTCATCGCATTGCCATACAGCCTGGTAATGCAGCCAGTGTCTTGGGGAAGCGACGACTGGTATTGACATGGATCAGTTGAGCCTGACATGGATCTCTAGACTGTTTGCAACCGTCTGCTGATAGGTCAACCATACCCCTGGCATGATTAGTTTTCCACATTCATGAACATATCCACGCTTGCATCAAGATGCTTCAAGAGCCATATTCGTGAGGTGTCTATAGATGTAAGCAGGCGATAGCTGTTCTATCTTACCACTAAAGCGATACAGATCCTTGAATATACTATCTCACTTCTCCGATGCATCAGATAATATCTTTTTCAGTTGTTTACGGTTTACGAAAATTATCCTATTTTTTATCCTATTTTTGTTATAATAGATAGCTATTATAACAAAAATATCTCTAAAGGATCTTACCCCTGGCATGATGTGTTCATCCACATCCTTGAAGATATCATCCCACTTCTCTGGTGCTTCAGGAGCCACCTTTGGAAGCCGTTTGTGGAGGTAGCCAGGCTGGACGCTTGGGTAGACGCGACGATCTCCTATGTTCTCCAAGTAGTCCGCTATGTAGTCTACCATTTCTTTAGCTGTTGAAATAATGCCAAAATTAGCATCGTAGAATGATAATGATAAAGTCTGATTTACACTTTGTTAAGTATCAAGTGCGAGCGACAAGTGCAAGCGACATCGGCGTCTTGTAAGCGCAATTTCTAGACGCCGCACCGAGAGCCTTCAAATCGCTAAACACAAGACGCAACTGTGTGAAAGATAGCAAAGGTCTTAGTTCAAAATGTTCCGAGAAAAATTATCGGAAATTATTATGTCACTTCTTCCACTAGTAGACAAAAATATGAAGCGAAGGGGAAATCAATTATCACTTTATTTCTTAGATTATTTTGATAATTATGTACCTATAGTTTAAAATTGACTTGTCTAATTGCTTATTTTGTGAGCCTAAAGAAATAAAGATACTGATTTACTCGCACTTGATATTTAACAAAGTGTAAACCAGGCATTAGTCCTTAACACTTGCATTTCTAACGACGCACAAGCTGCAAGTCCTACTCAAAAGGCTATGCATAAAATGCGTTAAGCGTTAAATAAATTGGTTGAAAATAATTTGTAAAAGTTATTTATGGAGTTAGCCAGCCCGAAATCTCATCAAAACAGGAACACAGTTTAGACTAATGTAATGCTTTTTACTTTGGGGCTAGAGGGTGCTGTGTGGATTGTGGCATTATTTATTTATTTTCTTTTTCGTTGTTGTTGTACACTACATTTTTATTTATTCATTTTTCATATTGCTATGTTGAGTGAGCCAAGTTATAGTTATGACCCTTCAGTTATACAACTCTAATTAGCTGTCCAAATAATTAAGAAAAGGAAAAACAATTAGCGCTTTGACTGTTTGTTACAGTTAGTTCAATAGTTACATGTGATTTTTTTTTAAATATTTGTATGTATTCTTTGACAATATTTTCCTTTATAATAAAGCAATTACAATACGCTTTATTACTTATTTGGTAGTAACTCAATGAAATTTGACTTGCCTGAGTACTTATTATGTCGGCCTAAGAAAATAAATCTATTGAGATAGTTCAAATTTCTGCCCTTTGTTTAATAATCACCAGCACTGACCAAAACACTAACCTAACTCTTCATAATACTAGATGAGAATGCGTGAGTCAGTTTGGTGTTCCACAAGGAAATGCACTTGATTCTATTTTATTCCTACTCTATCTATCAGAACTTGCAGTATGTTTACATGATATTTCTTAGGTTGACAGGTAAATATGTATGTGGTATCATAACAATATAGTAACAGAAGAAATCAATGATCACAAGTACAGAACTCATTAAGTCTATGGACCTATAATTATTGTTAAAAGATAATGAATCACGTTGCAACGATTTGCGCTGCCCCCATGTCATGGTTAAGGAAAAAATACGCATAAGTAGATCGATTGATTATAGTAGAACTAGCGACCCGCCCCGGCTTCGCACGGTTATTTTACGTATAAACCTTCCTCTTTAATCAATCTATCTATTAAAAAAAAACGCATCAAAATCCATTGCGTAGTTTAAACGATTTAAGCATTCAAAGGGACATAGGGATATAGGGACAGAAAAAGCGACTTTATTTTATACTATGTAGTGATAACATAGGCAACCAGTATATTCTTATAAAACTGAATAAACAATTTAAAGATTTTATAATCTATCCAAGTTTTATTATTATTTTTTACTCTATTAAATAAAGCAATATTTCAGAGTCTGTTCCTTTCAATCATGTCAATAAAAGGAGGAAGTCATCATTTGGACTGTATTTTTTAAGTGTCTTATTTGACACTTCAGATTTGATTTTGATTATTCTCTTTTGTTTGAAAGCTGCTGCTTCGCTACCGATGCGGTCCGAAATAAACTACTACTACGCTTTAGTTTTTGCAATTGGAAGTTATTGATTGTAATTATATATTTTTTGTCCAAAGCTGGATATAGGCTTTCCCTAACTCGCGAAATATCGCCCTGTCTACAGCTTGCCGCATCCAGCATCTGCCAGCAGTCAAGAAAAAGTTAAGTCCTTGTTAAGTAATTTAATTAAAAAAATTGTGCCCAATTATTTTGAATGGAATCATAAAATCGACTACAACTTACCTAAAATACGTTAGTAAAAAGTTCAAAAGCTATCTGAGTTCTCGGCAAAAATAGGAAACCAACTATCCTATTTACATCTAAATTGAAACAACTCAAAGGACCTTTGTACAAACGGACAGACACTCCGCAACAATGAGAATTGAAGTAGACTTCGATTTAGTTTCTCATTGGAGTTTTGTAATTTACCACTTCCTATAAAACCTACAAACCTAGTTGCTTTAGCGTGACTTGAGAATGTCTTCTTTATTGAAGAAAATAATGGATTAAAACCAGATGATTCCATGGTTGCGTCCGCGTAGTATTTCGGTTCTTACCAAACCTTAACTGTTTTACAGTTTACTAACATTACACCCCGACTTCGCCAGCGTAGAATTAGATTTCAAAACCTAAATTGTATACACAATTTTCAGGATAATTTCAGACAACCTTGAAACATGTGTTTATTTCGTAAATTATTCTATTTCGTGATGTAAAATAAATAAAATTATTTATAATTTATTTATAATATGGTCTCTTTGTAACGGATTCTTAAATAGAGAGCATGTTTTGATCACATACAACCTTTTTTTGAACCCTTAAAATATGAATTTTAGAATTTCTTTCTAAGTACAGGCCGACAAACTAAAAGGAATAAACTCTCCAAAATTACAAGTTTGAAAGTCCAGGGTTTAGGCTCCTCACCGCAACCCCTTTCTTTATTTGCTAGATATATGTATGTTTATGATATATAGGTCATGTCCCGAACCGACATGTATCAATCTGTGACGCCTAGACAGAGCTTAGAAGATTAGAACTGGAAATTTGCTTATAATATTTTTTTTTGTATGGGAAAAAAATAATTGAATTAAAAAAATCGCAGAACAAAAGTAGTTAGTCTAGATTTACCCAAGTTGCCTTTTCGAGGTTAATCATTAAAAACCTATAATCCTGTATACTGATGTAACAATATACCGTATGCGTATAATCATTTATTATTATTTATCACTTTTTCAGAGATGCAGGCGGGATGACGATCTGCAAAGAACTATAGGCAGATGCTGGATGCGACAAGTTGAAAAGGTGCTATGACTCTTTTTAGTGGAGGCCTATGTTCAACAGTGGACTAATATAGGTCAGTTGCATGATAACACACGCGATACGCCTTTTCAAAGTAAAACATTTATTCCCTAAATCCAATAAGTTCAAACACCCAATAGCTATAAAATGGAATCAGGGTATATTGAATCGTTTATTGACCGGTTTTATCCAGTTCTATCTCTTGTTCTATGTCCTGGTAAATCCCTTTTATGGCGCGACACCCTGTATTTGACGATATTGTTTTAAATTACTCTTTGAAACAGTCAACGTCAATATACGTATAACTGGCGAGGGTTGCCAACTATTATTTGAAGAAATAGAGTATTTTTGATTTCAAATGAGGTAAAAAAATAGTGCTTGAGACTTAAAATTCAATTTAAAACATAAAAAAGGTTTTTAAAAGTTCTAATGAATCATACTCCATTTATTAGAACTTTTAAAAACTTTATATGGTACTTTTTGCAGCACATTACAATTTTTCATTAATTTTAAAATAATTTTGGGGCTCTAAACATTCTAACAGTCATCTAGTCATTCCACTAGTGTGAGTTAGAGATTCCAGCGTAGGCTTTTTTTCTTCTTCTTTTATTCTTCTTTTTTAACTTTTTGTACTCTTATTTTTCCCAAAGATGATTACTATGTGATAATTACTGATCTCATATGATAGCTGATTACGTAAATTTTGTAAGAAGGTTATTTGCAATAAAGATTTCGTAAATTTTATATTTTCTTTTTTACTCTAATTCTTGTTTAAATGACCCTCATTACCCCTTTCTACCCTATTAATAGTAAAAAAGTAGTATTTTTTTTATTCTGGAAATAGATACTCGTATGCATCATTTAAGTATGACTGTATAAATATAATGTCATGTGTATAATACAGTAAATATAAACTCAAAAAAGAGTATTTTGGTGTACTCTATTATTATTATACATTACAGTGTATGCCTACATGATATAGAGTACAATACTATTATTTAAAAGTACGATTGGCAACCCTTGACGTGCTACATTCTTGCATTTGGTGAGTTTTGATTTCTTACCTTTTACACGAAACTCTGTGTGCTCCATTGTGAATCTGAAACAAGTATTAAATTTTAAGTATTTATTATACACTAGCGACCCGCCCCGGCTTCGCACGGTATTAGTAGTATAGGTAGTTTATTATAAGTATAAACTTTCCTCTTGAATCACTCTATATAATAAAAAAACGCATCAAAATCCGTTGCGTAGTTTTAAAGATTTAAGCATAAAAAGGGACATAGGGATATAGGGACATAAGGACATAGGGACAGAGAAAGTGACTTTATTTTATACTATGTAGTGATAATAATATGAGACCAAAATATTAATTAAATTAAATGGTTAAATTTAATACAAACTAACTTGACCTATAGAATATCAAAACTCTCTAAATTCCAACCCTGAATTCAATTAATTATTTTCATAATCAAGACCGAAATTGCGTTTGCTAAGAGACCGTTCTTTCAGCCCTGCAAACCCGAACTATCCTCTCACCTTCCTCCTTTTTTTAATTTATAACCTCGTCTTTTCTTCCTATACTAGATATAATGAAACTACTAATGATGAATTACAAAAAAGCTTATGATAGGTTTAACAAACTGTACGTGTGAATTTTGGAAATTCCTTTTTTAACGGAAATATGTGATAAAATAATGGGGGCGCCACGGTGCTGTTTGCTCCTTAAGGGAGTCCTCCTACGCACAGATCCCGCCCTAATTAGTCGATTCCTGAATTTTTATTGATCGATGTTTTGTAGGTGGTAGATTTTTTAGTGTCCGCTCGAAATAGTTCAATAGTTCTCTACGAGATGGCATTATTGGTTATAATTCAGCTCCGAAATCAAATTACCAATGTGTAAATTATAATTCATATTTATTAAATATAACTATGAATAATAAGAATTGTATAAACAAATAATGTTTAAAATAAAAATCATATAAATTTGTTAAATATTATTTTCAAATTACCCAAATCCCACTAATAAAATTATAAACGCCAAAGTTTGCAAGTATGGATAGATAGATGATAGATGGATGGATGGATAGATGGATGGATGTTTGTTACTCTTTCACGCAAAAACTACAGAACGGATCTGGATGAAATTTGGCACAGAGATAGATTTTAGTCTGGAATAACCCATAAGCTATATTTTGTCCCGGAGTTTCCACGGGAACGGGAACTACGCGGGTGAAACCGTGAGGCGCTGCTACACAAAAACTACTGAACAGATCGAGATGAAATTTGTCACAGAGATAGATTGTAGTCTGGAATAGCATATAAGCTATATTTATCCCGGAATTCCCACAGGAACGTGAAACTACGTGGCGCTGCTAGTATGGCTATATAATTTCTGTGGAAATCGATTCGTGATAAACTTTATCCTCGATGTGCTATCGAATGCTGATGAAACTATTTATGATATTTACTTATTACTTTGAAACTCATATAAATATTCGACTAAAAACATCATTCACTAAGGTTCAAATTACCAGCAATTTTTTATTGTTTTGATTTTTAATATAATAATATGTCGTTTTATACACGTGTATTTTTCTTATCAAGAAAGGTCAAACGTTTCGTGATAAACCCAATTGGTTTGTTTTAAAATGTCAAATGTCAAAACGTTTTGCTAAGTAATTTATGTCCCGAAAAAGGTTAAGGTTGCCTGGGAGAAATCCCTCTTAGCGATAAGGCCTTTGTACTATGTTTATTTTTTTAATTAGGTATAAGCTTTTTTAAATGTTTTTCTTGAGTACAATAAAGTGTTCATTCATTCATTCATTCACTGTCTAAGCCTAAGCACTGAACGTGAGACTTGTGAAAAAGAAGAATAAAAAAATTTCACTGAGTGAAAATTTTGGTAAGCAATACAATTGCAATCTTTAAAAAGTTTTCGTAAACTATGCAAAACTATGGAAAAAGCTATGCTCGGAGTCTCTCTGAAGGACAGGATTCATAACGAATACATACGACAGAGAACCAAAGTTATACATTTATGTTATAGTTCGACATAGCTCAAGAATTAGCAAGCTGAAGTGGCAGTGAGCCGGCCATATCTCAAGAAGAACCGACAACCGTTGGGATAAACGTGTTCTTGAGTGGAGACCACGACTCAGCAAACGTAGTGTAGGACGCTCTCCAGCCAGGTGGGATGACGATCTGCGGAAGACTGCTTGCAGATGCTGGATGCGGCAAGCTGAGGACAGGGTGCTATGGCGCTCATTGGGAGAGGCCTACGTCCAGCAGTGGACTAATATAGGTTGATGACGATTTAAAACATCGCAAGGCCTCGCTTTAGAAAATTGTTGTCATTTTACAATAGAAAACTCAACAAAACGATTACCGTCAAAGGTTAGGTTTTATAAAATCGATTCTCACTTCTAAGGCTTCGATTATGCGATTAGTGAGACCGAAAAAATTGTGTATTAACTAGTGTATTCCCGCCGTTTTGACTTGGAAATAAATTATAAGTAATCTCTTTATTAACAACGAAAGTTACAATCAAGGAATAGAACAATTTAAAACAAGTATATACAATTGAAACCATTGAGCTAACTGCAGACGGTTGCAAAGTAAATAAAACTTAAGTTTTGAAAAATAATATGAGTAGTTAGTAATGTATGTAATATTTTAAGTTTTTTTTGAAAACTTTAATGTAGAAAATTACAAACAAGGATTTATTATCTAAATACATACAATACATTAAAGTACTTAACCTAAAGGCTATTTTTAAAGTATAACTTGTGGCAGAAAATAATACGGTTTAATATATTTTCTATAGTCAATAATTTATTTTATAATGAGAATAAATATAAATACTTAAGTAAATTGAAATAGTAATAAATTATTTAATAAATAGTAAGTAACATCACTACATAATATAAAACAAAGTCGCTTTTTCTGTCCCTATGTCCCTATATCCCTATGTCCCTTTGAATGCTTAAATCTTTTAAACTACGCAACGGATTTTGATCCGGTTTTTTTAATAGCTAGAATGATTCAAGAGGAAGGTTTATATGTATAAAAATTGTGTAAAGCCGGGGCGGGTTGCTAGTAAAATAATAAAACAAAAAGTAATTAATAGTGTTAAAAATAACACTTTTTAAACTGATTTGTTGACACGATATCAATTCATTCATCATCAGGTAAGCGTACTATCTTTTTATATCCCCTACGTTCAAGTACAAGGTAAGCACTAAATTCTTATAATAGAAATGCAAAAGTTTGTATGAATGTTTGTTACTCTTTCACGCATCATTATTGGTATTCAGATGTTGTAAAAATGAAATTTTCGTTAATTTTTGAGTTAGCAACCAATCAATAGTTAAATTTTAACAGCATTACCACAAAAAACAAAATTACGACTTAGATACGTGTTTAACAGTTATTTGGCAACATTCACACTACCTTTTTTTTAATATAGAACTGATATTTTTCATGTATTCTTATATAAATTTTATCAATATTTGACTAGTAGTTGCTGAGTCATCATACGTGTAGGATGTCGGTTTTAGAATAAAATTAAAACTAGTACCAACAATTAAAACAATTAGATTAAAATAAATGTAATTAATGTAAATTCGTGCATATAATTTGCATGTCCAATCCGTTCGCAATATTCTGTTATCAAATAATCAAAAAGAAAATTACAATAAAGGAATAGAAACAAATTATTACTAGTACTTACAATTGAAACAATTGAGCTAACTGAAGACGGTTGTTAACAGGTTAGAGGTATCTCAACTGATCCATATAAATCAAATATGTCTTTATAATAGAATTTTCAAGGAAGAGGCTGTGTGATTCCGATAGGAAGAAACTAAATATAGGTTACTATTACCACAAACAAAGTGTCACGATCTATCAACTCTGGGAACGTTTTTTTTTTAAGTCGCACAACATTGAAATGAAATTTTGTATCTTCCTTCGATAGGCACGAGTGTAACTGTGTTGGAATTTATCGTTGAGATTTTAATATAGCAAGAAGAATATAGATGACTAGATGCGCCCCGCGGCTACACCCGCGTCAAAATTTTTGTAAAGTACTTAGCCTTTTTATTATTCCAGACTTACAACTATTGTATTCAATCCTAATAATATTATAAACGCGAAATCTTGTAAGTACGGATGTTTGTTACTCTTTCACGCAAAAACTACTGAACGGATCTAAATGAAATTTAGCACAGAGATAGATTATAGTCTGGAATATAACATAGGCTATATTTTATCCCGGAATTTCTACGAAAACGCGAAATACGCGGTTGAAACCGCGAGGAGCTGCTAGTTTTATATAATAGAGGTATAATAATAATAATATAATATAATAAAGCATTTATTTTATATAATAATGTATTATTTTTATACATTTAAACTTCCGCATATATAATATTAGTGGGAGTGTAATTTTAAAGCATTTATAAATCGTAGCCACGAAAAGAATCAATGTATGTATTTTTCAATACAATCTCTATAATAAATAAAAAGCTTAGTTTATTAATAAGTTAGTGTAGTGTGTGTTAATAGTTTATAATAGACTTACTGTTTTATGTGTATTTTGAAAATACTTACGTATGAATTAATAATAATTTACTCAGATTATGTATTTGAAGAAACAATTATTTACAAAGTGTAGAAAAATTAAAAAAAATAGGAATCGAAAAGGGTATATTGAAATTAGTCGCCATGTCCCTAAAACTAACTAAAAAACAATTAAAAATACTTACGCTATTGAAATGCAATAAAAACCAACCACGATCACTTCCTGTTAAGTTTATGTACAGGATGTTCGAGAAACACTGTTGCTTCGGGGCGTAGTGGTACGTTTATATAGGGGGTGGTGAGCGATGGATCGCTGCTACTTGGGGCGTGAAGTTATGCGCGAGCGAAGCGAGAAGCGGTTAATTCATTTATTTGCAAAGAAAACAAACTTAAAATGAACTTTAATTTTAAAATGGTAAATAGAGACTTATAAAAGAAATTAAAAAGGAATCCACGAAAAGCATAATCGTCACTTACGTAAGTGAGATAGTGGCCAAGCGCTCAACCATTTAAATTACCATTTATATATATATAAAAAGTAACATACACTTACAAACTTAAACCCAAATAAAAAACAGTAGGTACAAAAACGCAGTCTTATCGCTGAGAGCGATAACTCCCTGGTAACCTCGAATATTAGGTCGAATTTTATTAATTAATGTTTTACTATCTATATAATTTAGTTTACTTTAGTTTTTTTGTACATAACGTACCTACTGTAATGAAGTAGATAAAATATTCTGTTATTTTAAGAAATGCTAATATGTATATTCCCTATTGTTTAAAAATCTTCGTACGATGTTTTTAATTGAACGAGCGATAGCGATTTTACCAAAAACGCTGCCGCTTGCTCACCTAGCTCATGGATATAGAGCAAACTGCTTGAGGACAAATTGGAAATATACACTTTTAATAGATTTTCCGGTTAATAGTTAGATCTGTATCTTGTTAAAAAGTACTTATTCATCCAATAACAGATTGGTTTTAGTTTTTGCTATTTTAAGATACTTAATCGTTTTAGAAGACACTTAATAGATTTTTTGTTATTTGTTGTTGTTTGAGTATATTTAAAGTGTGCAATGAGTAGGTAGGTTTAGCTGTCAATTTAGATTTCCAAAAATAAACGAAACATAACTTTGAGAGAACTAAATATAATGTAATCTTTTTCAAAAAGTTTAGTATATATTGATGGCATATCTTTGTGAAAATGAGCTTAATGCTACTAATATTATAAACGCGAAAGTTTGTAAGGATGGATGGATGGATGTTTGTTACTCTTTCACGCAAAAACTACTGAACTGATATCGATGAAATTTGAGACAGAGATAATAATAATAATAAAAATAAATAATGCTGGACAATCCACACAGCATCATCTAGCCCCAAAGTAAGCTACTCAAAGCTTGTGTTATGTGTACTGGATAACTGATATATGTAATACATTATGTACATAGATAGATAGATTATAGTCTTTAATAACACATTGGCTATATTTTATCCCGGAATTCCCACGGTAAGGCGAATTACGCGGGTGAAACCGCGAGTCGCTGCTAGTACTTCATGTTTTAAATATTTTTTATCTGGTTGTAAGCTGCCCAGTATGTTTTGAATAATATGACGTTATTTTTCTCGATATCGTATAATATGTTAAAGTTCAATCTAAGAAAAAGGTACAAAACCAAAAAAAAAGTACAAATCCGAATCTTGCACTTTACTATTTTTCAATTACAATTTAGAAATAGTATTTTTTTATCCCAAATACAAATAAAAAGCGAAGCTTAGAATACTTTCAAGCTGAAAAAGTTACAACCGAATTACATCAATTTACTGTAACAGTGTTTTTCAACGCTGTCTAAAATCATTTATTGCTGATTACTATGAATCATTCTTGGTATTATTTTACTATCGAGCCCTAATATTACTATCGAGGAACTTAACTTAAAAAATATGTTAAATATTATGGTATTATGTTTATTAACAACGATAATTACAGTCAAGGAATAGAAAAAATTACAACTAGTAAGTATAAACAATTGAAACCATTGAACTAACTGCAGACGGTTGCAAACAGTCTAAAGGTAGCTCAATTGATCCATGTCAATACCAGTCGGAAGCGTCCCCAAGACACTGGCATTAAAAAAAAACCATTCACGTTTAGGTATAATAGTAGTTTTCCAAATCTCTCTTTCTCTAGTCATTCTCATCCACTCTGGAGAGATGAGAAGAGAGAAAAAGAGATATTTTGGAAAACTTTTGAGGAGGCCTATTTCGAAGGACAAGCTGTAGATTTAACCGATCTTGTTTAATTATTAACTTATTGTACTTAGCTTGTAATTTAAAACAGCAATAAAGTCTTATTTTATTTTATTTTTATTTATTTTATTTTATTTTAACTATTAGTAAAGATTTTCATTTCTTAACAAAACAATAAAAAAATAATACTGGAAAATCCGCAATGTCAGTCGACTTGCTATTTCATTTCATACTAGATGCGCCCCGCAGCTTCGCCCATGAAACAGGATTTTTCTCGTACAAATTTCAGAAATATATTGCACGCACACCCCCTAGGGGTAATTGTGTAAAAATAAAAAGTACGTGTTTAATTATTCACTCCATAGTTTATTTATACCGAGTTTTGAGTGAATCGAACCAAGGAAAAATTATTTTCCATACAAAATTCACCACCCTATTTAACCCCTTCAGAGGTTAAAATTACCAAATTTTAACAGCCTCTGTCCTATTCTAAGTCCTAAACTATCTACGTACGGTACCAAATTTCATCCTAATAACTTAAGTAATTACGGAGATTCTTATACTTAACAAAAATATTCACACAGACTTTCCCATTTCTTATAATATAAGTGAGAAGCAATTGAGCTACCTTTAGACTGTTTGCAACCGTCTGCAGTTAGCTCAATGGTTTCAATTGTAAATACTAGTTGTAATTTTTCTATTCCTTTGCTTGTAATTTACGTTGTTAATAAAGTAAGAAGTAAGATTCAGGGTTTTCATTTCTTAACAAGACAATCAAAAAATATATAAGTAACTATTGGATGGAAAATCCACAATGTCAGTCGATTCAGATATTTACTCTATTTTAGTTTTATATCAAAGTACGAAGTGAAAACATCAAAACAAATATCCGTGTTGCGCAATACCTCGTCATTTAATATTTTTTTACCTAAGTTCGACAATTATAAACAACTAAATCAAACACGGGATCAATTAATCTATATAATTGTCATTTAATTACCCACAAAAATGTAATAGTAATGTATCACTGCGATTACCTTGTAAGATTATATTTAGTACCGCGTCTCATTTTAACTAAACATCGAAGATTTTATCTAATACGGCACTCCGCCTTATGGTGACGGCTAGATTTTTAGAAGTTTGATAAAATTGTAAATAATGAAGCTGTAATTAGTAGCGTTGTTATTGTTTCGATTAATTTTATCACTACATAGTATAAAACAAAGCCGATTTCTCTGTTCCTATGTCCCTTTGTATGCTTAAATCTTTAAAACTACGCAACGGATTTTGATGCGGTTTTTTTAATAGATAGAGTGATTCAAGAGGAAGGTTTATACGTATAATAAAATAGTGCGAAGCTGGGGCGGGTCACTAGTTAGTTAATATACAATATCATCATCAACCTATATTAGTCCACTGCTGGACATAGGCCTCCCCCAATGAGCGCCATAGCGCCCTGTCTTCAGCTTGACGCATCCAGCATCTGCCAGCAGTCTTTCGCAGATCGTCATCCCACCTGGCCGGAGGGCGTCCTACGCTACGTTTACCGAGTCGCGGTCTCCACTCAAGAACACGTTTACCCCAACGGTTGTCAGTTCTTCGCGAGATATGGCCGGCCCATTGCCACTTCAGCTTGCTAATTCTTTGAGCTATGTCGATAACTTTGGTTCTCTGTCGGATGTATTCGTTACGAATTCTATCCTTCAGAGAGACTCCGAGCATAGCTCTTTCCATAGCTCGCTGGGCGACTTTGAACTGGTGGACCAGCCCTACCGTGAGTGTCCACGTCTCAGCTCCGTAGGTCATTACGGGTAGGACGCACTGATTGAAAACTTTCGTTTTCAAACATTGCGGTATGGATGAAGAGAAGACTTGACGTAGTTTCCCAAATGCTGCCCAGCCTAGCTGGATCCTCCTCTTGGCCTCCTTCTCAAAATTGTTTTTACCTAGCTGTACAATCTGCCCAAGGTAAGTATACTCGGAAACAATTTCAAGAAGGTGACCATCTACGACGATCGGTCCCGGAACAATGTGGCCATTGATCATGACTTTGGTTTTATCCAAATTCATGCCAAGACCGATACATCGCGAGGCTGAAGCTAGGCCGTCCAGCATGTGGGTCAGCTCCTCTAGCGACTCCGCCATTACGACTATGTCATCAGCGAATCGCAGGTGTGAGATGTAATTGCCGTTTATGTTAATGCCCTTACCTTTCCAGTCCAGCGTCTTAAACATATCTTCCAATGCGCTCGTGAACAGTTTCGGGGATATGACATCCCCCTGTCTCACGGACAATCAAAGACAATCAACAAATTTCGACGATGTGAATAATGCAATCTCAAAAGTTGTCCACTGGTTTAGCGTCAATAATCTTTTGCTTAATGAAACCAAAACGAAATGTATTAGATTTATTCTACCTAATGTGAAACAAGTTAAGGCTGATATAAACGTAAGAGGAGAAAGGTTAGATATTGTAGAAAGTACTGTATTCTTAGGAATCACCCTAGATAGTAAGCTTCAATGGGGCCCACATATAGATAAGCTATCAAAAAGGCTCAGTTCTGCAGCATATGCAGTCAAAAAAATCCGTCAACTTACAGACGTAGATACTTCTAGACTTGTTTATTTCAGCTACTTCCATAGTATTATGTCTTATGGTATACTGCTGTGGGGGAATGCTGCAGACATTAACACCGTTTTTGTGTTGCAGAAGAGGGCTGTTCGGGCAATCTATAATATGGGTCCCAGAGAATCCCTACGTGATAAGTTCAAAGAAATTAACATAATGACAGTACCATGTCAATATATTTATGAAAACCTGTTGTATACTCGTAGAAATATCAATAAGTTTCCTAAAAATAGCGATATACACAATGTCAATACTAGAAATAAAAATAAACTCGCTTTGCCTACAACTAGACTAAACAAGGTTAATGTATCTTTCAAAGGGCAATGTATACGCTTCTACAACAAAACTCCAAGTGAGTTGCAAAAACTATCAGTAAATAAATTCAAACAAATTGTCAAAACTATTCTTTGTAAAAAGGCTTACTATAAAGTATCTGATTATTTAGATGATAAAAAAGCTTGGGACGAGTTTTGCTCCAACTCGAAAAATAACAACCTAACAAGGTAAAGGTTTTTGTTCGCTTCTTTACTTTAAAAAGATTGAAGTGAACAAAAATCAAAGTGAGCACTTTATTTCCTAGTTTTAATTATTAATAACATGAATTTTATGACGTGTCCAAGTGTCCTGTAAGGTCTTAAGGAAATAAAGCACTTTGAGTTTGAGTTTGAGTTCACTCCTCTGCGCAATTGGATAGGTTTAGACTGCTGGTCCTGTACTTGGACACTCATAGTGGCAGCTTCATAGAGACACCTCAGCACTTGGATGTAACGATAGTCTACTTGGCATCGCTGTAAGGATTCCAGAACAGCCCAGGTTTCAACAGAGTCAAAGGCTTTCTCATAGTCCACAAAAGCGAGACACAGGGGCTGATTATACTCTTCGGACTTCTGTATAATCTGCCTCACTGTGTGTATGTGGTCTATGGTGCCATATCCTCCGCGGAACCCGGCCTGTTCTGGTGGCTGGAACTCGTCAAGTCTCCTGGCGAGACGATTCGTGATCACTCGTGAGAACAGCTTATAGATGTGGCTCAGGAGTGTGATGGGTCTGTAATTTTTAAGGAGAGTTTTATCACCCTTCTTAAAAAAGAGCACCACCAAACTCCCGCTCCACGCCTTAGGAGTTCTCCCACTGTGGAGGACGGTATTGAAGAGGTGTTGTAGCTCCTGTATAACGGAGGCTCCTCCTGCCTTCAGAAGCTCTGAAGTTATACCGTCCTCACCGGGGGCTTTTCCATTTTTAAGCTGCCTCAAAGCTAACACGATTTCGTCTTGACTGATGTCTGGCAGTTCGTCGGTGTAGTGGCGTGTCAGGGTGGCTCTAGAATCAAGGTCGTCTCGTCGGGAACGAGGGGCATGTGCAGTATACAGACGGCCATAAAAATCCTCTATCTCGGCTGAAATCTCCGGTTTCGACAGTACGGTCCTCCCATCGTGCGTTTTAAGCTTCGTTAGGTGGCTCCTGCCAAGCTGCTGAGTGAATACTTTGGACCCTCGGTTTCGCTCTATCGCCTCTTCAATGAGGCGTGTGTTGGAGCTCCGAAGGTCGCGCCGTACCATCTTCGCAATTTGCTTGTTCAGGTCTGACCTCTCTGCCGAAGACACTTGGGTGGTTTCCCGTCTTCTTGTCATCAGATCCAGAGTCTCATCCGAGAGTTTGGACTTCTTGCCAGTTCGCTGTTTTTTGCAGAACTTGATGCCCTCATCCCTCAACGTTTTGACCAGATTGTGTAGGCTCTCGTCAGCGTCATCAGTGGGTTCCAAGGCAACAAATCTTTCTCCGAGTAGCTGCTCGAACTTCTCGGTGCCCGCCATGATTTGGATTGGATTTGGTCGGAGCGTGGACTTCATCAGACGGTGTCTTTCAAGCTTCAAGTTGATATTCAGAGTGCCTCGGAGCATTCGGTGATCAGATCCGGTATTGAACCTGTTGATCACTGAGACATCTCTGAATATGTGCTTGCTATCCGTCATGATGAAGTCGATCTCATTTTTAGTCACAGTGTCGGGGCTTTGCCACGTCCACTTCCTTTGAGGCTGTTTCTTAAAGAAGGAGTTCATTAAGAACAGTCCCTCTTTCTCAAGGAAGTTGACAAGCATTTGCCCCCTGTGATTCCTGATTCCATAACCATGAGGGCCTATTCGGGATTCATTGCCAGTCTGGATTCCCACCTTGCCGTTAAAGTCCCCCATAACAACGTTGAAGTGAGCCTTAGTGGTGTTGTGTAAGGCTTTGGATATGTCTTCGTACATATCCTCCACTTCATCGTCCGAGTGTGCCGAGGTCGGTGCGTAGACCTGAATTACCTTCATGCTATACCGCTTGGAAAGCCGAAGGATCAGGTACGCTACCCTGGTCGACACACTGGAGATTTCTTGAACGTTGCTAGAGAGGGCCTTATTGACGAGGAAACCCACTCCACCCTGGGATGTTTTATCACCCTCACGAAAGTAGAGAAGATGGCCTGAGTCTAGGGTTACGGTGTCCTCCCCCTCTCTACGGACTTCACATAACCCGAGAACATGCCATTTAATGTTCTCTAACTCCACTTCCATATACAATATGAATATACAATATAAAAGTATTATAATTATGTAAAAAGATCATTTAGAGGTTAAAAAGTTCTGTAGAAAAACACAGGATACTAAAATTTTGAAAAATTAACCTCTGAGGGGGTTAAATAGGTGGTACCAATCAACCTATATTAGTCCAAAGCTGGATATAGGCCTCCTCTAATGAGCGCCATAGCGCCCTGTCTTCATCTTGCCGCATCCAGCTTGCAGTCTTTCGTAAATTTTATCCCACCTGGCCAAATAAGCACTTAGACAAGTCAAATTTAAATAATAAATATCTTTATTAACAACGAAAATTACAAGCAAAGGAATAGAAAAATTACAACTAGTATTTACAATTGAAACCATTGAGCTAACTGCAGACGGTTGCAAACAGTCTAAAGGTAGCTCAATTGGTCCATGTCAATACCAGTCGGAAGCGTCCCCAAGACACTGGCTGCATTACCACGCTGTATGGCAATGCTGATGCGCTGAGCCAGATATTCACCAGCTCTCGGGTCACGCGTCGCATCGACCAGACGCTCAGATAATTTTTTAAAAACCCGGAGAGCCTCGGTACCCCACGGACCTAGGGTCTCGAATCCAAGGGGAGCAAATGCGTAGGTTCTGTCGAGACCTGCATATTAAATAATAAATAAATAATAAATAATTATCAAAATAATATAATAAATAAGGTGTTATTTGATTTTTTATTCGCTTAATTTATTTGTCCACAAATGGAAGAAGATCCCTACTAGCACTGCGCTGGCTCATTGTGCACATTATGCACCTCTTGATTACCTCTAGACTATTGGCAACAATCTGCAGTTAGCTTAATTGTTTCACTTGCACATACGTAAGATCTAAGTAAATTGTTTCTATTCCTTGATTAAAATTTTCTAAAAAAAAATTATAATAAGTTATCTGAAATAAAATTATAGAATTCAAATTAATCAGAAAGTGTTTAACTATTAAAGACAAGCGCCCCGCACCGGCGGCTTCGCACGGTTTTATTATACATTACTATAAACCTCACGGAGCCCGAGACCTTTCCAACGAATGCAAAACCGTGGAAATCGGTTCGTGCGTTCTGGAGTTATAGCGTCAGGAAGGAAAACCCGACTTATTTTTATATAGTAGATTACACCACCAATTGTTAACACGTTTAGTATTAAATCTAGTTTAGCGTAAAGTAATTTTAAAATACCCATGTACCGCTTTTTTAATAAATTTATTGTCTATTTAATTTTAGTGATAAATTTGTTTTAAGCATTTTTTGTCTGAAATTATCTGTATTTCTTTGGTACTTTTCATTTTTTTCAGAAACAAATAAAAAGTTTAAACAAAATTATGGACCAATGTTTATTATTCTACTCATAGTTTCAATAATTTGACTTTTAAACCTTTTTATAATGAATATCTCTTAATTATTATGCATGTCTCTTAATTTATATTGGTGTGTATATAAGTCATCGCATGGAACAAATGTAAAATAAGCATATACCAACCTGTAACCCGTTGTCTGCAAATAAATTATTTTGATTTGAAATATTCAATTTATAAATGACACATTGTCTCATATAAATTTAATCAAGATTTGATCAGTAGTTTTTGAGATGTTCCTATTAAAAACATAAATAAAAATGTAGTACCTATATCAAAGATTCAAACATATTTGCAGAAAACATGTCGCTCATTGAATGCAAAACGGCCACATTCTCTCATCGTCACTTTTAACAGGATAGCCAAAACAAAATTTAGAACATGATTTTTTGAAAAAGTTAATGTTTTTCTTTTTAAATATTATGATGTTAATACACGTTTGTTTTCGTAATTTTTTGCTCTATCTTTTAAAATAATGGCCTCTGTTATAGCTATCACCCAACTTGATACAAACTACAATATTGGAATGCAAAATGTACGTTTTCCAAAATATGGCCCTGTTGAACTCATAATTCTGAATGTTCATACCTACTAAAAATTGAAATTCAAAACGGCTGCATTCCAAAATGTGGCCCCTTTGCACAGAAAACTGAACTCGATGTAGGGTGATTTTCTGAATTGTATAAAAGTTCCATTGCTACTAAAATCAGGGTCGCAACTAAAAAAATAGCTTTTTTGATCTGAAGCTGGCGCTTAAGTCAGTCCAATACAAAAAGGGCGGTTGATCAAAATTGAATCAAAATGAGCTAAAATGATGGGTGTCTTCAGCAAAATGTAAAGATATGTTGTTTAAGGTTCCAATTTTGCAATAAAACCATTTTCGAGTTTTTTTTAAATGTGGCTATTTTGCATTCAATGAGCGATGTGTAAAAAAGATGACAAGAATGATGATGATGATGATGATGGCATTCAAGCCGATTTCGGTTACGGCGACCGTGTACCTTTTAACTGAAATTATCTGAGTGACTGATGACAAAAATATAAGTGAAACAACATGACCGGCTAAGGTATACAAATTCGGCAGAGAGACGGCATGCATTTATAATCTAACCACGTAAAAAAATAACAACTAATTATGATTCATTATTCAAAAATTCGTCAAGACTTTAATAAAATTTTGTTATTAATTTTTTTTAAGTTTTAATTTAAACATTTGAAATTCATATCTCTATGAGTCATCTAGTACCCATAACACAAGCTCTGCTTAGCTTGGGCCAGATGATGATTGTCCAGTATTATTTAATTATTTATTATTATGCATATTTCGACTAGAATGATGATGTTCTCAATTTTGATATTAAGAGTTTTATGTCCTGTATGTAGTTATATCTGGTAATTATTGCAAGGTAAAACCTGGTGATGATGAAAACATAATTTATTTTCCCAGGAAAATAAAGCATACCTAACTGTTTTTAAAACACTTATGGTTTTTTAACACAAACGTAAAGTCATTGAATACGGGATATTTACCATGATTTGTTTTCTTTCGAGTTTTCCGATATTTCGGCACCGTTTCAAGCGCCATGATCACGAAAGAACTGAAGTCTGCGAGTGAGTTTTTATTGGCAGATATATCGATCTACCCTCATTTTTCGTCTTTTGCTACGAACGTTACCACTACCACCGGTTACATTATCTAACGCAACTCGATCACGACACACTACACTAACGGTATCCGAACGCCGCTCCATTCGTAATTCGTACATCACTTCTTCGGTTTTGCACATCTGCACAACAAGGTTCCAGGTTCCTGATAATTGGAAACCTTCTTTTCGATTGAAGTTCCTGTGTTTGGTAATCTCAATGGACTCCTGTACCATTCTTGGTATGTTATGTCGCTCTGTTGAGATTACTTGTGGGTTGTGTAACTCGATCCAGTGTTCGAACCAGACTCCAGAAGATGCTCAGCTATGGCCGACTTCTCAGTAGCCCGATTCTTAACCGCACGTCACATACGTGCGTTTAAAAATCGGGCTACTGAGCTACTCCTTGACTCTGCAGGCAATAGTGCGTTTCGTTTGGCCTATGTAGGAGCTTCCACAGCTGCAGTTGATCTTGTACACTCCCAAGTGGCAATGTGTCTTTAGGCGTGTGCAGGTAAAGACTATCTTTTTAAGCGGCGTGAAAATGGTTTTTATTGAGGATTTTTCCAGGATGTTTGCAACTATATCCGTCACTCCCTTTATGTACGGTAAAAATGCTGGTTTGCGTTCCAGTGTACTCCTGTGTGTTTTAGAGCTGGTTCCGGGACGAGTTGGCAATGATCGCAATTTATAACCGTTTTTATGTAAAACATTTCTAACTTTTAATTATTTATGAATAATTAAACTTTATTAACAAAGAAAATAATAAGCAAGGAATAGAAAAATTACAACTAGTATTTACAATTGAAACCATTGAGCTAACTGCAGACGGTTGCAAACAGTCTAAAGGTAGCTCAATTGATCCATGTCAATACCAGTCGGAAGCGTCCCCAAGACACTGGCTGCATTATCACGCTGTATGGCAATGCTGATGCGCTGAGCCAGATAATCACCAGCTCTCGGGTCACGCGTCGCATCGACCAGACGCTCAGATATTTTTTAAAAACCCGGAGAGCCTCGGTACCCCACGGACCTAGGGTCTCGAATCCAAGGGGAGCAAATGCGTAGGTTCTGTCGAGACCTGCATGTTTGCGCCTCTTGAGATCCTCGGCCAGATCTGCCGCCGCACCAGCCCTAGTGGATGTCCTTGAAAGATGGGAAGGTGCCAGTGTGTCGACGCATGTAGCGTCCCACACAATGGGCCTCCCCAACTCCCATGGCACTAGTGTCATACCGTCGGGCCTCTTGCCATCGTCACGGAACAGACCATTCGGTTCGAGAATAGCTGGTACGTTAGCGCTGACAAAGGCCCGCCGGATGATGTCATTAAGGCTGGCATGACGAGATATCCGACCAGCGGCCCTAGTACACGATAATACGTGATGACCAAGCTGTTCGACTGCAGTACCGCACTGGCATTGATGAGGCGCACAACACCTTGCACCCAACCGAATACAATATGTTGCTATACGGAAAGTAGCGGGATCCAATAAAGTGCCAGTGTTATAAGAAGGAAGTGCTTGCAGCCAATGTCCTGACTCCCATTTAGAAGCGGCTAGGAGACGGGCACGATCTGCCGAGCTGGACCACGTTTGTAACAAATGAATAATAATAATAATTGAATAATTTAATTCCGCTTCCGAAATCATTTAGGAAAAACCGTTAATGGAGTAGGTATCCTTACTAATATTATAAACGTGAATTTGTATGGATTTATAGATGGTTGGATGTTTAATCCTCTTTCACGCGTTCTGATCGAGCTGAAATTGGCTATTTTTAATACATTGGCTACTTTTCCTCCCATAAATCAGTTACCACAGGTTCGAAATAGCTTTGAGACGTTACCATAGAAACAACAAATGCGAAGCCTCGGGCATATGCTAGTTCTATATAAATCTCTCAAAGTTGTTTCGACCATAAGAGGAACAGTGACAGATGAAAGGCATTACCAAAAATGAAATGTAAATGTGTGGGTAAAATAGTGTTGTCAACATTCTAGCATAACGTTACCTATCGATAGTTGTACTGGCGCAATCATAGGACACTAATGATTTGATGTAACGAAGTTAACTGCAAATAAAGAGTACCTACCTACCGTACAAAAAACACCGTTTATTGTTATTGAAAATAAATGAAAGACCAATGCATTTCTTGAAAATAGATATTACAGCACTTACATAGAAAAAACAACGTAAAGTATATCATCATTACAAGATGAAAATAAAAAAATAACAAAATCAACATTCTATGACTCCGACGCATTTAATTCTATTAATAATAGTTATGTGGTTACGTTAAAAACTTATTTTTACTCGGTAGGCACAAAAGTAATGATGAAAATATTTTATTATCTGAGTATACATACTTACTTTTAAAGTTTCGAGAATGTTTAAAACATTACTATAATTCAACAAATAATCTAGATATGTAGGTCTCGAGTTTTCTAGTGTCTCATTACTTTCGTGCTAATCCAGTATTTATTGCCTCTAAATAATATAGTTTTGTTTAATTGGGATCATAGGGGTTCGCCGATTATACTTCAATAATTTGTTTTCATGCTTTTTTAAAATTAATGTGTTATGAAAAAAAAAACACTGAATAATCACTTCCGAATACTATTGACGACCATTTCCGTATCATTCTTACAGGTACAAATAAGGTTGGTATTGAGTCTTTCATAAGGACACATCGAGGGGTTCTTTGTAAGAGGCATTTCGTTCCAAAATGCTTGCAGAAGAGTCCTTATATGGTGTCCAGCAACCCCTATCTAATTCCGTATCCATTTATCTCGTAACAGAGAATTGGTTGGAAAGCTGTAATAAAATAAATAAAATAATAAATGTTCGTGCAGCAAAATCAGTTTTTCTTAAATAATTTTGCAGCCGTTAGACTCACAAATATAAAATTTTGGGCACATTTACACGATATAAGACACTAATTATCTGCATCATTTTATTCTTGAAAAGACGATACTTTTTGCTGGGCGAACGGAGAAAATAATATTTAAAAATTATTTGCTTATTTTGGAAAGTAATTTTTTGTACTAGGTATGGTATACGCAGGCCCTTTAGAACCAGAAATAACGATATGAGCAATCACGTCGAACCTTCACGTCAAAAAAGAATTGTCGACTTAATCGATAGGTACTTATGACGTCAGCACTTTATCAAGCCCTATCGTAATCAAAGGTTTTTACATTTTGTACAATATATCTTTGAATTTTCCATTTAGCAGTCTAATTTGATGATACGTCCAAAGGGAAACATATTATTTAACATTACAATAGGACTTTTCCCTCATTTTCAAACAAAAAATAACTAAATTAGGATAATGAACAATGTTATAAAATAGTCAATATTTACCGGTGAAACGTGTAATTTATGCGGGTTATTTCGTTGTGTAACATCACATTCCGCCACTGAACATGTCACCATCGTTGCACACTAAGATTTATTGTTTTATTCGTTAGTTATTTCAGAAAATGTACATAAATAAATTTGTCTTTCAATTTGCCGGAACGATATGCGATGATATTCTTTCAAATTATGTCTCTTGAAAAAATAGTTTCACTATCTCTTTTTCTCTCACGGAGATGGGGTTTTGACAAATACCTCTCGCTCCCACGCTTTGTTGGTCTTTTGAACGTAGTGAAAAATTTTAGGTCTATGGTTTCGACAATGATTGACAGAAATAGAACTGATTATTTTTTTATAGAACACGACTTTTTCTAGGTTTAACATTATTGAATCATTCTTTCGATAAACGTTTTTATTGTGCTAGTTTTTGTACAAGGTCATGAAAACATAGTCGGTGTCTAGGGTTGCAGAGAGAGGAACTTCCTGACAATACAAACCGAGTCCAGGAGAACCACATTTTGGATCTGGCCCTTGATCCAACTTCCTAGCGAGAGTCTCTTGAGATGTTTATCGAGGTTCTTCGCTATAACGCCGTTAACCGAAACGACTATCGGGACGATGGACGCTGAATCAACATCCCACATGCTAACAACCTCGTTAGCCAAGTCAAGATATTTGCTGAGTTTATGTTTCTCAGCTTTGAGGTTAACATCATGTGGTATGGTGACATCAGCAAGCACCGCCCATCTTTTTAACCATTCTATTAGTACAATATCAGGCTTATTAGCAAGAATAGTCCTGTCTGTAAAGATAGAGTGGTCCCAATAGAGCGAGGCTGTTATTACTATACTATACTAGCAGCGCCTCGCGGTTTCATCCGCGTAATTCCCATTCCCGTAGGAATTCAGGAATAAAAAATAGCATATGTGTTATTCCAAACTATAATCTATCTCTGTAGTACCAAATTTCATCCATATCAGTTCAGTAGTTTTTGCGTAAAAGAGTAACAAACATCCATCCATCCATACTTACAAACTTTCGCTTTTATAATATTACTAGGATTATTAATACCTTGTGCATTCGTACCGTCCTGTCTACTTTGTCAACCACTTAGACACTTCCCATTTAGATCGTCGGCAACGTAGTCACTCTGATAGTCACTTACCTATGTACCTACAGATTTAAAAC
Source organism: Eupithecia centaureata (assembly GCA_944547425.1). Taxonomy (NCBI): domain Eukaryota; kingdom Metazoa; phylum Arthropoda; class Insecta; order Lepidoptera; family Geometridae; genus Eupithecia; species Eupithecia centaureata. Next base: position 3,479,577 of record OX155706.1, read on the forward strand.
TAGCTGCGCCCCGCGGTTTCACCCACGTGAAAATTGAAAAGTAGCCTGTTTTGCCAGGCCTAGAACTAAGTCTATTCAAAATTTCAGTTTGATACATTTATAACATAATAATTTTATAAAGAGGTTTGGATTTTTATGTATGTTTCTAAGGAAGAAATTCAAAAACTATTGGACCGATTTCATTTCTTTTTCAACTTTCAGAAAATTAGCCATGCCTATTACATGCCTCACTGTACATATACCTTGTAGAATAGATATAGATAAGGCATACAATGGGCATATTATTATATAATAAGGCATTTAATACAAATAAACGACATGTAATGTAATGCCAAACAAACTAAGATTAATTTGAGACTAAGACAACCTTCTTAGAATTTATTTATAATTAGTATCAAGCTAAAACATTTGCTTGCTTTATATTAAATTTTTCTTTTAGTAAAAGCGACACCTAACGGCATAAGACATCACTAAACTTAAGGCAATGGAAGTAGAAAACCCGGAAATGTCTGGGAAAACTGTTTGAAGTTTGTTTCAGTCTTAGTTCACAATATAAAGAAGAGATGGCGCTACTCGTCTATGAAACTTTGGTCAAGCCCATATAATATGGTTGGATGAATTTATAGTAGTTACCTTACAGTTTCGCTGCTTACACATTTTTTTTAATTATTTGTTGTTGAAAATTTCCTTTATCCAAGTGCTAAATTTATAAGATTAAAGAAATAAAGTTATTGATTTCCTATTACCTACTACGTCATCCATCTATGATGAGATGACAGATGTGGCGTGGTGGGCGAAGGTCCGCTTGCGACGCAGGAGGTTGCAGGTTCGATTCCCCATCTGGCATTAATGTTTGTATGATCTGCAAATAATTGTTCGAAGTTTTTGGGGGTTTTCTATTTATAAGATGAAAAAGTTACATCTATGTAATGTATTAAGTTTTCAGTCACCTAGTACACATAACACAAGCTCAGATTAGCTTAGAGTTAGATGATTCTGTGTGGATTATCCAGCATTATTAATTCCTAGCAGCGCCTCGCAGTTTCAGGTTGTCGCTTACTTTGGGGCTTGATACTGTGATGCTGTGTGGATTGTTCAGCATTCATTATTTATTTATTTAAGGTTCGGTTTCATAGAGTATACTAAAAATGATGATTAAGTCGAATCTAGTTACAAAGTAGATACATAGTAATATTATAAACGCGAAAGTTGGTTTATACTACGGATATTTAGATATATGGCGCTCACTAGGGGAGGCCTATGTCCAGCAGTGGACTAGTATAGGTTGATGATGATGATAATGATAGATGTACCTATAGATGTATGGAATGGATAGATGTACAGATGTATCTAACTGTACGGTGAGACAATTTGCCTTGACCAACACACAAAGGTACTTAGTAAGGCTGTGTCCCCAGTAGGCAAACTGTGAGCGGCCGAATGAGTGAGCCGCAAATTTGTGGCGAACAGCTACACACTCAGATCAGTTTTCGTGCGTATCGCAAGCACTGGAACCTGCGAGTCGACCGATAACTGAGACAGTCGGCGCACGTAACGCTGCAAACTGCGTACAGTGAGCGCAAACTAGCAAACTGTGGACACTCAATTTAAAATATACGGAAGGGCGTACTGAACTGATACGCCGCTAACTCAGTTGGCTGCTTACATTTTGCCTACTGGGACACAGCCTAAGTTAACATTAAAGTAATTAACATTATCTGTCCTCGACTGTTTTAATTATCATCATTATTTAAACTAGTATTTGCTTGCGACTTTGCGTTGTTTATATGGAGTCTTTTCAAGGCTATTTTATTATGGGAACTGAATTACGAGTAGAAAAGTTTGATTTATTCCAGGGCTAGAACTATGTCTCTTTTAATTTTAGCCCGATCCGTTCAGTAGTTTTTGCTTGAAAGAGTAATAATAATAAATAATGCTGGACAATCCACACAGCATCATCTAGCCCCAAGCTAAGCTGAGCTTGTGTTATGAGTACTAGATGACTGATATACTTAATACAATACATTACAAATTTACATACTTTTTATTTTACATAGAAAACACCCAAAACCCCGAAATAAATATATTTTATAGATCGTACAAACATTTGTCCCAAGGCGGGAATCGAACCCGCAACCTCGTGCGTCTCAGGCGGACCTTCGTCCACCGCGCCACATCGGTCATCGACAAACATTCATACATCTATCATCATCAACCTACACTAGTCCACTGCTGGACATAGGCCTCCCCTAATGAGCGCCATACATCTGGAAATAAAAGGGTGGTGGTCTTTGGAGCTTTGTATTAATGTTTTACAATATAAATTATACAATTATACAATCTACTAATCGTGGACACTCACGGTAGGGCTGGTCCAACAGTTCAAAGTCGCTCAGCGAGCTATGGAAGGAGCTATGCTCGGAGTTTCTCTGAAGGATAGGATTCGTAATGAATACATCCGACCGAGAACCAAACTTATCGACATAGCTCAAAGAATTAGCAATCTGAAGTGGCAGTGGGCCGGCCATATCGCGCGAAGAACCGACAACCGTTGGGGTAAACGTGTTCTTGGTGAGTGGAGACCGCGACTTGGCAAACGTAGTGTAGGACGCCCTCCGGCTAGGTGGGATGACGATCTGCGAAAGACTGCTGGCAGATGCTGGATGCGTCAAGCTGAAGACAGGGTGCTATGGCGCTCATTAGGGGAGGCCTATGTCCAGCAGTGGACTAATATAGGCTGATGATGATATAAATTATGCTTAATGAACGTTTTATATGAAAAATAATTGTTTCGTACGATGTGAAGGGAGTGAATGTTCGGTCCGAAGTTTTTACTCAGTGGTTCGTAAGACTGCCATGAAGTTGCAGCTGTGTGTTGCGGCTGCATTCACGCCGCCGTGTTCTTTCTTGGTTTGCGGCGTTAACACATCTAAATATATGTACTACAAACAAACTTTCGTGTTTATAACATTAGTATGTATCTACTTTGTTACTTTACAGGGCAAAGGTTTTGCATTAGCGACAACCTCAGTGGCAAGTGGGCTAAGTTCCACCTGAGACATGGAAGATTGCGGGTTTGATTCGACGGCTTATTCGGATTTGTTTGGCTCTGGGTGTTTCCTTTCCCACAGACATCTAAGAGGATTACTTTGTATTTTATGACATACTAGCGAATAGCATCTAAATCTGTTGAGTAGTTTCTTCATAAGAATAGAAAAAATATTGTGAGCTGGTTTAGAAAATAAACAGGAATATATTTAGCATATTTTTATTACAAACCTTCATTTACGATTGACAATCGCAGGTTAGTTTAGTAAATACCTAAATAGAATAATTATGAAAATATTATCATAAAATATTAAGTCTTATAGATACCGAAGTAATTATTAATTACCAATATCATGGTTTCCTCTTTCAATGATATATCTTAGTTCCTTATCATAAATAAATCTAAAAATAACAAAATTACGATTTATTATTACATTTAGAATAAGTCTTTTTAATAGTATTATGCAAATCATTGCAATTTAAACTTAAGTCGTTGAACATTAAACTCAAAATGTATTAATCAACTTCTTGATCATTTCAACCGACTCATTTTCCCCTATCTTCTCAATATAAGAAGTAGCTTTCTTCGCGTGATCTTCATGCAATTTCTTAGTCTTTTCAACAGCATCCGTCTTTAGAATATTGAACTTCAAATCTTCATAATCAACGTCTTTTACGTCTTTTTTCGCTTGATCGATTATTTTGTATAAATCAGGGTTATTTTCTAAGGCAAAGAGAACCGGCGCGCTTGCTAAGCAAAAGTTTTCTTTACTGTCTGATGTTAGATTCTGTAATTCTGTGGCTGCTTGCCAAGCTAAGCCTACATGACAACCGAAGTGGTAAGCATGACTTTGAGTCAGCTGATTTTGTCTTTTTAACACCATTGCTGACTGGCAGCCTCTGCCCAGCAAACTGACACCATTATAGACCGTTCGGGCTGTCCATTCTTTGATAGGCTTTCCCAGAACATTTTCAACTGCCATTGAGTTAGTGTCAAATGTAATTTCGAAATTGTCAGCTGATCGTACAGGTTTTCCTGGCAACGGCATATTTTGCTCATCTCTCTCTCCGAAGAATTGGCTTTCGGACAGATCTTTTAACGCGGAAGAGATGATGTAAGAAACGTCGGAGTTTCGGAGTCCAGCTAACATGCCATTGGCAGTTACTAAGAGGTAATCTCCAAGGAGTATTGCTATTTTATTTCCGAAAATGGCGGATTCTGTGTCTTTTCCTCGTCTGGAAAATGGTACGTTGACGATTCCTTTGTGGATCAAGTGGCCTGTTCGTATCATTTCGGTTAATTCCGCAAGCGCTCGGGTTTCTTCTTCGGATTTTTTTGCCTGCGAAACAAATTGAACGTATTAACATAGCGTAAAACACCATTGTTTTCGAGAATCGTTAAATTTCATAATTGGTTATGGTCTATTTTCTAAAATGCTGAAATGAAGATGTTCTGAGAGATTTCTCATATGAATTTTTAATTAGAAATAAAACGTACTCAAAAAAAAAAAAATGTTTTTTTTCCTTTTTTGGAGTATGTAAGGCTTTTCAAAAAATGTCAGGGATCTTTTGCGGAAAAACAAAGAAGTAAGATGTCATATCAACCAGTGCAGAATCTATGAAATATAATAAAAATACTCAAAAATATACCTCTCATGTCATTAGCCTATTGGGCATAATCAACGAACGTAGTCATGCTAGAATTTTTGGGTATAATATAATATCTACAGCTAGATATAATGTAGGTTTGATGACCGATGTGGCGCAGGAGGTTGCGGGTTCGATTCCCGGCTCGGTACAAATTTGTGTACGATATGCAGAAACGTATTAAAATAAAAAATATCTATGTAATGTGTTAAAATATATGAGTGATCTATTACTACAACACACCCATAACACAAGCTCTGAAAAAGCTTACTTTGAGGCTAGATGGTGCTTGTGGATTGTCCAGCATTATTATTATAAAAAATAATCAACTAGTAAATACAATTGAAACAATTGAGCTTACTGCAGACGGTTACAAACAGTCTAAATATAGCTCAACAAATCCATATCAACACCAGTCGCGTCCCCAAGACACTGGCTACATTACCACGCTGTATGACAATGATGATGCGCTGCACCAGATACTCACCAGCTCTCGAGCTATAGATAAAAAGACCATAGATATTAAAGTTTTGGATATTCTACCTGAGCTGTAGTCCTAACAGACTTGGAGAGTAGGAGGATGATCAGCCCCCAAGGCTGAAGGTTCTTGGAGTCTCCATAGAGGACATTCTTCGCTGTTTGCATCACCAGGTGGTTGCTGCCAACCTGGAAAGTCAGAAAAGAAGTCAAAAATCATAAATTATAAAAATCAATCTCTTAAATTTAGTTAGTAAATTAGTTTTATTATAATAATTTACGTTGTGCCTAGGAGGCGGGCGATGAGGTCGCTTCACAGTTTTTAACTTTTGCGGCCTCATCGTTCATTCTTGTAGTTTGTTCCCTTTTATTATCTTTAATAATTTATTCAGAATTAATCATTTTTGTTTGTTTGTTTGTATATATGTATAGACTAGCAGTGTCTCGCGGTTTCACCCGCGGTAATTCCCGTTCCCGTGGTAATTCCGGGATAAAATATAGCCTATGTGTTTATACCAGACTATCGATCACTGTGCCAAATTTCATCCATACCTGTTCAGTAGTTTTTGCATGAAGGATTAACAAACATCCATCCATACTTACGAACTTTCGCATTTATAGTACGATGTAAGCTAATAGATTTTTTTTTGAGGTTAATAAAGCCACAGCGTTTCAATTTCCGATAAAATACTTAAAATATAATTAGCAATAGGTCAGAAAAGGATTACACAAAGAAAATTGACGACCGATGTGGCGTGGTGGGTGAAGGTCTGCCTGCGACGCAGGAGGTTGCGATTGGATTCCAGCCTCGGGACAAAATATTTGTAAGATCTACAAATATTTGTGACAGGGTTCTGGGAGACAGGTTTCTATGTATAATAAAAATATATATGTATGTAAATGTATTGTATTAAGTATATCAGTCATCTGGTACGCTTAACACAAGCTCTGCTTAGCTTGGGACTAGATGATGCTGTATGGATTATCCAGCATTCATTATTTATTTAAGTACCTATATGTATATGTTAGGTATTTAGTAGTTATAAGAAATCTATACTATTCATTCAAAAACTTCCATAAATTTACGATATAAAAAAAACGTTCTCCATTTAATAGCGTTGTTGTATTCACTTCATTATTAAGTACTTTTTTGTTGTTAGTTTTGTTTTGTGAGTTTTAATAAGAATCTACGCTTATATGGAAAGTCATATAAGTGTAGTTATGTATATCTGGCTAATGGCTTGTATGTAATAGTTTACCTTATTCAAGTAACGTTTCTATTTTCTCTTCATAGACCCGTTTTTCTTCAATTATTTTGTGATAGAAAAGTAGATAAATTATGTTCCCTTTTAAGTTCTCTAGTAAGAAAAACGAAGCATTTTCGACGTACAATTTTAATTTGGCTGGTTTTTATAAGATGGTTAAATTTTGCAGCTCTCTTAATAATAAAACAAACATTTTTTTTTTTTTTTGTTTTATTTGTCCATTTTTTATGAACAGGCTAAAGCCATATTACAGCCATATTGCCTTGTCTGATGTTTATTTTATATTCTTAATTGTTTTGTGTAATAAATTAATACACGTTTTTACTAATAAAACAAACAATAGAAAACTCACCAGTTTCCGCAAATAGAGCGCCATGTTCGCAAACTCATCGCTCAAAAGGCACCTCAAATTCATAAATGAGGTCGGATACCCCACCACTTTCTCCGCATCTCTAATAATATCACTCCAATTCGTAAAAGGAGGCCGTAACAGGATTAGAATCTCGTCTTTGGTCAAACTAGCGACGGTGGACTCGAACCTCTTTTGAAAAAAAGGCGGCAACTCGTGCTTTTTTTGTAAAAAGAACGGTGCGCGGCGGTATACGCGGTAGAACATGGCTTTGACAGTTCGATTTTCAAACTGGAATGGTCCGACGCGAGATGCGACGTCAGGTGAAATGGTTAGATACTAATATTCATTGTGTTACCAGTAGCAGCCTCGGATCTAAGTGGTTAGGACAATATTTGGTGCGTGCTGAAGGCCAGCTATTATTATAATGTTCATAATGACGCTTGTCAAATTGCAGTAAATTTTAATAACGACAAATGGCAACCTGTCACGAAAAGGCAGAATTTTGTAATTATATTAGAACGGCTTTTAAAGTACATTTTAAGGTACCTAGGTATATAATTGGAAACTGAGATAATTAGTTCTAATTTAGGTAGTGTAACCTTTAAAAGAAGCTGGAAGAATTACAGAGCCTTTTCTAGCAAATAGTAATTTATTTATAAACGTGATCAATCTATACGTCAATATTTCAAAAACGCCTTTTTGTCACGCCGCAGGAATCGAATTCCAACCATACGCATTCCAAGCAAATTCTCGTCCACTGTGCTACAAAGGTAGGTCTTTCAAACTATTTACCCCAAGACAGGGTAAAAATAACAACCTGGCAACATCTATTGCTCTTGACCGTGAAGTGGAAAGCTGCGTACAACCAGTACACCTACAATATTACTTTTCAATAATTACCTGCATTTTAAACCATAACTTCACCGGAATAAGGATCAAAAGTAGGTGATGCATGGCTCTAAAATACTGGCCTTGTCCATGCAGCTATTGTAGCAAGACCTGTATATTAACCTAGTTTGAAACGGGCTGAGGATCTAATTGATTTGGTTCTTATTCTTTTTTTCGAAAGCACTTCTTTTTCTAACTGTAGTAAATACTCCTTCGATCACATTTCTATTCAAATGGTCAAGTAACGATACAGTATACTTTTTTCTTGTTTATTATATCATTTGAAAGGGTTGCTGTGGCTTTTATTAACTTAAAAATTTTGTAAATGCTAAAATGATCAATAATATAAATAAGTAGTTAAGTAAAAGAACTAGCATGACGCTGTTACAAATTTCAAATAAGTATCGTTCTTTAGTTTTCGACAGTGTATATAATTTATTTTATGAATATTAGATACTTAAGTGTATTTAAGTAATTTGTTATAAGGAAATAAAATCAGCTGACAAGATTAGTTTAATAATGGCTTTGTTATATACAAAAGGTGACGTAGCAAATGGATAAATTTCACAAAAATACTTATGCTTTTGCCATTCTGTTCAGTGAAACACGTTTTTTTACAAATAGGATTTTTTTTACGTTCATGCAATGAGTTTTTTTACAATTTGAACATTATGACAGGAAAAACCAACCAAATATATATGCGCAAAATAGTGCAGTAGAATGTAATGCCATATTACTATATTTTCACGAAAAGATGATAATCCACTACCACTTTGTAATATCACCATTACTCGAAACATTACGCACTCAATCAAGGTGATGTCGTACACTTATATCACGAAGTGATATACTAATATATCACTTCGTGATATTAGTGTAAAGAATACAAATATATCTACAAAAAAGTCATCAGTTTGAGTATGAATCATGATAAGAAATGAAACTGTTGTCAGAACCAACAATTTCGGAATAAATACTATCAAAGCACTTTTTTCGTAAATTAATTTACGCGTAACATAATTTATGACAAGTCCAAGAGGCCTGTAAGATGTAAAGGAAATATAGCCCTTTGATTTTAATTTTGAAATAGACCTTTAAGGTTACAAGTACCTATTTTTAAGGTTCAATATTTTTTCGACAATGTACATTCATTTCGATACCATCAAGCGAATCCATACTCGTCAAGTCTTGTTCTGTAATGTCAAAATAAAAGAATACCTACCCGTAATGACATACGAAGCTGAGACGTGGACACTCACGGTAGGGCTGGTCCAACATTTTAAAGTCGCTCAGAAGTTGGATTAAAAAGTGTGGGATTAAAAAAAGGGATTAATAAGTGTGAGATTAAAATGTGGGATTAAAGTATGTATGGGATTAAAAAGTGTGGAATTAAAAAGTGGGATTAAAATGTAGGACTAAAATCTGGGATTAAAGTGTGGGATTAAAATGTGGGATTAAAGTATGGGATTAAAGTGTGGGATTAAAAAGTGTGGGATTTACGTATGGGATGGGAATAAAATGTGGGATTAAAATGTGGGATAAATAAGTGTGGGATTAAAATGTGGGATTAAAAAGTGGGATTAAATTGTGGGATTAAAGTGTGGGATTAAAGTGTGGGATTTAAATGTGGGATTAAAGTGTGGGATTAAAGTGTGAGATTAAAAAATGTGATTAAAGTGTGGGATTAAAAAGTGGGATTAAAGTATGGGATTAAAATGTGGGATTAATAAGTATGGGATTAAAAAGTGGGCTTAAAGTGTGGGATTAAAGAGTGGGATTAAAGAGTGGGATTAAAAAGTGGGATTAAAAAGTGGCATTAAAGTATGGGATTAAAATGTTGGATTAATAAGTGTGGGATTAAAGTATGGGATTAAAATGTGGGATTAAAGTGTGGGATTAAAAAGTGTAGGATTAAAGTGTGGGATTAAAGTGTGGGATTAAAGTGTGGGATTAAAGTGTGGGATTAAAATGTGTGATTAAAAAGTGTGGGATTAAAGTGTGGGATTAAAATGTGGGATCAAAAAGAGTGAGATTAAACATGGGATTAAAGTGTGGGATTAAAGTTTTGGATGAAAGTGTGGGATTAAAGTGTGGGATTAATAAGTGTGGGATTAAAGTGTGGAATAAAACAGTGTGGGATTGCAGTGGGGGATTAAAAAGTGAGATTAAAGTGTGGGATTAAGAAGTGGGATTAAAAGTGCTAGTGCTTGTTCCATCGATATCGGAATCAGACGGAACACTAACGACTTCTTCTACTTGGTTCTGTGACGACCTTGAAGAGGACTGCACTGATTGCAATCTTAAATTTTGCGCAATGTAGACCTTTTTCCTAGCCCTGTCATTTGTCAGTCTAGTCTGTCATGTGGCGACTCGAACATCAGCATTAAAAATCAGCATCGATCAATACGGATGCTGATGCTGATGTTCAAATCAATGCTGATCATCAGCGGATGCTGATGCTGATATTCGCAACAACCCTGATAGATACATAGGTTGTTGTCGTTCGATAGCTATATTACTCATTTAATTTGTTCACTTATTAAGAACAATAAAAGGCACTGAAAAAGTGCTTAGCTGTTGCAGAGTGTATTCGTTCCAAAATGTGACGCAACGCAAATAATTTAATTTGTAAAGGATGCATCCTAAAATAGCCGTAACTTCGCCTAGCCCGGGAAAAGCTAGGTACTCTATATATACGAAGCTTGTAGCTATGGAGCTATCCACATAGCTAGTAGCTTACATATAATAACTAAGCATACCTAGAGTTTTTGTAAACAAAGTGATTACGTAAAATACATCAAAAAATAACTATTGGTGGAAATACGACACTGGCTTTATACCTTTCATTGATAATCAGTATAGTATAAAACAAAGTCGCTTCTCGCTGTCTATCTGTCCCTATGTATGCTTAAAAACTACGCAACGGATTTTGATGCGGTATTTTGTAATAGATAGAGTGATTCAAGAGAAAGGTTTATACATATAATGTATAATACACCCGTGCAAACGGGGGTGGGTCGCTAGTTATAAAAATAAGAAATAATAAACTCAGTGGTGCAGGGTTGAAGGTCCGCCTGAGTCGCAGGAGGTTGCGGGTTCGATTCCGGCGTTTGGATAAAAGTGTGGACGATATGCAAATCTTTGTGATAGAGTTATGGGTGTTTTCTATCCTGAAAATATATTTATCTGTGTAATGTTTTGTATTAAGTTTTACAGTTATGTAGTAGAGTAGACCCATAGCACAAGCTCTGCTTAGCTTGGCTAGATGATGCTGTGTAAATTGTTCACTATTGTTTATTTACATATTTTTTTCTCGTCCTTTTACGAAATCACATTTTAACCTTTTCTTTGCTTAAGCTATTTCTATTCCACGATTTATGGGATAAAAAGTAACCTGCATTTTAAAACAGTGCTAGAAAAACCCTTATTCAAAATTTCAGCCAGATTCGTTCATTTATTTTTGCGTTAAAGAGTATCAAATATCTATACATCTATACATCCACACATACAAACCTTCGCGTTTATAATATTAGTAAGGAAAACGAAAAAAAATCGTCATCAAAGAATAGAAACATTAAAGTTAGTATCAACAATGTTTTTTGTTTACCTAAAATATCTTGGATTCTATGGAATCGAGTGGGTGTATGTACTAGCTATCCTAGACAGATTAACAGGTATGTACCAATTTGAACTACGCATGCGTCAATCGATCTCGACCGGCAATTCGTCTTTGCATCTTGTTGCAAGCGGTCCTCTTGAATTTGTAAGTATTAAAATCCTTTGATTTATTGAAAAACAGGATCAAAACTCATTTTCTTGAAATGTAAGACTAGATCCGTTTATAAAAGTCACCGAATGAATTTGTAGATTTTTTTTAAAGACTTGTTGAGTGTTTTATGTAACGTGACCTTTATCCTTTTGATAAGTTACCTATACAATTCAGTTCAAGTTGTAGTAAATAAAAAAGCGAGGAAAAGCTTAAAAAAAATAAGGATCTATCACCTGGGTTTAATGCATCACTGCATAAAATGCTAAGTGCCTGATAGAACAAGCATAGCTTTGTACTTATGAAACAGACTGAAATTAAAAGGCGTTGCGGGGCCATTTTTTCAAGATATTTTATGATGATAGGTACAGAATTATTTCAGAAAATAGTAAGTAATTTTATATCTTATGAAATTGTGTTTTTATTAGCAAATGCAGTTAAACGTTATTTTTACAAATACTATATCATAAAACCAACATTACGGTTAGGCTTTCGTTAAGACCGATATTGCCAATATTGGCAGCCATTTTAGACACGGCGCCATTTTGGATGGGACACTCAAATTTTCACTGAAATGATGTGACCTAGTATTTTGATCTATATAAAATAAAATAGCAAAACATGATTTTCGTTCGATCCAACCTAAAAATTAATACAACGTGCATTTTCCCAGCCAGTCATTAATTCACAAAGCTTTGTTTTAAGAGTAAAATAAACAAATCTAATATATATGTGGGATGACGATCTGCGAAAGACTGCTGGCAGATGCTGGATGCGGCAAGCTGAATGCGCTATGGGACTCATTAGGGGAGGCCTATGTCCAGCAGTGTACCTACTAGTGCCTTTAGTTTCATGATGACCTTGTTATACTCATGTTCAAATAACCAGGTTGTTATTGTTATTCCAGGCAATCATGACGGGTCCGCAAGATAAAGACGAGAAACCTCATGCTGAGAAGCCTCCACCCGAGAAGTTACTGAAACCCGAGCGTATGGACGTCTACATGGTGAATGGAACTCCTATATTAGTGCAGCGTACTGAACCTGGTACTGAGAAAAAGGTAAGACTGGGATCGGGTGGGATCGGATTGGGTGGGATCGGATTGGGTGCGATCGGATTGGATGGGATCGGATTGGATTGGATGGGATCGGATTGGATGGGATCGGATTCAATGGAATCGGATTGGATGGGATGGAATTGGATGGGATCGGATTGGTATACTAGTTTTAATTTGTTAGCAGTTAAGATGGATTTTATACGAATGGGATTGGATGCCAAGCCATTGGTGGTCGTGGTTCAGATACAAAAGCCAATGGTTTGGATGGGATCGGATGGGCTCGGATGTAATTGTATGGTATTGGATGGGATTAGATTGGATGGGATTAGATGGGATTGGATTGGATGGTATCGGATTGGTATACTAGTTGTAATTTGTTTCTAGCAGGTAAGTTTGAATTTTATGATACCGAATGCGATTGGATGCCGAGCCGACAGCGGTCTTGGTTCAGATACAAAAGCCTATCGATCGGGTGGTATTGGATGGGATTGAATGAGGTCCGATGAGAATCTATGGATTAGATAAGATCGGATTGGATGTGATTAGCTGAGACAGAATGGGATTAGATGGGATTGGATGGGATTAGATGGGATTGGATGGGTTTGGATGGGATTGGATTGGATCGGAATCGATGGGACTGGACGAATAACACGTAGGCTAAAATGTTTAAAAAAAAACCTCTGAGAGAGATATTGTTATTGTCAGCCTGTTTTGATAATTACTCGGCTGACTCCAATAAAACTCCATGACAAACCTCCGTGGTTTAAATGTTACTAATTTGTTCTCATTGTAATTTTATCTTAAGTCGGGACCACTTATTTTATCATATACAGGGTGTTAGTGTGTACAGCGTTCTCCTTGAAACCAGAGGTTCAGCATCATGAGTAGAATCCAAAACCTATGAGAAAAGCTTAACACCTATTTTAGTTTTGCAAGATTTTGATATTTCATGTCTTCACTATCGTACACGATGCCATAGTCACTCTACATACTTTAAGTACCTACCTACGTAAGTACTTATACCCGCGCCTTACTTGGATCGTAACTTCATTACTTGTGCCTTCAAAAGACGGGATATTCGCACAGAAGGTGATCCGACACTGAGGTGCACATGCCACGTGTCGCCTAAAAATTTTCTTCAATAATGAGTAAAAAATAGAATCATTTTTTTTCATCCGTTTTGGATTCTACTCATGATGCTGAACCTCTGGTTTCAAGGACAACGCTTTTCACACTACACCCTGTAATTACGTTAAACATAGAAATTTCTGAAATTCACACGTTCAGTTTGTTAGATCTTTCATAAGCTATTTTTAATGGATCTGTAGTTATTTTGTTTTGTTTACGAAGACATAAGAAATATTTTCACGCGTGCAAAATTACTTATGATACAAATGAAAATTCCCTTAAGATTTCCTTAATTCTGAGCTCATTTCTGTATAAAATTTCCAGGCGAATGACGGGAAAAGAACTGAAGAGACTTTGGATTCTTACCAATGCAGCAACGCTTTGCTTCTATCAGGTTCTGCTGGAAATATCAAAGTGTTTTCCTCGAAAGTTGTCCATCGTTCTATGTCACCTTTGGAGGCAAAAAAGAGATGGTAATTGTTTTTTTGAATTTTGTCACTTGTACTGAGCCCGAATTCCACTAAATATATCGCTTCACCATTTAAATAGTGTCAAAATGTCAGCGTTAAACTTTTTTTAGTATTCTACAAGCACAAACTTTTTGCGGTTCATTCCTAGCTGTTACGATTAAGTACGTTTATAACTACCGATTTGACATTATAATTATGAAAGTCCTCTGCAAACGCAAAAAATGGTAGAATAACAAATGCAAAAGCCATCTCGATAGTATGACGCTATTGAGACATTTGTTTTGAAATTAGTGGAATTCGGCCCCTATTTTGCTTTAAAGTTGCTGGTAACAAGCAAGCTTCAAAATGTCACGCGTCGCGTTGTATCAACTAATAAAATTAATAACGTAACAATAAAAACAATGGTCCAAACACATTGCCTCTTTCCTTACTATTAGGTTGGATGGATATATGGATGTGTGTTCCACTTTCTCGCAAGAACAACTGAACGGATAGAACTGAATTTTTAATTCACGTGTCTAGCTCCGGAATAACAGATATAGGCTACTTTTCATTTATAAATTACTAGCGAACCGCCCCGGCTTCGCACCTTCCTCTTGAATCACTCTATCTATTAAAAAAACCGCATCAAAATCCGTTGCGTAGTTTTAAAGATTTAAGCAGTCAAAGGGACATAGGGACAGAAAAAGCGACTTTGTTTTATACTATGTAGTGATATAGAAGTAGCCTTGAAGCATTTCAATTGAAATGTCCTGTTATAATTGTAAACCCTAGCTGTAATGAGTCGTTTTGTTTTTCAATAAGAAACTGGCTTTCGGTATCTAAAAATATATTTCATTTTTCAGGTTGATTTTGTTCAAAAAACATGCCTCTATGCGTATTTTCATATACTTCATCAACTCTATGGTCCAAGTGATCAACCTCGCTTCGCTGAATGAAGTAGCCGATTCCCCCACCTCTGACGCTGAGTTGAACAAGTTCCTCTCGATGAAATACAGATACTTCACTACCTGGGTTGTCGTACGTATATACATTTCTATAGACTGGAATGGAATAGAATAGAATATAGAATAGAATGTGGTTTAATCAATAGAATGGAATGTAAAGGATTGAGGGGAATGGAATAAAACATAATAGAATTGAGTGGTATGGAATGTAATAGAATAGAATTGAGTGGAATGGAATGGAGTGGAATCTAATAGAATATTTACATCTGTAATACCATGGTTGAGAGTAGTGAGGTCGCCGCTTCCACCACCTCTGACGCTGAGTTGACCAAGTTCCTCCCGATGAAGTACAGATACTTCACCACCTGGGTTGTGGTACGTAAAAATTCTATAGAATAAAAAATAATGGAATGGAATTTATCAGAATGGAATTGAATGGGATGGAATGAAGTGTAATAGAATAGAATAAAATACATAATTCTAACTTTTCCACAGATTCTGCACATTTTCTACAGCTTCTGCGCGCAGATCCTTGACGTGATTGCAAAGAACATAAAATGTCAAGAACCTGATCACTCAGCGAACGTATATCTGATCAAAGCTATGTATCCCTTTGGAGTCATCTTAAGGAGCATCATCTGGCCATCTTCTCTGGTATGTCTATCAATATCTATACTTCGATTTAGAATCAGAGGATAATATTTTTGAAAAAATAATGACATTTATGAATGAAAACTTCACAAAAACTGATGAGAATAAAAGACAACAGCAGCAAGCTAACATCTAAAACAAAACTTGAACAACGCATAATTGCTCCAGCACAGCAAAAAACATGCAAGTCCCAATTTGATATTGAAAATTCCTTTGGTAAACGTAACAATCACTACATAGTATAAAACAAAGTCGCTTTTTCTGTCCCTATATCCCTATAGGGATATAGAGACAGAATATTTAGACAGAAGATTTAAGCATTCAAAGGGACATATATGTCCCTTTGAATGCGAAAGTGCGAAGCCGGGGCGGGTCGCTAGTATTATGACAGAATAAGTGGCGGCCCTAGAGGCCAGGCCTTACCTAGTTTAGTCTAGTTGTGGGTAAAGCAAGTTTATTCTCATTTGTAGTACTTTCTCTAGTAATGAAAGATGCTTAGGAAATGTTTCTTTTTTCAGGTGACGACCACAGTTTTTTGGTCCATGTACTATTTCGGCAAAGAACCAGTTTTACCAGAGTATTTCGAAAAATATGGTTAGTATAAAAAATCTATAAGATAACTAAGATGATACATTAATAAATAAATAATTCTGGACAATCAACACAGCATCATCTAGCCCAAAGATAAACAGTACTTGTGTTATGGGTACTAAATAACTGACGTACTTAATACAAAATATTAGATAGGTAATACATATTATAATATTAATTCTCATCTTACTATAACTAAAATTTTAAATGCGAAAGTTTGTTTGGATGTACAGATGTTTGTTCGTCTTTAACACAAAAACTTCTGAATGGGTGGGTCTGAAATGTATAGGCGTAATTCTAGGCTTCAAGACTTATACTACTTTTCATCCCATTAATCAATTCCCATTGGATAGAAACAGCCTTGAAACTTTTCCATAGAAACTAGATTGCGAAGTCGCGGGAAGATACTAGTGGTCATTATACAGTCTATTTTAATGTTCAGAATATGACTTTATCTAAGTGTACTTACTGGCCGATGCTTGATCCGGCAAGCTGAAGACAGGGAGATATGGTGCTAATTAGGGGAGACTTTTGTCCAGCAGTGGACTAATATAGGCTGATGATGATGATTATGATGAAGTGTACTTAATATACCAGGGCCCGAATTCCACTATAAAAAACACTTCACCATAATTGTATTGAGTCAAAATAGCTGTAACGATTGCGTTTATGACTACCAATTTGAACAGTATTCATTCGTATCAATCGCAAAAAATAGTAGAATACCAAATGCACAACGTCATTTTAGCCATCTTGGTAGTATGACGCTATTGAGACCTTTATTTTGAAATTAGTGGAATTCGGCCCCAGGTATTTAAAGATTTAGTTTTGTTTCTGATATCTTAATATCTCGTTTCAGTCTCAGGAACCAATCACATCATGCACACTTGGATAACAGTCTTCGTCTTTGTGGATTCGCTGGTACGGCCCCGTTGTTGCTTGCACCGCAATTACCGCCAAACTGATTTCCGCGTGATGTTCTACTTTTTGGCTTTATACATGTCCGTGTAAGTATTTTTTTAAATCACTTCATTTTAAGAATGTTTTTGAATAGTTCCTTTGTAACAAATTTTTCTTTGTTATTTGAGAAAACGATAGAAGAAGATGGAAAGACGAATTAGACGCACACTCAAAAGAATGGAACACAGTGACACAAAATAGAGAAGTGTGAAAGGAAAGAAGGGAGGCCTTTGATCAGTGGATCACAGGCTAACAAAACAAAATATTTGAAAGATAAAAAAATTGATAAGGTCGAATTTATAATCAGAGTTCAGAAATCAATAACTTTATTTCTTTAGGCTTAAAATATAAGCACCTAGACAAGTGAAATTTTAAGCTATAGGATATATATTTTAAGCATAATAATTATTAAATTAATGTTAAAATTAGTTGTAAATTGATAACTATCAACCTCTTTACTTCAATATAAAATCACATTTATACAGATTTTTTTACAAATAAATAGTGATGGAAAATCATATATCATCTACATCTACATTGTAATAAGTTTTATATTTAATAAGGATATTTGACCGTTTCAAATTCAGTAAATAAATAAACATAATGTTGGACAATCCACACACCATCATCTAGCCCCAAGCTAAGCAGAGCTTGTGTTATGGCTATTAGATGACTGATGTACTTGATGCTATAAATTTATATTGATTTTTTTAATTTGTGATAATGAAACCATTGAGCTAACTGCAGATGGTTGCAAACAGTCGAAAAGTAGCTCAATTGATCCATATCAACACCAGTCGTCGCGTCCCCAAGACACTGACACTGACACAAGACACCATCCTGTATAGCAATGCTGATGCGTTGAGCCAGATACTCACCAGCTCTCGGTTTACGCGTCACAGAAATTACATAAACATTAAAAAATTTGATTATTTAAGCTTGTTTATTGTTTATAAGATGTTCTTTTTTTTCCAGATTCTACTACACCGTGCTCATTGATGGAATATGGTTATATCCCATGTTCTCAGCTGCATTCGATAACGGCCTTATCCCTTTCTTTCTTCTTCATTTAGGATTGATTGGTCTCTTTTTTTTCTACTACGCTATCATGTGGTTCGTATCTAACTATAAATACAAAAATATGATGTTACTAAAGAATGAAATCCAGGTATATCGTATTCGTTGGGGTAACAATAAACATTTATAAAAGGTTTTTTTCAACTACCTACCGCACTCAGAACAAAACTTAGCATTCAAATTCTGGCTTTACCTCGACATATTTAGAATCTAAATGCATTTGCATTTTTTTTGCAATATACAGGATGTAAAAAGACTACTATCGAAAAATAAAGACAATCTGAATATATTTTTCGCAATATGTTGTCGTATAATCAATCAATTAATCAAAATAATATATTTCAGACAATAAAATGTACAATTACAATTAGGTACTCAATTACTTCAGAAAAAATTTATGATATACAAACTCAATCAAAACAAATAATAAATCACAATATAATCAAATATCAAATAAGTTAATTAAATAAAACCTAAACCTAACACTGCTTTAAGAATAACCTTTCTTAATATTTTTTTATCTCGGTTCAAACCCTAAGTACAAAATAATAAAATAATCAAATAATCAAATAATCAAATAATCAATATCTTTATTTCTTTAGGCTTACAAAATAAGCACTTAGACAAGTCAAATTTAATTCGCCTCAATTTTTTGTCCACTAGTGGAAGAGGCGAAATAGAAACCACTAGCATGTGTAAAACTTATGTGTCTAATACATGTTTGCCTTATAAATAATTACATACTATTGTCGGTGTGGAACTGATCGACATCTGGCCAAGCACTAACGTCATTGATGTAATCATTTATGGAGTAATATGCCTTCTTGATAAGATTTAGTTTTATGTACTGTTTAAATCTACGAATAGAAAGTTCAGTTGCTTCAGATGGAAGCTTATTATAGAAGCGCACACAATTACCCATAAATGATTTCCCCAGTTTTCGTAATCTAAATGAAGGAATGTGTAATTTGTTCTTGTTTCGTGTATTTCTATTGTGAACATCACAATTTTTCAAAAAGTTACTCTTGTTTTTGTGTGTATACATTAAATTTTCATAAATATATTGCGAAATTACAGTTAAAATATTTATTTCTTTAAATAATTCCCTCAATGAGTCACGTGGCTTTAATTTATAAATTGCACGCACCGCCCTTTTTTGAAGAACAAAGATAGTCTGAATATCAGCTGCCTGTCCCCAAAGCAAAATACCATAGGACATAATACTATGGAAGTAACTATAATAAACTAACCTAGCTGTGTCCTGATCAGTGAGATGTCTAATTGTTCTCACTGCATAGGCTGCTGAACTAAGCCTACCCGCGAGAGCATCAATTTGCGGTTGCCATTGAAGAGTTGAATCAATATGCAACCCCAAAAATACAGTAGAGTCTACGAAGTGAACAATCTCATTATTTAACATGATTTGAGTTGGGAGTTCTCTAACATTTGGTAACATGAATTTTATACATTTTGTTTTTTTAGCATTAAGTAAGAGGTTATTGGCGGTAAACCAATTTAGTATCTTTGACTGCTGTCAATTATTTACATCGTCAAAATTATATTTATTTCTGTCAACTTTAAAAATTAGTGAAGTATCATCAGCAAATAAAACTATATCACAAAGGTCTTTTGCTAAAAAGGGGAGATCATTTACATATACTAAAAATAAAAAGGGACCTAATATAGATCCTTGGGGGACGCCTATTTCAATTTTTGAGCCCGTAGATCTTTCTTTACCAACGTCTACTTTTTGAACTCTATCAGATAAATATGATTGCATAAGATCCAGTGCCTTATTGTTTATTCCATAGTGTTTCAGTTTCTCAATTAATGTACTATGATCTACACAGTCAAAAGCCTTAGAAAGGTCACAGAATACACCAATAGCGTTTTTGGCTTTATCCCAGGCCTCCAATATATGCCTTAATAGAACTGTACCAGCATCCGTTGTCGATCTACCCTTGGAGAAGCCAAATTGGTTTTCATGAAATAACCTATTAAGGTTGAAGTGAGAAGTTAACTGGGTGAGAATAATTTTTTCAAAAACTTTACTCATTGCAGGAAGTATTGAAATCGGTCTGTAATTGGCCGGATCAGTGTGGCTACCAGATTTATAAAGAGGAACTAACTTACTATATTTCATGAGATCAGGAAAAACTCCTGCGTCGATACAACTATTGAAAATATAGGCCAAACAAGGAGCCATTTCCTTAACAATTGAACTTAATACTTTTGTTGATATACCCCAGAGATCCTCAGTATTTTTAATGTTAATGGACTTAAAGATTTTCACTACATAATCAGCATTTACATAACTAAAGATAAAACTCTCATTACATCTAGCAACTGAAGATTCTAAAAATTTAACAGCCATTGATGCTGAGGAGTTTAGAGACTGGGTAACAACTTTAGGAATAGCAGAAAAGAATGCATCAAAAGCATTGGCAATATCTTTTTCATGTATAAGAATTGAATTATTAATTTTTAACCTTATTTCTTTATAACGTGGCTTTGATTTACCTGTTTCGTTATTTATTAGTCTCCATGTTGCTTTTACTTTATTAGATGATTTTATTATAACATTCTTTAAAAACAGGCATTTGGCTGTGTTGCAGACTTTCTTAAATGTTTTAGAATAGTTGGTTACATACAATAGAAACGCAGGATCATGTAACATAGTTTCTCTAGAAGCATAAAGGTCATAGAGTCTATTCCTACTTTTATAAATACCCGGAGTGGCCCAATCAACAAATCCGACCCTATCTCTCACTGTGCATGTTTTAAGTTTGAATACTTCACTGTGTTCCTTGTGTATGACATTCAAAAGTGTGGAAAATAATTCATTGGGGTCATCAGAACAAGATATATTAGATACTGCTAGTTCTACTCTACTTTGAAAATTCTTAATACGGTTCTCAGTTATTGGCCTGCAGGTATATTTTTCTACATTATTTCTATCATTATAGCTAAAATTAACACTTTGACCATAATGGTCTGATTGGAAATGCCTAATTACTGCTTTGCTGGTTGGAGTTTGACTACAGTAAATATTATCTAAACAGGTGGCAGATGTTTGGGTTACCCTAGTGGGGTCATTAAAAAGATGTTGTAAACTGAAGCACTTGAATAAATTAAGCAATCTGTCGGCAAGGGGATTTGATAAAATATCTATATTAAAGTCACCGCAAACAATGAGATCCTTCCTACAAGTAAATACTTTCAGCAAAACTTCTTCCATAGTACATTCAAAAGCAACCTGATCTGCGTCAGGAGGGCGGTATACACACACAACGATATGTCGCTCCAATTCCACACAAGAAAGTTCAATAGTCCTCTCAATAGAAAGTTTTACAATATCTTTTCTTTCTTTACATTTACGACTATTTTTTACTAAAATAAGAGAGCCACCACGTATTGCAGCTTTTCTTTTATATGAACTTACAAAACAATAGTTATTATAAAACGGCAGTAACTGATTCTTTACAATCCAGTGTTCTGTTACACACATAACATCTACATTTAAATGGTTCATAAATAATTCTAATTCTAGGATTTTGCTGGGTAAGCCTTGTATATTCTGATGGACTATGTGAAACATGGCTTTTTGCTTTCCCATTGTCATCGCGGTCAGTTTAAATTTGAGTTTACTGACACTGTAGCTTTAATGCCCTCATTAGTACTATTACTAACTACATGTACAGGCTCGTCAGGTAACTGCGTTATACTACTTATAACGGGATCAAAAATATTGTATGCTAATAATTTAGCAATTATCTTTTTACATTGTTGGGTTAGGTCCACTGTGTCCCTAGTCAAAATAGTTTTACTAATAAAATTATTAGAATCAAAAAATAATACATCATTATGACGACATGTCATGTTGTAAATCAGCAAGTTATTTTTAAATAAATTGTCATTTTGTTTGAGTGTTAGTGACTTTGAGTAGGGGAAGGAGCAAATAATCAGTTTCCCCAGTCCATTCTCTACCTTTCCTAAGAGTACTTCAACAAGCCTAATCAACTGTGAACGTTTTACACAAGTTTCACCAAGCTGAACTATTAGGGTGGTGCTGTGATTTAGGGAGTTATCTTTCTGTATATAATCGGTAATTCTATTAGGCAAAAACATATTAGGTACTCGAGTAAATATGAAAGATTTCATAAATTTTAGGTAATGAGAATTGATTATCAAAGCGAATGACCTCAGGGGCCAAATGCCACTAATTTCAAAACAAAGGTCTCAATAGTGCCATTCAATCAAGATGATTTAAATGACGTTTGTGCATTTGGTATTCTACTATTTTTCGCGCTTGAAGAGACTTTCATAATTAGAATGTCAAATTGGTAGTTTTAAAGGTAATCGTCACAGCTATGAATGAACCTCAAAAAGTTTGTGCTTTTGTTTGAACATTTTTATCTTCTACGTTTTTTTTATTTTATGAGTTATTAGCCACCCACTTCGTTTTCGGTAATCGTCTTTTTACACTCTGTATAACAAATAGCTCGCGGGCACTCATTTTGAATCTTGCAGTTATGCCTCGATCACATGCACTGAGTAGAGAAGCGAGACAGTAGAATGGGCGAGTACTGTACACACATTTAGCTACAACAACCAGGGCTTGATACCGGTACCAATAATACCGGTACTTTTCGGTACGGTAGTAACGGTACTTTCATTTCGATAAATTCGAGTATCGATACTTTTGAAGTACCGGTACTTTGCCTAAAAGTACCGGTATTCTAAGCGGTTCTCGCGTCGTCTCGTTCGTCGTTTCTGATCAGTTTTCTCTCTCGAATAAAATTCTTGAAAAGTACCGGTACTTTTGAGCATAATTTCGGTAATTTACCGATACTTATAGAAAATACCGATACTTTAGTACCGGTACCAATGAAAGTACCGGTACCCCACTAAGTTCAATTATACCGGTTCTCAAAAAGTACCGGTATAATTTGTATCGATGCCAAAGAAGTACCGGTACCATGTCAAGGTCAGTCGAACCGGTATTTATAAATACCGGTATTCCAAGCCCTGACAACAACAAATGACGTGCAAGAGCACTTACTCGCCACTTTATTCAGAGTGTGAATGAGGCATAGCATAGAAAGCTATTTTGTCTCATATAAAAATTTGCTTAAGTTGTTCTGTGCGGTAGCATTGCTTGATGTAAGTGCCATTTTTCAAAGTGTCATTAATCTGAAATGTTATTGATTTCGATTGATCGTTCTTACGTGGTTGCCAGTTCAACATAATTCCTAAATTTTTTATACCGACTTAAACTACTTCACTAAAAAGTTTTATTCATTTACATACTTAGTTACTATTTAAAAAGAAACAACTTGGAAATATAATTAACATATTATTATGTAAGTGAGTAGTTTCCATACATTTGAAACAGTTGAACTAACTGCAAAAACGTTACTGTTGCAAACAACGCTCTGAACTTTAATGTTTTTAAACAAAACGATGGTCACGTTTTTTTATTTTAAAAAATATAGTTACATAAAAAAATATGAAAATCACTGGCACACACATTTCAAAATTCCCTTTGAAAAATGTTAACTGCATTAATTATATCATTGTCAAGGACTCAGAAAAAGTACGATTGGGATTTTTTTACGTTTTATCTTAATTTTTCAACCGAATTCAAATGTCAGTGTGTAACCTCAGAACTTTTATCTGACGAGTCGTTTTTGAGTAATTCGTACTCATTAATTTTTTATTGACTTCTTCTACACTATATTGATGAATCCGAAAACCTATTATTTGAAATCGGTTGATAGTTTTTTAGAATATTATTCAAATTATTGATTTGTTTCTGCTTATATAAATGAAGTTCAGTCATTGCTTTTACAGTGCTTAGGTTTAATAAGTAAAAGTTTCTTATCTTAACAATATTGCATTTAGTCGAAGGTACATAACAGTGTTTCATACGTGTGTGTCAGTACCTAATGATAGGAACAGACCTATCCCATGTTACGCAATGTATACGACGTAATGAATGATACGTCGCATGGCTTATCATAGGCTTGGTATAGGCTCAGTCTGTCTAAAAGTGTGTCTAGGCATCTTTTTTCACACAATTCAAGCATCCAGATCGCATTTTACGTCGCATAAATTGCGTGGTATAGGGTCAGTCTGTTTTTCACTTCAGATTATCTTTCAAATACTTCAAGTTTGTGGGTATTGAAAGTAATATTTAATGTGCTTTTCTTAACTACCTGTTATAAATAAAAGTTTTGTTGATATTGAACAATATTAGCTTAAACCTATTGCGACAGATCGATCTCAAAAATTTAGTTTCATGTGTAATTTAATGTAATTTAATTTAGTTTACATATGACTTCTCTAAATGTCTATTTAACTGATAGTAGATAATTATAACTCTTTCCCCCTAAATGGCCGAGTCCGGTGTTACAACCACAGAGCTATCGAAAAACAATTAATAGAAGATACGATGCGAAGAGTAAGATATTTGAGAGACTCCTGACTACCTACGGCTTTAATATTGACGGCCACTGGAATGAGATACAGCTTTTTCCTTCTAGAACGGATATAGATTTCAAAAAAGTCAAGGATAAAGGTTGTCGCACATATAGTCCACTCCGCTCCAACAACGCTCCTGCACACCACGCCTCCATTTCAAATCATGATGAAATAGCAGAAAGTCAACCACGCACGCTTGTCAAAAAAACTAGATCGTACAGCTTGTTTCATGCGAGCTGTACTGCGGGATACTCGCTTGAAGCTTGCGGTAAGCAAGGCGCAAATAAATGACTGTCTAGACGCGGCTAGCTCACCTGCGCACTGGCTGCTTATGCGGTCACTGTAAAATGTATTTTAAGATTTAACAGTTTAAGCATCATGTTCCAAAGCTCATTTTTGTGTTGTACGCTGCGAAGTGAGTTGTGTGTGCAATGCTTTATCCTTGGTATAGCTCCTAGAAAACTATTAAAATCCTGTTAAGCTATGTATAAGTTGAGTTAAATGTGAAATTCAATGTTGTGTATTTAATGTATCGGTATTGTAGATTTGTGAAAGCGCTATTTCATGCATAATATTCATATCCATAATTTGTGTTTTGAATTTGGAACACATTTCTAACTTTGAATTTTTAATTCCCGATTTGTTTAGATGCTAAATATTGACGTAAAATATTTTCAAACATTTTCTTTTTTTTTGAACCATTTTTTTTCAATTACTAAAAATGTATTCTGGAATTAGCTTCATATCCTATCCCAATCACATAGTTTCTGAATATCATCGCGTTTGATAGAGCTATACATAAAGTCAATTTATATATCGATGTGTCTTATATGTATACTTATATCGAACATAAATTAATGGAATGGGAAAACTTCAAAAATAGAGTTGAAAATTTCAAAAGTGGCAAAATGGCTTTGCCGCCGTCTTGTTTCAAGTTTACGACACTGGAAAATGGTGGTGCTGTATGGAAAGTGAATATTGTCTTTGATTATTAAGAATAATAATAATTTCAATGTTGGAGAGTGTCTCTTTTCAAATGGAACTACATTATAATAAACTTATTGTATACGTAGGTATTGTAGAAATTTACTGTAGTTATTTCAAAATATCAATGTGTAATCTCCTTATTTACCTTCTTCCTATTCATAAGATCATATTTTTATTATTTTTTAATACAACTTTGACTTAATTGTTAAACTACTTATAAAATAAGTATTCCACTGTGGGCAAAAATATGTTTGAATATCCGACATGCTGGATTTGCCAGTGCGATCCACAGATTTTAGAAGCATTTAAACTCTGTGAAAAGTGTTTTTTTCTATATTTTATGTAAAATCACTTAAATACAGGAGTTTCAAGGCTTTTTTATTTATTTTGCTATCGTTAATCATTAAAGTTTATTATTACGTATGATTAAATTAGTAATATTTGATTGGTGTTTGCTATTAGCAAATGAGGTACCTATACATTTATAATTCTTCTTGTGAATATTTATTTGTATTCAATATATTGTATCAATTAATTTAAGCATAGTTGTTTTTCTTCTATTATATTATAAAAATTCAAAGGGTCTACCCGGATCTCAATGGGGATAAAATAATATGGTCTGATATTTTTGAGAAAATTGTGTTTTTTGACTTTGGCTCAATTTTTTCTTTAAAATTTTTCTACTACCTTATGGAATGTTTATTAAATGTTAACTATGTAATAAATAAATGTTTAGTACTGTGTAATATTCGTTTATTATTTCATGCATGTAAGTACCTACTACCAAACGTATTGAGTTAAAATAGCACTTAGGTAGAAAACACTTAGTTGTTTTTAGCTAAGCACAACCGTTGATCAATGGAGATGGATTATTATGTATTTGTTTCATACCACTTTCGACATATAAACCTTTAATGCCATCTTATAACGCAAAGAAATACGACCAGAAAAGGTTGTGTAATGAAGACTTGGGTCTTATGGCATGAGAAATCACTACATAGTATAAAACAAAGTCGCTTTTTCTGACCTTATGTCCCTATATCATTATGTCCCTTTGAATGCTTAAATCTTTAAAACTACGCAAAGGATTTTGACGCGGTTTTTTTAATAGATAGAGTGATTCAAGAGGAAGGTTTATATATATAATAAAACTGTGCGAAGCCGGGGCGGGTCGCTAGTAGGTTAAAAAAAGAAATTTTGTTTTCGGACGAAACAAGGCTATTTATATCCCATGGGAATTGATTTATGGGACAAAAAGTAGCCTTTGTGGTATTACATTTAGTAGTTTTTGGGTAAAAGAGGAACAAACATCCATATATTACAACAAACTTTCGCATATATAATATTATTAGGAGTTCCTCGCGGTTTCACCCGCGTTTTCACGTTCCCGTGGGAACCCCGGGATAAAATATGTGTTATTCTAGACTATAATCTATCTCTGTGCCAAATTTAATCCGTATCTGTTCAGCAGTTTTTGCGTGAAAGAGTAACAAACATCCATCCAGCCATACTTACAAACTTTATCGTATATAATATTAGTACGATTAAGGGTAGTGATTAGGTGTATGTGCACAGCCTGCAGTGAAAAAAAGATGGTGCATTTTGCGAAAGTTCAGCGTAAGCAATATCCTCCGTTCATGGTTTGGCTTGAAGACTCATAATAAATTGAGGCTTATCTGAAATGTGTTTCAGCTTATAAGAAACGACCACCAGGTGCTGCATCTTCCCATCTTCTGGTATCGGAAATTAATAAATTTAGTTTGATTTAAAAGTAAAATAATCTTTATTTTGTAATAATATAGGTAAATGTATGTCTGCCTACAAAATTGGCTCAGCATGAGTTGGATGCGTGATAGCGTCCAACGCTGATCTTCCACCAGGGCCACTTGTTGGCGTTACAGTAACATTTAAATTGAGCAGCAAGTGTGCTTTAAAATCTCTTCAATACTACGCGGAAATGCGGTTATACGCATGACGTAGCAGACGCTACGATGTAGCAGACTCTATGATGTAGCACATGCTACGACGCAGCAGACGCTACGATGTAGCACACGCTACGATGTAGCACACGCTACGATGTAGCACACGCTACGAGGTAGCCCACACTACGACGTACTAGACTTTATGATGTAGCATACACTACGATGTAGCATACGCTACTAGATAGCCCACACTACGACGTACTAGACTCTATGATGTAGCATACACTACGATGTAGCATACGCTACTAGATAGCCCACACTACGACGTACTAGACTTTATGATGTAGCATACACTACGATGTAGCATACGCTACTAGATAGCCCACACTACGACGTACTAGACTCTATGATGTAGCACACACTACGATGTAGCACATGCTACGAGGTTTCTGCCCGCGACTTTGCACGCGTTGTTTTTATGACTTTACATACTTACTGGTTGTGTACGGTCTTCATTAGATGCATCGGCAATCTTTAGAACGCAATTTTATATGTGCATGTTAGATAGGATAGGATAGGATAGAAGGGTGACGATAAGGATGAAAATATTAGCATTGCCTTAAAATGATAAATGCATGATAAAGTTGTCAGAGATCTTATAAATAGTATAGAGCGGCAAAAGTTGCATGAGTGATACACTCGCAGATACATCTGCATCGATCAACTGTTATGCTTAGCTAAAAACAACCATACCTTTTCTACCTAAAAGCTGTTTTTATAAAGTACCTTGCCTCCTAATTTTCAGACCGTTTGATAAGAAAAATTTATTTTTTGTAAGTATATTTTTTTGTTTTTCAGACATGTATAAAAAGGAAACATACTTATTACCAAACATTTATTTATTTAATATACATTAATGTCATAAAAATATTCAATAAATAAGTCTTGAGTTAATAGCAAAAAATAAAATAAATTAATTATGCCAAACTCTTATAACTCTTACACTTAAAATAACAATTATCTCAAAAATCACACTAATTATATTTTAGCCTTATCGAGATCCAAGCAAGTCTCTAGGAAATCTTAGTTAAGAAAAAAAACTATGGTTCAATCAATTGATAGATATCAATGCAGATAATAATATTCATAATAATAATAATCTATAATTATGAAACTACACCAACTACTACACTACTACAACTACACCTAATTTACTATAATACGTATAAGTAGTTATAGAAAACACCAATCTAAACTATTCTACCTGACTTGTAATTAAAATATTGATAGCAAAATGAATTAAAAAGTAAATAAACTCCTTTACAACTGTTTTTATGTTAAATATTTAAAAAAACAAATAGAACTCTTTTTCCCAAAATCTGGAGTTTGCAAAACCAACATGGTGGATATTCAAACAATATTCTGGCATACAAAAGAACAATATTTAATAAATAATTTAAGTAAGGTTTAAGTAGTGAAACAATTAAGTCAATGTCGTTATTAATAATTATAACAAACATTATCTCATATTAATAGCAAGAATATTAAATGGTACCTAATGAATTGATATATCAACTCATTCATATTTAAAAACCTTCTATTCTACAACTCTACAACACCTACCTACACAATAAGTTAAATAGTTCCAGTGGAAAAAGGTGCTCTCGAATATTGATCTTATTAATTTTGTTGTTTTATATCACATACTTCATCAAATTGACTTTCCATGCAGAACGGCCTCCTTTTTCCATTGAGGTAAACGTGAAACAAAATGGTGGCAAAGCCATCTTGTTTGAACTTTTGAAGATTACAACTCCAATTTGTTTGAACTTTCCCATTTCATTCATTTGTTTTAAATGTATAAGATACCGATATAAAAAATGACATTAGGTAAGTATAGCCCTATTAAACGCGATGATATTCAAAATGTCTGAACAAAAAAAATTTTTCATCCAGAAGGGTTTCTTGAAAAATGTTTAATTTTAAAATGAAATAAAATTATAATATTGTACTTCAATATTTATCATCGAAACAAATATTTTATACAATTTTTGTTTATGAAACCTTCCATTTATTGATAGAAATATTATTTATTCTATTCATTCCATTATAAATATAAATTGGCTGTTCAGGCAGAAGCCTTTCAGTGTTAAGTTTATTAAACTTCAACTTCAAAATATATAGCTGTCACTGGCTGTCAAATCAAGTCTGTCACTTCCTTAGCAATGAATTCGTAGCTCCTATTACGTGAATTTTCTAATCTTTTAATATAACAGTAATCTTATAAAATGTAAAGCATTTTCGCATTTATTATGAAAATAAACTGTCGCAAAATGTCATAGCGCGTTTGATTTCAAGCCTGCACACTCGCCCGTTCCCGAACTTGCACTGCCAACTCTTACGCCATACCAATGTTCATCAGGTTATAGTGCCCAGTGAATACATTATTCAAGAAGAATACAATCGGAACAAAGGGCAGAGGAAGAGAGTGTGCGGATTATCACGCGATTGACAAAATGCCGACGTCATCTTCATCTGGTACTGAGCAGCCGGCCCCTCAACCGGGCAACGGCGCCGGGCCTATATCAATTGAGAGATTGCGTGGTTCGTCGAACTATGTATCTTGGAAATTTTCAATGCGCATGCTGTTAACCTTAGAAAATATTTGGAGCTGTGTGGAATCAACGAATCAATCTACTACTATAGACACTCAACGTGACCAGAGAGCATTAGCAAGGATTTGTCTTAGTGTGGAGCCTGCCTTGTACCAGTATGTTCGTGACGCCAAAACTGCCAGTGAGGCTTGGAAGAACTTAGCCAAGGTATTCGAGGATCATGGACTATACAGGCGAGTACTCTTACTCCGGCAACTTCACCATATAGAATACAAAAATTATTCTAACATGCAAGAATACATCAATGCTGTTATGACCCTAGTGTCACAGTTAGCGGATATAGGACGGAGCATCGAAGACGACGAGGTAGCGGAGATTTTACTATCTGGTCTACCAAGTGAATACGATGTTTTGGTCAGCAATTTGGAAACCGCATGTATCAGTACTACATCACTTTCGAGCGAGCTTGTTAGAACACGCCTACTGCAAGAAGAAATGCGGAAGAATGGCAATGAACAAACATCTTCAACAGATAATGCCTATTTTGCCAAAAAGAAAATAATTTGCAGTTTCTGTGGAAAAAGTGGACATGTTCGTAACAGATGCTTTAAACTCAAGAAGCAGAAGAAAGAGAATACTGAGAAAGCTACAATTGCGACTGATTGTGCCTATTCAGTGACACAGACTGACTTCATAGTTGACAGTGGGTGTAGCAGTCATATGATAAATAATAAGAACATGTTTAAAAATTTTAATAATAAGAAGAGTCATGTTTGTATTGCTAATAATACATACCTGGATAGTGAGGGATCAGGTAAATTTATTATTCCTTGTTCTAATATAGAAATAGAAGCTATGCTCGTTCCTAAATTAGCTACCAATTTACTTTCTGTTAGGAGGCTAATTAAATCTGGTTATGTACTTGTTTTTGACAAGAAAGGGTGTCACTTTTATAAAGATAGGGACTGTAAGGTCACAGGTATGGTATATGGTCATGTAGCTGATATCAATGGTGTTTACAAGCTGGATAGCATCACACCTACAGGTAATACTTCGCAGCCAATTGGGTGCTCTTCAGGTCTCCTGAAGAATAGAGTTCAGGAGAATCAGAGTGCAATGTTAGTGTCAGCAGAGCTCTGGCACAAGCGGCTGGGACACATGAGTTATGGAGGTATGTGCACATTGCGACACAAGAAAGCTCTTATGTTTCAGGATGAAGAACACGAGCTCTCTGGGTGCGTGGCTTGTTTGAAGGGCAAGCAAGTCTCAAAAGCTTATCCCTCTCATGAAGCCAAGCGTGCCACTAGTCGATTAGAGCTCATTCACTCCGACATCTGTGGACCGATGCCGATTAAAAGTTGGGGCGGTGCGAAGTACATGCTGACCTTTACAGATGATTACAGTAGGAAGAGTTGGGTGTACCTTCTACAAGAGAAAAATCAGGTAATGTCCCATTTTATTGATTTTAAAAACCTTGTTGAGAAACAGACAGGAGCCAACATAAAATGTCTACGAACTGATGGAGGCGGTGAATATTGTAATAACCGTTTCAAATCTTTTCTTAAGTCTCAAGGAATTATTCATCAAATAACCGTTCCGTATTGCCCTCAGCAGAATGGAGTATCTGAGAGGCTAAATAGGACTTTGTTAGAGAAAGCAAGATGCATGCTGCAGGAATCTGGTCTTAGCCGGGAATATTGGGGAGAAGCGGTCATGACGGCCCTCTATTTAAAGAATAGAAGCCCTACAGTTGCCCTCGCTGGACTGATGCCTGAACAAGTGTGGACTGGTTCAGATATTGACCTTAGTCACCTTAGAGTTTTTGGCTGCATTGCATACTCATTAATCCCTGAGCAGAAACGTTCTAAATTAGACCCTAAATCTAAAAGATTTATTTTTGTTGGCTACAGTGATTCAACTAAAGGCTATAGGTTGATAGATCCACAAAATCCAAGGCGAATTTTTTATGCTAGGAATGTCACATTTCTCGAGTATAAGTTTTTGAAGGACATGGATGATAATCCTTGTGTTCTTTGTAAAAACAAAAACATTGCTAATCACTTTGTTGATGCATCTAGTCATAATTATAACTTAAATAATTTAAATTTACAAAATAATGACATAGATGATAATAATATTTTAAATAATGATATAATTAACTGTGATATTAGCATATGTGATAATGATAATAGTGAATCTAGTCAGAATGTAATTATTACTTCCATACTTTCAGGTGCGGACTCGGAGTACTGTACTGGAGACGAGGGAGCAGAGACCGCTGCTAGTCCAAATCATGTAGATTTGGACTGCAGCTCGTCAGTGCATGACCTGTCGTCACGTCGAGGGGAAGCGATGTCTAGTTCCGGCCTTCAGGATCCTGGTTCGGTAACTGATGCTGCGCGCCCTGTACGTAGTACTCGTGGAATGCCTCCACTCAGGTATGGAGATTATGATCTTTCTTCGGATCTCTCTCTGCTGGTTCACAACGAGATAGAGCCTCTCTCTTATAAAGAGGCTATGTCGTCGCCGGACAAAGAAGAATGGCGACGTGCAATGGAGAAGGAGTATAACGCTCTCCTCAAAAATGCTGTCTGGAAACTCGTAGATAGACCACAGAATAAAAATGTAATAAAATGTAAGTGGGTCTACAAAGTCAGACAAAACTGCGAAGGTAAGGATAGATTTAAAGCTCGTTTGGTAGCGCGCGGATTTTCTCAGAAGCAAGGCGTCGACTACAGTGATACTTTTTCACCTGTCGTAAGACACAGTACACTTAGAACTTTATTCGCTTTAGCTAATGAATATGATTTAGATATCAGTCATTTTGATGTAGAGACCGCGTTTCTAAATAGTGATCTAAACGAGCATATCTTCATGGAACAACCGGAAGGTTTTAATTCAGATGAAAATAAAGTATGTTACTTATTAAAAAGTATATATGGCCTTAAGCAAGCTAGTCGCATGTGGAATCAAAAAGTGCATCAGCTGTTATCTAATAATGGTTTTAAACAGAGCAAATGTGAACCTTGCGTCTATATAAATAAGAGTGATAAAAGTTTAACTATAATAGCCTTATATGTAGATGACTTCTATGTTCTAGGAAATTGCTCTATCATTAAAAATAGATTGTTTAAAATTGTTGCGTTTTGGAATGGAAAAATTTAATCCAGTCTCTACTCCTATGACGCTTAACAATAAATTAGATAAACCGAATGGTGATTGTCTAGATGAAAATGTATACACATTTAGGGAGTTAATTGGAAGTCTAATGTACCTTGCTGTATGTACTTGACCTGACATAGCTTTTGTATGTAGCCAGCTAAGTCAGTTCTGTTGTGACTTAAATGTGTCTTATTGGCTTGTGTCTAAACATGTTTTAAGGTATTTAGCGGGAACCTTAAGTTATGGCTTATGTTTTTATAAGACTGGTAACTTAAATATAACTGCATATACTGACGCCGACTGGGCTAACGATATTGTAGACAGAAAGTCCTATACAGAAT
Source organism: Eupithecia centaureata (assembly GCA_944547425.1). NCBI lineage: Eukaryota > Metazoa > Arthropoda > Insecta > Lepidoptera > Geometridae > Eupithecia > Eupithecia centaureata. Next base: position 3,513,411 of record OX155706.1, read on the forward strand.
GTGTGTAAAGACTTGCGTTTAGTTACTAATTTTCTGAATTATATAATTGATAAATCACCTTCTATTGTAGTGTATAACAATAATCAGAGTACTCATAAGCTGTTAGTATGTAAAGAGTATTGCCATAAACGAACAAAGCACATTGATTTAAGTTCCATGAAGTATAAAAATTTGATTAATGGGATAAATGTTATAGATGTAGAGACTTATAACAAACTGTGATATATTATGTATGTACGTACATGTAGTTTTATTCCTGTTTGAATTGTGATGTCCTTATTATTTTTTCTTTTGTTTGAAGAATGTAATGAATAAGGGGAAGTGATAGAAATATTATTTATTCTATTCATTCCATTATAAATATAAATTGGCTGTTCAGGCAGAAGCCTTTCAGTGTTAAGTTTATTAAACTTCAACTTCAAAATATATAGCTGTCACTGGCTGTCAAATCAAGTCTGTCACTTCCTTAGCAATGAATTCGTAGCTCCTATTACGTGAATTTTCTAATCTTTTAATATAACAGTAATCTTATAAAATGTAAAGCATTTTCGCATTTATTATGAAAATAAACTGTCGCAAAATGTCATAGCGCGTTTGATTTCAAGCCTGCACACTCGCCCGTTCCCGAACTTGCACTGCCAACTCTTACGCCATACCAATGTTCATCATTTATCACTCCATCGGGAAATAAAATTCAGAATCAGAGAAGACTTGATTTTAACAAAATTGTTTTAGTGAGATGGTGAGATGGCGCTACCACAAATCTACAATACCAATACATTGAAATCATTAAACATTGAATTCCACATTTAACGCAACATCCAGTTTAACATGATCTTACTTGTTTTCTAGGAGCTATTTAGGTTACCGAGGATATAGCGTTGCAAATACATTTTACCCGCAGCGTATAACATAAAAATGGGCTTTCGTACATTATGCATTCACTGATACATGTTTATATACATTTTACAGTGACCATATATGTAGCCAGTGCGCAGGTGAGGTAGCCGCGTCCAGACAGTCGTTTGTTTGCGCCTTGCTGACCGCAAGCTTCAAGCGAGTATCCCGCGGTACAGATCGCATGAAGTAAGCTATACGATCAAGTCTTTAACAAGCGTGCGTGATCACTTGCTGCTAGCTGGTCAACGTGATTTGAGATGGAAACGTAGTGTTGTTCAGGAACGTTGTTGGAGCGGAGCAGGCTGTATGTGCGACAACCTTTATCGTTCACTGCTTTGACAGTTCTAGAAGGAAAAATTATATATCATTGGCCGTCGATAATATTATAGCCATAGGGATAGTATGGAGTCTCTCGAATACCTACAAAAGATGCTTCTCGTATCGTATTGATATGTACGAAAGCAAATTTTGCTCGAACTAGTACCTACTGCTTTAGCCATAAAGAGAGTTACAATTTTCTACTGTCATCTAGTTAGACCTCACAGCCTGTCCAGATAGGGCGCTTTATGCGCGAGTGCCCTCGCGCGTAAGCACTCGCGCGTTCTCCAGATACTAGAGCGCTATACATTCCGTCCAGATGCTGCTGCGCGATTCCTTGCTCGCGCGTAAAACGCGAGCAACGCGCTGGACTCTCGACTCGCGCGTGTTGCGCGCGAGTCGAGATACTCAGGCGCCATTGCTGCGTCCAGTGGTGCGCGCGATTCCAACGCGAGTGGACGTATTTGGAACAAAAATGGAGACCGATAATTTTGACATATTTTGACAATTTCGGTATGCAAGCCACAACACGACTGCTTTGTCTCGCTCCATGTTTATAACTGTCCCTGGGTCCCTCCCAAACAAATCGCGCGTAGGAGCGCGCGTAAAACGCCGCATCTGGACGCAATATAAATTGAAACGCGCGAGGGCACTCGCGCGTAAAGCGCCCTATCTGGACAGGCTGGACTATAGTTCTATAGTCTGAGAGTTAGACATTCAGAAAAATAAATTTTATTGCAAGGAAACTGTCGTTCAATGTTACATTATAAACGCGAAAGTTTGTATGCATGTATTATGTATGGACAGATGTTTTTTCCTCTTTCACGCAAAAACTACTGAACGGATCAGGCTGTAATTTAGAATAGATGTAGTTCTAGCCTTGTGATAACATGTAGCTTCTACTTTGCATCCCATAAATCCGTTCCATTGGGATAGAAGCAACCTTAAAACGTTTCCATAGAAATAACGCGTCCGAAGTCGCGGGCATATACTTTTTTTACCACTTTACGTATTTACTTATAAATAAAGATTTTTGAAAAACAATTTCAAATGCATTCAGAGTGATACTTATTTGAATGCTCTGTTTTGGGCCATGCGGTAGTGACCCAGTTGTGCGATTACGCTAAAACCGCCCATCCAAATTGATATTCTTGTGCCATTTCAATGGCCATCGCGCGCGTTCTTTCCCTACAATTTCAAATTACGAAGGCCATTAGAAGGGCTTTCATATGTCAATTTTGGATGGGTGGTTTTATCGTAATCGCACAACACAGATCTGCGATAACTTTTTAAAAATTATACCATCATCATCGTCCCATACACATCCTTACAACCGGACATCCATACATCCATATTATTATATCCTTACATCCATCTATCGATGCATGGAAGATGGGGTTTTTTTTTCAACTAAGACTTCCGTATCAGCCTTTCTTGTTAGCTAGTCATAAAATACTAAAGCGATATTTAGAGAAAAAAGAAAGAGATTTAGTAATATTAAAATTTAAAAGCAAGAAGTTGAAAATGCTGTTGTATACTACCTCAAAGACTGGGTACAGCCATATTCCTTCTGTAATGTATGTGTAGCACAATCTGGAAATAAAAAAGTATTTAAAGCAAGTAGGTTATTTTAGCCTTTATTAAACTATCAGTGACCTGGCTACGCACGGGTGTATGATACATTTAAACCTTCGTTTTGAATCATACAAAAGACAGGGCGCTATGGCGCTCATTAGGGGAAGCCATGTCCACGTGTTTTTGAGTGGTAACCGCGACTTGGCAAACGTAGTCTGCCCTCCAGCCAAGTGGGAGATGCTGGATGCGGCAAGCTGAACACAGGGCGCTATGGCACTCATTAGGGGAGGCCTATGTCCAGCAGTGGACTAATATATGCTGCCGATGATGATGAAGCTAATCTGTTAAAGCCTCGGAAAAACCATGGCGATATTTATTTATTAAAATTATCTTATTATTTTTTTTTAGAGTCTGAATTATTTTATTAACAACGAAAATTACAAGCAAGGAATAGAAAAATTACGACTAGTATTTACAATTCAAACCATAGAGCTAACTGCAGACGGTTGCAAACAGTCTAAAGGTAGCTCAATTGATCCATGTCAATACCAGTCGGAAGCGTCCCCAAAACACTGGCTGCATTACCACGCTGTATGGCAATGCTGATGCGCTGAGCCAGATATTCGCCAGCTCTCCCTCCTCTTAATATTTATTCACAAACGTTCATATAAATGTTGTATATTGAAAAAATACTTACTGGCACGAGTATACACCCAAAACGAATAAAATGAAGCATATTTTGGTAAATTTATCCGAGAGGAAAATCCAAAGGTCGGGACGAACCAGGGAATCCAAGAAGACGAAGATACTGGCATACGTGTGGAATATGTAGTTGTATTCCAAACCTGAAAAGAAAGAGAGTAACCTTACTAATAAACTATTAAACTTATTAATAAACTATTAACCTTATTAATAAACTATTAACCTTATTAATATACTATTAACCGTACCTACCAAACACACACCTATGGGTATTGTTGTTTAAAAATAAATGGTACCTATGTACGTAATTATTGACTTTTTTTGTTTATTTATAGCGAGTTTTGAGTGAATCGAACCAAGGTCTAATAATTAATAACTAATAAGACCTTTCTGAACTCACAAAAAGGTTAATTTCTTAAAAATATATATCTTCAAACCAAATTTAAACGAAACTAAGTTCAGTTTTTACGGATATATACGTAGTTACAAACAGACTTTCATTCGGTTTTATAATATTACTAGCGACCCGCCCCGGCTTCGCACGGTTTTATTAAAAACCTTCCTCTTAAATCACTCTATCTATAAAAAACTATCAAAATCCGTTGCGTAGTTTTAAAGATTTAAGCATACATAGGGGCATAGGGACAGAGAAAGCGACTTTGTTTTATACTACTATGTATATGTATGACTATGTAGACTATGTTTTACTGTATTGAAGTAGGTAGGATACTAACCAACATCTTTGTCGCAAAATTCAGGGAAAATTAGGGCTCTGTTATAAAAGTACACGGACCAGAAGAAAATTGTCAACACCTGAAAAAAAACAATAACTATTAACTGCAACAGAATAAAAGTTCAAATAGTGTTAGCTTTTTAACTTTTATTATGTCTAAGTATGTTTTTCTCTCATTGTTTTTTGAAATGTGTCTCGTTTTTTTGAAAGTGTGCGTAAATATTTTTTCAGTAAATTCATTTATTTGACTATAAAGTAATTACTAACATTGGCATGTCACTTACTACTAAATACATTTGGTAAATCTTATATTTAGGTAATTAATAATATTAAAAATAAATACATTAACAATGTGAATTATTAACAAATTTTTAACAAAATATTGATAACTTTATGAAGTCCTCGTTCATTAAAATTATTTTGTAATTTGTGCAAATGAGCATTTTAAATATTCATCAATGCTTACGGGTTACATGTCAAAAAAGTCTTTATTTTTGCTCTAAATTCCTGAAAAGGAAGTAGAGTTATTCAAAGGGTGTGTTTTAACTTTGTAACTACAATGTCTGAAATAAATGTGATTTTATTTATTTATTTAACATCTTTAAAGGTAATTATTGCTTAATCTACTTAAGTGTTTAATGTGAAAAGGGTGACTTTATTCTTGAGTGTGAAAAGTGTGACTTTAGTGTTGATTGACTCACTAGAGAAAATGTAGAAATGACGCTCTTGGAAAAGATTTCAGATGCAAATAGGATAAATCCGTTTGACGGATGTTCCGTTTCTTGATATACGGATAACTAGTAGAAGTTTGATTTTAGTATTCAGTGTGAGTAGTGTGACTTTAGTGTTGATTGACTCACTACAGAAAATGTATAGATGACGCGACTGGAAATGACTTCAGTTGGATACAGTGCCGATTTTGATAGATTTTCCGGATTTTTATAAATGTATTGTCGATATACGTCCAGAGCTAGCGCAATGGCGCTGTAAAACATTTGCAGGATCTGTGAAAAAGAGAAAAAGCTTTGGCCTGGCTGAATTTATATTTAATTAAGGTATATTACTCTTAAAATCAAGGAATAGAAACAAATAAAAACTATTAGATTATACAGGGTGTTAGTGTGAACAGCGTTATCCTTGAAACCAGAGGTTCAGTATCATGAGTAGAGTCCAAAACCTATGAGATAAGGTTAATGCCTGTTTTAGTTTCGCAGTATTTTGATATTTTATGTCATAGATATTGTACGCGATATTATGGTCACCCTAGAACCAAGCAAGTTTCCAGGTTTGTTTCTAGGCAAGATAAACTGTTTTAAAACAAGTCTAAATTCACAGAATAATCAAAAAATTCAATAGACCAAAGTACCTTGGTAGGCAGTTATTTTTGGCGTACTTAACCCTAGGCCAGTTCTTATTCTATTTATAAATGTTCGTCCCTCAGACGAATGAAACGTCATTGCGAGTAAAATACACTTGCGATGTATTTGGTTGTATGACTTATGAAGGTGCTTAAAAGGTGTATCTGATTCGATTTACAACGAATCATTTTTACGTTTTGCGCAGTCTGTGAGACGAGTGTTATTGAATCTAGGGTTAAAGTTTATCATCAATCAATTTTATCTACTATTCAATCTTAATTTCAGTTCTTTGTACAGTGAATGAAATACACTTACCAAAATAACACTTCATCATCACGCAACCTCCGCACGTTTTCTCACTCGTAGATTAGGTATTATTACACACTCGAAAAAACACAAATTAGTACCTTATTTGTCAGCTTATTAAACACCTTACGAACACTTGTATTTTGCATGACTGGGCATGGTGAACTGGCCATATGTACGTACGTACGTAGCCTTTGTGTCTTTGGGATAGTTTCCTAGCTTAGCACACGTTATCCTGGGATGGAAACAGCTGAGCTCTGCGTACCATATCAGTCCACTTTTATTTACATTTTTGTAAGACTTCGTAACTCGTTCGTACTGAAAACAATTGACGCGCGAAAATCTGTGTCAACGACGCGACGACGTGCTCTCCGTCACGCTGGCGGTCTGTCACTGAGGAGCGATCGGACGGCGCCTGCGCGAGCAGGTGGGCGGCGCGTGCGGCGCGGTGAGGTGCGTGCGGGGCGCGGCAATGAACACTTGCATGGCCGGCGCGGCTCGTTTGATCAAAACAGGTCGACACCTGCGCGGCCCCGTCAATGTACTCGTGTGTAGTTTTACCACTTAGAAGGTGTATCGAATATTTTTGTTTGTTGTTATTTTTGTTTTGTTTTTGTAAAAAATAAATTAAAATAGAATAATTATTTTTCATCGGTTTTGGACTCTACTCATGATGCTGAACCTCTGGTTTCAAGGATAACGCTGTTCACACTAACACCCTGTATAAAATTGTCAATACCAGTTGGGATCGTCCATCGTCCCCAAGACACTGGCTGCATAATCACTGTACCTACAAACAGAGCCCGTATTCCACTAAATAAATCGCTTCATCATTTTTTATTATATAAAAAAATAGCTGTGGTGATTACGCGTATGAATACCAATTTGACATTCTAAAAATAAAAGCTTTTCAAGCGCAAAAAATAGTTCTACTATTATAAACCAAATGCAAAAACGTCATTTTAGCCATCTTGATAGTATGACGCTATTGAGACCTTTTTTTGAAATTAGTGGAATACGGCCCCAGCAGTGAAGAATATGAAAGATAAAAATCTTATACGTACCACAATCCAGGAGGTGAAGTATCTATACTTCATCGATTGGAACTTGTTGATTTGAGGGTCAGAGCTGGTAGAATTGGCTGCTGTGTGAGAATGCAGAGCGAGGTGCAAGAGTATTGCTAGGTTCAAGGTGTATAGAATCATACGAAAGTCAGGGAATGAAAACGATTGCAACCTGAAATAATAATGAACAGTTTTATTAGTTAGAAAAGGTAACTTATTTCAATCAAAGTAGAATAGAAACTAGTATTTACAATAGAAGTAAAAAATATTTACATATTTCAGAAATAAATTTAAAACGAAAATACAATCAAAGAATAGAAACAAATGAAAGCTAGTATTTACAATTGAGTTAATTTAAAAAAAATCTCTTAATGGTTTCTTATTTCATGATAATATTAAAAAAAACCTGTCGGTATTTAAGTAACCACTAAATATTTAGGTATTTTGGCATAAGATTACCTCCTTACCATCGCCATCATCAACCTATGTTAGTCCACTGCTGAACAAAAGCCTCCCTTAATAAGCGCCAAGCTGAAGATAGATAATGATAGGGCGCTCATGTGTATAACAGCAAAATAATACAAATTTTTGTATTAGTTTTGCTGTTATACATTATTTCCATCTATTTTTATCTCTTCATTGGCTCTTATTAGGAGGATAATGCCGTAATCACAAGATGGGTTGAGGATTTCAAAAATGATGGATGAAAATATTAATAGAAATAATTCAATAATAATTTTCCCTACGAAAATGTATTTTGTGAATCATTTTGTTATATATTAGTCATCCTATTATCATAAAGCAAATTTATTAAAAAAAAATGTGGAAATTATGACATCACTATTACTAAAAACGGATTTCGATTTCCTTAATTGGGAATATAATTTGGAGCATATCGGTTTAATTTTGTAATTGACTGACATGGATCAATTGAACTACCTTTAGACTGTTTGCAACCGTCTGCAGTTAGCTCAGTAAATACTAGTTGTAATTTTTTCTATTCCTTGATTTTCATTTTCGTTGTTAATAAATGTTGGTTTTTAAGGTTCATCTTGAACAAAAAAAGTTTAATTCTCTAAACAATAACACAAAAACATCGAACTTACGTAAAAGTACTAGTTTTGCGCTCGTCAAGCAAATCGGGCGACTGGAGGGACCTACAAAAAACCAGAAAAACTTCAACACCCATTTTAAACGCTAGTAATTCCCTAAAATCGTTTCTTATTGGGTGTTTGTTTTAAAACAAACAGCACCGAAAGTGGCGCCCCCACTTATTTTATGTTATAACTCCATTAAATAAAAGAATTTCCTAAATTCACACGCACAGTTTGTTAAACCTATTATAAGCTTTTTTAATGCATCTGTAGTAGTTTCATTTTATCTATTTTAGAAAGAGATACGAAAACAGAGTTTGGTAGCCACCAAAGACGTATCTCTTCCTAAACTAGGGGGGAAAAGAGGGAGGAAGGGGGCACCACTTTAGGTGCTGTTGGGCATTGTCTCTAAAAATAGCTTGTTCCTGTAAATTTTAAGTTTATAAAATTGCATACAAACAGCCGAATTAAGACCCTCCTCTTTTTTTAGGGTTCCGTACCCAAAGGGTAAAAATGGGACCCTAAAGACTAAGACTTTGCTGTCTATCTGTCCGTTTGTCTGTCACCAGACTGTATCTCTAGAACCGCGATAGCCAGACAGTTGAAATTTTCACAAATTATGTATTTTCTGTTGCCGCTCTAACAACAATAACTCTAACAAAATAAATATTTTTTGAGGGGGTCCCATACAACAAACATGATGAACATGCAGTTTTTATAGATACAGAACCCACGAAGGGTTGAAGTGGAATAAAATGGGTATGAATCGCACTTCGCCAGTTTTTTAAAGTCTATAAAAACTGGTGAATTCGAGCACACATTTTGATTTTGTAATATTTTGTCTATTCAAATCACTTAGCTAAGAATACCAAAATGTTTGATGATTAAATGTTCAGCGCGCGGAATTTTAAAGGCAGTTTCTACAAGTTTCAAGCAAAACAGTATAAGTCACAAAATTCAAAAAACCAATTACTTACGTGTTGTTGTCGAATCGAGGAAACACGGGTTTCGGGGAAACCACCTCGATGTCTTTAGAAACTCCCGATAACACCAGATAATTACTCTTGCCTATTATATTTTTCACGTAGGTCTTTTTCGGGATTGCGTGGGCAGCCTCCTGAAAAATTTGAGATAAAATAAGCTAAAAATTCCGAGAATAAGGATATTTTCATTTGTACAATTTCTGTTTTGGGGCTAGATAGTGCTGTGAGGATTATTCTGCATTATTTATTTATTTACGAACAGTCTAATAGATAAGTAGATACCTAACTTTATGTCCCTATCTGTATTTTTTACTTTTTTATATCTTAAAAGTTGTAACTTTCTTCCCATCCCTTCCGATCCAATCCGATCCCACCCGATCTTATCCAATCACATACGATCCCATCCGATCCGATCCTATTCGATAACACCAGATTCCATCTTACCTGCTGTTAGTAGTGTACGATATCGCACCTAAATTGACGATATGGAGGTCCAAAGTCTCTTTATTAACAACGAAAATTACAATCAAGAATAGAAATAATTTAAAACAGATATACAATTGAAACAATTGAGCTAACTGCAGAAAGGTACAAACAGTCAAGAGGTAGCTCAACTGATCCATGTCAATACCAGTCGGAAGCGTCCCCAAGACACTGGCTGCATTTGTATTAAGCATATCAGTGATCTAGAAACCATAACATAAGCTCTGCTAAACTTGGGGCTTGATCAGGGGTCCAAAACCTGCGGCTCACGAGACACAAGCGGCTCTTTGGGTATGAAGTTGCGGCTGTATTAAAAATTCATTCAAAAATCTATCTGAATCGATTAATTTGTTGTGAAAAAATAAAATTAAATAAGTATGATAAGTAAATATTTTACTGATAAATAAAAAGATTAGTTTGAAAAACAACTATTTGTGCTAGTACTAATTAACTATGGCTGTAAAAAAAATTGAAACTGTAATGTTTAACTCTTCCGACTCAAAAGGTTGCCGAACTCTGGACTAGATGATGGTGTGTGGATTGTCCGGCATTATTTGCTTATTTAAATGAATATTCTTACCTGCTTCTCAGCGTTAGGGTCAGAACGTTCCACAAATATCATCTTTCCATCCAAAAAGTACGTTTCCACATCTGCATCATCTGGTATCCGTATTATGCCGGCTGATACATTTATATCCACATCTTTCCGCTGCATGGTTTCCTAGTAATTATATTTTATTAATTTCACTGTTTTACACAAAATCTGGAGTAAATATAGTACATTGTTACCTTAGGGATCATCATCATCATCAACCTATATTAGTCCACTGCTGGACACAGACCTCCCCTAATGAGAGCCAGCTCCCTGTCCTAAGTTCCTCAACCTTAGGGTTGAAAGTAACTTATCTATTTATTTTAGTCCCGAGACGGGGTTTCTGCCGACCTAGTTCGAGAGATTATATAAGTTACTTTCACCCGAGGTAAACACAATGCTTTTCATTACGAATACAATTAAATATAAATAAAAACATGAGAAAACAAATGAATCGAATTGCCGCTATTTTTTTTTCTATCTAGGACAGGGGAAAGCCATAATACCATACTGCCTTGTCTTTCGCATTTTTTGTCTTCAGTGAATTGCCGCTAAACCGATTTTTTTTAGCTTTAGCATTTATTTTGCTCATTCTGCCATTATCATGGTTCAATAAAAACGTGATAGTTGAAAACGATGAGGGCTCGACTAGGGCTGATAAGTATCACTTTCAACCCACTCTTCAGTCAACTTCAGACCTACTTTTCGAGTAAGTATGAGTGAAAAGTATATTATTTTCCATCCATGTTCATTGTACTTCTTTTCTGAATCACAAAGGTTTGTTGAAAGAAAACTCTTTGAGGGTTAAGCTCGCCTTTGTACACGTCCTTTGTATTGTTATGTTTTGGATGAGTATATATTTTTTGTGTAGGTACAATAAAGATTTTATTATTATGATTTATTTTTAAGTAGTTACTTAAACTTTAGTTGTTTGTATTTAATAGACATTCAAATTAAATAAGAATGATCTGAAGATAAATAGGTAAATGAAATTTTTGTTATACTTACTTATTTTGCTACATGTATTGAAAAAAATATAACGGATTTACAATAGTTAATCCAAATTAAAATAATGTGACGAATTACTTCATAAAAAAGAAATCAAAAATATTAGGTAAGTAGATACCTATCATCATTTCAGATGAAAGTATTTAATAGGTAATTATTCCAAAAAGGCGTTGTGTCTAAAATGGCTAGTCAAAACGAAAGGCAATATTAATTTTAAGATGGTAAAATTTTAAATCAGAAAATGTAACCCCATCACAATACCTAACCTCAAATAAGTAGGTAATTGTGACGTAGAAGTCCGACGCAAACTAAATTGTTCTAATTTTCATTTACTTAGATATAACAAAGCTTTATGAATGTCTTACTGAACAAATTCGCGTTTGATATTTTTTTGAACGAAATCATGTTTTTCTATTTTATTTTGCAAAGTTCAAAATACCTACTAGGTAAGTAGTTCATTTTATTGAAAAGCATTTGGTGACTCTTTGAAAATGGCGGCGTGTCTAAAATGGCTGACTAGGTATGCGTCTTATTATATCAAAACGCAAGGCAATAGGTACTAACTATATGATAAGCAAGAACCTGGAAGATTTTTTTTGAAAATAAAAAAGTTTTTGCTAAATACACGACACGACACTTTTGTAATATTTTTGAATCACCTAACAATATCCTGACAAAATGGCGTTCGGACAACGCCTTTAAATTCAGTCAGTTTAATAAGAAGCAAAGCTATGCTTGCTTTTTCAATCAGGCACTTATCATTTTAGGTGATGCATTTATAATGTTTTAGAGTCTAGTTTAGGTAGGGACTTGGTTTTATTAACTATCTATAACCCATTTTAGGTAGGTACTCGTAGGTAATACCTATTAGCAAAACATTAAAACGCACGTTACATAAGACACTCAACAGGTTTTGATAAAAACTGACAAATTCAGTCGACGCCTTTTAAAAACCGAATAACTTTTACATTTCAAGAATTATTTTGAGTTTTTATCCTCTTTTTTCAATTAATCAAATAATTTCAATTAAATACTTACAAACTCAACAGGACCGCTTGCAACAAGATGCAAAGACGAATTGCCGGTCGAGATCGATTGACGCATGCGTAGTTCAAATTGGTACATAGATACTCACCTGTAAATCTGTCTAGGCAACTAGTACATACACCCACACGATTCCATAAAATCCAAGATATTTTAGGTCAACAAAAACATCCACACAGCATCATATACTTACCTAGCCCCCGGTTAAGGTAAACTTGTGTTATGGGTATATGATACCTACAAGATGAATGATAAACTTAATACAAAACATTATACCTCTATAGATAGAGATTTTTTTACAGATGGATAACACCCAGAACCCTTAAACAAATATTAGCAGATTGTACAAAAAATTGTGCCAAGGCGGGTATTGAACTCGCAACCTGTGACTTAGACAAAAAAAACCTTATAATTAAGTATAACAGAAAACCATATTGCTGTGCTTCCACCAGAAATTTTAAGGGATGTTAATAAGAACCAATAGAATCGCTTCATTTCCCTAGCCTCGTTCAGTGCGGCTCTTTGATTGGTTCTAAACGAAGATATCCCGTTACGTATCCTCTATCACATCTGGTGAAAACATAGTCTAAAATAAACAAGGCTATAAAAGAAGAAAGAAAAGTCAGAAAACACTCATAACAAACCTCAAACGTAATGAAAAAGTTTCAAATTTGAGTTCGTAATCAAGATTCAATATTTTAATATTCTATATCGCTACCTCAGACTACCTAGACAGAGCGCTGTCAACAATGATTTTGAAGCCGGTTTCGTAAACATGTGTGCTCGTACTGAGTGTTGCCGTGCATGTGTACTTTCGCATGAAATGTGATTCCATCCTGCTTTTTATGTCGCGAGATTGGTTTGAACACCCTTTCAAAACATAATTCGGCATTTTGTCCCTCTAAATCTCGTAATAATTTTGCGTGACACTCGGCTTAGCTGGACTGACAAGGTAAGGCGTAATTTCGTCATATATATGTGTGTGTAAGTGTGTTTGTACACGCCAAGGCTTAATTTTACCTGCCTCAGTGCGGGTTTCGTTGGGGCTCCGTCTAGATAGTTCTATAGTCTGAGATCGCTACACGCAACAACAAATATATGAATCAAACGAGAGACAAACTAAAACAATAACTAAATGACAAATTACAACTAATAATATACTTCTCACAAACTCCATATAATCTGTACCTAGAATGCACAAATTCATCCTAGCAATGCTAATTGGTTCGTACGTGACATATTGTATCACTACATAGTATAAAACAAAGTCGCTTTCTCTGTCCCTATGTCCCTTTGTATGCTTAAATCTTTAAAACTACGCAACGGATTTTGATGCAGTTTTTTTAATAGCTCTGGCTTACTGCAAAAAATCATTAACCGACAAAACCAAAAGTTTGGCAAAAGCAGTTTTTATCTTTTTATGACTTTAAGAGCCTAGATCTTCAAAACTACGACAGTTATCAAAATAATTTAAACTCAAACATAAAGAGAATTGTAATTTTTTCAAAGTTATTGAAATCAGGACAAATTAAATCATCGCAATTTTTTTAAAACTAAAAGTGGAAAAATATTTACATTTTGTAATAAAAGTTTTAACTAAACTGGAACTTTTTGTTCTGTAAGAAGTAATTTAATGCGAATACTATTCTTTTACCATTAGTTATGTTTCTAAAACAATAATTAAGTGTAAATAATGAATTCTATAAAAAAACTCAGTGTAGACGTTACTCGTTTTGATAGAAGTCATTTCAAACCGTTTAATGAATTCAAGCAAAACTTATTCAAACATTTGTGAACAGGCGTCACATGTATGAGTTAAGTATGAAAATAAAAATTTCAAAAAATCTAAAGTTGGTTAGGTTAGTGCAGTCGATACTTGTCATTTGAGCGCTTGGATGTCAGGTTCGAATCCTCCACTTGATAATACAATTTTGTTGTTGCTTAGAATATGAGTAAAATATTCTCAAATCGGTCGGGCGACAAATATAAAGTTTAGCTATTTGAGGGGTTACCAATTAATGCAGCTGTCTGTACCAAAACTGATTACTGAGTTATCGAGTTTACTACCAAGCCATAACTTCTAAGTTTGTAAAGCTACAAATTTTATCCAAAAGTTTTACCAAAAAGAGAACTCATCGAGACGAACTCATTGGTGTATTTAACGCAGTTAGTGATTTCTTGCGACTAATGACTTCTGGCAATAAGCCGACGATAGATACTCGAGGACGGTTTATACGTATAATAAAACCGTGCGAAGCCGGGCCGGGTCGCTAGTTATTTATAAAAGGTAATCTAAAATTGTTTTGAACTCTTATCAGCCATTTGCTCCGATTCACATTGTACCTAGACAGGGTCGTCAATATTTTTCATCTTTATTTATATTTTACTCTTGTATCCACTTTGTTTACAAAAAATATCTTCCCTTAGGAAGTCTACTTATGTAGGTAGCTATAGACTAGCTTTACCCGGGCCTGATGATGTTAAATCATTAGATCAGATAAATTTTATTACAAACGAAAATTTGTTTATAATGGATGTTTGTTTGTTACTCGTTCTCGCAAAAACTACTGAACGGATCAGACTGAAATTTTGTATAGACTTCTTTCAAGCTCTGGAATATTTTTTTCACAATCCACAACAGAGTCGCTTTTTCTGTCCCTATGTCCGTATGTCTTTATGTCCCTTTGAATGCTTAAATCTTTAAAACTACGCAACGGATTTCGATGCGGTTTTTTTTTATAGATAAAGTGATTCAAGAGGAAGGTTTATACACTTATAATAAAACCGTGCGAAGCCGGGGCGGGTCGCTAGTTCGGTAATAATCCGTTACAACTTATCACGTAACACAGACGATTCCAATCCAAGGGCTACCAGCTCCTATTTTGTTTTTTATAGTAAACAGTTCTGTAAATAGAGCTTCAATAGACTTCAATAAAGTTTATTCACTAAGCATTTTGAACAATCGGGTGAACTACATCTTCAAGCTAGACGTTTAACTTAGAAATGCACATTCAGAATTATGAATATTTAACTTTTTTTTATAAAACTTGCTTCATAAATATATTTATAATATTTTTTGACATTTGACATATTATTCAATATTTTAATACATATTATTATGATATTTTGTACACTTTATTTACTGTGCAATTTATATTTTCATCATTTTAATTATACCTACATAATATGTTAAATAAGTAGACCGTACACCTAATTATGAGGGGGCTAGATGATGTTGTGTGGACTGTCCGGAATTATTTATTTATTTAATTAGAATAGAATTATTAATAGATTATTTAACACACAAGTCTAAGTTTTAAAACAATGTGACCTAATTTAAGACGAATTCGGACACAATTCAACTATTGTTTGAGAATAAATGAAAGCTAATTATTTTTCAAACCTACTTTCAAAATCACTCAGTTCGTAGTTCATTTGTTGTAAAAAATATGTTTTAATTATGTAACTATTTTGTACTGTCCATTCAAAAAAATATTTTGTTATTTAGACGTACTATATTATAGAGACAAATAGATTTAAGAACCATTTATATTCCTTGTTATTTACCATGCCTTGTGATCTCATGTTGGTCAAATTAATTTAATTAAATTAATTTATTAATATATTAATTAATTAATTAATTAATTAATTAATTAATTAATTAATTAATTAATTGATAAATTACAAATTAATTAATAAATTAATTAATTTATTAGGCATAACAACAATCGTGAATTCGATTATGGGTACGCTACCATCACGGACACCTCCCTATTTATGGAAAAAACCCCAAAACTTGCTATTTCTGCTTTGATGTGAACCATAAAAAAAACCGTCCACAACGTAAGGAAATCACTGCTGTATACATAGTTTTTCTTGATTATCATAGTGTGTCGTTTTATAAGTTTGGTATGACAGAACGAAAAACATTATTTTTCATTACTCATACTCGAAAAGTAGGTCTGAAGTTGCCTGAAGAGCGGGTTGAAAGTGATACTTTTCAGCCCTAGGGAGAGTCGTTTTCAACTGACAGCTATAACGTTACTATTGAACCATGATAATGGCAGAATGACAAAAAGTCTGATGACAAAAGACGGGAAACCCTCGGGAAACCACCCAAATTTCTTAGTTGGAGAGGTCAGATGACCATGATTCTAGAGCCACCCTCACACGCCACACTGCCAGATTTCAGACAAGATGAAATCGTGCTAGCTCTGAGGCAGCTTAAAAATGGAAAAGCCCCCGGTGGGGACGGTATTACTTCAGAGCTTCTGAAGGCAGGAGGAGCCCCCGTTATACAGAACTAGAGAACTCCTAAGGCGTGGAGCGGGAGTTTGGTGGTGATCTTTTTTAAGAAGGGCGATAAAACCTCCCTTAAAAACTATAGACCCATCACACTGATGAGCCACGTCTTTAAGCTGTTCTCGCGAGTGATCACGAATCTTTCAGAGTTTCAGCCACCGGAAAAAGGCCGGGTTCCGCGGAGGATATGGCACCATAGGCCACATTCACACAGTGCGGCAGATCATACAGAAGTCCGAAGAGTATAATCAACCCCTGTGTCATACAATACCAAACGCACAAACGTCATTTTAATCATCTTGATTGAATGGCACTATTAAGACCTTTGTTTGACATTAGTGGAATTTGGCCCCTGGTCGCCGTTGTGTCTTGGCGTGGGGTTTCACGTGATAGGCGGCCCTTGAACCGCCGGAACTTCAAATATTAATACCTAAGGATTAAGTAGTAGGTATCTAATATACCTATTATGATCGAAAGTACCTACCTACACGCCGCGCCGGTCCTTAGATAGAAAGATAGATACTAATATCTTTAAAAAGATAAAGGTTTTGGATTTTATATGCTCATGTTAAAGTGCGTCATAAATAAAGATATATAATACTAGATGCCCGCGGCTTCGCCCGCGAAACAGAGATTTTTTTCAAACACATTTTAGAAATTTATTATACAACCCCTAGGGATTATTTTGTAAAAATAAAAAATATGTGTTTTATTATTTATTTCATAGTTAGTTTTCATAATTTATTTCGTCGTATTAGATTCTACGTCGTATTACATTCTACGTCGTAGCTATTAGGTACTACTTCGTAGTAGATTCTACGTCGTAGTAGATTCTACGTCGTATTAGATTCTACGTCGTAGTAGATTCTACGTCGTAGTAAATTCTACGTCGTATTAGGTTCTACGTCGTATTAGATTCTACGTCGTATTAGATTCTACGTCGTATCAGATTCTACGTCGTAGCTATGAGGTACTAAGTCGTATTAGATTCTTCGTTGTATCAGATTCTACGTCGTATGAGATTCTAGGTCGTAGCTATGAGGTACTACGTCGTATTAGATTCTACGTCATAATAGATTCTACTTCGTAGTAGATTCTGAGTCGTAGTAGATTCGTCGTAGCTATGAGGTACTACGTCGTATTAGATTCTACGTCGTAATAGATTCTACGTCGTAGTAGATTCTACGTCGTAGCTATTAGGTACTACGTCGTAGTAGATTCTACGTCGTAGCTATTAGGTACTACGTCGTAGTAGATTCTACGTCGTAGTAGATTCTACGTCGTATGAGATTCTACGTCGTAGGAGATTCTACGTCGTATAAGATTCTACGTCGTATTAGATTCTACGTCGTATTAGATTCTACGTCGTATGAGATTCTACGTCGTAGCTATGAGGTACTACGTCGTATTAGATTCTACGTCGTAATAGATTCTACGTCGTAGTAGATTCTACGTCGTATCTAGTTCTACGTCGTAATAGATTCTTCGTCGTATTAGATTCTACGTCGTAGTAGATTCTACGTCGTAGCTATTAGGTACTACGTCGTATTAGATTCTACGTCGTAATAGGTACAACGTCGTATTAGATTCTACGTCGTATTAGATTCTACGTCGTATTAGATTCTACGTCGTATGAGATTCTACGTCGTAGGAGATTCTACGTCGTAGCTATTAGGTACTTCGTCGTAGTAGATTCTACGTCGTATTAGATTCTACGTCGTATTAGATTCTACGTCGTAATAGATTCTACGTCGTATTAGGTTCTACGTCGTATTAGATTCTACGTCGTATTAGATTCTACGTCGTATCAGATTCTACGTCGTAGCTATGAGGTACTAAGTCGTATTAGATTCTACGTCGTAAAAGGTACTACGTCGTAGTAGATTCTACGTCGTAGTAGATTCTACGTCGTATTCTACGTCGTAGCTATTAGGTACTACGTCGTATAAGATTCTACGTCGTATTGGATTCAACGTCGTAGCTAGTACTACGTCGTATTAGATTCTACGTCGTAGTAGATTCTACGTCGTAGCTATTAGGTACTACGTCGTATTAGATTCTACGTCGTAGTAGATTCTACGTCGTATGAGATTCTACGTCGTAGCTATGAGGTACTACGTCGTAGTAGATTCTACGTCGTAGTAGATTCTACGTCGTATAAGATTCTACGTCGTAGCTATAAGGTACTACGTCGTAATAGATTCTACGTCGTAGTAGATTCTACGTCGTAGCTATCAGGTACTACGTCGTAGTAGATTCTACGTCGTTTTAGATTCTACGTCGTAGCTATGAGGTACTACGTCGTATTAGATTCTACGTCGTAATAGATTCTACGTCGTAGTAGATTCTACGTCGTAGCTATTAGGTACTACGTCGTAGTAGATTCTACGTCGTATTAGATTCTACGTCGTAGTAGATTCTACGTCGTATGAGATTCTACGTCGTAGTAGATTCTACGTCGTAGCTATTAGGTACTACGTCGTAGTAGATTTTACGTCGTATTAGATTCTACGTCGTATTAGATTCTACGTCGTAGTAGATTCTACGTCGTAATAGATTCTACGTCGTAGTAGATTCTACGTCGTAGCTATCAGGTACTACGTCGTAGTAGATTCTACGTCGTAATAGATTCTACGTCGTTTTAGATTCTACGTCGTATTGGATTCAACGTCGTATCTAGTTCTACGTCGTATTAGATTCTACGTCGTAGTAGATTCTACGTCGTATGAGATTCTACGTCGTAGTAGATTCTACGTCGTAGCTATTAGGTACTACGTCGTAGTAGATTTTACGTCGTATTAGATTCTACGTCGTATTAGATTCTACGTCGTAGTAGATTCTACGTCGTAATAGATTCTACGTCGTAGTAGATTCTACGTCGTAGCTATCAGGTACTACGTCGTAGTAGATTCTACGTCGTAATAGATTCTACGTCGTTTTAGATTCTACGTCGTATTGGATTCAACGTCGTATCTAGTTCTACGTCGTAATAGATTCTACGTCGTAATATATTCTACGTCGTAGTAGATTCTACGTCGTAGTAGATTCTACGTCGTAGCTATTAGGTACTACGTCGTAGTAGATTCTACGTCGTATTAGATTCTACGTCGTATTAGATTCTACGTCGTAAAAAATTCTACGTCGTTTTAGATTCTACGTCGTATTAGATTCTGCGTCGTATGAGATTCTACGTCGTATTAGATTTTACGTCGTAATAGATTTTACATCGTAGTAGATTCTGCGTTGTAGTAGATTCTACGTCGTATTAGATTCTACGTCGTAGCTATTAGGTGCTATGTCGTATTAGATTCTACGTCGTAGCTATCAGGTACTACGTCGTAGTAGATTCTACGTCGTATTAGATTCTACGTCGTATTAGATTCTACGTCGTAGCTATGAGGTACTACGTCGTATTAGATTCTACGTCGTATCAGATTCTACGTCGTACGAGATTCTACGTCGTAGCTAGTAGGTACTACGTCGTAATAGATTCTACGTCGTCATAGATTCTACGTCGTAATAGATTCTACAACGTAATAGATTCTACGTCGTAGCTAGTAGGTACTACGTCGTAATAGATTCTACGTCGTAGTAGATTCTACGTCGTATTAGATTCTACGTCGTAGCTATTAGGTACTACGTCGTAGATTCTACGTCGTAGCTAGTAGGTACTACGTCGTAGTAGATTCTACGTCGTAGTAGATTCTACGTCGTATGAGATTCTACGTCGTAGGAGATTCTACGTCGTATAAGATTCTACGTCGTATTAGATTCTACGTCGTATTAGATTCTACGTCGTAGCTATTAGGTACTACGTCGTAGTAGATTCTACGTCGTATAAGATTCTACGTCGTAGAATCTACGTAGTACTACGTCGTATTAGATTCTACGTCGTAATAGATTCTACGTCGTTGCTATGAGGTACTACGTCGTATGAGATTCTACGACGTAGAATCTACGTAGTACTACGTCGTATTAGATTCTACGTCGTAGTAGATTCTACGTCGTAGCTATTAGGTACTACGTCGTAGTAGATTCTACGTCGTATAAAATTCTACGTCGTAGAATCTACGTAGTACTACGTCGTATTAGATTCTACGTCGTAATAGGTACTACGTCGTATTAGATTCTACGTCGTAATAGGTACTACGTCGTATTAGATTCTACGTCAAATTAGATTCTACGTCGTATTAGATTCTACGTCGTATGAGATTCTACGTCGTAGCTATTAGGTACTACGTCGTAGTAGATTCTACGTCGCATTAGATTCTACGTCGTATTAGATTCTACGTCGTATGAGATTCTACGTCGTAGCTATTAGGTACAACGTCGTATTAGATTCTACGTCGTAGCTATGAGGTACTACGTCGTATTAGATTCTACGTCGTAATAGGTACTACGTCGTATTTGATCTACGTCAAATTAGATTCTACGTCGTATTAGATTCTACGTCGTAGTAGATTCTACGTCGTAGCTATTAGGTACTACGTCGTAGTAGATTCTACGTCGTATAAAATTCTACGTCGTAGAATCTACGTAGTACTACGTCGTATTAGATTCTACGTCGTAATAGGTACTACGTCGTATTAGATTCTACGTCGTAATAGGTACTACGTCGTATTAGATTCTACGTCAAATTAGATTCTACGTCGTATTAGATTCTACGTCGTATGAGATTCTACGTCGTAGCTATTAGGTACTACGTCGTAGTAGATTCTACGTCGCATTAGATTCTACGTCGTATTAGATTCTACGTCGTATGAGATTCTACGTCGTAGCTATTAGGTACAACGTCGTATTAGATTCTACGTCGTAGCTATGAGGTACTACGTCGTATTAGATTCTACGTCGTAATAGGTACTACGTCGTATTTGATCTACGTCAAATTAGATTCTACGTCGTATTAGATTCTACGTCGTATGAGATTCTACGTCGTAGCTATAAGGTACTACGTCGTAGTAGATTCTACGTCGCATTAGATTCTACGTCGTATTAGATTCTACGTCGTATGAGATTCTACGTCGTAGTAGATTCTACGTCGTAGCTATTAGGTACTACGTCGTAGTAGATTCTACGTCGTATTAGATTCTACGTCGTAATAGGTTCTACGTCGTAGTAGATTCTACGTCGTAGCCATTAGGTACTACGTCGTAGTAAATTCTACGTCGTATTAGATTCTACGTCGTATTAGATTCTGCGTCGTATGAGATTCTACGTCGTATTAGATTCTACGTCGTAATAGATTTTACATCGTAGTAGATTCTGCGTTGTAGTAGATTCTACGTCGTATTAGATTCTACGTCGTAGCTATTAGGTGCTACGTCGTATTAGATTCTACGTCGTAGCTATCAGGTACTACGTCGTAGTAGATTCTACGTCGTATTAGATTCTACGTCGTATTAGATTCTACGTCGTAGCTATGAGGTACTACGTCGTATTAGATTCTAGGTCGTATCAGATTCTACGTCGTACGAGATTCTACGTCGTAGCTAGTAGGTACTACGTCGTAATAGATTCTACGTCGTCATAGATTCTACGTCGTAATAGATTCTACAACGTAATAGATTCTACGTCGTAGCTAGTAGGTACTTCGTCGTAATAGATTCTACGTCGTAGTAGATTCTACGTCGTATTAGATTCTACGTCGTATTAGATTCTACGTCGTAGCTATTAGGTACTACGTCGTAGATTCTACGTCGTAGCTAGTAGGTACTACGTCGTAGTAGATTCTACGTCGTATTAGATTCAACCGATACCGAGTTTTGAGTAAATCAAACCAAGAAAAAATATTTTTCCATACAAACTTTACCACCCTATTTAACCCCTTCAGACGTTCATTTTTGATAATTTTATTAGCCTATGTCTTATTCTAGGTCCAAAACTATCTACGTACCAAATTTCATCTAAATAACTGAAGTTATTACGTAGATTACTTATAACAAACATTCACACAGACTTTCCCAATTATTATAATATGTAGTAAGATATACAGGGTGTAAAAAGACTACTATCTAAAAAATTAAGATCTATCAACGACCTGAACAATTTTTAGTAAAAAAAAGAAAAAATATTTACCCTTTAGGAACGAATTTGTGTACGATCTGCATAAATTTGTTCCGTTGGTCTGGGTGTTTCATATGTATAATTAAAAATATCTATCTATGTAATGTATTATATTAAGTGTATCAGTCATCCCATAACACAAGCTCTGCTTAGCTTGGGGCTAGATGATGCTGTGTGGACTGTCCGGTATTATATTATTAAATTAAATATTAAATATAATTATTATCTTTATTTCATGCAACTTCTCACAGGCCACCTTATGACGAAGAAGAGTTTATGATTTTGCAAAAAGATATGTTAAGCTACTAGATAACTTAGGCTGGACAAATCACGTATATTTATATAGATAGCAAAGATACACGCATATCACCGGCTAAAATCGTGAGATAGTACAGTAAATAATCTTCTATTTAAGAGGGCGGCCTAGCAAATTTTATATTAGGCCTATAAGATCTTTGTACTTTTGGGAAAACGTGGTATAAATATCCACGGGTATCTCGTTAATGATGTAACGGCAAGCTGAAGTCAGGGCGCTTTGACGCTCATTAAGAGAGGCGTATGTCCAGCAGTGGACTAGTACATGTTCACGATGATGATGATTTTTAAATTTTTCCCAACTTTTCAACAGGTTTACATTCGATAAGTACCGTGGATATTTATAATAATGGGTTCTGTTCTAATCGGGCAAGTTTAAAAACTCGTGAGACCTCTGAGCTATCTAAAAAGCATGAATTGTATAAAATTCAAAGTTTTCTTTAGATCCTCTTGTGAAAACCAAATTTAGTAAAAAATGCTAAAAAGAATCAGTTTTTAAAAATAAAATCCAGAGGATCACTTATTTAAATAAAATATTGATTTATACGAAATACTAAAAAATTTTTTATAAATTTATATTTAAGTGTTTCTTCCTTTGTGTACTGGCAAACAACTGTCAATTTAATAGTAAATTTCACTGTCAATGCACCCTTAATAGCCAATCAGATGCCAACTAAACAGAACAATATTCATGCTCAGCACAGTTCCACACCAACAATGTACCTATGTATGTAATAATACTACACAGTATAAAACAAAGTCGCTTTTCTGTCCCTATTTCCCTATGTCCCTTTGACTGCTTAAATCTTTAAAACTACGCAATGGATTTTGATGCGGTTTTTTTAATAGATAGAGTGATTCAAGAGGAAGGTTTATACGTATAATAACCGTGCAAAGCCGGGGCGGGTCGCTAGTAATAAATAAAACATGTACATAACATTATACTAGTACTAGGCATTTAGGTAAATTTCTTTAAATAAAATAAACATCTCTATATAAAAAATGAAAATTGCAATCAAGGAATAGAAAAAATTATAACTAGTATTTACATACAAGATAAGTAAGTTACTTTAGTTATAAAGTTGACTTATTACTTTAGTTATAAAGTTCTGTGAATGCGCCCTCTTAAAAGAATGTTGTTCTTCCGTACATTGCCTATACTTGTAAAACAAGGTTCTATAACGAAGCGGTCAGTAACTTTTGGATTGTAGTGCTGAGTGAACGTTAATAGGTAACTGTTAGATATAATGTTGATAACGCGTTCTTAAAATAACGTTATAATAGTGACTAGTGCAATCTAATGTGTCTGACCCAAGTTCTGTTGGTATTATAACTGTTACTTTAAAAACTAGATGTTTATAACAAAGAAATTATCTAAGAGTAGAAAGAAAGTAAAATTAGTATTAACAGTTACAGCAATTGAACTAAGTAAGTACAGTGTATTGCAAAACTTGCAATTCATCTAAGTACTTAAAAACTTAAAACAATAAGAATCGATTTAAAATATTTATTTATGGTACCTATTTAGCGACCCGCCCCGGCTTCGCACGGTTTTATTATACGTATAAAGCTTCCTCTTGATTCACTCTTTCTATTAAAAAAACGCATTTAAATCCGTTGTGTAGTTTTACAGATTTAAGCATACATAGGGATATAGGGACAGATTAAGCGACTTTGTTTTATACTATTTAGTGAAGAGAACAATTTGCAGGTAAATAAATATAAAAAATAAGTTTAATTATATTTTGTAACAAAAAAGAGATCCAAATATAAATTCAAGGCCTAATAAATAGGAAAATAAATTAAGTTACATCACACCAAGGTTTTATTAGTTCACGGCTGGTCATAGGCCACTAAAAACAAGCGCATTATTATCCCTAGATTATAAGCTATAAAGGTTGATACGAGTTTTGCTCCAACTCAAAAACTAACAATCTAACACAGTAAATGTTTCTATTTTGCTTCTTTAAACACTTAAAATATGCAGTAAACAATAAATAAATGATCACTTTATTTGCCAGTTTAACTTAGATTATAAAATTTGAATGTGTGACATTTCCAAGAATCCTGTAAGGTCCAAAGCAAAATTACGTCGTAATATATAAAGCATGTATAAATACAAATATAAATATACCAGCTGTACATATATAAATATGTACAGCTGGTCGTCATACCTACCGAGTACCTAGTTTTTTGACCATCGGTGTTTTGGTCTTTCGCACGTTCAGTTTACTATAGGTAATGAAAATTCCATCAAATTCAGTCTCAAAGTTTTGTTATAAGAGTTTTTATTTTAGTTTTTGGTTGAGCTAACCCAAAACTATTTATAGTTACTAGGAAATACTTAGTATTTTTTGTCTCGAAAATTTATCTTTGAAAACCGGTACCAAATGTAAATTGAAAAGTTTTTGTTGACTGTCTATGAGACGTAGATACCTACTGGCAAAGGAAATAACAATAAATAATGCTGGTAAATTCACAGAGCATCATCTAGCTCCAATGTAAGCAGAGCTTGTGTTATTTTGAGTAACCTACTAGAAAAAAAAACACATAACAACTAGTGCCTATATTTTGCACTTTTAAACAACAAACAGCGTCCCGCGGCGTCGCCCGTTTGGAAATTTATTTACTACATATTATATTTTAATACTTATTATCCTATTCCCGACGAAGACAAATCCAAAAATACAAAAATCCTAAAAATCGGTCTCGCCGTTCTCGGGTTATGAAATGGTGTTACTAACACGACTATTTTTATATGTAAATACGTAGATTTCCTTAATATCTAAGCCATTACTAGAAGGCAGAGTGTCCAAAATCATTTCCTAATCAATCAAAACCTGTCTACCTTTGTACTAGAAGCAACTGATAATCCATTATCATTAACATAGATAATAATAATCAAAGAATATAAACAAATTAGAACATCTTCAAATTCTTACACTAATATTGACTGGTACCTATTTGAGCTGATTGGGGTGGAAACCCTTGGTCCTTGGGGTCCAGCAGAGTGATTACGGTAAAATCTACCATTCAAAATGTGACATAAGAAAGCCCTTTTGATGGCCTTCACGATTCCCATCCATCCAATTGCAAATAAATTATCCATCGAAGGACAATTGCCAGTCCCAGCCGAAATTGAAGCCCATGAAATTAGTGTATTTGCAGTAAATATAACGATGGGCCAGCATATTATCATTCCCATTTCCAAGTATAAATTTGAAAGGGAAGGATACAGAAAATACTATTTCAGTTGATAAAGGAGTTTTAAGGACAAGATTTAGGCAAAAACGATAACGAAACGTACGAATCCGCTTTTTTACTTCATGTTAATTGACATTGACCATCCAACCATAAAAATTATGTAATTAGTTTTATCCAATCCATGGAATCAGAATGTTTACTACCCGCTGTGCCATTACGCTAAAACCGCACATCCAAATTGACATCCTTGAGCCATTTCAATGACCATCGCGCGCGTCCTTTCCATACAATTTCAAATTACGAAGGCCATTAAAAGGGCTTTCACGGTCTCCTATCCATGGATCCATTGAGAATAGCGGAATCACTCTGCTGGGGCACACTCAATTTTAAAGATCTTACCAAACTTCTCATAGAGTCCACCCACGACAGGTGATCGGAATGTTGGCTTCTAAATCAGTCAACGAATAATCATTGCCATTCAACGTGGCAATGCTGCCAGCATTCTGGGCACTCTGCCTTCTGGTGACGGCTTAGATTTTTCAGAAATTGATTAAAGTGTACCGAAATACTCGTCGTTACTTGTGTAGTGGTTTTTACTGTATAAAATAATTAACAAATTAGAACTAATATTTACAATTTGAACAACTGAGCTAACTAAAAACAGTTGCAAACAATCTATACGCAAATGTAATGTTTTAGGAGTATATCCTACCTCTCGTTGGTAAAATCAAGTAAAATTAAATCAGGGCCCGAATTCCACTAATTGTGTCAAAATGTCAGTGTTAAACTCTTTTTGGTATTCTACTAGGTAGTACAAACTATTTGAGGTCCATTCATAGATGTTACGATTACCTTTATAACTACCAATTTGACATTCTAATTATGAAAGTCTCTTCAAGCGCAAAAAAATAGTAAAATACCAAATGAACAAACGTCATTTTAATCATCTTGATAGAATGGCACTATTGAGACCTTTGTTTTGAAATTAGTGGAATTCTACCCCTGTAGAATGTATCATCATCATCATCATCATCAACCTATATTAGTCCACTGCTGGACATAGAATTTATGAATCTCATAATTATTATAAACGCGAAAGATTCTATATTTGTATTTATTGTTACCTCTTCACCTCTAAACTACTGAACGAATAAGGCTGTTTTTTTTTTAGATATACTAACTTTAGGCCGGGAATAAAACACAGGCTACATTTCAACAATTTTCACGCGGGTGAAACTGCGGGGCGCTGCTAGTTGTTAATTATTTGTTTTACAAGGGCAAAGGAAAAAGCCTACACACTAAAAGCAGTACTCGCTTCACTTCCCTGATTCCTTTACAAGTTTTCTTTGTGACGTTGCTACCTAGTTTATGACAGCATTGGCTGAGTGGAATGAATTTTGTCATTTAGCCGGAAGGTCGTTGGTTTGACTCTACACTAAAATCACGGTACTTTAATTCAATCGGTATTTTAATACAAATAAAAACATTCTTATATATTATTATAAACGCTAAAGTGTGTGTGAATGTTTGTTACTCTTTCACGTAAAAAATATCTTTTATATACAAATAAAATGTGAATATCTGGCTCAGCGCATCAGCATTGCCATACAGCGTGGTAATGCAGCCAGTGTCTTGGGGACGCACAGACTGGTATTGACATGGATCAATTGAGCTACCTTTAGACTGTTTGCAACCGTCTCCAGTTAGCTCAATGGTTTCAATTGTAAATACTAGTTGTAATTTCTCTATTCCTTGCTTGTAATTTTCGTTGTTTATAAAGTATATATACTAAAAAAATAAAATAAAATTACTTACAAGTCCTAGAGGAAACATGTAATTTTAACATTATTTTAGCGAATAACTTATTCTCATTGTAAGTGAACTTTTATAGTTTTTATGAGAAATAAAGCTTCTTTATCCTTAATAAATAAAGTAAAGTAAAATTTTAAGTGTTTTAAATTTAATGACACAATACATTCTGAGTAACAATTTAAGTTAGCTTATTATAATCGTATTTAGATCTATACATCAGCCAAACTCGATGTAGAATGTTTGTAAACAAACCGCCCATAGTTAACCTAAAATACACTCTGTTGCCGCGCCTTTTTATACGCAATTTACATTACTTGTCGATTTAAGATCCTTCCTTCACTAAATATTTCGTACACTCATATCTAAAATTCGACGCAAAGCAAGTGAATTTTACTTTTTTGTGTCGTGGTTTGTTTACAAACATTCTACATCGAGTTTGGCTATTGTATAGGTGTTGTTACCTGTGGTCGAGTGACTGTCTTCTTTTCTAGTTAATTACTGTTTTACGGTAAGAAGTCTTGCTTTCGCCCAAACGGCAGGTAAATATATCAAGTTTGCAAAA
Organism: Eupithecia centaureata; assembly: GCA_944547425.1. Taxonomy (NCBI): domain Eukaryota; kingdom Metazoa; phylum Arthropoda; class Insecta; order Lepidoptera; family Geometridae; genus Eupithecia; species Eupithecia centaureata. The sequence continues at coordinate 3,541,829 of OX155706.1, forward strand.
CTTTCCGGTATAAGTTTAATTTAACTTGTTTACATCAAATGAAGAATGGCAATTTCATTATAATAATAATAGTAACATTATAACGATATAATGATTTAACATTATTATGATTTTGATTTGATTTGATAACATGTTTCGGAAATTCCTAGTTTATACATAACTAGCTTTACCCGCGTATTCGGCTCAAATTTATTCATGGTTATTCTAATAATAAAATCCATCCAAGCGTATAAATATTATAACTAGCAACAAAAATTACAATCAAGGAATTAAAAAAATTGACAACTATTATTGAAACCGTTGAGCTAACTGCAGACGGTTGCAAACAGTCTAAAGGTAGCTCAATTCATCCATGTCAATACGTGCGTCCCCAAGACACTGGCTGCATTACCACGCTGTGTGACAATGCTGATGCTCTGAGCCAGATACTCAATAACTAACTAGATTTTATGCTGGATTATCCACATAGAATCATCAAACTAACAAAGTTTTTATTGTGCTAGTATCTACACGCGCCTTTGCACGCAACGTTTCTATGGAAACGTTTCCAGGCTATTTCTATCCCATGGGAGCTATGGAGAAAAAGTTGTATATATTTTATTCTTAGTCTAGAACTAGAAACTAGAAATAACTCTAGAACTACGTCTATACAAAATTTCAGCCCGATCTGTTTATTATTTTTTGCGTGAAAGAGCAACAAACATCCACTAAGTTTGTTTGTATGTTTGTTAAATTTTAAGCAATTTTTTTTTGTATATAGTTTTCCTGTTTTTTGTCAGGGCTAGAACTACGTCTGTACAAAATTTAACTGCGATTCGTTTATTAGTTTTAGAGTGAAACTGTTACATCCACACAGAAAAAAACGTGTTTGTTAATTATGAAAAAGAATTTTGTACGCATAAAAACTAAATTATATATTTGATACTTAAACAAGAATATAATATATTACAGAGAACCAGTTTTTCTGCCTACACGTAGTTCTTTCTATGTAAAGGCTAATGTAATAAAAGATTATCTGTCTATATCTTACTATTATATAAAATGGGAAAGTCTGTTTGAATGTTTGTTATAAGTAATCTCCGTAATTACTTAAGATATTTAAATGAAATTTGATACATATATAGATAAGGACCTAGAATAAGACATAAGATAATATATAAAATTTTCAAAAATTAACCTCTCTGGTTAAATAGGTAACTTTAAAGTTTGTATGGGAATTTATTTTTCCTGGTTCGATTTACTTAAAACTCGGTGTAAATAAACTATGAAATAAATAATTAAACAAGTAAGTAGGTATTTTTATTTTAAAAAATAACTCCTAGGGGCTGTGTAATAAATTTCTGTAATTTGTTTAAAAAAGCTCTGGTTCGCGGACGAAGCCGCGGGGCGCATCTAGTGTATACCTAAATTAAGAGTGTACCATAACAAGTCGTTAGTTCGTAAATTCTAAAGTATATTTTTGGCAGCTTATTATCTCTTTACAAAAAAATTGCTGAACGTATTTTAATGAAATTTGCTAAAGGATGTATCACAGGGTTTGTGTATACTTTGACACTTTTTATTCCGGAAAAGCACGTCCGAAACCGCGAGCGACAAGCTAGTGAAAACTTAAAGTAAACATAAAACTATGTTAAGGCTATGTTTGTATTCATTTTTATAAAAAAAGTACTGGATAATTAAACTGTTAATTGATAGCTTCAAATTTAAAATTTAAATATCTGTAAATAGCTTAGTTACATAAGAGTTATGTTAATTCATTTAAATTAAAAAGGTTGGAAGGTACTTTAGAGGGAATGATTTTTAATTTTTCAAATATTATATCAATCACATATGTAGAATATAACACTAAAATTAAAAATGCGAAAGTTTGGATGGGTAGATGTTTGTTACCTCGTCATGCCAAAATTACTGAACGGATCGGTCTGAAATTGTGAAAAGACGTAGTTCTAGGCCTGGAATAAAACATGGTCTACTTGTAGTGAAGCCACGGGGCGTAGCTAGTAACTGCTTCTTGTTTTGGAAAATTACCTATACTTACTTTAAAAATTAATCACTACATAGTAAAAAATAAAGTCGCTTTCTCTGTCCCTATGTCATCATGTCCCTTTGATTGCTTAAATCTTTAAAACTACGCAACGGATTTTGATGGGTTTTTTTAAATTGATAGAGTGATTCAAGAGGAAGGTTTATAGGTATAATAAAACCGTGCGAAGCCGGGGCGGGTCGCTAGTTGATTATATTCTCAGCTATTTGAAGTTTATTTATGACTTTTAGAACACACCTAATTAGCCTTGATCTCTTCTCATTTGGCCATCTAATATGTTATTCGTGTAAATGAGTCATCTGATATAACATATATTATATATAACAAAAAATAGTAAAAACCAAAATCTTGCTGTCTGTCTGTCCCTCTATATATGCTTAAATCTTTTAAACTACGCAACGGATTTTGATGCGGTTTTTTGGTAGAGTAATTCAAGATGAACGTTTTTATTATTTTGTATCAAACACCCCAGTTCGAAGCCGGACGGGTCACTAGTAAACTTATAAATAAAATTGGTCGAATATCAGAAACTCATTTGGTCATGTTATCAATTAGATCAATCATAGAGGTAAAATCTCGAAACCTCAATGGTCAACCCGTACCTACCTATTGTTGTTATCGTTACCATGGTAACAAACATAAACATAGCGCGTTGAATGGGGTTTACACCTTTTTAAAAAAAAGTGTCTCAATTCTATTGTGCAAATTACCCACTTATAAACAATTATTTTAGTCTGTGAAGAAAAAATCTATTTACATCATTTTTGCTAGATTGTTTTGATAATAAAAAAAAATAGAATAAAATTATACTGGTCTAGGTGCTTATTTTGTAAGTCTAAAGAAATTTTTTGATTTCTGAGTTCTGCCAAAAAAGTCTTTCTTTTTTTTGTCCCGACGCGGGAATCATACCCGCAACCTATTGCGTCGCGCAGACTTCTCCTGAGTTGCTGAGGTCGTCAATGGTTAACAATATTTCAAAACAAACGTGGTATTGAATGACTGGTTATTTTGATGGTAAAATTATACGAATATTAGCATATTTGACCACTCCAATTTGTAAATATTTTTCTATGAAACCATAGGCCAAGGCCTCGTAAAACATAAGAATAAAACTTTGAAGGTTTAAGTGTTTCTAAAATTTTAAAATGAACATTATAAAGAAATTAAAGTAAGAAAGAAAATATCTAAAACATATTATATATCAGATATATAGCATATTCTATAGCAGATCTGGCCGAGGATCTCAAGAGGCGCAAATATGCAGGTCTCTACAGAACCTACGCATTTGCTCCCCTTGGATTCGAGACCCTAGGTCCGTGGGGTACCGAGGCTCTCCGGGTTTTTAAAAAATTATCTGAGCGTCTGGTCGATGCGACGCGTGACCCGAGAGCTGGTGAATATCTGGCTCAACGCATCAGCATTGCCATACAGCGTGGTAATGCAGCCAGTGTCTTGGGGACGCTTCCGACTGGTATTGACATGGATCAATTGAGCTACCTTTAGACTGTTTGCAACCGTCTGCAGTTAGCTCAATGGTTTCAATTGTAAATACTAGTTGTAATTTTTCTATTTCTTTGCTTGTAATTTTCGTTGTTAATAAAGGTTTTATTTTATATTATTATTATATATTATTGTATATTATTATTGTTATAAAAATAATATTATGAATACGTATAATATACATTCTAAATGTATGTAATTAAACTGGAACAAATTTGTGTACGATCTGCAGAAATTTGTTCCGTTGGTCTGGGTGTTTTATAAGTAGGTATAATAAAAAAATAAATATCTACCTATGTAATGTATTGTATTAAGTATATCAGTCATCTAGTACCCATAACACAAACTCTGCTTAGCTTGGGGCTAGATGATGCTTTGTGGACTGTCCGGTATAATTATTAGTAATTCATATGGGTCAGTTGAGCTACCTCTAGACAGTTTGCAGATTTCTGATGTTCACTGCTTCTTCTTAACTGTTTCCATTTAAAACATTAGTTTTAATCTGTTTCTATTCTTTGATTATAATTATCTTTATTGAAAAATAAATTAACAAATGAAAAAATCAAGCAAGTGTCGCAAATTTTATATTATCATACTTTTACAACAAAAAAAAACAAAACAACTGTTGGTTTTACTTTAATTCGTCGTTTTTTTTATTGTAATATGTTTTTCTGGATAAAAAAGTAGGTACCTACCAGTTTATTCAAGTAGGTAATTACAAGAAGGTAGGTAGTATGGTAAAAACCATAAAAACTGAAAGCGGTTTATTTTCTAAATTGTGGAGTATTACAATTTTTACACATAAAAATAGGTACCGTCCGCAATTTTGATAACGATTAAACTACTTTTATGTTTTTTGCGAAAAACAAGACTTCGAATGGGACGCATTAATAACGATTACATACTCAAAAACCACTGGTCATCTCAGATCTTGATGGAATTTATATGGGACCACATCTAAGCTTTCAAGTAAAATAATTATCAAAATAGGTTCAGCTAGAAAAATATAGGTAATAATGATAGAGTCTGTCAAATGAAAGTAGACACTGAAAAACTGCGGCGAATTCAAAAAATGTTATTCGGGCCACCCAAAACATTGGGAAATAGTAATGTCAAGAGCGACAACGACCAGTATGAAGAAAATTATCTAATTGAAACGAAAAAAGTACGTCAGAATAATTGGAAATGGCGATCCTTGATTCCCTCCGGGAAACATACCTACTTACATAAATATATTACCCATTATTCCGATTCCAAAAAAAAATTTAAAACAAGGTGAGGTTGAAAAGAGTGAGTCGCAATTCAATTATATTATTGTTATTACGCGCAATTTTATTTTTACCTACCGGAATTATCCCCGTCGTAGAGCATAGCGTCCGCAGGTGGAAACACTGAGTATTGCCATGTAAAAAATTACGAAAACATTCAAGTGTCTACGTTCGTTTGACAGACTCTTTAAAACACATAGCTTCCGTAATTGATAACCTCAACATTTTTTTAATTGAAAAATAAAATGAATACGAAAAGACCCACAACAAAGTATGTATTTTTTGGGCGTTTAGAACAATCAATTTCCATAAAACTTAATAATTTTGCAGAACTTACATAATTTACAAAGACTTTTTTTTTCTATTCAAATACAATATTTATTCTTAGAACCTTTATTACCTAGGTAATTTATACAAGTTCCTACCTATTATTTAAATATAAATATTGCGAATAATTACCATTATTATTTAAATACAAAACAAGTTTTTTGGTTTTTGTGCATATTTTCATGGGCAAAAACAACTGTTATTTAAATTTTATTTACTTAATTACATGAGTGCACGCCACGTGTAAAAAAGGTGAAGTTATAACTTGACTTCTTGGTTGATGACAACATGAGTCTAAGAAGTAAGTCTGGTTTACGATAATATCGACACGTGATTGTAACGTCTCTTTTTTCTATAGGATTTGATACTTTATCGTGAGACAGTGAGATATGCAAATCTCAAAAGTAAATAAATGAATACAATTAAATATTATAAAAATAAAATGACTGATCAGGTATGAGTAACTTATTTTTAAAAAAATCCTATAAAGTTTGAGATTCCCAGTTTGGCTATGTATTCAAATATCTTTTACTTTTTAATTAAGGATGCATAAGAACTGAAATTTTAGTAAGTATAGGTATGTATATACATATAATATATACTGATATAACGGGACTTTTCAAAAAAACTTATAAAAAAGAGGTAAAATGGGGTTTCACATTATTGAGGTTCTTTAGTAACTTTCACCGCGAGCGAAAAAAATTTAAAAGTGCAGGAGAAATCGTAGGTACCTATAGTCTACGCGAGCAAAGCTGCGAGCTAAAACCTAGTCGTTAATAATGCGTATTCTATTGATTTCGACTTCATTGATGATTTTCTCGTTTTACTAGTTAATTATACGAGTTAATTATATTTCAGAATAACCTAACGTCTTGGGGACGCTTCCGACTGGTATTGACATTGTTCAATTGAGCTACCTTTAAGACTGTTTGCAACCGTCTGCAGTTAGCTCAATGGTTTCCAGTTTTATTTTTTTCTATTTTATTTGTAACTTTCGTTGTTATAAAGTATACCTTTTTTTTAATTTATTTGTAACTAGCGACCCACCCCGGCTTCAACGGTTTTATTATCTGTATAAACATTCCTCTTGAATCACTCTATCTACTTAAAAAACCGCATCAAAATCCGTTACGTACATAGTTTTAAAGATTTAAGCATACATAGTGACAGAGAAATCGACTTTGTGGTACTATTTAGTGGTATACTTATGTACTATTTAGTGGTATACCTACATAATATAAAATAAACTTTTACAAAAAAATCCGTTGTTTCAGAAAATGCCTCAACTAATCTACTACCGTATAGCAGGGAATGCTGTATCGTTTTCGATGCACTCCATCAACGGTCTTGTGCTGCTGTCTGCTCTTAACAACGAGGTCCTGAAGAAAGACCCTCAGATCCAGGTCCTGGAGTCCATGCAAAGCCGGTTCATCACTGTTTGGAATGTTGTAAGTAACTTTTCATTACTCATACTCGGAAAGTAGGTCTGAAGTTGCCTGAAGAGCGGGTTGAAAGCCCTATGGAGAATCGTTTTCAACTGACAGCTATAACGTTACTATTGAACCATGTTAATGGCAGAATAAATACTAAAGCTAAAAGAAATCGTCTTAGCGACAATTCACTGAATTAAAAAAATACGAAAGACAAGGCAGTATTGCTTTATAGCTTTCGCCTGTCCTAGATGGGATAATATATTTAAAAAAAATAGCAGCAATTTGATTAATTTCTTTTCTCATGTTTTTATATATATTTCCTTGTATTCGTAATGAAAAGCATAGTGATTACCTCGGGTGAAAGTAACTTATTTAGTCCCTCGAACTGTTGGCCCACGTCTCGGGACTAAATAAGTTACTTTCAACCCTTGAGTAACAATGTACTATTGTAACTGTTTATGACGACCGTTGTGGCGCGGCGGGAATATCTGCGACGCAGGAGGTAGTGGAGTTTATTCCTGCGTTGAGTCAAAAGTTTGTACGATCTGCAAATGTTGATATATTTAACTATTAATACTACTATTATAACTAGTAACTATGTATTAATGTACATACTGAAAATTTCAGGTCATTAGCATCCTACATTAAAAGTAACAGAAATTTCACTACGGAGCCAAACTAAGAATCTCAAACTGTTTCTGTTCGTCATTTGCAGGAGGAGTATTTTTTTTTTTGTAAAATACTGCAACACGTGTTCGTTCAGTAATTTTTATTATTCTCTGTAAGATTCAAGCACAATTTGCTTTAGCACTGGTTAAATTACAAGCTAGTTAGTTGTAGCAAGTTATTTGGAAAGCTGAAGACGGGGCGCTATGGCGCTCATTAGGGGAGGTCTATGTCCAGCAGTGTACATAAACATAAGCTGATGATGATGATGAAAAAGTTACAAAAAAACACCATAAAGCTTCAAGCCCCCTTTTCCCTCCATTTAAGGGTATAATTTCCCAAAATGCCTTCTTATCAGGTGACTATGTATAAAGGTCATGGTTTTAAACAGTCTAAAGGTCGATCTTTAAATTGATAACAAATTTTCGACATACGCAACAGAAGTTGTGAATTGGACTATTTTAGTTAGATGGCTGAAGATAGGAAATGACTATAGAGAGAAGACTGTACGAAGAAAAAAGAAAGAACGAAAGAAAAAACATTTATTGTCTAATAAGGATACTAATAAAATTATGCTAAAACAAAACAGACCTACTTAAAAACTAAAACAAATGAATAAATTCAGATTTTGCTGCATACAGTACATGCATGCAGCATGTTTTTAAATTAGGCTTCCATTGAGCTAACTGCAGACGGTTGCAAACAGTCTAAAGGCAGCTCATAATGGCTTTAAATAGATTTTAGGATGGACTTGAAACCCCTTTCCCCATCTCCTCTTCATTGGGGGCCATTGCCCAATTTGCCCATGAGGAAAAAGTCCGGTAACGCTGTCATGGCCATCTGAGGTCAACAGCATTTAGGAAACTGGTTGTTTCTTTTATTTTGATTACCTAATAATTAATATTTCACTCGGTCTCCCGCGAAACAGGCCTAGCCTAGTGCGGGGACCGTATAGGTAGGTATAACAAAAAACATTAATACAAATACAAAATATTTATAAAAAAAATACTTCATGAGAATTCTTAATGTTATGGGTTGGTTTTAAGTGTGAAATATAAATCGCGTTTTAAATGTCAAAAAACATTAATAAACCTACTTATAACAAAACACAAATACAAAAATACAGAATAATTTATTAAAAAATGATTTTATGGGTTGGATTTAGGTGTCAAATATATTATATCCCGTTGAATGATGAATGTAAGCAGCTAAAAATAAAACAGTGAAGGGGTCACACAGGAAGAAGAAAAGGAAGGTGTACAAAATACAAATACAAAAATACAAAAAATAATTTATTTTAGAAATGATTACATGAGACTTCAAACACTTTGTTACTGGAACGTTTCAAAGCTATTTATACACCATGGGAATTTTTATAGGGTATGAAAGAAAAGCCTATATTTTCTTTTTTATTTCAGCCGATTGGTTCAGAAGTTTGGAGCACAGACTACATTATACAAACAAATAATAACAAATTTCCATACAACTTTCGCGTTTATAATATTAGTAACTTGCGACCCGCCCCGGCTTCGCACGGTTGTATTTTACGTATAAACCTTCCTCTTGAATCACTCTTACTATTAAAAACCGCATCATAAAAACCACACACCGCAAAATCCGTTGCTTATCTTAAAGATTTACATAGGGACATAGGGACAAGGACATAGAGACTTAGGGACAGAGAAAGCGACTTTGTTATTACTATGTAGTGATGATTTTAAGCTGGCCACTTGTATGTAAATGATTTAAAGTAGGTACCTATCTCTTTGATTATGGTAAATGAAATTTTATGATAGGTACGCCACACGTGAGAAAATAATAAACTTTAATTATATACCCATTGTTTGCAACTTGAACAAGCATCGTTTATTTATAGGTATACTAGTACCTAGGTATGTTTATAACTTAACGACTAGTTTTGTATAATAATTATCTAGAATCATGCAAAACCAGTATCATGTATAAACCTATTAAGTAAAACTACAGGTTACTTTTCAAACCGTTGATTATGAGGACAGAATTCTTTCATCATCATCATCAACCTGAACAAGTACCACTGCTGTCAGCATTGCCACGTTGAACGGCAATGCTGATCCATTAACCGAAATATAATCTAGCATTTCGATCATCTTTTGACTTGTTTCTTTTGTTAATACTCGGAGGTAATCATTTATTCCATTACTATTATTAACCTACCGTAATTTTAAAAAATATATCCTGCAAACCGAATTTTCGGACACTTTGGCCCGTTATATAGGTACATACCACAGAAATCTAAATAATAAGCCACTTTAGATTTCTGTGTATTAATGCACAAGTATGTGCGCACACCCTAAACATAAAAAAATTCACTATCCTAACTTTATGGCGCAAACATAGGTACAATTTCTATTCTCTCGCACTCATAATCCAATGGAACGTCAAACCGACACGACCGCGGAGAGGTCAGGCGTAGCACCAACCGAATTAACTTTTCATTTTTCAGTTTTTTCAACTAGCGTACGCAACTTTAGCGCTAACCTGCGATGTGCTGACCGTGATGAACAAAGACCACCTTCTTCCGAAGCCCATCAAGAAAGTCAGGGACGGATTCTTCTCTACTATCGTCGTTCCTGGAACCCTGGTGAGTTATTCTTTACTTTTAATTCTACTTTTTTATTTGAGGGTTCCGTATCCGAAGGAAAAAGTATCCTCCAGTAATATATAAACAAAGCTAGACACAGCATCCACTAGCCCCAAGCTAAGCAGAGCTTCTGTTTTGGATCCTAGAGTAGAGGACTGATATAGGTACATACCTACTTTGAATACATTACATATTATTATATATTTTTTTATTATAGATAGAAAATACACAGAACCCTGAAACAAATATTTGTAGGTCATCAAACATTTGTCCAAAGGCGGGAATCGAACCCGTAACCCCTTGCGTCGCAGGCGGCCTTCGCCCACCGCGATACATTGGTCGTCATTCAATCACACTAATATTATAAATAAATAAATAAATTTTTAAATATTATAAATGCGAAAGTTAGGCTGGATGCTTGTTACTTCTTCACGCCAAAACGATCTGAATGTAAATAGTTTGGGTCTGAAGTTTTGAATAGACGTAGTTCAAGCCCTGGATTAAAATACAGGCTTCTTTCATCCTATGAAGCAATTGGAAACGTTTCAAGGCTATTTATAACCCAGGGGATATAAATAGCCTTGAAACGTTTCCATAGACACAACGCGTGCGACGCCGTGGGCTGATACTCGTAGATATATACCTACTAGATGCACCCCGCGGGTTCGCCCACAAACCAGAGTTTTTTGGTCGTACAAATTTAAGAAAATTATTGCACACCCCCTAGGTGTTATAGTGTAAAAATAAAAAATAGGTGTTCAATTATTTAGTCCATAGTTTCTTTATGCCTAGTTTTGAGTGAATCGAAACAAGGAAAAAATATTTTCCATACATAAACTTTACCACCCTATTTAGCCCCCTCAGAGGTTAAAATTTCTAAATGTTAATAGCCTATGTCCTATTCTAGCTCCTAATCTATCAACATACCAAATTTCATTTACATAACTTAAGTAGCTACAAAGATTACTTATAACAAACATTCACACAGACTTTCCCATTTATTATAATAGTAAGTAAGATTTATTCATTCTTTCAAAGCTATTATTACTACTATTTTGTCCGATTATTTTGTGGTCAACACTAGCCTACAATGCTTTTGACCTCAAATGGCCATGACAGCGTTGCTGGGGCATAGTTAAGATGGTGAAACATGCTCAAGGTCCATAATTTAAGTGTGAGCCACGGCTTGAGCTGTTGCTAGATGCTACAAGAGAAGAGTAGAGGTTTCACCCAGGTGCACGAATGCACCTATGGGCGGAAACGGAGTCTTTGACTCCACATCCCGCGGTTATGGGCAATTGTGTGCGCTTCTATAATAAGGTTACATCTGAAGCGACTGACCTACCTATTCGTAGATTTAAACAGATTTACTTGAAACATATCTGGGTGATTCTACGAAAACTCGTTTTTTGTCTGACTTCTGTGGCACATTTTTTTTTTGTTGAAATTGCACATCATGATAGTATATTCTAAATGAAGATTTAATTTTGAATTTTTTGGTAGTGAAGGGAACTTTATTGGCTTTATGGTTACGGAGTTATTCAATTTTAAAAATATGGTGTCCACGGAAATCAGAATTTATATCACCAAAATCAAATATGGGTTGGTTTATCAATAAAAATATGTGTTTTCGGTAGTAAGTAGAAAATTAAGGTTCTTAAAACTAAGGACCAATTATTTGACGTTTGTAGTTTTAATCAGTTTTTACAAAAACACCTTTAAATCATTAATGTAAATACAAGTAACTTTTTACGAAAATCACACTAATAATGTTTATCTTTGTATTAAAAATATTATAATTATTCATTTTGTATTTATTATATACTTTTATCCTAAAAAACATCATAAAAACTGTAAAAAAATATTATTGAGATGTTAATCAACCCGCAAAATCCACGGAAATCAGTACCACGGAAATCAAAAATAATTACAAAATATTAGAAATTTTCTTTATTTGCTGGTTTATTTTACATTGAAATATGCAGTCGAAATTAGGAACACAAAAGGCATGAATTATCATAATTAATAAAACAATAGGATTAGCATAAACAAATTTATAGTCAACATGGTAATCAGAATTCCTAGATACCAAGCCACGGAAAGTGATTACGTACTGAAATAACAGAGTGACGTGGAGACATACACACTTGTTGTACACACCACTGATGGGGCGTGACTGATAGTTTCTCTCGACCTAACAACTATTTACGCAGATGTTAAAGTACAGCATTTATGAATGAATTAGTGCGCAATGCAAAAAATGAATTAGTGGGGAATCAGAGCTAAACGACGGACGAGAAGTTATCTCGTTGTAACTTGTCAACTAAAGCTTAGTTTTGCGTAGTAATAGCGTCAAATAAGCAAGTAACTATCTGGGTTATTGTGAACCTATGTAAATTAGTACTAGTGTTTTCAGGAAATGATATAAAAAATTATTAACACAGGAACATGAGGTCCGGACGCACCACGGAAGTCAGAATTTCCAAGGATTTTATTTATTTTTACTTATTTAAAATAAGAATATTAAAAAACTAAAAAAGGCCTCCCCTATTATCTTTGTCTAATCTACTATCATAAAAAAAATCAAAGGGCTAGGGATACTTTTTGTATGATTTTTCGAGCCGTACATGTTTTTTTCCACCCTGGGAGAATCACCCATCTACCAAGAAGGCGTAATTGCATAAAAATAGAACTCGAATAAAACACGGGCTACTTTTTATCCCATAAATCAGTCCAAATGGGAAATAAATAGCCTTAAAACTTTTAAAACTGTCATGGTTTCTAAAACGAAAGTCACACGGGATATTTACGAAATATTGAAAACCTCACAACAAATCAAATCATGGTAAATAAACGTATCCATAGAAAAAACGCATTCGAAGCCGCGGTTAAAATCTAACATTTACGGCCTTACCACAAAAAAAAGTTACGACTTAGATACGTGTTTAACAGTTGTTTAACATGGTTTTGTAGGATGACTTTTGCTAAACGACTGTTAAACACTTGTCTAAGTCGTGATTTTGTTTTATGTGGGAAGGCTGTTAAAGTTTGTAACAAGGTATTAGACACAGGATTTTTTTGATTCCAGGCAATCTTCACAATGTTCTGGCCAATTTTCCTCTACGATAGAGAGCTGGTCTACCCTCAGTTCATCGACAAAGCTTTCCCCGTCAAGAGCAACTTAGTCATGCATCTGGCGATCTTGCCGGTGATGCTGTGGGAGCTGGCTTTCCAACCTAGGAGCAAACCTGCTTCGCATATCCAGAATGTAGCTGTTGTGATTTTGTACTACCTTATTTTCAATGTACAGTAAGTATATTTTGATAAAACATTGAAACAACAAAACGACTAATTACATTGCTGGTATTTACAATTATAACAAACTCCTAAAAATCTAAGCTGTCACCGGAAGGCAGAGTGCCCAGTATGTTTAAAACACAAATGAATAATAAATAATGCTGGAAAAGTCATACAACATCGAAACCTAATCTGCATCTTACGAGAGTACAGATATACTACGGACGGATATTAAAAGAAAACTTAATATAATATGCACTGTTTTTTTAATAAAGAAAATACTAGATATCTGGTTTGCCTAAAAATAATAATACATCCTTACCAATATAATATTATAACCTCGAATGTTGTTGGATGTTTGAATGTTTGTTACGTTGTTGTAAGTTAAAATTTTCAATAGACGTAGTTCTAGTTCTAGCCCTGGAATAACAACTTTGTTCCCATCTATATATATAAAAAGAAAGTCGTGTTTGTTACAACACTTATAACTCGAGAACGGCTGGACCGATTTTTATGATTTTTGTGTTTTTGGATTTGTCTTCGTCGGGAATAGCATATTATGTATAAAAAATGATATTTGACAAATAAATAAATTTCCCCGCGGGCGACGCTGCGGGGCGCAGCTAGTAGGATATAAATAGCCTTGAAACGTTTCCAACAACGCTTACAAGCTGGGGCATATACTACATAGTCTATCTAAAGAAAAAATTGTGTTTAGGAGAATTTTAACAGTTTATTAATTTCTTTCCAGCATCCAACTGACCTACAACGAACGTGGTCTTTGGCCATACCAGCTGATCCATCAGATATACGGAACCATCTACTACCTCTACTTCCAAGTAATCACCTTCACAGTATTCCTGGGATCCTATTATGCGCAGTGGCCTATCTGTTCATTCTTCTGGGGAAGCGAAGAGGCCGTTAGCAAAAAGGCCTATTGATAAGTTTATACATATTTGGGTAAAATCTAGTTCGTAATGTAATAACAATGTACATGCTGTATTTTTAAAAGGATTTTACTCTGTTTTATGAACTAATAAATAAAATAAAATAAAACAGGCAATGTAGCCAGCATCGCATAAACACATTAGAGTGGAGAATCTAATTAACATTAATTTGTTTTAAAAACGACTGCAGCGCTCTTAGTGGCTGATTCAAGGTTATCATAATCATCAGTAACTTTATTTTTTTATGCTTACAAAATAAGCACATTACATAATAGATCAGTCAAATTTTAATCTGTAAGTAATTATCAAAAAACTTAAATTAATTATCAAAATAATGTAAGAAACTGGTGGTAATTGATTTTCTTTTCGCTTAAATTTTTGTCCACTTTATTATCACGTCAACAATCACAGTCAGATGTCGGCGCTTTACTGGGCCCGGATTTTAAAAACGAAGGTCTCAATAGTGCCTTCTGTCAAGGTGATTAAAATGACGCTCGGCATTTCGGCTGTCCCAAACCAAAACCTAGTATGAGCCATTCTTTTGTAAACGCTTGTTTTCGTCATCCGTTTCTTGAATGTTGAGCCGCGTGTTATGCAAAAACACCCGTATTTCTATCTCATTTAGAATCAAAGCTACGTGACCCATTAATCCTAGTACTAGGTTTTTGAGTTTGGAATTACCTACTTACTAGATTTTTCAGTTTGGGATTGGCTTTTACTAAGTTTTCGAAATAGAAAACGATGTTATAATTGTACCTACAATATCAAAAATGCTCACACAAAACACAGCAAGTCGATGCGTAGTGGGCGTGGTTAAGGGGGGTTAGGGTACATCTCGTCCGAATGAAAACTCGACCTTGGACGAGTTGTCTTCTTAACTTTTAGATTGGGGTACAACACGTCCGACTACCAAATCTGGTGATTTTAGATTCGGACCAGTTGTGCGGTAAACCAAAAGTGAAGTGGACAACTCGTCTGAGAGAAGATCGTCGTTACTTTTCAGGGTTTCTTATGTTTTTTTAAATATACAACCATTTTAAATGATATATCCAACGGCCTCCGCTCTTTGAAAAAATAAGTTGGAAAGATCTATCATATCGTGAAATAACATATCAAACTTCAAATGATTATATCTCGGTAACTACCGATCGTAGAGCACCAGTTTGTAACGGTTCATTGTAGTAATCGTCAGAATATGTATGTCTTGCCAATTTGGTTGCGTTTTGCGCTTGAAGAGACTTTCATAATTAGAATGTCAAATTGGTAGTTATCAAGGTAATCGTTACAGCTATGAATGAACCTCAAAAAGTTTGTACTAGTTGAATACCAAAAAGAGTTTAACACTGTCAATTTGACACGATACTATTTAAATGGCGAAGCGATTTATTTAGTGGAATTCGGGCCCTGTTTTAGCGCGACCGACAGTTGACATTTAGATATTATGGAAGCGTTCCGTGACGTTTCAGTTTGACAGTTATAGAAATGAGCTAAGTGTAATCGTAAAAATTTGATTCGATTTTTGACTTGATTTAGTAACGAAAATCGATTTTTCGTAAAATATTTTCATTAATTTTACAAAGTAAAACATTAAATTAGGTCTATATAAATAAAAACAATAGGAAAAATCTGCATTTCCAATAGGTAATACGTCATAACCTAGAAATAGGACGGTAATAATATCAGCAGATAGGTAGGTAATTGAAAATCAATAACAAATAATCAACAATAATCATAGGTATGTACTTCCGTGATAAAATTTTAAATGATGATGTAGAAAGTTACGATTTTAATTTGCGATAATCGATCTATAGATTTGCTGGAATAATATTTTTTTGCCTCAACTCTATTACGTTCTGTTCTACGCAAAACAAATTGCCTCGGATTTCATAAAATTATTGATTTCTATTTTATATTACGCGTGAAGGCTAAAATAAATTTATTATATATATAAATTTATTATAGATAATTTGTGTGTCGTGCTATACTTCTGTAGCTTAATTCATATGTTTGGAATGAAATAAAAATTGTTTGATTTTACGAAATTTCAATTTGCCAAAATCCTAGTCAATTGAAATGAAACGCATTCCATCTGTCAGGGAACGCTTCCTATGTGAAAAAGACTATAGTGATAAATTATTGAACAATTAGTGATAAAATAATGTACAGTTTCGTAATTTGATTGACTATAATATGAGCACTCTATTGGGTACGTGCTTGGTGACTGTTTGCAATAACAGGAACCTTCTGACTAGTATTGACATGGACTAGTTGAGCTACCCCTAGATTGTTCGCAGTTAGCTCAAATGCTTCAACTGTAAATGCTTTTTTATTAATGTTTACAATATTGTTATCTGTGTTAATAATGTTTACAAGTTTTCAGTTTTGACTGTAATAGTGAAAGGTCTTAGGAAAGTGTAATTTTACTTACAATATTTTATGCTCTATGAGTGATTCACTCAAGAATAATACCCATATCTTTAGCTAATACCTCAATTAATCCTCCATTCAAACTTGCCTGAGAATTTCTCCAACTTCTTCAAAACGTACGTACTCGAGCTCGGTATGCTTAGTCCAGAGGTTCCTAAACTCTTTTGTATCTTAGACCACTTTCAAAAATTTGCTGGATCCAGTAAATCTCGAAAAAAAGTGCAGATTAGATCTATGCGCTGTCGCTAGTGTCAACGACAATTAACAGTTTAAAAAAAAAGGTTACTATCGACCAAACAAATTTTTTATTAAATTTTCATTGATTGTGCTGTGAGTGGACGTC
The DNA here is from genome assembly GCA_944547425.1 of Eupithecia centaureata. Lineage (NCBI taxonomy): Eukaryota > Metazoa > Arthropoda > Insecta > Lepidoptera > Geometridae > Eupithecia > Eupithecia centaureata. Next base: position 3,558,704 of record OX155706.1, read on the forward strand.
TAAAAAGCAAAGTTGGCCAATCGAAAAGTGAATCCACCTTTACTTTTTGGAATTGGAATCTATAGTGATCACAGCACAAGAAACAAGCCGTCATGACAACATTTTAGTTTTTCAGTATCGAAACCAAATTAATCTTTACCCCTCCTTACTACCCCATTGTAACACTTAAACCGCATCAAAATCCGTTGCGTAGTTTTAGAATAAAGGGACAGAGAAAGCGACTTTGTTTTATGCTATGTAGTGGTGCTTAAAGGAAATAATCCATTGTAAGTGACCAATCCCGGCAAATGAATTAACTAACAACCTACTTGTTTGAAATCGCCAAATCCGTTTCGTTTTCGCCTAATCTGTCCGAGGTATTTCGTGGCTATGCTTCGAAATGCTGGAACAAACTGCCTCCATCAAAATTTTCGTCATCCAAATTTTTTCAATTAAATTAATATAATACCTACTCCTAGAATCTCGACGAAATATTTAAGTTCAAACAAGTCGCACTAAGCCTTAATGATTGTATTTTAATGATTATTTTTTCTTAGTCAGGATATGCTTACATAACTTTATTATTTGTATTTCATGATTTACCTTTGTCCACTATGTTATATTTTTATTTAGTTTTAAGGTATATTGTACTCAACCTCATCATCACGGTCATCACCGTCATCACGGAAGACCAGGGTCCGAATTTCACTAAATAAATCGCTTCACCATTACAATAGTCTCCTGTCAAAATGACAGTGTTAAACTCTTTTTGGTTTTCTTCTAGCACATCGCTTTTTGTGGTCATAGCTGTGACGATTACGTTTCTGACTACCAATCTGACATTCTAATTAGAAAGTATCTTGAAGCACAAAAATTAGTATAATACCAAATGCAAAACCGTCATTTTAGCCATCTCGATATTATGACGCTTTTGATTTGTTTTGAAATTAGTGGAATTTGGCCCCTGCGCTATGACATGATTCGTTCTGTCATAGCACACGCTTAGTGATGTCTCTTTTTTTATATCCAAATTTTTTTATTTAAATTTAATTTTTTTTTTATATCCAATCTGTAAAGGTGTATGACAAAATAAATATTTTTTAACTATACCTACTTGCTTTTTACTAAATACATCTTAGTTTATTTTAGTTTACCGTACAGCATATACTTACTTATTTCACAACAAAATCTTCGGTATTTCGATATCTATCTACTGTTCAGAATTCCAGATTCCAGACAATAATTTTCTATCGTCATTAGTATTGCTATATACAACGTGGTAATGCAGCCAGTGTCTTGGGGACGCACAGACTGGTATTGATATGGATCAGTTGAGCTACTTTTAGATGTTTGCAACCATCCACTGTTAGCTCTACAGTTTCAATTGTTTCAACTACTTTTTATTTTTTTAATTCCCATGAATTTAATTATTATTGTAAATTTTCTATTGGTCTATTCTGCGAACATACTATAGACTGTCTATTTCTTGTAAAATGCACACGGATCCCCATGTCCAATCCAGCACTAAAATGCACACGGATCCCCATGTCCAATCCAGCACTCTTATCCATCCACGGTTGTCTGGTAGAGATCGCTCTTGAGCGATAAGACCGCCTGTTGTTACATATTTTGTAAATTGTTTATGTTTTGAATAATACCTTTAAGTGTGCAATTAAGAATTGTCTATCTATCTATTCTGTACTATAGATAGCTATAGTGATGTGCTTTTTTTCGCAGAATTGGGCTCAAGGTCTATTAGAGTTGTTATAGACTGCGATTCAAAAGCAAAAAGCTCTTTTTATGATGATTTGTGTAATGTTAATATGTATATCTACACTACATAATAAATACATAACAATTCACATAATTCTTTCCATCCAAAGGTTGCCTGGAAGAGATCGCTTCTAAGCGATAAGGCCGCCCATTGTACTTGTATTTTGTTATGTTCCTTTTTGTAATGTTTTTTCTGGTGTACAATAAAGAATTTTTGTATTGTATTGTACATGTAGATACGCTTATGATTCTTATCCTAGCGTATAGTTCGCGTCATGTAAGAAGAACGCTGGCGGTAAAGCTGCGCAGAAGGCGATTTATGGGTCTTTTTGGAGGTAGGCGGTGGGGCGCGGGGTGGAAGGGTCATGCGCCGCATGCTTGCCGGTGCGCTATTGGTTCGTCAGTTGACATTTGCTGTCACACGTCACGTTTCTTGTCAAAATACCATCGCGCACAAAAGTTTACGAAATGGTTTTACATTTTAATGGTTTTTGGAAATTATGCACAAAGGTAAAGGAAATAGAGGTAGAGACCGATTACTGTAAAAGCGATCATTTGGTAGATATGATTACAGAAACATTTATTATTCGTGTAAGGGATGATGATTCTGACTCAAATAATGATGAAAGCTCAAGTGACGACAGCGACGATGATGAAATAGCCACCTCCAGTATCAATCCCGCGTCCTCATCTGGTTTTCACGTCACCCAAGACGACTTAATAGATGGAGTTGCTACATTAGATTATTTTTTTGTAATTAGATTAAACATTCTAAACTGAATCGAACTTGTTTTTAATTTTATCTAATATTATTTTCTAATAACCAACACCAAGCCGCGAGTGAAATATTAGTTAAAAATAGGCACAGCAAATTGGCATAGTACTATCGTACGCGAGTGTACCCATGCGCGAACATACCCCTTCCACTTTCTTCCAGCGCTCTTTTTACGTGACGCGACCTATACTATGGGCACCTTTGCGCCGGGAATGGTCAGGGTTGGGTTATTTATTGACTAATTATAAATGGTATTATAATTCTGATTTTTAAGATATATCTTATACTAGCGACCCACCCCGGCTTCGCACGGTTTTATTATACGTATAAACCTTCCTCTTGAATCACTCAATCTACTAAAAAAACCGCATCAAAATCCGTTACGTCGTTTTAAAGATTTAAGCATACATAGGGATAAAGGGACATAGGGACAGAGAAAGAGACTTTGTTTTATACTATTTAGTGATAATATTATTAAATATTTATTTTTTATTGAAAGGGGGTGTAAAATAAAAGACGATCTTGCAAGTGTCTCGAGAATAATAATGAAAACGATAACATTTATTTCCTATTGGTTCTCAAACTCGATATTTCTACTTTAGGTACAAGTATTTGTATTTCTTTTATAAATCAACAAAGCCTATCTACACGTTGATTAAAAATTGACAACCGAATTAATATATTTTTAGGTATAATTATTTTAAGAACAAAAATACACAGATATTAACTATACATAAATAACAATATATATTATGATATATTCTGTGGTGTAAAATTGTGTAAATTATATTAATATAAGTACATACTTTATATTTATAATAAATAAATGAAGTATGTTTATAGTATTTAACTCATATAAGGCATTAATTGTAAAGTATATGTTTTTTATTTAATAATAGTCAATTTTTAATCAACATGTATACACATAAAATATGTTCTTTTATATATTCTGTTTTTACATAGATATATGATTTACATTTGTTACTCTCAATATGTTCAGGTAATGTGTAAAAATACTTAAATATATCATCAACAAATCAATATTTTTTTAATAAAGAATCTTATAGAAAACAAAACGTACAAAAGTTATTTTCACTACTAACGATACCCGTAATTTAAGGTACCTTTGTACAAAATAGATACTCCATTTAAATAATTAGGTAAATAAAAACACGCATAACCCAATATATCTAATATACACTCATTTATATTTCAAATATATCCATAACTGCTTGCTTCAAAATACTTTGACTAAACATTACGTGATCTATAATAATTTTAGTGAAAATTTAGCAAAACATAGTACAAAATTTTAGAAATACCTACTAAAACTACCCAGCAATTTAAAGTTTTACCCTATAGCTATCTCTATCACACTAATTAACCAGCAGTGGTGTAAGTGAAACGACGCTATTTCACATTAATACACCGTGTTCTACGTGTTACGTCATAGAAAATTGAAAAGACTGGATAGCTTAAATAAATTCGTTTAAGTAGACGGCTGACAAAAAGACCAGGTGTATATAAGTGACAATGTGCCTTTGGACAATAAATCTAGGTATATACATAGAAAACAAAATCGGATTAGTTACACCAATTGTAACTCAAGAAAGGCCTAACAAATTTAAAGATCTTTGATTTGTGGATTCGTCCCGTTCTGAATGGCAGAATAAGTATAAAATAAATAGGATTATACAATAATTCTACGCGGGTGAAGCCGTGGGTTCTGCTATAAATATAGGTATATTCTATATAATATACAACTCTTCAATTCATTAAAACGGGGTGAATAGAGACGACTAAATACATACTGGAGAAAAAAACATTCATTAATATACTGGAGTCAGGTTTTTCATTTTTCAGGGTCACGTCTCACTTCAGTTCAAGATTTTCTATAAAAAACTGAAGAATTCCACTCCCACTGTATATGGAAAGTATCTACCGACGTAAATTTCGGCAAAAAAACCAGTAAACCAGTGCAAAAGTACAAATCCCACCATATGGTAAAGAAAATAATAAAGTATATATTAAGAAGTAATACCTAGATGTAGTTATATATAATATTAAGTATAAGTTAAATATATATATAAGCAAAAGAATCCCGTATTTTCAAGATTAAATTTTCCTTTTAAGTCAATTTTAAAAATAAGTTCGGTGTGCCAATATGAGTATTTTGCAACATTGTCACTTTAAGATATCAAACATGGACCAAATCGTCGAAATTGAAAAGGAAAACATCATAAGCGAAAAGCTACATATCCAATTCGGTCTATAGTACTCCAAATTTTTTAAATCACGGTTTTGAAGACATGAACCATCATAGTAGCTGGCACAAGTGCAAAACTTTAGGGAGCTTAATGAGCTAAACCAAACGCTTAACTTTTCAAATATTACAATGTCGCAGAACCGCCAGAACAAAAAACTTTTCTATGAGTCGATTTTGCGACCATAGACAGCCATAATGATAGTAAATTGATAGCCATAATGATAGTGAAGTAATTTATTTCGCAGAATTGGGCTCTAGGTCTGTTAGACTTGTTAGAGACTCTGTGTTTAAAAGAAGCCCTAATCAAGATGGTTGGTTCATTCATAATATACACACTGTCAATGCGTTTTTGTATCTTCTAGCCAACGCCGTCTTGTGTATCGTCAAGTCAATTCGCTTATGATTCTTTCCAAAATGAAAAAGAATGAAAGTTTGAAATCGTATAACTTTTAGATTGTATTGCATTTTAAATACAAGATTTTTTAATTTTTAATTTTATACAAAACTCCAAATCCATTTCGTATTTGGTATCAGCTTGTTAATGCTGATTTTTGTGTTTAAAGAAATTATGGACCTTTATTTAGGCGAAGTCTCTGCAGCTTTTTTTCAGTCTTTATCTTCTAAATTTCCGAATCATTTTAATTTTTTACGCCTTGATGGTATATGTCCATTTTCAAAAGAAAAGGTAAATCGAACACGTCCCAAAAATTTGTTTTATTACGGACTTTTATTTTAAAAACCACGAAAGACTAAATGTGCGTCCTATTTTTATAATTCCAACATCTCAAACAATTTTCATATATTTAATTTGATATAAATACTTTCGAACAGATAATGCATTTAAGATTAAATAAAGCTTAATAAACCCTAATAAGTTTTAATATAATCCTACAAAATAATTGAAAAAAAAACTCATGCATAAAATAAAGGAACCAAAAATAAAACAAAAGAAATAGACAATAACAGATTGCTTTATTTAACAAAAAATATATAATATATAGAAGGGAAAAAACAATATTTTTCACATGATCTGTCAAGATATCCCTTGGAGTCCATGATAAAAAATCTGTTCTCATAATAGAATGTAAAATTAATAATATAACCCATCGAACCTTAAATGACATTTAATATAAAATACATAATGATTAATTACTATTTACAAAATACGAGTTAAGATTTTTTTTCTTTATAATGTACTTTAACTTTAATATAAACCAGTCTATAGTAAAGGCTATTCAAACTTAGATTAAGTGTTAGAAAATTGATAGATACTTTTTATAAAGCAGGCAATCTGAAAATTTGAAACTTTGCAAAACAAAAAATATTGTAAAAAGTTATTATGCATTTATTTTGTAATTTTCAAGTATTATTATGCCATTTTGTGATTCTCTACGGCATCTAGCGTGCAAAAAACGCAAATGAGATCAAGTTATAAAAAATTGCCTGCTCTCAGAAAAAAAAATTGTCCGCGATTCCAAAATGTTCGTAATTGTTCTTGCACCCTAAGTTATTCAGCTTATAATAATTATTACTTATATATTTCAAGATTTTCCAACGGCTTCATTAATATGTAAAAAAACAACTAAAAATATAAAAAACGGGCAGTATCATTTATTTCCTATTTTACAACTTATTGAATCTACAGAGAAGGGAGAAAACATCAATAATATAATCATTTGAAATAAATAACAAGTTATTAAAAAAACTGTTAAAAATAATTAAAAGAGACCTCTAGAAGAGTTTCATTTGTAAACGAAACTTATGTGATCTTTACTTCACTACTTTATACTTCTTTATTTATTTCTTAATAAAAACTCTATTACTATTATTATACTTTTTATAATAATAATTATTTCATTCATCAAAGTTAGATACATTAATAATTATATTAAGATTACACCGTTATATAATACATAACCAAACATATTATAATGGATAATTATGTATATATATGCAGGTACACAAGTCAGGTTTGAATAATTTCCACAATTCAAACTATAAAAATTACAGTTTTTATATAACTCAACGTGAAAATTTTAAACCGAACAATTCTACATAACCCAAAAATAAACCCACTTGTCTGTCCTTATTATCGAATTAAATAAACACTTTTTAAATTATGTAATATTGTACGTACGCACAAATACGTAAATAACAGTCTCAAAGTACATACATACAATTATAAATAGATTAACAAGACACAAGTAAGTTTACTTTCAGTATAAAATACGAAAAAAATACGTTTAGCTGTCAAGTCTTTAAAAAAAAAGTTCGAACGCCGCCATTGTTGTTTCGGACGCTTTCCCGCCCGTCATTTTCGGGCGAGTTCGAACTATGAAGGTTGAATAAAAGAGGTTTTTATCCATGTGTGTAGTCTAGGACGCTGTCTAAAGAGAATAGTTCCTTGTATAAAGCCGGGAACTGATGGTGCGGATGTGCAGCTTTGAAACGGCATAGAGCCTCCAAGTGCAGGAGGGAAAGTTCTCTGAAAAAAGAAAAACAAAACTTTAGGGCTCCCACACAAAACTGCGATTTGGTGCGATGCGATGCGATGTGATGCGATGTCACACGAACTTGATTTGCGAATTTCTGCGATGCGAATTTGTGCGGCGAACCGTTTTGTAGGGTAACCATACCTTCAAGTTTAGTCAGCCGTATTGGACGTGTTTTTAGGAAGCGTAAGATGGATCCCAAAAAGATAATTGAACCGATTTAAGCAAAAATGATCCAACCCACACAAACCTCATTTCGAGATAATCGATATTTAAGTTTGTGGCGGTATTTCTCTAGCTTTGTTATACAAAATGTTGTTATTTTAATTTAATTTAATGCTATGTAAACTCAACTTTTTTGCTATAAATAATATAAAGAATAAATTGTAATAGTTTAGTAGATAATTGGGAAAACTTGCGCCTGGATCATTATTACAAAATTAATTTTGTATGGAAAGAGCTATGTGGGGTGCAAAAATTAAAATGCAAAAATGATTCAAAGTGTGATAAAAATTAGTAATCATTTTTGTGTTTTAAAAGACAAAATAAACAAAATTGGCCCTACTCCTCTTCCAAATCAGAATAAGGTTCATCACATAAACCATCTACATCGTCTATTATTGCAGCTTCCCTTCGGTTTCTTAAATTAATCAATGCAATCATCTGGTATCTAATATTAGATCTGCTGGCCCTGTACTTATTTTGTTTTATTTATTTATTTTTCTTTAAAGTACGAAACACACAGAAGCCGGAGGCGTGGCGGAGGCGAAGGCGTGCGAGTTATATTCTATGGAATCTTATGAAAGCCTACACACACACCGCAGGCCGTGGCGAACACCACGAACGAACGCGGTGCCATAGGAAAAACCGGCACGCCTTCGCCTCCGCCACGCCTCCGGCTTCTGTGTGTTTTGAACTTTATGGTTTATTTCGTTTACGTACTTAGATGGAATAGCAATTTCAAATATTAACTTGCCAAAGCTTAACTTGTTTTATATCATCATCATCATAATCAACCTATATTAGTCCACTGCTGGACATAGGCCTCCCTTAATGAGCGCCATAGCTCCCTGTCTTCAGCTTGACGCATCCAGCATCTGCCAGCAGTCTTTCGCAGATCGTCATCCCACCTGGCCGGAGGGCGTCCTATACTACGTTTGCCAAGTCTCGGTCTCCACTCAAGAACACGTTTACCCCAACGGTTGTCGGTTTTTCGCGAGATAGAGCCGGCCCACTGCCACCACTTCAGCTTGTTAATTATTTGAGCTATGTCGATAACTTTGGTTCTCTTTCGGATGTATTCTTTACGAATCCTATCCTTCAGAGAAACTCCGAGCATAGCTCTTTCTATAGCTTTCTGAGCTCTTTGAACTGATGGACCAGCTTAATATTATAGTTTGAATCATTGTAGCAAAATAGAACGGTTATATGTTAGGGTAACCAAAGCAACACAAAAATGATTCAAGTGGCATGAAACACTTATACATTTTAAAAAATGGTCTTCGACATGACAGTTGTGGGTTGGATCATATGGATTTTCCACATTTGTGAACATAGAGGTGTGAGTCTTTGATATGTTAAAATATACCTTATACTGATTACATAGGTTAAAAAAACTCGAAATTGACTAGGTTGTGGGTTGGATCATTTTTGCATAAATCGGTCCAATTGCACTGCTGTTATTGTTAAATAGATATAAAAGAAAAAGAAGATTCTGGATTCATCCATTTAATACGATTATGAACTGTGAAGTGAACTATTTTACTCGAAATTACTATGAGTTGAGAACTGAAGCAGTTTTTTTTTTACAACACAAAGAAGGCGGCTCAGGCGCCGCGCATCTTTCGCTAAAGTTGTCTCAGAGCGGACTAAAAGGGGGGTCACCAAGTATGACGTAATATGACAGGAATGCGCGATGCAAATGAGATCGGACGTTATCGTGCGAGCTCGCAGATATTTGCGATGCGATGCGAGCTCGCAGTTTTGTGTTTGAGCCCTTAGCAACAGTTAGCAGGTAGAAGGTCGCTATCTTCATATAAAAACCTTTGTAATTCAACAAATATATTAAATTTTGGTGTTCTTCCAATACAAACTAGATTCTTTGTCATTGAATTAGTTTTTGTTATAATCTTTTTTTATTTTGTGTTCTATTTATAATAAAAAATACCTATCAATTAATAGTACGTAACTAAAATTGTAATATTCCTATATAGTAGTAAAATATCTCATAGCTATAAAATATATTATGTACCTATATCAGTCATCTAGTACCATAACAGAATTTCTGTTTAGCTTGGGGCTAGATGGAACACCTACCCAGCATTATTTATTCTAAAATCTTTGGATCAGTTGAGCTATCTCTAAATGTTTAGCAATAATCTGCTCAACATTGATGTGTATTTTCTCCTACTATTTTAATGTGTTAGGCTCAATTACCTCTTGTATTTCCTCTCTTTCTTTCTTAGGAGAATTTTCATGTAAAATAAAGACTCACCTGAAGTTAGGTATCTTAGTGAGCAGAGTATCAAGTACTGTGACGTCACCCTTCAGCGGCGCGTGATTGGTCTCGATCTCGTGTCTCATGGCCGCCATTGACATGTTAAACAGCACTAAGATCTCAGGGTTGCCGCGCACGCCGTGGCGTTCTGAAAACAAAAATGTGATGAGTGCAAAAAGTTTTAACGTTTGTGGGGTTTGAACTCGCGATGCTAATTTATAGTATGTAAGTAGAGAAAGAAATGAAGTGAAGATTAAATAAAAATACAAATCTAATATGAATGTTTATATTACGACATTAATGACATTCTCCAGTGCCTGTACTAAAAATAGGTAAGTACAGTTTTGAAGTTCAATAAAAAGGTTGATACCAACACCAACTTATGGAAGTATCTACTTTTATATTAGTTTTTAAATGGAAGGATTTAAGGAACTGTTCAAAAAAGTATAAGTAAAGTACGTAAGAGATGAGTAGCTATTTAAATTTACATTTGATAAAAATCATTTTTTATGTTTTTTCCAAATGTCGAAACTCATTCCAACGAACGAGAGGCTAACAAACGAACGTCAACGAACCAGTGTGGACGTCATGGCGAAAGCAAGCGAGGGCCTTCGTTCGCATTCGGTCGTGCTCAATCGCCTGCGTTCACATGCGTTCGTTTAGTGTCCACAGAGCAATAACCTCTGTGGTGTTGACACCAAAGCGAAAGCGAGTGAACGTCCGATTGTCGGATCCCACTCATTCGCTTTTGTTCACTTTCGTTCGCTTGGTTTGGACCCAACAAAAGACGATAGCGATGTGTCAACTCGGTTTACCAAATCGGTTCAAATCGGTTTGACGTTCGAACGAGTCAAACCGACTCAGAGGTTTAGCTAAATCGGTTTGAACCGCTGCTGCTCGCCGCGTCGAGTCGTGCGTCTTCGAGTCGAGTCGAGTCGAACGAACGAACTACGAAGTAATAGCTAGCCGCTAAACAGACACGAGCGACGCGACATCGTCGCGAGCCGTGAGTGTGAGTGAGATATCTAGCAGTTGCTTATTTGTTTGCGGGCGCTCTGATCGAACGAGCTGATTTGCAATTTTCAAAACATTAATGAATGAATCGAGTTATTTGCCTGCTGTATGAAAAAGTTCAGAGTAATGCCACTGTTTTTGTTTATTCTTATGGCAGTGCATTTATTATAAAACGTGGATTATAAAACATTGGTTTTAAATTTGTTTTATTTTTTTCATTTTATGACTCGACAAAAAATACGGTACTTACATATTTTATGAATATTTCATTCATGAAATACCTTATTTTTTTAGTTTTTTAGAATAAGAATTCACCAACTACCAACTATTCAATCTGGATTACATAGGTAGATCAATATTATTTCGGCGCCATCTGCCATTTGTTTTGTCGATTTGGATGCAAATCGGTTTGAATCGGTTTCAAACCGATTTGCTTATTTTTTCAAACCGATTTAACCGAGTTGTGTTTTTAAACCGATTTACCCATCGCTAAAAGACGATAATGTCTTAACTCTTGTCGTAACCAACATGTGACTTAAACCGAACCTCTGCTTCACCTCTAAATAGCTTCTCTTGAATGGGTTGTCAGCAAAACAGATATTAAAAGGATCTTAGTATCCAAGAAATATAGAAAACAGTATCAAAATGGATGATGATGATCATGATACAATGCCACTTACCTGGCCACAATAAAACCAGGCTCTGGTACAGAGCTAGTTCAGTCTCGGTGAGCTTGAGCCGCGCGATGGATTTCGCTGCGTCGAATATGCCGACCACCAAAGCCATGTCCCGTGGATCGCTGTAAGAAAAAATTCTAGTTGTTAACCAGTCAAACTTCCGTCAAAAAGAAACTAAAATGTGACATTTGTCATGTAAGTATGTCATCATGATACCTATTACACCAATAAGTACTAGTTGCATTGGCATGACACCCGTATCATGGAGCAAATTTAATTAATCTTGAGCCGGTGGTCTTTTTGTACACGGTTTTTAGTTAATCTTTGTAGTTTATGTTTACTGTATTTGTAAAAATGGGCATGAAAGATGGGTGAAAATACATAGGTAAGGTTTATGTAACTGCCCAAAGTCTACGCGGACGAAGTCGCGGGCATATCAAACAAATAAATGCGCAAAAGATAGCTGATGAAGGTCTTGGGAAATCGCTAGAAATGTGCAGCGCTGCATCTTTGGGGAGTTCTGTGTCCAGCTGTGGACATTGTCAGGTGAGGTAATGATCAAATAAATAAATAACTTACCGTGCATGCACACATTCCCGTATCGGCAGAACAACGTCTCCGTATAAAACTTGGTCGCGATTGACGTCGATGAGGCGAGAGAGACGCACGATCGCGAGCTCGAACGATCCTGCGGGAGAGAACGAGATGGTTATAGTTATGGAGTTATCATTGCGGGTAGTCTAGATTTTTACTGCTTCGACATATGCTTTGATTTGATCGTTTTTCAAAAGTGACTCCCTCATAGAAACAGATATCAGTTTTCGAAGAAATGAAATGTGTGATGATAAAAGAAATTAAATGTAAAGATAACATGTTACAAGTTGTTTCAAACACCACTGTGGTGATCATTTAATTACGTTTAAATACAAATACAAATACAAAATAATTTATTTACCAAAAGAGATACATGCGACTTAATGTTAGGGTACCAATTGTTACAGTTACAAAATATTTACAGTTATTAATGAGAAACATTATTTTTACCTATGGTCCCCGTACTAGGCTAGGCCTGTATCGCGGGAGACCCGAGTATACAAATCGATTTACATATTTAAAATGATAATACAGCGGTACACTAGCAAATAATTATAATCTATTAATATTTTAAATGACAGAGGAATTTCCAAAATTCATTTTCTTATTCTCTCTTTTAAGTTCCGTTGTTATCTAACATAAGCTTTTTTAAGGATCTGTAATAGTTTCATTTTAATCTAATAAAGGAAGATATACGAAAACAGAATTTTGCTTGCCAAGAGCAACTTCGTATCACTTCATAAGGTACCCCCTCTTTGCACCTTAAGGGTTAATAAGCCAATGATTTGTATAAAATAAGCTTTACAACTAACAGAACACGTACCAGATTTCAACAGCAGGATCTGGTCATCTTGTGATAGCTTCATGAACCCAGGGATGAGTTTAGCGAATTCGATGATGTTCTGAATCATTCCTGTCAGCTTGTCAGCGCAGTCCAGCCACGTCTCCTCGTAAGTCATCGAGTTGTACAGGAGAAGTCTGGAAGGATACAAATTAATGACAATCTCCAAATCATAATGATATTGACATTCTGTATTCTGTTAGTATGAATTTTCCGTGTTAGTATGAAAATTAAAAAAATTTAAAAATTTAGTATGAATTTTAATGTCAATATGTAATTAATCATCATTATTATCATATAATTATCATTATGATTTGGAGATTTTCAAAAGCGATAAAAGCGAAGGTTTGGATAGATGGATGTTTGTTACATCTATCTATCATCTATCTATCTCTATTCTCGCCAAAAGTACTGAAAGGATCGGCCTGAAATTTAAATAGACGTAGTTTTAGGCCGGACATTTAATCTGTTCCCTTATGACAGAAATAACTTGTAAAAGTTTGCATAGAAACAACACACGCGAAGCGGTGGGCAGAAACTAGTTTAATATATGCGAAAGTTTGGTTGGATATATCGTGATAGTAGTCCAGAAAAGTAAAGAGATAAAATAATGTCTTCTGTTAAAACAAATCAATGCATGAGTTTAAATCCATAATGTACTGATTTTTTTGTCCAAGTACCTTGCAAACAGAAAGTTTTAGAAAGGACGAAATTAAGTAAGTATATTTATAAGAGATTTAATTTTAAGATATTAAGAGAAAACTTGATGACTCATCAAGAGATCTCTGTAACTACACGCTGAAATTTTGTATGTACGTTCCTCTTAGGACGTAGGCAACCCGCCATCCTACGTACTAGGATTTTTGTAAATTCGCCTATTAAAGTAGTTGAATGGAGTTAATGTGGTATTAAAAGTCCACTCGAATAAAATCGCGAACGGATCAACAGTCCTTTATAAAAACGTAACAGTATATCTTTTTTAATCATTATATTCACGATCACAGATGAAAGAGCAATGAAAGAAGGTTGCTCTTTCATCACACTACCAAAAATAACGAGAAACTTTGCCCCGCCATCTATCGCCGTACATAATAAACTCGCAGCAAAACTTACTTTGACACATCTTGCGGCTTTCTGAACATCTCATGGATGTACTCCAGCTTAGGGTTTGTGTTTGCGTGAGCCTCTGCAAGACTCTTCACTAGGACCTTGCTTATATCGCCTTCACCTGTAAAGGAGATTGCATTTTAGGTAACTAGATGGCGCTAGTAAGAAATATCAAACAATACAGAATATATTTTACTACATTTAAAACTTAGCTAAGAAATAAAACATAAACTAAATAATACAGCAAAAACATAAACAACGAAGTGTCAAACTTAACAGAATAGATGTTACTACACTTAAAACTTAGCTAAGAAATAAAACACAAACTAAAGCAGCAAAAATACAATAATAAAAAAGTTTAAAAATAAACTAAAGATGATGAAATCCATTGTGAAAATAAAGAATATTTGATACACTTTGATTATGTTTACGTTACACAATAGTACAAATTGTATATTTGTCTCAAAACTAAAAACAATTGTAATAAAATATACTTATTGGTAGAGTGGTTCAAGTACGCTATAATTATAAGCCTAGCGTTGACCAAAACATAATCGTACTATTAGACTTTCTCGGTTTTCTTTGAACAGTATAAAATTCAACCATTTGTTCGTGAACTCTGGTTTAAATTATCTTTATTGATTTATTTTTATTCTGTGGAAGTACCTTTGTTAAATATTCTTTGCCTCTGAGTACCGAAACCTCTTTGCTCGCATACGAAAGTTTAAATCCTTGCCATTACCCAGCTAATGGGGGCTATCCACTGACCTCTATAAATACAGTATAATACTTGTATAGATACAGGTCAGTGGGGTTATCGTTTTCTTGCTCACCAGGTGGCGCCACTGTGGACTAAGATCCATGTAGAGTGATTTTCACGAAAGAAGTCCCCTAGACGCGGCTCTGTAGTAGTGCTACCGAATGAAGCCAGCAAGCATATGGCAATCTGTCAAATTTAGTTCCACCAGTTGCCGTGGGACTTTTTTCATGAAATGGACTCTAGACATGTATAGCTCAAAATGCTACTTTTTATGATCGGTGCCGCTGTTCAATTCCGTTTTTTGCGTGGAGCCGGTTATTTTTGCGCTTTTTTTGCTTAATTTAGCTTTCAACGAGTTTAATAGCAAAATAATCCATATTTGCTATAATTTCACTTTTCAACAGGTAAATTAAACTTATAATTTATGTCACGAAGCCCACTCAAACACGTGATATTTTTTTTGGACCTCACGCGTCTCTGGCGCGGCGCCTCTAGTGGCAAATTCACACGCGGTAGCCCCCATTGAAAGACATAATTCAGTATTTACAATGTCAAATTCTTGTCAAATCAATATTTACAAAGATTTATGACACATTTGCGAGCTATACCATAATTATAAATCTGTGCATTACACCAAGAATTGAATTGAATTATGACACAGTTTTGCTTATTTACATGAGCTTTACTTATACACTATTTACTTTAATATCTTAGAATGACAATGAAGTTCCCATAAACCAGACACTGCTAGAAAAGTGGCAGAGCAGTTGCCATCTACACAAAAAGTAATTTTATAAGTCAACAATAATGCTTGTAATTTAGTTTTATCTGAGCATGGAACCTCTTACAGCATTTATATTGGGTACCTGCTTAGCTTCTTGCTGGCGTAAGTACTTCATCTTTATCCTGATGCTTGTGTAGTCTCTAAGCTTTTAGCATCACTACATAGTATAAAACAAAGTCGCTTTCTATGTCCCTATGTCCCTTTCTATTCTTAAATCTTTAAAACTACGCTACGGATTTTGATGCGGTTTTTTTAATAGATAGAGTGATTCAAGAGGACGGTTTGTACGTATAATAAAACCGTGCAAGGCTGGGGCGGGTTGCTAGTTTTCTATAATTTGGTTTCGCCTACTTCTCATCAAAGGGTATCTGTATCATATCTTCCTGTATTTTTGTATTTATAGAGAAAACTTATTGGTATTATATAATTTACTTTTGTGTCGGCATTATTTATTTTATGCCCTTTTATAAACCAAGCCTTAATGCTGGTTACAACCTAAGCAACCTGACCTCCAGTGTGGAGTCCAGGTGTGGAGGAATTCTCGAGGAATTCTCAGGCGAGTTTAAATGGAGGATCTCCTATAACTCTAAGGTTTGCTGGAAGAAAACTCTTTTAAGGGTTAAGTTTGCTTATGTACATATCCTATTTTATAAGTTCTTGCTTTGTATTTATGTGTGTACAATAAAGAATAACAGATCAATTGAGTCTTAGGATATACCTAAGGATCTCTAAGGCAATAGGTTCCTTTTCATTACAGCTTGCATCTTACCCTGCTGCCTGATAAGCCTTGCTCTGCCATTTAACCCACAATGTTGCCTCATCAGAAGACAAACAGATGGAAATGATCAACCTCCCTACAAGTTTGACGTAAGTCCTTATGAGGGCCAAATCAGACAATATTGCTTTAACCCAAGAGAAATGCCAACACACGCATCTTTATAGGTTAGTTAATTAAGCCACTTATAACTCTAAAAGCTCTTTCATACTTGTCGTCTATCGGGTCCGGGATTAAATCGAATGATTAGGTTGCAGAACATTTTATAAGAAGCTAATCACTCTTGTCGGAAAACGATTTTGTGTCGGCGTCGACAAGAAATGTCGGTTGTTTTGTCACCCCTCTACGACGTAAAAAAAGTCGGATCTTGCTCGCCTATGAGTAAGTATAGAGCTTCACATTGGTCGGATGTCGGGGCCGAAGACCGTCTATACTATATTATAAATAATATAATAATAATTCCGGACAGTCCACATAGCATCATCTAGCCCCAAGCTAAGCAGAGCTTGTGTTATGGGTACTAGATACTATATACTTAATACATTACATCGATTTTTTATTATACATAGAAAACACCCAGACCAACGGAAAAAAATTCTGCAGATCGTACACAAATTTGTTCCGAGGCGGGAATCGAACCCGTAAGAATAATACATTACAACAAGAACTTCGTCGACGTCCAACATAATATAGAGTCGCCTCGCGAAGTGATAAAGATTGTCACAAGCTTTGACCGTGTGGCCGACAACTGCTTATTAACCGTTAATGTGAACAGAAGCTCCGACATCCGGATAATATACGGATCCGACAGACGACAAGTGAAAACGAGCTCTAAAATAGCTGAACCGATTTTAATTATAGTTGATTTTTTGGATTCGTCTTCGATCTAAATAGCAGATTAAAGAAAAGATAGGGTTCCTCGAAAAATCCTATGAACGCGACTGTGTGCGCTCTTACTTTTTGCCTTTCGATTACTCGTCCCTCTTCTGGCTAAAGTCTATAAACAACATTGGCCAGTCCCTACTGCATAAGATAGCACAGTTTGGATATGTTTCTGAGTGTCCGTGTACGTTTTTTAAAGACACCCGTGGGATAGAAACAACATTTTTGATGACTCACTTGCTTAGGGCTCTACTATCCTGTATAGTAGAGCCCTCTACTATCCTGTAAGATAATTAATCTACACGTGTATCTACTTGAAATTCATTAATACCTTCATATCGTACATAATTATAAAATGACAAGGGTAAAATGAGTAGGTACTATTCCACTTAAAATAAGGAAACTAAAACCTTTCTACTATCTCATACTAAATGTATGGGAGTGATTAATGTATTTTTTTTGGATATTTCTCGTTTTATTTTTAAAAAGTTATTAATGTCATTTTACTCATTAGGTAAAGTACTTTCGATATCAGTTTAAAGTTTTTTGATATCTGCAATAGTTACGGAATAATCGCCTGTGCACACTTAACGATTACACCCTGTATATACTGTATATACCTGTTCTGAGTCACAGCGGAATTAAAATGATAATCGAATGAAATTTGACTGTGTAACTGAAAATATTTGTTGAATTTCAGAGAAATGCGGCTGGTGAATTTTACAATGTCACTGTAACGAGAAGTGGATTTGTACTAAAGAAAAGAAAATCATCCTTGGCTCATAAATCACCATAAAATGGATACTTCCAAACTATTTACATTTCGTTTTATTTGATAAGCTGACCTGAAACCCGAATTCCGAATTTTTCTTTAAACATTGACATAATTTATTATAGTATAGCCAATTTGTGATATAATTTGACACTACAATGAAATAATAGTATTATGCTAAAAACTTAAAAGATAGCAAAGCAAAAACTAATATATAAATAAAAAATACAGTGACAACGAAATAACTTCTATATCTACTACTAAGATAAAAAATACCAGAGCGAAAAAAAAAACTAACAATACAATAATAATGATAATAATAAATTTGCTAACACAAAAACATAACGAAACAAAATATGAGTTGCAAAACTAAAACATCTTTAAATACCAAAAAAATAAAACAGCGATTATAAAATCATAACGTATACTTGCAAACATACAAATACTAAAAAATATTTTAATACAAAAAAAATACAAATAAATCAAACCTAAAAAACACAAATAAGATAAATGTAATTATTCAATATCACAATAACTTACTAGGAAGATCATCACTCGCAGAGCTGTGACTAGCTTGATGTCTCCTATTCGACACAGCATTAGGATTAACCATCCCCATTCCACTCAAATTCATATTCATAGGATCCATCAACCTTGCATGCCCACTGCTTGACAGTGCATCATCAGGGCTCAAGTCTTCGCTAGTCAACGAGCTTTGATTCACAAGGACAGAATTCTGGATATCCATCGGACTATGTTGCAATGCCGAAGGACTGTGTAGAAAGGTGGTGGAATCCACGTAGCTTGCAACTAGGGTGTCAACACCCATGGAAGTCTCTGGTTTGATCTCTTGCTTGATGGATATGACCCCGCTGGTTATTGTGACTGGGGATTGAATTCTGTCGGGTTCGTATCTTTCGAATTCTCGCCTGGGTAACTCGCTGATCGTCGATTGTCTAGTTGAAGTTGTGGCAGTCGATGTTGACGGTCGAACGATGGTTGTAGTTTTTTGTGGCTCTTCTATGAACGGTTAGTATTGTTAGTTGTTTGATTATTTCAGTATTGCTATTGTTAGTTGATAATTATGCTAAATTATTTACTTGTGTACGCTCACCACTTTTGTTGACAGGGATTAGTTGTTCTTTTAAATTAAATTTGTGTATTGATTCAGGCAATACTTAGATCCATAAATTAGAGAAGGTAATGTCAAAATACATACAGATATTGCTTTGCATTACTTGCAATTACTTCAATTAATTCAATTGTACATTCAATTTTTTATTTGTTTCTAGTTTTTGGTAGTTTTCTTTGTTAATAAAAATATATCAAATATTAAAATAAATCTTTGTTAAGATAATAGTGCGAAATAGAGATAGATCTCATAAAAAAACTCTTTCATGATCTAGAGATATTTTGCGAGTGTATTCAAGTTATGAATCTCACAAAGAGTGAGATAATGAAAGTTGATGATAAAACTCAAAGAGTCTGTGGTTTATTTCCTTGAAACCAAACAAGACTTTTGGACGCGTCAGATATTTCAAATCATAAATTTAAAACGAGGAAATCAGTGGTCTCTCGGATTTTTTGTTCAGAAGACTTACTGTTAAATCTAGTTTTATTTTTAGTTCTTTGACAATACAATTAATACCCGTGGGCATGTTTAGTTCTGCAGTTACGTCATTACTAACAATGTTAGTTAGTTTATTTTAATTCTAGATTCTTCTTTTTTAACATTTATACCTACTAGGCATGTTTATTTCTTCAGTTACATCTTTATGAGCAATGTTAGTTTATTGTTATTCTAGATTTTTCTTCAATAATGTTCAATGTCATAAAGGTCACTAACCTTGAGCATGTATAAAGTCCGGATCCAAAAAGCTACCAGTAGCTTTAGGCTCGTAAGTCGTAGTACTGTCCACGAAGTCACTTGGTACGTCGTACGGCGCTTGCTGCGTTTGCTGCGGAGGCATTATGTTCGACGTGAGAGCCGGCCCTGCGTTGTTGTACCCATATGGTGACAGCGGCGAGTTGTACGACGGATAGCTGCAATTGAGGGTTAAAATTTAGTTATAGAAAGGAAGGACGAAAAAATTTATTGTTACCCATTTAAAACTTATAATATAGACTAGGTAAACTTACACTTAAAAAAATTATACATTCTATACAAGATAAAAGAATTAGTAGGTAATAAAAGACGACACATGTAGGGTAAAAAAGGGTGCCTACCTCAGCATTGAGTAGTTACGATTTTTTTATTTATTTAATTAACAGATTTATTCAAAAACAGTAAGGATTGGTAGGTATTGAAGGTTTTCATGGATAGACAAATAAAAAAGACTTGACATAATGTGATTATCCTACATGCCGTCTATACTTATTTCCAATTACCTCTATAGTAAAGTTCGTTGAAATAGTCTCTTGTTAAAGGATTGAACTAGGTTTGCAGGTAATGGTTACAGGCATATACCTAACTAAATTAAAAGAAGGTTTTATAAACTATGTCCATAGTCCAGTAGGTAAACCATCTGGCATGCGAGATGTGGGTTCAATTCCCGCTGTTTTACTGTTATTAAAAATAAGTAGGTAACTACTGTTAAAAATGGCTGCCAATTAACATTCGCTAATTAAGTACGTTAACATCTCTCTATACAGTATGGGTAGGTACATACCCAAAAAAAAAATTAAAATTATTCGTTTAGCTATTTTTGGTGATGACTGTACCCTTCAAAGTGTGTAGTACTTTTATTAATTGAGTATTTAAAACCAAATTACATTTTATACACCTACTCAAGTACAAGTGGATAGGTTATATATTTAATAAATCATTCAGGTAGTTACTTTTAATTTCCACCGTAACAAATCTTTGGTAACAATACGGTTCTCCACACAAAACTAATCAGTGTCACCATCATCAACCAAGGGTTAACAAGAGTACCGTTTTCTATCACAGACGGAGTATCATAAAACAATCTTAGTTCCACGAAGCGACAAAACACCGACATCTTTCAGAGTTAATAGGAAACATTTAGTACCGCTACCCGTTACTAGGTGGCGCTATTTGAGACCGTTAGAACCGGTGTCGTGCACTTGACACGAATTGAAAGTAATTACTTTGAATTAACGGTGGGGTATCTTTATTATACGGTTTTTTGTCGCTATTACGAAGCGGTATGATATCCTTCTTAACTTCAATAAGATACCATTGCGAAAATGTGCATTCATTTTATTTTTCTTGTTCTTAAATTTACGAACGAACATAAAATTTAATACTTACACTATTTCTAACAACATTTTTCCAAGATTTTTTTAAATACTATTTAACCTAAATATCTAAAACAAACCACTCAACAGTAAAACAATTTACACGCATAACTTCAGCTATTTGACAAGAGATGGCGATACTTACCCGTTATAATGTCCAGGGAATTGGTCAACGCTTGAACTCGGCGTCTGCTGGTCGTCATAGGTCATTGAGTCGGGAGTGGCATTTTCCTGAGACTGCATATGCCGACGGTACATCAGAATTTGTTCAGCCTAGTTTAGGAATCGTAACCATGATAAGATTTTGTACTTTGGGAATAGTTGCTGGGAGAAAAAGAAAGCGCTGAATTGCATGATTTGAGAAGTGTCGTTGTTACAGTCTATTTTAGCTCTTAATTTGAAGACAGTAAAAATGTTCTTCATAAAAAAAAAATTTAATATTTCGCAGCTGATGTAAGTCCACTTGACTAGTCAAATTAAGAACTTAGGAAAATATTGAATTTAACAAATCTCTAATGGTATCATGACACTTTTTTCCCAGCAATTATTCAAATATAAACAAAAAAACGAATAATCATCTTATCATGGTAACAGACCCAAACGCAGCCCCGGAATTCAGTTGACCAATTTTGACTTGTGCTAATTCGATTTTGACACACAACAAACAGACTAGACGGGCTCGAAGGACCAAATTTGACAGAGTTATTTCAATATTTATCAAAAAAAACAACGAATCTATCAAATATTGTATTTCATCATAATTATCAGCACGCGCACCAGCAGGAAATCCTTTTTTAAAAGAAGCAAAATAACTCTGTCAAATATTTTATTGGCAAGCAACGACATCTGTCGACCGTGTAGTGACAAAAGTTTAGATGTGCAAAAATAGATGTCACTGCTGTTTATAGCTGACGACAGGTGCGTTACTTACTTGGGACTTGGTGAAAGCTGAGAAATCCGAGAATCCTTTGGTTGTCTTTATTTTTTATGGGTTAATTATACAATAAACTGTCCCCTTGAATTATTGTATCTATATAAAAAAACCGCGTTAATATTCGTTGCGTAGATCTAAACATACATAGGGACAGTCAGACAGCGGGAAGTTACTTTGTTTTTTACTATGTAGTGACGTATCAGAATAATCTATTGATGCGTTGTTCTGTTTTTAGGTTCTTTTGATTTTATGTTCTGAATGACATAAATAGGTCTAGGAAGTTGTTTGCCCAAGTAAAAACCAAAGTTAAAGATGTTCTAGATTGAAACCAACATCACCAAATCCCGTTTGACGGACATCACCAAACCGTTTCAATATTTTTGGTTTAACAGTGACGACATCTGTTGTCGAATAACAGTAGTGACATTTATCAAGAGTGAAAAATAGGTGGCGCTACTTACTGCATCGACGCGCGCCGGGGCGTCACAAATTGTGAATACGCGTTCCAATTTCAAACTACTTTTTTTCAAATACTATAAATTTCCATTCACATTTGACAACACAAAGCTAAAAGCCAAAATGTGACACGAGTCCTCACATAAGAATTTTTACAACTTTTATATTTTATCTTATATAGACAATTTTCATTGATTCCCTTAATAGCTTCTATCTAAACTTAATAATTTACCGATACGAAAACTGCAAAAAGTTTTCAAACGTTTCGTAACAAATAAAAATACAAAGTTGCAAAAATTCCGAGGTCGCGCGTCACGAAAGATAGATGTCGCTACCCGTATTCTACTCGACAATAGATGGCGCTCACCCGTTGTAATGTCCGTATTGGTCACTCGAGCTCGGTGTTTGTTGTTGCTCATAAACTGAATCCGGAGCTGAGTCGGTCTGCGCTCGCATCTGAGCCTGGTGGTAACGAACCTCGGACTCCACTTTCTCACGCTGCTTTTTCGACATGCGGCCGAACTTGACGGCTGGAAAGAAGGAAAGATAAACTAATTAGTATAAAGATGACGTGACAGAATATCGAGGATATTGTTTTACCCTCAGAAATGCTACCTCACTCACTCACACTTCACTCACTCTACTCAGAACCAACCTAGGAACGAATATGGAAAGAACAAGAAGGATAGATAAACATAAAAGATAAATAATAATATTGCTGGACAATTCACACAGGGTCATAACCTTAAGCTAAGCGGAGCTTGTGTTATGGGTACCAGATGATACTTACTACAATACAATATATGTGATTTCGAGGATATAGATCTTGAAGCAAACTTACAGACTATCAAACCAACCCCAATATTTGTACCAACCCAAGAACGAATAAGGAAGGAGTACGCAGTCACGGAGAGTTCAAATATTATGCGTTAAAGCATAATATTTGAACTCTCATATAAAATAACATAAATTAATTCTGAGTAAGTTAGTTATAAGAAAAAATAAATATTTCGTTTTCAAATTTTTCTTTGCCATTATCTGACAAAAAATCTTCAAAACTCCATTATTGCTGCTAATTAGTACCGCTACTCCCCGCTATGAGCGCTGTATCTCTATGACATAACTTCATAATTTAGATCTGTTATCAGAACTATTGGTTCTCATGGATAAAAAAGTTTATCAATGTGTTCTATAGTTCACAAGAATGCGAACAGTATAAGAAAATACCAAGTACATAAATAATATTACGTTACTGATGTTAACAATGCGTTTTTTTCATTGAACAAATGTTAAATAAGTTTATTTTACAAGAGATAAATACCGAAATCCTTAAATTATCCACTTTAAAGGCTTTAAAAGTACCTAGTTCTCAAATAATAGTAAATTTTCTTCAGTAGTACCTGTTTTTATGTGTGTACTTATTATTATAGATATTATTTAACACAAGCTGCACCTCGTGGCTTCACCCACGTGAAAACTGGTGTTAGTTATGTTATTCCAGGCCTAGAACTACGCATAATCAAAATTTCATCCCAGGAGTGAAGAGGTAACAAACATTTTTTTTTTTATTTTTTCACAAATTCCACAGCTCTTAAAGAATAAAACATACATTCTTCTATCCAAAATATTGCATTTATAATTGTGTGATTTTCAGGTCGCAAATACCATTGCAGAATAATTTTAATATCAATCGGGATAGCGCTTTAAGTAATTAATGTTTTTTAAGGATGTAAAACTATCTATCTTATCATTCCTAGGTCTTGAAATGTAAAGCATTTTTTCAAGCACTAAGTTAATACCTACATTATTAATATTAAAAAATATTTAGTTTAGTAATAAGCAAAATCTAGGCTCTATCTTTTACACCTGCTCAACCAACAAAACCACAGTCTACAGTCAATCTAAAAAACGCAAGAAAAAAGTCACGAGCGGGATTCGAACCTACGTCACCGCCACAGTATACACAACAATCAGTACAACGTCATAGTTCGTCGAGTTCGTTGTTCTACTAGGCAGTATGCCAACGCCCTTACACACATACAAACATACACTACTCATACATTTACACTGTGTAACTCACACATCAATGTATTACAACCCACACATTGATTCACTGTATCATGTGGAAGTGTGCGTTTGTTAGAAGACTCTTTGAAACTTATGTTTTTAAGGTTCTGTTTATAATCTACTAGCGACCCGCCCCGGCTTCGCACGGTTTTATTATACGTATAAACCTTCCTCTTGAATCACTCTATCTATTAAAAAAAGCATCACAATCTGTTGTGTAGTTTTAAAGATTTAAACATACATTATATGGACATAGGGACAGAGAAAGCAACTTTGTTTTATACTATGTAGTGAAACAAGGTCTATGGTTCCTCTTAAATAACTAGCGACCCGCCCCGTCTTCGCATTGGTGTATTAAACCTTATACATTTAAACCTTCCTTTCAGTATACATAGGTATCATGTGGAAGTGTGCATTAGTTAGAAATGTTCTTTGAAACTAATGTTTTTAAAGTTCTGTTTATAATCTAAGGAGGGTCTAAGGTTCCTCTTAAATAACTAGCGACCGGCTCTGGCTTGGCACGGGTGTATTAAAAATTACAAACCTTCTTAAATGACTCTAATATCTATAAAAATGTTTTATGCTATGTAATGGTGATGCTATTTTTGATACCTTTGTCCAGTGTTTTCTTTCTTTTTTTTTGCTTTTTTTATCGTTTTATAGCTGTTGTGTAGCTAAACAAAAGCTTCCTATCAAGCCTCTAAAGCTTATAATAAATAAATACCTAATGCTGGACAATCCACACAGCATCATCTAGCCCCAAGCTAAGCAGAGCTTGTGTTATGGTTACTAGATCTGATATTCTTTATCATCATCAGCCTATATCAGTCCACAGCTGGACATAGTCCTTCCTTAATGAGCTAAGTATGGCAATAGTGTAGTTAATCCTTACTAAATATTTTTTTTATTATAAATGCGAAAGATTGTACGTATGTATATTTGTAACTCTTTCACGTAAAAAATACGGAACGGATCGGTCTGTAATTTTGAATAGACGTCCATGTTAACTGATTTATGGGATGAAAAGTAGCCTATGTTTTATTCCAAGGCTAGAACTACATCTGTTCAGAATTTCAGCCCGATCCATTCAGTACTTTATGCGTGAAAGAGTAACAATTATCCAGTTATACGAACTTTCATTTCTTTGCGTTTATAAAATTAGTAGGAATTATTAATTCCACAAAAAAAAGTCAAGATCGCTCAGCGAGCTATGGAAAGAGCTATGCTCGGAGTTTCTCTGAAGGATAGGATTCGTAATGAATTCATCCGACAGAGAACCAAAGTTATCGACATAGCTCAAAGAAATAGCAAGCCGAAGTGGCAGTGGGCCGGCCATATCTCGCGAAGAACCGACAACCGTTGGGGTAGACGTGTTCTTGAGTGGAGACCGTGACTTGGTAAACGTAGTGTAGGACGCCCTCCGGCCAGGTGGGATGACGATCTGCGAAAGACTACTGGCTGGATGCGTCAAGCTGAAGACAGGGCGCTATGGCGCTCATTAGGGGAGGCCTATGTCCAGCAGTGGACTAATATAGGTTGATGATGATGATCAATTCCTCCTCTTCTATAGGAACTTGCATAGTTTTATAAATGTTCTGAGTGTTCGTTTCTAATAGTAGATTCTCTACAAAACAAAGAACTTTTGTTCTGAGTTCTAAACAATTAAAAGTTCAAACAATACCGTAAGTTATATTGCTTGAACAAGGAAGCCATTGACTGCGTTGTGTGTCATATTTCGTGGTTTTTTACTGTTCTTTATTTTATTAGTTAAACTAGCGACCCGCCCCGGCTTCGCACGGTTTTATTTTACGTATAAAACGTCCTCTTGAATCACTCTATTAAAAATCCGTATCAATATCCGTTGTGTAGTTTTAAAGATTTAATCATACATAGGGACAGAGAAAACGACTTTGTTTTATACTATGTAGTGATTGTTTTTTCTTTGGTCAAAGTTTTAAATTAACCAAGATAATTTTAAACTAGTAAATCTAACATTGCTTGATGTTGAGTTGTAGGTCTGCCTGCGACGCAGGTTGCGGGTTTGATTCCCGTCTTGGGACAAATGTTAGGACGATCTTCAAATATTTTTTTCCGGATGGTGTTTTCTATGTATGATCAAAATTATTTATCTATGTAATGTAACCCATAAAAAATTTAGGTTGCATCGTCACGCTTAAAACGATCATAATCTAGTAACTACACTTCAACTACACTACTTTGACAAGGCAAAAGTCATCAATCATTGTGAACTCTACTCCGTCGTTATAAGGACTTAAGGTATTACGTGTGCTATAAAAACTGCATCTATGTTACGCTGTACGCGTCTGTATTGCACAATAGTAGGGATGGGAAACGTCTGTGTATCGGTTTGTTTTTTATGTTTAGTTATCGATAATATTTACTATTGTAGGGCTATTATCTTTTTTTAAAGTTCAGATTATTTACCAATTTGGCGGTTGCCGAAAAATTATTCGATTTACTGATTTACTAACAGTTTTGATACAAAATATGTTATAAGAAATAGTGTTCATTTTATAGAGGTACATTTTAGTGCAGTTGTAAAGCATCAGCAACGGAACCTATTCTATTATTGACTCTGTCTTTCATGTAGCCGGGGAAGTGGAGACGGTGGTTGAGTTATTTTTCATATAGTCCATTTATTGCTCTCAAGTGTTGGTGTTTTCGCGGATAGGTCACTCCACTCTTTTGGTTTTTCGTGGATGTCATTGATTGTTTGATTTTTCTACACAGCCCATGCACCGCCTCACATTGCGTCATTCTGTCCGGTCCTGTGCCATTCTAACCCACTCCTTTTCATCTACCCTGACGTTATCTGATCATCAGGCGGTTGGTGGTCTACCTCTTAATCATTGAAAGTTTAGAACTTTATTTTTTTAGGCTTACAATATGTAAGCACTAACTAGCAGAAAATATTATACATAATGGTATTATTTATTTTTTTCGTTGCTTTATTTCTGTATGGAATGGACACAGTAAGATAATACTTTTGAACCTATTAATTACCACGACAAATATTAATGTCTGTAATTAGTTGAGGGCTTTAATTTGAACATAAATAACGCGGATTTGGGTCACGCAAACAATGCGTTATGTCAGGTACTCGGATATAAATGAGTAATCCTTTAAAATAATATGACAATAGGTATATATGTATATGTTAAGGCAAGCATAGTTATATTACTAAGAGAAGTTTTAATAATATTGATCGTTTGAATGTCACACAAAAATAGAATAAACTTTGCTGAAAACTTTAACTTCAAAATAAGCACAGCTACCAGAAATTACCAGATGTCTAGTGTACTAGATTTTAGGTGCGTTATTAGATACAGCATAGGCAGCAAACTCTTAGATTATAATTTAAAACTACCATAAAACATTTTACATTAACATTTTAATTAAACCACTAAAGATGAAGGAAGTTACAGTTTTTTTCTAATACACAAGTCTTGAAATATTATATTATTACACACCCCTAATCGATAAATTAAATTACATTCACTTGAATCGATATTTCCCTAATCGATACAATGTATCATATTCTACCTCACGACATCGACATAACCCTTACATAATCGATAAAAACATGCAGCCGGTCCCACCACTATGTTACGTTGGCATTGCGCAATCTACGTCATGGCACGCATCGGAGCGCTTGCACTGTAGCTGTCTGAGTTGGAATCTAGACTTTTTCTTATGTTACTAAGTGTTTTTTTGCAAAGAGTTTGTATTGTTTTATTATGCAACGTCATCGCGTCGATGACATAGAGCTAATGTATTCGTATGTCACACATTGATATTTAGCTAGGATTTTTAACTAATTTAATTTAGTATATACAAAATCAATCCCCATCAAAAAACTGACATTGCCAGAATTGTGTTAGAACAGACGCAAAGTCATATCGAAGTAGTCAAGTTTATTGTTATGCATAGACGGTCAGTTTTACGAGTAAAAAGTGTCACTGAATTCGCGTACTAAGCCAAGGAGTGCAATTGATAAATTGAGAGATAAATTGTTTCATGCATAATTTTATAGAATGAAATGCAAAACTTTAATTTTGGATGCGACCTTGGACCACCATAAAAAGTAACTTAAATTTCACAGAAAAGTTAAGGTAAGTAAATAAAAAATTACCCAGAGATAACCAGCAGAGTTCATGAACAACCGTAATTAAGTATATAGAATTTACAAATAAAACTATTTTTATCCTCAAATAACACGCTGAGACTATCGCTCCGCTCGTGAATGCATGACCGCACTTTATTGTATAAACATAGCCGTTATCAGCACTGATAAGGGGCCGTTGACCCCTGCTGGCTTCCTCATCGCGTTTACCACGTGCTTTACCTTTCAATAATGATTCTATTTGTTTTTTTTTTGTTTCAAGTGATTTCTCTCATAACTTTTCTTGTTTATGATTTTAACGTTAAAGACTACTTTATTGAAGCACTAGCGACCGGCCCCGGCTTCGCATGGTTTTATTATAAGTATATAAACCTTCCTCTTGAATCACTCTAACTATTAAAAAAACTTCATCAAAATCCGTTGCGTAGTTTTAAAGATTTAAGCAGTCAAAGGGACATAATGACATAGGGACAGAAAAAGCGACTTTGTTTTATACTATGTAGTGATGATGATTATGGGCGCGCTTTTTTGATACTCAATTTTATTCTGCATATTTATCATATTATTATTATGTATTTTCTAGGTCTGCATCTTTTCGTAATTTTATGCTAAGGTGACAGATCCGTTCTGTAGCTCAAAAACACACATCTATAGCACCGTTTTCTTCTTCAAACTAAATGTTGGATTTCCAGTAACCCTACTAAACTGAATAATGAATTTTCTAAATCTATTCCGGACTGTTATAGTTTTTCCCAAAAAGGCAAAAAAAAATCTGGACTTCTTTCTCATTTCTCGAATAATAGAGGACTTTGCAACATAAATACCGGGCATCTATAACCAAATAAATAAGTAGAAAACACTCATTGACAAAATAAATCCTCCCTTCTTTTCGTAATGCTTCTTTCACGAAAGTACCAGGCGCACATAACCAAACAAGAGATTCTTATTCGTCATGGACAACAGATTGAAGAGAAAATCAATTATCACTTTATTTCTTATATTTTTTTTGATAATTATGTTCTAACCTATAGTTTGAAGTTCGACTTGTCTAAGTGTTAATTTTATAAGCCTAAAGAAGATATTGATTAACTGATTTATCATCCCGAGGTTCAATAATTTCTGCAGACTTCTGAAATGCGAATTTTTTTCCCCTAATATTCTTATTTTTCCTCCTATACTTTTTCACGTTGAAAGTACCAGGTGCCAATAACCAAACAAGAGGTGTGTGTACTCACCATCACGGCTCATCCCGAGCTTCAAGCATTTCTGCAGTCTGCAATACTGACATCGGTTCCGATTAACGCGGTCCACCACGCACTGCTTGTTCCGGGGGCATTGGTAGTTCACCACTGAAATTAAGACATGCGTTAGTAGGAGTAAAATGAAAAAGAATGTAGTGCAAAAATTGTCAGGGAGGTTAGAACCTATGTGTTAACCTCCGTACAATTGAACGAGGTCTTAGGTATTTTTGAAACTGAGTTCGAACTGTTCTAAAGTCTTCATTGGTTTTATGGACTAGAGATGCGCCGAGTACAAGTTTTACCGATTAACCGAGGACGAGATTTACTCGGTTTTATGTCTGCCAAACCGATTAATCGGCAGAAAAACTCGGTTCAAACAAATGATTGGTTTGGGGCTCGAAAACAGGTTTTAAAAGGTCCACGGGTGCTTTCCCGTTGCGTAAGACCGGTGGCAATCTACGTCCCGTCTCGGAAAAAATAACAGGCTGTTACCAGAATGTGAGGAGTCTTTTATTTTTAAATCACAATTTGCCTTTGCTAAATTTTAAATATTAATTGTATAGTTCAACTTTGATAAACGAACCTTACCAGTTTTAAAGACAATTCCCAAAATTTTATCTTATTTTTGTTAATCGAGTAGGTTTTCTAACTAAGAACATTACAATCAAGGAATAGAAAAAGTTACACTAGTAAATACAATTTAAACAATTGAGCTAACTGTAGACGGTTGCAATCAGTCTAGAGGTAGCTCAATTTATCCATTTCAATACCAGTCGTCGTGTCCCCAAGACACTGGCTGCATTACCACGCTGTATGACAATGCTGATGCGCTGAGCCAGATACTCACCAGCTCTCGGGTCACGCGTTGCATCACTTGCATCGACCAGACGCTCAGATATTTTTTTAAAACCCGTAGAGCCTCGATCTCGACTCCAAAGGGAACAAATGCGTAGGCTCAGTCGAGACCTGCATATTTGTGCCTCTTGAAATCTTCAGCCAAACACAATACAATACATCCTTAATTCCATATCCTTAGTATTTACTAATATTATAAACGTGAAAATTTGTATGAATATATGGATGTCTGAATGATTTTTACTCTTTCACGCAAAAACTACTTAACGCTTTGGGCTGAAATTTTGAATAGACTTAGTTCTATCCCTGGAATAACACATAGGCTACTGTTCATCCCATTAATCAGTTGACATGGGATATAAATAGCGATGATGAGGAGAAATAGGCTAGCGTGGTATGGGCATGTTATGCGGAAGGTCATGTAACGACACGAGTGGTTGATTTGAAAGTGGAGGGATAAAAGGGGAGAGGAAGACCGAAGAAAAGATGGATGGATGGTGTGAAAGAGGATATGCTCAAGAAAGGTGTGAATACGGAGATGACGAATAACAGAGCAGAATGGAAGAATACATGTTGTGCCGACCCCACTTAGCGTGGGATAAGGTCAGGAAGAAGAAGAAGGGATAGAAATAGCCTTGATACGTTGCGAAGCCGCGAGTAGATGCTAGTAGGTAAAGTAAAGGGTGTAAGAAGCCGACCTGTGCTCTGCGACCTCCTGAAGAAGCCCTTGCACCCTTCGCAGGTGATGACGCCGTAGTGCACGCCGGATGACTTGTCGCCGCATACTTTGCACGGGATTATCTCGATTTGAGCTGAAACAAGAGATATTAAAATTATTATAGATCTTTGTGCGTAATGTATTATTAATGTATTATTAGTATTAAGAATATCAGTCATGTGGTATGTACACAAGGTCTGCTTAGCTTGAGGCTAAGTGATGCTGTGTTGATTGTCCAGCATTATTTATTAATATATGATACCATGTATTTTATTTGAAGAATTAAATACATATTGCTTGGGATGTTTATTGATTCGAGAGGAAATTGTTTTGACGTTCCTGTTCGCTGATTTATGTGGTGGAACCATCAGGGGATCGTTGGAATTGAAATAATTTATTAATTAGAATATAAAAAAATGAGAAAAATATAAAAAAGGATGACGTGGTGGATTTTATTTGAATTCTTTATTTCACAAATTAAACATACATACAAGAAAATCTTAAAACTAGATAAATTATGGCACAGGCGAGCTTAACTCTAAAAAGAGTTCTCTTCCAGCGAACCTTATTGGAAAATTGAAGAGTTGAATTGAAAAAGGAGTTGAATATTGGGTAGGTATTATGACTTCACGAATGGAATATTTTTTTGAATTGAGCTGTAATTTTAACGATTTTTTAACCGATTGCATTTTTATTTAAATTAATAAGATAAGCTTGACCCCGGGTGTCAAAAATATATACAAAAAAATTGTTCACTCCTCTGCGACAACTTGTACAAAAGACTTAATTGTAATAAAAGAGATGAGCGAATGAGATTTACTGAGGAAAAAGTGGAGGATTACCCACTAATTAGAAGGAAACCCTACCATTTTTAATCCCCAAACCCGAAGAAGGATGAATTACGCAACTGTCATTTCATTACAACGAACGGCCGCCATTTTTGATTCGCGGTCATTCACCCCCAAGGTCGCGACTGGTAACTTTCTGCGTCTGTGTGTGTCACAGGTTATTTAGCAGTAGCATGTCCCTTTGGAAACATTTTTGGGAAATATTATATTTACCTTGATAATACTTGTAGAGTAAAATACTAAAAAAGTAGGTAGATATGTAATTATACTAAATACCTAGGTAAAGACTTTCTTTCTTTAATGTTTCGTATTGTCTTTGCTATATTTGCATCAAAAGGCAATTTATGTACGAAAAGTTAATGTCCTAAAGGTTTTCTAAAATTTAAGTACTTAAAGTAAAAAAATATTTTATTGGAAAACCGCAAAGTGCATTTATTTCTTAATTTGTTGTTGGTTCTTGTATTTCTAATTTCTTGATGATTATTGATTATACAGGTAAAGGTACA
Source organism: Eupithecia centaureata (assembly GCA_944547425.1). Lineage (NCBI taxonomy): Eukaryota > Metazoa > Arthropoda > Insecta > Lepidoptera > Geometridae > Eupithecia > Eupithecia centaureata. The sequence goes on from OX155706.1 coordinate 3,591,722, forward strand.
GCGGATAATTAAAAATAATATGCTGAATGTAATTAAAAAACAATAATTAATAGAAGAACGAACAGGTTGAAATATAAATAATTCTCGATCACATAAATTTAAAAACATCGATCACATCATAAGGGTTAACCTCATGCCTGCCCGTGCCCACTGACCTAACAGAAAACTTTAAAAACCCAACAAAAAATAAAACATTCCATTTTCAAACCAACAGGAATCTCTCAACCTGGCTGCAACCGTTGCACAGCTGATCGTGACGTCACAGTGCATTAACCCTGCCGTACTAACTGTTATTATAATCTACACCCGATAGTTACTGCTATTCATTCTGTGTTTACCGGGTGATACTATAAGAACTACGTAATAATCTGTCGTGCTTAGAATTGTATCACGTTGAATGACGTCACGTTTTGGAATGCATGGTACCGTAATTTTACGCAAAGTTGGGTAAGGGTTAACCCTATAAATTCGGCTTTGACTTATCGTGTTTTTACTTTTTTTAGGTTACTGTGTCGAGGTTTTGTAAATTAAAAATTACTAATTTACCTTTTTAATCGAAATTTTAACTTAGACTTGCATTTTGTACACTTAATTTACTGGAATATAAATAAGTATAGGTACCTACTTATAATATTCTTTCTTTTTTTTGTTTCTCTGCGAAACAATAACTATTCAACCCAGGAATACCACAAAATGTAAAAATTGGAAGATCATAGTTTTGTTTTTTTTTTGGTGTATAAAGGGGTATTATTTTTAGTTTCTAATTTTATAATTCCATAAATAATCCAAAACCCTTACACACCCACCTACGTCACAGGTCAACGCCCGCACGAGCCTTCGAGCTTCGGAACAGGCCTTCCAAATTCGAATTTTAATCTAACGGCTCTACGTCAGAGTTGAACGACCGCCGTTGTACCAACAAAACAAAGAATTCTTTACCATCCTTACAGAACTATTATGTTCTATCACAATGGGATAGAGTGTAATCTTGTTTGCTAATTAGTATTTCGTCAGCATATATTTGCAGGTTTGTGGTTTGAAATTCGAATGTGAATGATCTCCAAATAGTTTTATTGCTGGCCGGCGATCGTTTCAAAGTGGTTATTAAAACTAGAAAGATCTACAAAGAGATCGTATAGAAAATACAAATACAAAATTCGAATTACAAAGTGCTCTAGGCTCGTTATTAGATAAGACTGAAAATAAATAGATATCAATCAAACTTCAAACATACACAAAAAGAGAAGTTATGTCTTTGATTTTAATAAGATTTAAACTAAATTTTTGAGGAATTTTTAGCAAAACTAATAATCTTAGTATTATAATAAATGGGAAAGTCTGTGTGAATGTTTGTTATAAGTAATCTCCGTAACTATTCAAGTAACTATACAAGTAACACATACTATATTAAAATTTTGGAAATTTTAACCTCTGAGGAGGTTAAATAAGGTGGTAAAGTTTGTATGGAAATTTATTATTCCTTTTCATTTATTTTACGTTCCTTAATACATTTTTATGTATCTATACGTTATCTTACGAAAAACTTATTTATATACGTCATAGTCATACATTCATTATGAACGTAAGTTGGAATATATAACTGTCAAAATCCACATAATACTTCCAAAATAGCCTCACCGTAGGTATATACGTTAAATTAAATGCTTGTTTACAATGAATATAAGATAAAATTAGATTTGGCTAAAGATCTGACGAGGGGCAAGTGAACGTTTAATGTGAGTTGTATTGTTTCACAAAGTGACACTTTTTTCCTGTAAATAGTTGCTTTTGGCCCCAACTGACAACAGTCCGGGAAATACAGACCCTAGGTCTTTAAAGAACCGGGGCTTTCAGGGTTAAAATTTTATTTAATGGAAGAAATTATTTTAGTTTATATGTTTATTTTAGGTTTATATTGCTGCTGATACGCCCTCTAGGTGTCGCATAAAACCAGCGCACAGTAGCGCCATCGTTGCTGTGCATAATGCTGAGCGACGACCTTTTTTGTTGTTACGTTCTCTTCATATATTTGTACCAACTGTATGACTTGTAATTTTGTGACACAAAATAAATACTTTTACTTTACTTTACTTTACTTTAAATTATATAAAAATAAATAAAAAATAAAAAAAATATCTGAGCGTCTCTGGTCGATCTGACGCGTGCGTGACCCTCTAGCTGGTGAGTATCTGTCGCAGCGCATCAGAATTGTCATACAGCGTGGTAATGCTCTTCTAGATTATATGAAATGAAACAGTCTGCAGTATCAATTGTAAATACAAAGTTTCGTATTAATAGTTCTATGAAAAAAGTGATGGATAAGTGATATGATGTTTTTTTTTATTTAACATAAAGAAAAAATAGGCATTCAGGGCATTATTTGCAATAAAGTTTTATACATTTTTAAATATTTTGGATATTTTTTTTTTAAATAATTAGTAATTTTTTTGGATTCATCAAAATTCAGGGCAATATTTTTAAAAAACTTTTTTATACATTTTCAAATAGTTTGAATGTTTTTTTATTGATCAAAAAATATTAGTCATAGTCTACATTTGTCATATTGACAATAAAAATTGACAAAATAAGTTCAAGGCAAACCTTTATCGGTCATTGATCGGTCGTTCGATTACCTATCTATGCAATTGGCAACCGTTATCTATATGAAAAACCAGATGGTCGCTTATCTGTTTGGTTTTTGTCAATTTCAATATTTATATATAAATAGCAATCCGCCCCGGCTTCGCACGGTTTTATTATACGTATTTATAAACCTGCCTCTTGAATCACTCTAACTATTTAAAAAAATCGCATCAAAATCCGTTGCGTAGTTTTAAATATTTAAGCATACAAAGGGACATAGGTTTTTTTATAGATAGAGTAGAGGAAGGTTTATAAGTATAATAAAACCGTGCGAAGCCGGGGCGGGTCGCTGGTTTATTGATATACTAAAACGCCAATTAAGTTCATAATGTCAGTACGTGTCCTAAACCCAAGAAAATATAGAACACGATTTGACATTGACATATTAATAATCACTAAGATCCAGAATACGGTAAAGGTCATGATTATACGCAACGGGGTCAACGACCGATGATGTCAGTGAGATACGTCATAAGTAGGTATTACGGATTCTGATAACAGAATGACCGATAACGAATGTAGTTACGATAAAAACGTGTTGCATTTTTTCGCTTGCGGTTTTGTACGATAAGGGGTATATACGAGTATGTATGTAAACTATCTAGCTTTCAAATGAGACTACTTTGAATAAAATACACCATATACTCAAAAAGAAACGAATAAAAAACCAGATGAAGTAGTCTTCATTTAAAAAAATATTAAAACTGCTTTGTTTTTGAGGTAAGTAACATTTTTTTTTTTCTTGATTTTTATTGTTATATACTTATGTGTCGGGTATCCGCACATTTCGTTTGATCAAGGTTCGAAAATACACATGTATACTAAGTATATCAGACGAGTATTGGGACGCCAGACAATTTATTTCTGAGTAAAACATATATTTTTGAGGCTCTCTGACTTATAAATAATGTATCGTAGTCTAGTCGATGCGACGCGTGACTGTCTAGCTGGTGAGTATCTGTCGCAGCGCATCAGCATTGTCATACAGCGTGGTAATGCAGCCAGTGTCTTGGGGACGCACAGACTGGTATTGACATGGATCAGTTGAGCTACCTCTAGATCGATTGCAACAGTCTGCAGTTACCTCAACTA